>OZ010593.1:23339671-23492171 GCA_963932145.1 Acanthosepion lycidas
TTCTGGCTCCATGCTTTCCAGCCAACTTTAATCTGCAAAAATTTAAATTCAATGTCAATTGATATTTACTGTCATACTTTTCTCTTATTAATATTTCTGTTCCTAATTCTTTCTCACCTTGTAATCTCTTGTGTCTTAGTAGCTTTATTGCCTTGTATGGGGTGATACCAATTAATATACATAAAGGACAAAAGACAATGGGAAAACTGTGTGTAGTTTTAGCCAACAAGTTTCATCCGATGCGGACTTTTTTAAGGTAAAAAAAGAAATTAATTTATTGAAACAAAGTATCTATAAATAAAAAAATGTCATTACTAACTAGAAGAATTTACAAATACTATTATAAATTCATTGGGTCAACTGAAAAATTACGTCATTTACTATTTACATTTGAAGAGAATTTTTTTACGTGTAGAAATATTGTTTGTATTTTTGTGTTAACAGATTGAACTGTTTTCTTTTGAGTTCTTGACATATTTGTTGTGCACATTGGCTTGGGAGAGTAGTGATTCTGCTTGGAAAGGTGAGATTGGGAAAAAAAATAAGGTGTTTATTAATATTTGGATATAAATTATCATCCTTCTGTAGAACCACATCTCTTTCATCTGAAGTCTCTTCTTCATCCTTGAGGAAATTTTCCAACATTCACTGCCACAAAGGACAGATGTCACATAACAGTTCAGTATTTTTTTTTTTGTTACCAAAGAGATCTTCCTTTCAATACTCTGACCAGCTTTTGGAATGTGTCCTTGCCCATCACATTACATCTATAGATCTCAGTGTCGCACTTACTGTCCTCTGTCAAAATGCTTCCCAGATATTTAAACTTCCGTGTCTGCTTCATTGTAGTGTTCTTGATGTTCAAATCGCAATTTTGGCTCATCCTTTTACTGATCTGGAGAGAAAGATTGTCTCACATGACACAGTGAACTAACTTTCCTAGCAGTTGATCTAGCAATGGCTTCAATGTCAGCCAAGAATGTTAGTTGAGAAAGTGCAATGAGTCACTTTCAATGATTTAGATGATTTCTTTCTGTCTTATAGCTTTGTTTTAATATTCATCTGATTCATTGATTTTTAAATTCTGATGTTTTCCAGCAATTTTTTTTTTTTGTCCTTGATCTCAGGTCTTTTTGTCTTGACAAATTACCAACACTTGCTTAAGCATCACTGAGTCATTGTCTAAATCCTACAAGTATTTTCTGGATATTTTCCCCTAAACCGAACACAAAGAGTTAACATTGTCAAATATTGGATTTATATACAACTATGATTTTTACTAAAATAATGTAACATTTTTCAAGAATATGGATGCACATACAAAAAAAGCTGGATTAACCTTTAAAGACACTTCTAAGATTTTCCTAAAATTGTGCAAAATATAGTACTGTGAATTTTTTTCATGAAGCTAATATATAAAACAATGTTGACAATTTTCTTTAAAATAAGGTGAAAATAAGCATTTTCTTAATACAACAATTTTTTTCAAAACAATCTTTCATGTTCAATGCTCTTAATTCACGAGGGAATGACATAGAGTGAACTTTGAACATTTCAGTTCTAAATTCAGTTAATCAATCAGACTGTTGACATATTGACCTGACCTTTGTACAAATAGAATTAATTTTGTGAATCTATTTTCTTTCATGTAAATTGTAATTTTCTTTATTTTTCAGGTAAGTAAATATTCCTGTCCTTGGAAAAGGCTTGAAGATATTTTCAAGAAATTGCAGGTAATGTTTATAAATATATTACAAATTTTAGTCGAAATGTGTTATTTGCTGTTGGGAATCCATCTTTGCACAAACCAAAAATACAAATATCTTAGTCTTACTGAGCTCATTACATTTTGGTAAATGTTTTATTAGCCCAGATCAATTTATGTTTTATTTGGAATAATTTTTATTAGGTGCTGTTTACCAGTAGGTAGTCTTCACAGCACAAAATGTATCCCAATATTTTACTGAAAATCTGATAAATTTCTGAAATTAGTCATTATTATATCATTAGTTTTTAGGACAAACGTCTTTATCCTAGCTGCTATAAAAGACATTTTGGTTATTGTATTCTATGGTTATCTGAATGCTTTTTAGCCATGAATTGAGTGCTGTTATCTTTAACAATAGTGTCAGGTACACCGAATCTTGCAAAAATCTTGTGTAAAAAATTTATAGTTACTGTGAAAGCACGTTTTCTACATTTTAATATTTCTGGCCATTTAGTGTAACAATCTACTATCACGAGATAGTATGCTCTATTTAATGGTCCTGTGAAGTCTGTGTGTATTCTAGACCATGGACGTCCTGGGTATGACAGTAAACTACATCCGCGTCCTGGGTATGACGGTAAACTACACCCGCGTCCTGGGTATGGCGATAAACTGCATCCAACAGCGAGGTCTCAGATAATGTTTTCAGAAAAATAATGTTGCCAGCTCTAAGTTTTTGAAACAATAATGTTGCCAGCCCTAAGTTTTTTTTGTAAAAAAGTAGTGTTGCCAGCTATACGTTTTTTTTTGTAAAAGAAATAATGTTGCCAGCTATACGTTTTTTTTTTGTTTTTTTTTTTTTGAAACAATAATGTTGCCAGCTATACATTTTTTATTCCATACAAAATAGGCATTTAAAATTCATATAAACTGGATTTGGCATTAAATAACCCACAGTGGTTGATATGCCATAAAACCCAAACAAACAAACAAACAAATCTAGACCATGGAAGATTGTGTTAGCTATTAATAGTTTTGAGCATTTGTAAGTAAGCATCTGAAAGATCCAACTTAGAAAAAAATCTACCCCCTTTTAATTTGGAAAAAGTTTCCTCTGGACTTGGTAATGGGTCGTTATATTGTTTCAAACTTCCATTTAATCCCTCTGAAAAATTTGCACATACGTTGATTTTATTATGTTTTTTTTTACATAAACTGTTGGTGATGCCCATTCAGAATAGTCTACTTTTAATATAACTCCCAATTTTTCAGTTTGTCTTATCCCTTAGTAATAGGTTCTAATGCCACAAAAGGTACAAATAATAAATACCAGTGCTTTTAATTTAGCTTTTGTTTTCATGCATGTACCTAGATCTTTTGAGAAGACTTCTTGAAAACTCTTTTTTTTAAATTTTTCAGTAACTGTATTAGCACTAGAGGTAACAATATTTATTTTGTTGCAGAATGAATTAATTGGGAGGTCCCATAGATCAAATAATACAATCCAACCTGTTCCAAATAAATTAGCTGTATTCTTTAATACAAACACAACTGCTTTTTTTAGTTTTACCAATAAAATAAATGATGCAGGTGAATTCACTCATGAAGTTCAATTTCTTCCCTGTAAGTCCACAGGCAATTTTTCCAGAAGTTAATAAACTGTGTTTACCCATTTTTCTCCATGTCTATTCATTGATAATGGTGATATCAGATCCTGTATCCAGTTGTAGTTTTATTTTTATATTATTAATTTTAACAAAAACAAATTTCCTCTTTTGAGATGTTTCTAGTGCAGTTAAAGACACATTCACCGAATTTCGTTTATGTTTTTTGACTTTACAAAATGTATTTCCATGTTTCTATACATTCTATTTTTTTTCCATTTTTTTTTGTATTTGCAATGAGTACTGGTGTGTCCAATCTTTCCATGTTCATAGCATTTGTTGTTCTTGAAAACCAATTACTTTTGAAATGTTTACCTCCACAACTGTAGCAATCATTAGGTACTGAAAAAGGCCAAGAATTTTTTTTTTCCTTTTTTTTTTTTTTTTTAAATGGTCAGATGTTACGTACATGTGAAATGTTTCTTTCCTCAATCCTTGCAGTATCAGGTTTAGCATTAACAATGTGCTGACACTCTTCGGCTATTTTCCGGAGAGTTAACTTGGGATCCATCTCTAATTTAGCAAGTATCCTGGATCTTATTTCCGCTTCCTTAACAGTTAAATCCTATATGAATATTAGGTATTTGAATAAATCCAATGTTAATTCATTCAATTTAAATTTCTCACATTCCCGATTCACTATTCCAGCATAAGTAACAAAATCTTCATTATCAGCCTTTACTGAGTTAGGACATTGCCAAGATGTATTGAATATTGAGCTCCTATCACTGAAAGTTTTTGATAGTACTAATAAAGTTTCATTAAAATTTATCTTGCCTGGTTTTTTGGTAAAATAAAATTCACGTACTTTTCATGTTCCACAGAAGACAGTTTTCTTAACAATAAGTGAATTTTTTTTTCATCATCCCAGTGCAAACAATCCTTTTTGAAAATTTCTTTGTATCTTCTATAATAAGCTGGGAATGTTATTCCTTCATACAGATTGTATAAAAATTTGCTAATTGAATTGGCGACAGCATCTGGAGTGAATAAATTTGACGTTCTTTCCTCTGTAGTTTTATTTAATAATAATTCCAGAATTTTCTGTCGTTGTTGTTGCTGTTGTAATTGTTGTTCTAACATTTGAATCATGACATATTTTAATTCTTTCATTTTTCTGCAGTCTGCTAAATTAATTTTTGAATATCCTCGCGTGGTTATTTATCTGTAGTCCTGTGAATATTTTGTAGTTCCATGCATCATCACTTTTGTAAAGTGGTAAATATTTACTGAATATCTTGTTATGACATATTTTTTTCCTTCGCAAGTTCAATGCAAATCCTTATTTGCCACTTTGTAATCCATCACACGTACATAATACAAGTAATAACAGAAAGACTTCAATGTAAAATAATAAAGTATTGAATTACCAAACTCAATTAAAACAACAAAGAGTCAACGGAAAGATTATTGATTACTTAGCAATTAATACATGACTGTGTAGAGTTGTTAAGAAAGTACTAATTCGTCTTGAACACATGACACTTGACTTTAATGCCTGGGTTAACACAACAGTCAAACATGTAATAATTGTAACCACCAGTCAGTGGCATGATATCTCTACGTATAGTAAATGGAGGTTCATGTTCAAACTCTGGCATCAGCAGTAACACTTCTCATTGATATATGACATATATATTGTCATCCACAGACAGACAGTTTTGCTCAAGGTGTCAGATGTTGATTGACATTACACTTGAATATTTGAAGATTATATAGTCATTGGCAGGGATGAAGGTGAATTTAAGCGTATTTATTTTTAGATAAACACACAGTGACTGAGAGAACTCAATTCAATTTTCCGATATATATATATATATATATATATATATATATATATATATATATATATATATATATATATACACTATTTACTGATATATATATATATATATATATATATATATATATATATATATAATGAGAGAGGTAGATAACTATATGCATGAATACACACACACATTTCAATTAATACAATGGTTTTAGTCATCATAAAAAAAAGACATTACAAAAACTGAATGAAAAAGCTTGTAAATTTCCATATCCATCACGTTCAATGAAACATGTATAAAAGACTGAATGCTACCTATGTGGACAGCAGTCTCTTATACAAGTTTCATTGAAGATGACTGACAATTACGTTTCATATTAAATTTTTCTTCTGTTCATATAAGTCTTTTCTTTTCTGGTCATAAAGTGTGGAAAATCTCTACAAATTTTCTCTGTTTCTTGTCACTTTCAGCAATTCTGTTAGCTATTATGAAGGCTGCTTTTTATTTTCAACTAAATGTGTAGATTTTTTTATATATGTATCTGGAGTGATGGGAATGTTTTTGCTTTTTTTTTTCTAAATATGGTCAGCACATTGTGGCCATGTTCATGGTTAATGTGACTGAGTGTTGGCATTTTCTTTTTTATTATTAAGGCTTCCATTATTTTTAGCAATCTTTTACATGTGTTTGAGTCTATTATAGTTGCATTTACTACAAATATGTTGTGTATGAAATTTGGTGGGTTTCTGTATGTGTTTAAATGAGTCCTATTTGAGCTATTATAACAGAGGTGTAACATTAGTCTTCTTGATAGGCATGTAATGGTATGACCAATTATTCATGAATTTGTTTTGATCAGGACCACATTTTCTTAGGGGGACATGTGAATTCATAAATAATATTGGTTCTCTGTAACTTCGATCCTGCGGGTGAGTTTTTGTTATTAATGATACGATTAGCTATTTTAATTTTTTTTTTTTTATAATAGCTAATCAATTTAATTTTCTTGTTTGGGGGTGACAGTTTTTTGTATTTCTTTATAATGTGTCTAAGCAAGATTCATCCAGCTTGTAGTTAATGTGCTTGATTCAAAAATCGTACGACTCATACACAATCGCTATCGCTTGACTTAAAATATTTTTGCCCTTCCTTGCGTTTAAAGGAGTGCCCTTTGCCGTGCTGATCTTGCTACATGTCTTACTCTTGCCTATCTCACACTGTGAATTTTTTCTAAGCTCTATACTAAACATTAAATCTGTTACGAAAAAAGAACTAAACAAAATGAACACAAAAAGATCAACTGTAAAAAAGGACTCGTAACTGGAAAAACCGAATGAAAAAAGAATGTTAACAACAAATACTTTTTCACACCCACACCCAGTTCTGTAGAATCAGAATCTACGTTGAGTTTAAGCAAGCGAATGAGCCAATTGGAGTAAAGTGCCATGCAGATTTAAATTTTTTCTACTTGTGACGAATGCAGCTATCAATTTTTTTTGCATGTGAGCTTGCTAGTTAACATTCATATCAGTCAGCTGTTGGCTCTCATGCTGGCCAATATAATCTTCCTGCCTATTTGTGGCAGCCAGCTATTGGCTCTCATTCTGGCCAGCAGAAAATGACTGCAGACTACATGAAAACTGTCGTAGAAGCATGAAAAAATCGATTATTTCCACTATCGATGGGAGTTGGGAAATGCAAAGTTGGTCTTGTCCTTTCTGCTAACTTGGAGTGTGTGCATGTAAATTTTGATGCAAATCCGTCAAAAATTGCGGCCACGCATTCGTTACACACACACATTCTGAAATGAGTCATTATTATTCCATAAGTTGTTTGTATTAATATGTTTATCTTTCTTACTGTAAAATCTCCATTTTGGTGATTGTATACTTTACATCTGAGTGTTTTACAAAATACTATGACAAGTCATTATCATAATTCTGTGAATAGTTTGGACTAATACCCTTATCTTTCCTTCTGTAATTAGTTCATTTTGGTAAGTACACACTTAAGTCATTGTACTAGTGTAAAAAGTTTGGTAGATGAGTCATGATGATTATATTATATGTTGTTCCAACCAATATTCTCATCAATAAAGTTTTGAATCAAAATGTCTATGGTTCGACATGATTTGGATGCTTTGTGTTCAGTAAAGCAAAACTTTTCTTGGAAAGGTCCAGAGAATATTAGAAAATGGTGATCATCTAATATCATTCAAACCGATTCTTTTTCAATCAGTTTCTAAATTAACACTGCCTGTTGGAATCTCTGATGCAAGGATTTAGAACTACTTCCTTTGTGTGTCATCCTCTGCTGAGGAAAGTCAAAGAACATATTGTAAACAGAGTAATAAAACCAACAACATTGACGAGAGAAAAGTGACTTATAGAATAAGGACTTCTCTCATAAAATGCAGTCTATGAATTAGGAATTTTGTTTTTTTTATTTTTAATCAATTCATCCCCAAGCAAGGCAATAAAGCCACTAAGCTGCAAGGGGTTACTGTTAGAGAATGTGAGAAAAAACCTATTAAGGAAAGAGATCAATAAAAGGACAGGAATTAAGGGAGAAGACAATGACTAACATTGCATTTAAATTTTTGAAAATCAAAATTTACTTGAAAGCAAAAAGTTGGAAGAGAGTTCCACAAGTGGGAGGTGCGAGAAAATGAACTGTTAGCATGGAACTTATGGTTACATCTAGCCATTCCAACTGTAAAAGGATCAGACCTTGCTGCCTATCAGTTACTCTTCTCTTTCTGTTGTGGTAAGAGCCAGTTACCATCCTTACTATCATGAATAGAATGATCCATTAATGATAAGTAGTCCTGGGTAATTGTCTAAAGAAGGAAGATAATACCATTGTAGTGACTTGTCTAGCTGAGTATTGAACACTATTATCGCGACTGACTCTGTTGAGTTAAGTGTTGGGTCTTGCCAGATGCCACATCACAACAGTTTTATATCTTTGCAAACTCTATTTCATATCTTTGCATTTTTTGTTCCATATCTTTGCATTATCAAATTATCAATTTCATATCTTCGTATTGTCTATATTTTATATCTTTGCATTCTCTGTCCCATGTCTTTACAGTCTGGATTTCATATCTTTACATGGCAAAAATTAAAAAACGCTAGATGTGTTAAGCATCTTCACAAGATTGTATTAAGTAGGAATCATTTACATTAATACACAAGCAGTATCAAATATATAATATATTAATAATAATATAATATCATTTGGCATAGACAATGGAATGGAAATAATCTACTCTTATGGAAGGAACAATAGTTTCAATTTGAAATTCCAAGTATGTAAACAAGCAGGATAGACACCTGAAGATGACTAGAGTGTACAATGGCTGAAACATTGTAGCAATAACCTTCAAGCTGCAGACATTCATAAATGTAAACTGTTATGTAATAATATTTGATGAGCATTTATTGAAAATGTCAAATCACCTAGCTTCTAATTTTCTGTTTGTTTTGTAAAATAATGAATCACCCATATTCACAAAATCCACTTCCCGAAATACCTTCCTCAATTATTAATGTTTGTTGAAAAGGAATTTATCATAAATCTTTATCTGAAAATAATGAAGATAATTTATTTTTAAAATTCAATTTACCAATTGTAGTTTGGGGGCTAATTTATCCAATCTAATACACAGCCATAATTCATGATTTTAATGCCAGGGTAGAACTTGAATTGGAAAAATAATTTGGGAATTCTATAATCAACAGTGTTTGCATTTGCCTGATCAATGATTTGAAAACTATTTTAGAATGATTAGGCACTGTTGAATATGATTCCATGAAGAAATTATAATCCTGGAATGAAATAAGAATGATTCAATTAAGTTCCACATGGCCAATTTAAATAAGATTCCCTTAAAAAAAAAAAACGATTATATGCTCAGAAGAAAATAAATGGAATTCTTAGTTGAATGAAGACTAGTCTCACTGTTACTGTGATGTCATCATCTTTTTTTATTTATTTTTAAAGCAATTAACCCCCAAGCAAGGTGGGAGTGCCACTAGCACACAAGGGGTTACAGAGGATCGAGACCAAGAGTAAAGAGGCATGTTTAGGGAAAGGAAACCGAGAAGGACGGGGAACAAGCTCAAGATGTCAGATGTCAATTGACATTACACTTGAATATTTGAAGATTACAGTCATTGGGGAAGCAAGTAAGGGGAAGGGAGTTCCACAGACAGGAAGTGTGTGAGAAGAAGCTGTTTGAGAAGAAGAGACGGTTACATTTAACCATTTTGACAGTGAAAGGGTCTGACTGAGATGCCAGCCTGGCATCTCGCTTAAATTCATGTTGTCTGGGAACCAGCGTAAGTAGCTCATTGGAACAGTTGCTATGAATATACTAACCTGATACTTCCGTATCATGAGGGTTAAGGCAAATAAATAACAGATGAGTGATATAAGTACTGCTCAGTTCTGAGGGTCAAGTCATTGTGATGCATAGAAGATGGGTGTATGCGCTGCCTCTAAAGGATATAGGTGATCGTAGCTCTCAACAACATCCTATCTTTTGTAGGGCTAGATAATGTTTGTCTCCTGAGTAGCCACCTCAGTCGATGTTCTGTCATCCATTTATACATATATATTTTTCTTCAAGAAATCAGAAGCATTTTGTTAGCATATCAATCAAATAGAAATAAGTTTATAGGAAACAATTGGTATTCAGACATTACAATCTTCCCTACAAAGACAAAAAGAACTTAAACCAAATTCTGTTAAAGTCTTTTTTCTTTTTTTTTTCAATCATTTCACTCTAAGTAAACTGATGATGCTACTAAGATGCTACTGGAAGTGAAAGAGAATGAGAAGAATTCAGGAGAAGTAAACAGAAACCCAGTCCTAAAAGGGAAACAAAGGATAAACTTCTACTCCTGTTCAAAATAATTAAACGTCTGCTTTGAACAAGCAACTTGTGATTTCACTTGATCGCTAAAATGATTAGAATAAATCTTCAAATCTACAAATCAACCATCTGCCCTTGCATTGAGTATTGCTGCCATATATGATCTAGTGCCATTTATGTTTGTCTCAAGGTTCTTGATAAAATCCAGAGACAGATATGCAATGTAATGCAGTGTTCTCTCGTAGAAGTGCGATCGCCTCCCTCTGTCATTTTTACAAATACTTTCATGGTAACTGCTTTCACTGGTTCTCAAACTTCATGAATTTAAGGGTTCTACTAGGCTGTCATCTCGCTTTAAACCTTTCACTGGTGAAACTGTTAAATGTAGCCATCTCTTCTACTCCAATAGCTTCATGTCTCGCACATCTCGTCTGTGGAACTCCCTCCCCTCTTCCTGTTTCCCTGATAGCTATAATCTCCAACTAATCAAATGTAATGTCAATTGACATCTCAAGATGCCTTGATCTATCCACTATCCTTCTCTTCAACCTTTCCTCTATCACTCTTATTTGCTCTAGCTCCAACTCTCTGTAATCCTTGCATGCTAGTGGTTTCCCGCCTTGCTTGGGGTGAAAAAAAAAAATTCAACTGGAGTTGTTTCCCCTTTTTTAACATTATAAAGAATTTATCTCCATATTTTGGAAGTATATATTGGTCTACAAATCAGTTTTCAGACTCTTTGGTTCAGATATTGGAAGCGGCAATTTAAATAGTATTTTTATAATTTTATATATTTTAATGCTTCCTATATCAAAGGAACTTTTTTTTTCTGCTGATTAAAAAGATTGTCATTTTCAAGACATAGGTAAATTAATGTCTCTAAATTATAGAGAAGAGATCAATTTTCAAGTGATCTAGACTATTACTTATAAATATAGGTAAATGAATTACACTGTATTTTGAACTATAAAGTATGTGATTTGAACAGTTGTTGCTTTTCTTGTTCCTTTATATGCACTGTTTCTACAGAATATCGGCAATCATAGCTCTCCACAACATCCTATCTTTTGGCAATCTAAGAAATATTTGTCACCTGACTATTCCTCTCAGCCTTTGTTCTGGCATCCATTAATACATATACATTTTTTTGTTTTTGTTTATACATACATTCAGTTCTCAGCTTCTTTATAGCACCTTCATTGTTCACATGTTTTGTCCATTGCATTCTCAGCAGTGTTCTGTAGAACTGCATCCCTGTTGTCTCAAGACACCACTTCATTTGTAAGGAAATTGTCCACTATTCACTGTTGTGTAGAAGAATAGATATTATGTACCAGTTCAGAATTATTTTGTTTGTTTATAATATAATTTTCTTGCCTCATAATATTTGGTTTAGCTTTTTGAAGGCATTTTTTTTATTGCTATTCCAATGTACCTTTGGATTTTTGTGTTTCATTTTCCATCATCTGTTAAAACTATTAATAATAATAGTAATAATAATGAGAAGAAAAAGAAATAACTTTATTCATTATGATTTGAAATTTAAAAAATATATGACACTCTGTTGAAGTTATGGGTAATTCTTTGAAAATCTTCATGATTCCATGTAATATTTAAGCTATTTTCAATTTCGCGGTTTTGTGCTATGCCAATATGAGTAAAAATTATACATTGGTCATAACATTGCGTTCTTCTGACTTCTTCAGGAGAATGTTATACCCTGTCTTTAGAAGAAGGTTTCTGATGCTGTTGAAGGGGCCTTTCTTTACTTACTTCTTTTCCTTACTATTTACTTACTTCTTTTCCTTCATATCTTATTCTCTGATGAAGCTTTAATAAAAGTGAAACATCCTAGACTAATAAACATTTACTATTTGTTCTTTATCATATCATTCTGTTAGATTCCAATCCATATTTGATATCTATATTCAGTTCCTGTAAGGCTGTAAAGCAACTAAATCACAAAGGATTCCTGTGTGTGAGAAAATTAGAAAAAGCATTACTGATAAGTGATAACAATAGAAGTGTAATCAGGAAGACAGTAGATAACGATTGACATTGCATTTAAGTTTATGAAGTTCAAAATTGTCTGGAAAGCAAGAAACCAGAAGAGAGTTCCACAAGTGAAAAATGTGAGAAAAGAAACTGTTAGCATAGAACTTATGGTTAGACTTAGCCAATTCAACCATAAACCAATGAGACCTTGTTGCTATTCTAGTACTGTCCTTAAATTCATAAAGTCTAGATACCATAGCAAAGAGCTAATTCAAACAATTGCAACAAAACTATTTATAGAAATGGCACAAAGAGGCAACTTTATTTTGATGGAAACATCATTGAAGCCGAGATGCCTTGTTAGGATCAATAATACTGCTGATACTTTGGATTTTATCATGAATCTCTAAATATAAAGCAGGAGCACTGGACCATATGTGGCAGTAATATTTGAGGCATGGACAAATGTTAGACTTATAGATATGTTGGATAGATTCAGGAGAGAATTATTGTCTAGCAGAACACAGTGAACCAAGTTTCTTAGCAGCAGACCTAGCAATGGAGTCAATATAATCTTTCCATTTCATGTCATTTGAGAATGTTAGCGTGGGAAGGTGCAAAGAGTCCTTTCCTAGAGGTTAGCATCAGCCATACTGATGAAAGGCAGAATGAGGTCTCTCAGATGATTAACAGAGAGAAGTTTGTTATATATATATATATATATATATATATATATATATTTATTTTTCCTTTCATTTCGTTGTTGGAAGTGTTACCTGATGATCCGGAGTCCTTTAATAGGATTTTGGTGAAATAAATTATTGTAATGGTACCTTAAAGTGGTCTGTTTTTCATTAAATATATATATATATATATATATATATGTATATATATATATATATATATATATATATATATATGTATGTATGTATATATATATATATATACATAGGTATATAAATCTCCAAATGGGAGATAGAACAGATGGAGTAAAAGTCCACTCTTCATAGCATTTACTTTTTAAAAAGTGCTTAATACAAAGTAGAGCAATATATCATTATTATATTTTATTACAAAAGATTATGATAAAAACATGTTGAAATCGCTACATAAAAGCT
Organism: Acanthosepion lycidas; assembly: GCA_963932145.1. Lineage (NCBI taxonomy): Eukaryota > Metazoa > Mollusca > Cephalopoda > Sepiida > Sepiidae > Acanthosepion > Acanthosepion lycidas. Next base: position 23,352,808 of record OZ010593.1, read on the forward strand.
TTCCTGTTTCAATATTATGATTCTTCTTCAGGTGATGGTAAGTAACTGGCGATTAAATGATTTTTAAGTAAATTTAAAAACAAAGTGTTACCTCTTTTCCGAAAGTTGAAGTTGGGGGAGGACATAAAGTCACTTTTGGGAAAGAGGTAACAATTTGATTTTTAAATTTTCTTAACTCATTTAATCGCCAGTTACTTACCATCACCTGAAGAAGTACAATCATAGTATTGAAACATGAAAGCTTTTGTGCAGCCATTTCAAAATTTTATTATAATCTCTTATAACAAAATTATTATTATATATGTATATATATATAAATATAACGTATTCTAACCCAAACACCCCTTTTAGAAAGAATCTAGAAGTATGAAAAAAATACCAAAAAACTTTTCGTCATTAAAAATAAAGAAAAAAAAACAGACGACATGCATTTAACGAATGTCAGAATTTGTTGAAAAATACACCTCTACCCTCCCTAAACTTAACATCTTTTTCGAACGTAACTCATAATTGATACAAAAATAGTTAATAAAAATGAACACGCTACTGCCCCTGTATGAATAATTGGATTTCTCTGTATCCTTGGAAACAGGAAATTATGAATTTATATGTGCGTTTAAAACAAAATTTGCTTGAAGATGAAACAGAACTGATGCTTTTAATTTAATTATATAATTAAATTTGAAGTTTTAACTTCAGTTTTTGAAACATGGTTATTACTGTGTAGCGAAGAAACCATATTTTAAATCATTTAATTTATAATATTTATGCTTTGTAAATTTACATTGAGCACTGTTTTGTAAATATAAAAAAATTTCAATAAGAACACCAGAATATATATCTTACTGTTCTTTCTTATATATATATATATATATATATATATATATATATATATATATAGGAGGCACGGTGAAGTAATGGATATCGGCTTGGATTGAGGAATCGGAGAGCCGAGTTCGAATTCCAGTTGAATCCATTACATTCACTTGCGTGCTAATACCCTTGGGAAAGGTATGAATCCTCTTCTTCTCCCTCCAGCTATGGGTAAAATAGCAGGACAGACTGGGTTCTATAGCCTTGGATGGCAACTGGTCTAGGAGAAGGACAACTCTGAATTCAAAACCTGCGGAAGGTCGTTTGGGAACCTTGTGGCATTCGGTGCACCAGGTCTCTGTATTCGTCCCTCCAAAAAGTGTGAATGGTCCTGCACGAGGCCTACACCACTATAATCAAATCTCATGTGCCGGTGTCAGGCTGTCGGTTTCCTGGAAACTGATCTGCTTGACCCTTATACGTCGAATCTCAACGGGAGAGTCGATCATATATATATATATATATATATAAATATATATATTTTTTCCTCTCAATTCGTTGTTGGAAGTTTTACCTGATGATCCTGAATCCTTAAAAAAGGATTTAGGTGAAATAAATTATCGTAATGGTACCTTAAAGTGGTTTGTTTTTCATTACATATTAGCTCTGTCCTCACATTGAGCTATCAGGATTTCATCCTCTTTGGATTTACCAATTCGGTTTACCAAGTTCCTTATAACTTAATTATATATATATATATATATATATATATATATATATATATATATATATATATATATATATCAATGTCCATACTCTAATGATGGAAAAACATTTATCTTACCCACTACATAATTTTCAACATAATACTTGTGTCCATGCACTTACTTTAGTTGTGAATATTAATTGCAAAGATCAAACATTTAAACATAACATTGAACAGTGAAACTTCAGATCAAAATTCACCTATGAACTACATATCAAGCTGAGGACTCACTGATCACATCTTATATATATGTCTGTGTGTGTGTAAACAGAGAGATACAGAGCAGCAGTGAGGTAAAGACATGTGAAGAGACTGATAGATATAAACTTAATAGAGTAAGGTTGTTGAATATGCTTTAATTGTTTGAACTGCAATTAGCAAATCTATCTACTTTGGAAGATAGCAGAATAATTGGGGGGGAAATTAGTTCCTCATCAGAAAAGAAATTAGAGGAATTTTTTTTGTGACATTTTCTGTTGTTGAACTTCTGCTCTAATGAGAAAAGTCTCTTCACTTATTCAAGAAACACAAAACATCGAAAGAAAACTGAATAATGGATTCAGAAAATAAAAGAGAATCGTTGCTTAATTTCTGTAATTTTCTCTTTTAACTGAAATAATAATCAGGAGAACAAGCTTGTCAGGTGTGGGTATCAATTATCTCCCTTGTTTCTTGAACCTGATTTCAGAAGTTTGGGATTCAAATTTGAATTTGTTATTCCAGTGAATCAAATCTGAATTTGTTATTCCAGAGAATGAAATTTGAATGTTATTCCAGAGAATTAAATTTGAATGTTATTCCAGAGAAAGAAATTTGAATTTTTTATTCCAGTGAATGAAATTTGAATTTTTTATTCCAGAGAATGAAATCTGAATTTGTTATTCCAGTCAATGAAATTTGAATTTGTTATTGCAGAGAATCAAATCTGAATTTATTATTGAACCGAATCAAATTAGTTCTTGCCAATGAACATAATGCTAAACTTGTATTCAGCTCAGCTTGATAAAATGTCCACTCCTACACACATAATATCAAAGTTTTCTTACTGAGCTGTTTATGACTTACTAATCCTCATCTTTTTTTTTTACACTTCCTAAAGAGTTCATGGTGGCTTAATTACCTATTAAGTTACCTTTCCTTTACTACTTATCTGGTGGTTGCCATGAAAATGCCAAACTTTCAAGGATGAGCAATAAGAGTTCAAATTTTACTAGAAGCTTTTTTTTCTGATCAGCCACTTCATATTAAGAAATATAAACTAACAATCTGAAAATTGTGATAAAAAGTAACTTTTATGTGCTGTGAACCTTCAGGTTGTGGGCAATCAAGGCTCTCTACAACTTCCTACTTTTGTAGTTCAGAGTAATATTTGCCTCTATACTATCTCTCCCAGTTCCTGTTTCATTTGTACAAGATTATTCACTAATTCCCTATACTTTTCTAGCCTTCAATATATATAGATATAATTATTTATTCGAAAATTATAACATAAATATGTTATAAAATCACTACAAAAATAGCCATTTTGTTTCAACACTTCTGGTGTCTTCTCAAGTGATTAGGTTGAATGACATTCAAAATCATCACTTGATAAGACACCAGAAGTGTTGAAATAAAATAGCTATTTTTGTAGTGATTTTATAACAAATTTATGTTATAATTTTTAAAAAAGTAATTATATTTGCTCTACTCTGTATTGTGCACTCCTTTAAGAATAGTATTTGTTTCTTATTGGAATTTATTCCGTATATACACCAATCCTATACTTGGTTATATATATATATATTTTCAGTTGCATGGATAGTTTTGTAACCTCAGGTTTCACGCATTTGTGATCATCAGACATTGTCTAATGGTTGTAAAAATATGAAAACCAATGTTATAAACTACTATCCATGCAACTGAATATGTCAGGTCATGGATATTGAATACTTTCCACCAAGTACTGCACACACACACACACATATATATATATATATATATATATATATATATATATATATATATATATATATATATATATGTGTGTGTGTGTGTGTGTGTGTGTGCGTGTGTATGTGTGTGTGTATGTGTGTGAAATTCGCTTAGCTCACTTTCTCCATTATATCCCAGAAATTTCAATTGTTTTTTCTGATTGTAAGCACAAGTATTCTTTTTGCTCCAATTTTTTTTTAAATCTTCCTCATTGCTTAAATATTCTGTCTGTGGTATTCTCGGCCTCCTGTAAAATCATGCCTCTGTTGCCTAAAATTTCCTGTTCACCTAAGTGGAAATTGTTCAGCATTGAGTCCCACATTGGAAGATTGATATTAAATAGCAGTTCAGCCCTATATTCTTCATTTTTGATTATATTTTCCTATCTCTAAATACATTGCTTAGCTTCTGAAAGGTATCTTTCATTATGTCAATGTACAGATTTCTGTATCACCTTTTTCCATCATTTGTTTTAATATTTCCCAGATAGTTAAATTTCTGTACTTGCTTGATTTTGACGTCTCCAATTCATAATTCGCATCTTGGGATGTTCCTCTTTTGATGGTGCTGGATTGACGCAATATCCATCATCTTATATTGCAGTGAATGCTGGAAAATCTATGGATTAAAAGAAATGTATTTCTACAGAAGAGTACTGAGGATCCCATGGCTGGAGCAAGTAAGCAGCAAGGAAATCTTAAAGAAAATGCTAACAAAAAGAAGAATCAAATGAGACAGCTGAAATTCCTTGGGCACAATGAGGAAGGAGGGTTTGGAAAAGTTAACCCTCACAAGGTATAATGAGATCATGAGACAGGAGAAGACAGCAAGCTACCTATTTGATGAATTTGTCTGAATGGATGGTGAAACTGGGGTCAGGAACCTTAGCAAAGAGAGAAAACTGCTAAGGGGCACAAGAGACAGCCATGATGTCCCAAATCATGAAGGGATATGGCACATAGAAGAAGATAATTATTATTAATTTTTTTTATTTCCTTTACTACATTGTCTCGGATTTTCACCAGTTACCTTTCAGTGTCAGTCATCAAAATAGTATTATCTGCATATCTTCTGTTGGTAAGATTGCAACCATCAATAATAAATCCTGGAAGAATTTTTAATTCTCTTAGAATTTCTTTGCTGCAAAGATTAAATGTATTCAGCAAGTAGATTGTCTTGTGCCCCTTTCGATTTTTTGTGTACATCCTCAGTTCATAATTCATTTTTATCTGTTTCTTTTTTTAAGCTTTTCACCGAAAGCAAGGTGTGAGTGCCCCTAGCACGCACACGGTTACAGAGAGTGGAAGCAAGAGTAAAGAGGCATGCTAGCAGAAAGAATGAAGTGAAGGACTAGGAATAGATCAAGGCATCTGAAGATGTCGATTGACATTGCATTTGAATAGTTAAGATTATAGCTATCAGGAAAGCAAGTAAGAGGAAAGGATTTCCACAGATGGGAAGTGTGAGACATGAAACTATTAGAGTAGAAGAGACGGCTACATTTAACTGTTTCAACAGTGAAAGGGTGGGACTGAGATGACCACATAGTAGCACATTTAAATTCATGCAATTTGGGAACTAGCGAAAGTATCTCATTGGAGCATTTACTGTGAAAGTGTTTGTAGAAAAGACAAAGGGAGGCGATGACACATCTGTGAGAAAGTGACTGTAGATGTAATGCCAGATCAGGAGCAATAACATTGCATATCCATCTCTGGATTTTGTCGCGGACCTTAAGATAAACAGCAATGGCTCCTGACAATATATAGGAGCAGTTTTCCATGCAAGGATGAAGAGTTGATTTATAGATTTGAAGGATGGACTTGGGCAAGAAAAACTTTCTGGCGTGGCACAGAGAATCAACTTTCCTTGCGGTAGATGATTCAATGTATTTGTTCCATCTCAGGTCAGTGGACAGCGTGACACCAAGCAGTTACAAAGAGGTGCTCTCGTGCAGTTCAGCATCAGCCATTTTAATGGGAGGCAGGGAGAGTTCTCTGTGGTGGGTAATTGTTGTGGTAGGATCTACCTAATTTGCACAGTGGAGTACCGACCATATAAATATGGTTGGTACCGGGAAGAGAGGGAAGGAATCAAGAGATTCAACCAGAGACTCTGCCCGACTGCGACTCAGTCAACACATTCTCCAGGAACGGTCTTCCCAGGAATATACAAAAGACTATATGTAAATATTGTGTACACTTTCTTGTTTCAATACATTTTGTTCTAAGTACATTTTGTGTTGCATTATTATTCCATGCATTAGTCAAGTTTCAACAGTAATAGAGAGTAGTTTTGTTTTTGAGGCATTAAAATTAACCAGCCATTTTCTGCCCCGATTAAATGTCCTTTCCGAGACCAACGTTGCAGGCAGTTTGTTCCCAGTAAATATTCAAGATTAATCTAATGTCTTTTTCAAATAAATTGAGTTTTCCTGACATAATAAATAATTAATGACAGTGCTTCATCTTGCAAGTTTTAATACCATTGCATTTGATATGAGGCATGGTGGAGTAATAGATAGCAGCTCAGATTGAGGAATTGAGAAGCCGAGTTTGCATTCCAGCTGAATCCATTACATTCTAACACTCTTAGGAAAGGCATAAGTCTTTGTCTTCTCCCTCCATGATGGGTAAATAGCAGGACAAACTTTTATAGCCTTGGATAGCAGCTGGTCTACCTCAGAAAGAAATGGTAACTTAATGTGGGAAAAAAATCTGCCTTGTCAGTGATGTATCGAAAGATACATGATTGCCTAAGCATGTATCATGCATGACACATAACTGACTGACGAATTTGATGTGAAATTGAGTGTAAATAAATTGTTACATGCAGCAAATTTGTATGAAAAATACTTGCTGGCAATGCACGTATTATTATTAGAAGTAATTAATTAATAATTAATCAATCAATCAATAGACAAATGCGGAATTTTTTCTTCATTATTATTTAATAATCTTAATAAAAAAAAATGGATGCTGAGAATACCATGTTACAAACATGTGAGCAACAACAAAGTTATAGAAACAATGGCAACAAAAAGGACACTTATTCCTTGAGGTTCTTGGGACACATAATGAAGAGGGTTTGGAAAATTTGATACAAGAGAGATTGAATCTAAGAGAGACAGAAGAAAGCAATGCATAACCTACCTGACAAGTTTGAGTTAATGGAAGCTGGAGCATTGCATGGGAGAGATGGCAAGAAGACAAAAGTTATTAAGAACTGCATAAGACAGGAAATAGTGGAGAGACAATATTGCCAATGTTCTGCAGGGACATGACAAGAAGAATTTAAGCCACATAAATCTTTAACTAAACAAAGCATATTTTTCTGAACTATTAGCCAGGCATTGACTTGATTATGTCATTATTTTCTCTTCTATTTACATGTGCTAACCATTTTAGTTGTTGCTGCTGTTGATAGTCCTCAAGTAATTGGTTTCTCTTATTTGCTACAGTTCTTTGTTTTTGGTTCTCTAGTGTCATTTGACAATGTTCAAGGAACAATGTGGACTTTTTCAAGGCAAAAAACAAAATGAATTTATTTTCTGTACTGTTAGCCAGGAATTGACTGATTACTATTAGGTTGGTGCAAAAATAATGACGGTTTTTGACGTATTTTTAACGTCAAAAACCGTCATTATTTTTGCACCAACCTAATATAAGAATTTATTAAGAAAAAAAATGTTTGAAAAATTAAAATTTGATGCAAAAAAGCTTTATCCTTACAAATAAAATATAAGAATTTATATAAGAATTTATGAAAATCTGTTTGAAAAAATTAAAATTAAAATATCTACTTTCCTCCTTGTTACTCTTCTTTTCTACTTGCTCTTTAGTGGTATTTCTGTCTTTTAATTCTTCTATACCCAGTAACCCTTTGTGTGTCAGTGGTTTTAATGCCTTGCTTGGGGTGAACTTCATTAAAAAAAAAATTCAAATAAAATATAAAAAGTTATAAAAATGTGTTTGCAAAAATTAAAATTTTATACAAGATGTCTTTTTCATATATATAAAATAAAAGAATTTATAAAAAATCATTGTTTGAAAAATTAAGTTAAAACATATTTTATAATTCAGTCAGAAGGAAAATCCTTGAGAGTGCAGCCATTGAATATTATCCAAATATTAATTTTTGCCCAAGTTTTTTCCCAATATCACCTTTCCTAACAGAATGAAAGATAACGTACGCAACATATATATCAAGAAATCAAAAGAAAACAGATGAATCCATCAACACAATACAAACAATATTTCTAGAGGTGAAAACATTCTCTTCAAATATAAAGTAATTGATGTAATTTTTCAGTTGACCATATGAATATACAATAGCGTTTCTAAATTCTTCAAATTGCTAATGACATTTTTTTTTTGTTTATAAATATTTTGTTTCAATAAATTCATTTTGTTTTTTGCCTTGACAAAGTCTACATTGGACGAAACGTTTTGGTTAAAACTATAGTTTTTCTAGTCTTTTTACTTAATACATGGTTTTAGTTGTAAGATCATTTTTAAATAGAACCTTTAAAAGCTCTCCTAGTTTTAATGTTGATAAAAGTGGATTACTAGCATGGAATGAAATGAGTAGAAAATATTTGTTCCAGAAACTATCCATTTGTATTCATAATTTTCTATTGCTATGAAACCAAAACATCAGGTTGAAAACATCATTCATGTTCTTAAATAACCTTGTCAGATCAAAAATTTCATATAGATGTCATGTATAGTATCAAACCTGGCCAGAAATATTTAGACTCTCAGCTGTATACAAATGTTTCCAAAGATCAAAGGTGAGAAAAGGCATTTAGCAAGTAAGGCTTGAGGATTTTGACAATGTTTATCATTACTTGAACATTGTGGACTGACACTAGAGAATCAAAAAGAAAGAACTGTAGCAAATAAGAGAAACCAATTACTTGAGGACTATCAACAGCGGCAACAACTAAAATGGTTAGCACATGTAAATAGAAGAGAAAATAATGACATAATCAAGATTTTGACATTTCACACTACTTGAAATATAAGGTTGGGAAGGAAATGCCATCAATATTAGAAAGAACGATAACAGCTACTGGACTTGAGAAATCTGTTTTCCTGAAAGTTTTAATAAATTTCAGCCCAAATCAGTACTGGCTGCTCGGTTAATAAATGCCAAATATTTCCTTGTAGGGAAATGGCTAATATTAGCATTACTATTTGGAAGTAATAATAATAATAGCTGGTCAATCATATTCGAGGATACCCATCTACCAGTATGGTTAGTCAATCCCTATTGCAGACTGTCACTCAGGCACATTTGTGCTTGTTCAACACCCACAGAGCCAACCTGTGGTTTATGCTGCAGCTATGCTGAGCAGAATTAGTTACAGTTTCTGAGAGAGAGTGTCTTATCTAGCATGATCAACAATCTGAACAATGCCAGCACATTCAAACCTTCAGTCACAATGACTTGTGACTTTGTTCTAGCACAGCTATCTACGCCCCGCCCCAAGTGTTCTGTCTAACCAGTTTCATTCGCAATGATTGGGTCAACCCGTGGCATGGTTTTCAGGTACTTTCCAAAGGTGACACACAATGTGATCGTTCTCCTTCAGTTTGATAACATCACAAGGTCTCCTTCCTGACAAATCAACTGTAGTGAGAATCAAACCGAGGTCTCATGGTCAGAAAATGTATGTTCTAACCACTCGGACATGTGCCAATATTTGGAAGTAGATCTATGCAAAAGATGGATTGAAAACGAAGTCAAAATCAGAGTCTTAAAAACTCTAATTTTGTACAACTCTACCTGATTGGTTGATAAATCCTTCATATGCCTAAAAAATAACTTGCAGACAAATTTTCTTCTTTTTTTCCTTTAAGTTTTGATTCATTAAAGCTATGAGCAGCTAGAGCGACAAGAGGTCTTAATGATGACTTTGTTAAACAGCAAGTCATCAACACTTGGACTCGTGTTCTCTTTTAATGATGCCTGCTCATAAATAGCTGCAAAGATACCAAACATTTTTATCTACTTATCTCCCCTGTTCATTAACAACAACTTCTTCACTGACAGAAAAGCATATAGTTTCAACAGAAAAAAAAAAAATTTTTCTATTTCTCAGAAGATATTTCCATAAAAATAAAGACATAAACGATTCAACAAATTGTGGTTACTGACCAATCCATGCAAAGAGAATGGTTTGTGCTACCTTTACATACAATTTAAAAGATATCTTCAACTCCTAAAAAATATTTGGCTCCATTTTGAAGTCGGTGTTATTTGCTTTTTACATCTTTTTTTTTTTCTTTAATGCTTCATCTGTGTGAATTGTTAAAAATTTTTCAGCCTTATATTCTGAGAATTCGGTCTTTGATTTCATCTTTTCTCATCATTTTTTATATTTATAATTTGCAAGAATCCTCACATTTTGCAACAGAATTTTTTATTCTTGAGTCTGCAGTTCAAATCCAACAATTCTTACAGCCCATTGCCCATACAGAATATGCTGTTATTCATAAATAATTATATTTTTTATTACTTTCCCAATAGTATTATCAATATTAACTATCAAGTCTTGCTAAAGCTCAAAATGATTTAGATGATTATGTATCAAAAAATAAGTTTCATATTATTTTTCCTTTAATATTAAATATGAATAAAAAATATGTAATAAATTAATGAAAATTATAGTATGTACATTAAATAATGCATACATACATACATACATACATATATATATATATATATATATATATATATATATATATTTGGATTGGGGATAGGGGTCAAGGCTTAATTAAGCAGGTTAGCAAGTCGGTTTCCGGTTGTTTCCCATCAGTTGCTTTACGTAGCATTTTTCGAAGTAGGTCTGTGTTTCCATCGTTTTGCAAGGATGTATTGCCCTACATCAGATTGAGTAATTTAGTATATGAGTTTAATTGCCAGTGTGCTGCTGGTTATGTAGGGCGTACAACCTTGCATTTGGAAACTAGAATCAATCAGCACGTACCTTCCAAAATACGACTTGGTAAGATAGATAAAATATGCTATCTTCCCCCCATGAATATGGAATCGGCTATTGCTCAACACTTAGTTGAGAAGATAGCCTGCGCCAAGTCATACAAAAAAGAGTGGTTTAAAATTATTCATACAGCCGATTCCAACAATCATTTGAAGATTTTGGAATCGGCCTGTATAGGATTAAGGAAACCTTCTCTCTGCCGGCAGAAGGAATTTGTAAAGTCTCTTAATCTGTTGGGGGATACTTTATTTTAACTGTCCCTCACTTATTTATTTACACGTTATTTCCCCTTCCCTCGTTACAAGTATATACACTTGTTTGTTATTTTAACGTGTTCCCCCTTTTTGCTCTTTATTGTCGTTACTATTCTTTTCGTTAATTAATTATCCAACGATTACCTCCTGATGAGATGTTGGTTGAAAGGGACTTAAACATTTGTTTATATATATATATTATGAAATGGACAAAGTCCAACAATTATTTTAAGACAGTTTTATGTTTATACATTCTTTTTTATCTATACAAATATTTAAGTAAATGCTCTGTTTATACTAAACAGTATTAACAACATTTACCAGCCTGAATGTCCGAGAAATTGTCATAGAAAATATCCATCCTCTGACAGGAATCGAACCTGTATCCTATACGGAAATGTCATATAGCCTGACATGCTTTTATCAATTTTGCCACAGAGGAGCACTCGGTTAGCAAGGTCGATTTTACTGTTTTTTATTTATAAATAGAGCATTTACTTAAATATTTGTATCTATAAAACGAATATATAAACATAAAAATGTCTTAAAATAATTGTCGGACTTTGTCCATTTCATAATGTGTGACATCATTTGTTTACATTTGGATACACATCGAGCAGATATGAATGTACGTGAGAAAATCATGGAAAATTGTAGTTTAAAAACAGTAAAATCGACCTTGCTAACCAAATGCTCCTCTGTGGCGAAATTGGTAAAAGCATGTCAGGCTATATGACATTTCCGTATAGGATACAGGTTCGATTCCTGTCAGAGGAGGCATATTTTCTATGACAATTTCTCAGACATTCAGGCTGGTAAATGTTGTTAATACTGTTTATTATAAACAGAGCATTTACTTAAATATTTTTATCTATAAAAAAGAATGTATAAACATAAAAATGTCTTTATATATATATAAAATTATTATTATGATATTTTTATTATAATATTGCTACATCGCTACATAAAATTTTTTATGTTTCGGAACTTAAAATTGTTCCCAATCAGGCAATGTTAAATAACTTATGATGAAAATGATTTACTTGGAAAATCAGAAAACAATTTGGTAGCTCATTTGGGGGTTAAAAAGGAGTGGGGAAATCAAGATTCTAAAATTAAACAACACATTTGTGGATATGTCTTGATTAACAAATTAAAAGATTGATCAAAGCTAACATAGAAAAATGAAAATAAGGTTAGAAGTTAGGGGTTAATAGGTTATTAATACATGTTTAGATAAGTTGACATATTTGACACATCCAGCACAGACAACATCCTGTTACAAATCTAAAGTTAAGATACAAAAGATTAATTTTAAAGAAATTCAATATTTTTTTTAAATTTTATACTTCAGAACTATCGTAATTAAATCATTTTTATATATGATTTTTTTTTAAAACCCTAAATATGCGACTTAATATGTTGAATGGGCAATAAAAGATGATAGTATTAAAGTTGAAAAATCAAAAAATTAAATTTGAATTAACCTTTGCAGGAGGAACCACTGGTGTGTATTAACTGCTCAGTCACAAAGAGCTTCACATTAAAAGTTTTCTGGAGTATGCAGGCCAGTAGACAAAATAAATACCATTTAAAATAAATGCAACATCTATCGCAATGTGTGTATCCACTAAAAATAATATTTGAAGTAATAAAAATATGATAGATTTAAAAATAAAATGTTTAATTTATTGAAAATTGCTTTGTTTCAAAACTGAGTAGATATGAATTTTAAGAAAAATCTGAATGATTGAGTTTGCTTTATAAGCAAAATAGAACTTTGCTTTATTGTGAATCTCTTCATAGCAAAGTCATAAATGCATACTGGATCAGATGGTAGTTTCTCCTGCAAATGGAGGGCGGTGCAAATTTCAATCTTTCCTAATGGGTACATTTTGTTTATTAAATTTTTTTCAGTAAGCAGATTATTAGCTGAAATAGTGTTCAAAATAAATATGGGTATTCGCTAAAAATAACATATGAAGTATTAAAAATATGCCTGATTAAAAAGTAAGATCCGTTAATTCTTTAAAAATTGCTTTGTTTATGCTTCGGATGTTCCTTCTGGAAAGGGAGATGCAGAAATGAATCCTGTTACTGTGCATATTTTATTAAGTTTTCATGAGTATCCATTAAAAATAATGTTTGAAGTAATAAAATATTTCAGTTTAAAAAATAAAATTCATTATCCATTAATTTTTTAGAAACATAAACTGCTCTCATATAACCACCATAGAGAAACTTTTTCTACCTGGTATGGTTGACGCTAAACTCCTTGAGAGCAACACACTGTACCTTTTTGGCCTGATGCTTCAACTAACTTGAAATTGAGTGACTACAATAAATCAATAGCTGCATCTACTGCAAGGAAAGTTGGGTCACTGTGTTGTGAGGGAAAATTTTTCTTGTCAGAAACCATCTTACACATTTGTGAATCTACCATTCACTCGTGTATTGAATACTCATACTATATCTGGTCTGGTACTCTTAATATTCATCTCGAGGTTCTTGACAAATTCCAAAGAAGGATCTGTAATGTAATTGATCCTCATATGGCATCTCAGCTTCAATCATTTTTTCACTGACTTCACGCAGCTTCCCCCTGTCTTTTCTACAAATATTTTCATGGCAACAGCTCTGACAAGCTTTTTCAATGGTGCCCTGACTACATGAATTTAAGTGTACCGCTAGATTGGCTCTAAGTTTCATGTGTTTACTTTTGAAATAGCTAAATTCAGCTGCCACTTCTACTACAACAGTTTCCTATTTTTTTTTTTTGCACTTCCTGCCTGTGGAACTCCCTCCCTTTTACTTTCTTGAAAAATTTAAATGCAATGTCAACTGTCATCTATCTTCTTGAATCCCATTCATCTTTTGTCCTTTACTCAACCCTCCCTATACTAAGTATTTTCTCTCACTTTCACTCCTGGTATCCCCTACAATGTACTAGTGACATTCCTATATATATATATATATATATATATATATATATATATATATATATATATATATATTATGATGAAGCATAGTAAAGTTAATGATATAAAATGGCAAAATCCCTTCGCTAACAGAATTTTAAAGATGCATTAACCTACTAATCACATATTATGATCCCTGTTTTTTAAAATTATAAACTGTATTAAGTTTTCCTTAAATACACAAGTACTTTCGACAGTTCTGCCAGTCATCATCAGGCATGGAAACTATTTTTTTTTTGGTAAAATTCAGGTAGCATCTGAAACGAAAAAGTATAATGCAAATCGAAATATGTTTTTTTTTAAATGTGTTATTGATAACAGATACAAACTTGCGAAGCATGCAGTTGCAACACTAAGGTTGGATTTTTGAAAATTTAATTGCGTGCGTGTTTTTATTAATATGGCAATTTAAGAATTTTTTTTGTTGTAGGAGTTTATCAGTCAAAATGGCATGAACTAAATAGTTCATAAGTAGAGTAATATAAATTGAACTGTACCACATATTTGATTTAAAAGAACTGATGCAAATTTTCAGTATAACAACTGAGACATTACTGTAATTATTATTCAGTTCATCAATCAATTTTGATGGCAGGAAATGCAAATTTTGAATTAGTTTATAGCAAAAACATAATTTCATCATTCACACTGATACCATTAGAGTCTATTTTTCTACATAATAAAGAATAGTATTTACTGTACATTACAAGACATTCTTTAATTTTAGTTTTTTGTTTTAATGTGTAGTATGTATATATATATATATATATATATATGTGTGTGTGTGTGTGTGTGTGTAATTTATATATATATATATATATATATATACATATATATATATATGTTCAAGCATGTTTTATTGAATAAAATAGACATATGTGTATTTATTTTCAAAAATAATTCTTTCTAGTTCTCTAATTATCTTCTTGATGTTAAGTTAAAATTCATCAAGGAAGAGGGCATAGTTCTTGTCAACCCAAGTACTTTTGATCTCCTCCTATATATATATATACATATAGGATTAATACAAATATAAAATTTGTCACTTCGCTAATTGATATTCAGCACCTCAACTCAAAAATTTTGAAGATTAAATTTTCTGTAATTGTTCTGTCCACTCTTCAGGAGATTTCAACAAATGAGTGTTGTTCTCATTTTTTATTATCTTTATGCTAAGTTTGATTTAATTAATTTATACATGAGTTGGGATGCTCTGTGTTATATTGATTTTTTTTTCTCTTTTTATGTGTGTGTGTGTGTATGTGCATGAATGTGTATCTGTGCATATGGGTCAAATGTCATCGTTATTTCTCCTTTTCATCATATTCTTGTTTCCTTACATTTTCTACCTATTCCTTTTGCCACTTTTTCTCTTTCAGCTCTGAGTGTATACACATACACACACACACACACACACACACACACACACATATATATATTTATATCTATATGTATATGTATATGCATATAATAAAATATAGTTTTAAGTTACATTATATTAATGGGTAAAAGTGCTCAATATCAGGAATAGTGTATGTGAATATAAATATAAAAATAAACACCGAAGTCAAAACTTAGAGACATGAAATTGATGGTAGCCTCTAGGTGTTGACTTGAATGTCAATATATGATGTCCACTTTTGTGTTTGTATATATATATATATATATATATATATATATATATATATATATATATATATATATTTTGGTTGGATTGATGTGAGTTTGTGACTCTGGGTTTCACGCTTTTGCAATCGTACGATCACAAAAGCGTGAAACCCAGGGTCACAAACTCACATCAATCCAACCATATATGTTAGCTCTATCTCTGATATTGAGCGCTTTCTAATAAGTACCGCGCATATAATATATAAATAATTATATTTATATATATATTTATTTATATTTATATACACACACTTTTGACATATATATATATATATATATATATATATATATATATATATATATATATATATATATATATTAAAATGGACAGTAAGGCCAACATCAAATGGTTATAGTCTGTTTCATGCTTGTGCACAATCTTCAGGTTATTTGTGTCAATGTTTAGGCTTGACTCTTTGTATATTCTGACCAAACACAACTAAATGTAATAATAATACTCAACAAGAAATAATTAAGTCATCAATAATAGATAATGAGTAAAAAGTTAAGAAGCAACACTATAACACATCTACAAGTAAATCCATTTGGATCCACAATTATTAACTACTCTCTAGAATAATTTAAAACATAACTGTTACTACCTACCCAATAACAATTAGCATAGTACAATAGACCTTGCTACCCATAATGCACCATTGACAAAAATGGGTTACATATGCTTGATCTCTGATATTGAGCATTTTCCCTCATGAATATAGAATACCTTAAAACTTCATTTTTATCATATACTAGCTTAAGAGATGCTATTTCAGGTAGCTCCTGCAGAAGGCTCTTGATTCAGCCTTGATCGCAATAGGTAATGAGGCCAGATCCGATATGCAACAATAATCTATAGAAGAAGTTGGCTGTTGCATTTAGGTATTGCATTAATATTTAAGCTTACCTTTTAAATGTTCAACAATAATTCTTCTGCCACCATTTAATTTAAAGACAATATGACGTGCATAGGTTCTTACTTTCCGTATAAACAATTATTTTTAATTCAGGGGCGACTTTCACTGGATTTTGCAATTAGTTTTGATTATTCCCAAATTTATTTTCAAGTTATAAAGATTTTTATCATACAAAAAAAATGTGTCGCAAAGAATTATATCAAAAGAATCACTGAAAACAATCGCAGTAATGAAAACTTGGGAATTCAAAATTTCAGGATTGCAGATCTGGATCAGCATCTGGATCTGGCTTGGAATGTTTTTAATTTGCTTCAGCCTGATTCCAAAATGGTTTGATACGTTGGGCTATGGCCTCTAGGAATAAAGTTGAAAAAGTGTGACACAGTGACATTTCATCCCAAGCAAGGCAATAATGCCACTAAGATACAAGGGGTTACTGAGAGGGAAGAAGAAAGAGAAAATTTTAGTGAGGAGAAAGAACAATAAAAGAATGGGATTCAGGAAGACAGAATATTGTGATTGATGCTGTATTTAAATTTTTGAAGATCCTAGGTGTCAGGAAAAAAGGCAACTGGAAGAGAGTTCAACAAATAAGAGGGTATGAGAGAAGAAACTTTTAGAAAAGAACTTGCGCTTCTATCTTGCTATTTCAACAGTAAGACAGTAGTAGCTCATTACGAATCTAGTAATATGCTTAAATTTACCCAGTTGGAGAATTCACTCTTTTTATAGGTAAGAGTTCTCAATATTGGAGTTATTGTTAAACAGTCGAGACATACAAATCATACAGTTTGACATTCCACCCACCTGAAGAAGACCGGAGTGTACAATGGCCAAAACGTTGTAATAAATATGGCAACACAGATGAGGACAATAGTCCAAATAATGTAAATAAAGACTGCTTAGTATCAGAAAGAGAGCATTTATAGATACAAAAAGTAGAGGCATTGATATCAACACTGTACTGTGACTATCAAAGAAACAGATAAAATATGAAATTTGGTTAGCTTAAGATAAGGCTAATATCATTATGATCTAAGAAAACAATATGTCCTCCTAGCTAGTTAGTGTTGAACCTGTGGACTTCAAAACTTCAAAAAAGTTTGTAAAAAACTAGATAACTGAATCCCTCAGTCTTGTTGGATTGCAAGGTTGATCAAGAAATATCCTGCCAAAACAATAGCTGCCAAAAAAAAAAAAATGGCAACCCATGACACAGAACGAGAATATCTCTGAAGACAAAGCTCATCATGTACAACTCTATTGTCTGATCCATTCTCTTCTGTGACAGTGAAACATGGTCAGGGAAGCAACAGAACAACAGAGCAATTGATAAAGATGACAGTCAGTGCATGCAAAACCAACTTAATGTCAAATGGTTTCAGTTTGTGAGGAATGACACTGTCCCCCAATGAAGCAAACAGATACCTGCATCAGCCAGTGAACAGTTTGATTGAACACCTAAGAAAAAGCCTTGTTATCTTGAAAATAATATTTTTTTTTTTTACCTTGACTGAAATTAAAACTTGAAAATATCTCAAAAGCCAAGAAATGCAGCACTGACTTGATATATTGACATGTCCTTATACCAAACCAGTAAACAATGTACAAAATTCGGTATTGAAGCATCTGTTAGTGTGTAGTCACTCAAAATTAGAAAAAAAAAGGAAAAAAAATTAGTACTATTGCATCTTATACTACTAGTACTATTAGTACTATTGCATCTTATACTAAAAGGAACAAAATTATGCTGAAAGCAATACCGCTCAAAAATGTATCATAATTGAGAATACTTTATCTAACAAATTTCATTACCATTGTATCTAATACTTCTTCTTTTATCTGCCATAACCATTCAGAATATGAGTGATCATATCTCTCCACAGCTTCCTTTCCTTCATAGCTGTAAGCAAAATTTTTCATTTACAATCCCTCCTTCAGTATGACCTGTGAGTGTCAAATTCTCCAAGCTGTCTTTTTTCATTATATTTCCCAGAAATTTTGATAATAATAATTTTGTTAACATATTTTTAAAATCATTTTACCCCAAAGCAAGGCAATAAAGCTCCTAAGATGCAACAGGTTACTGAGTGGAAAAGAATCTGAGAAAAACAAAAGTATAGGAATTAAGAAGATAATGATTGACATTGCATTTAAATTTTTGAAGATCAAAGTTGATTGGAAAGCAAGAAGTAGGTAGAAAGTTCCACAAGTAAGGAAAGTGAGAGAAAAAACTGTTAGCATAAAACTTACAATTACATCTAACCATTTCAAATGTAAAATGAGGAGATTTAACTGCCAATCTAACACTGTGCTTTAATTCATAAAGTCTAGGTATCAATGAAGAAATCTCATCAAAACAATTACCATGAAAATATTTATAGAAAAGGTAGAGGGGTACTATATTATGGCAATGGGAAAGCAACAGAACTCGAGATCTCAAAGCAGTACCAATTATATTGCAGATTCTTCATTGGATTTTATCAAGAATCTCTAAATGTATAGCAGAAGCATCAGACCAGATGTTGCATCAATATTTGATGCATGGATGAATAGTAGACTTATAAACATGGAAGATAGATTCTAGATTAAAATTATCTAGTATAACACAATGGACCAACTTTGCTAGCATCAGACCTAGCAATTGATTCAGTGTAATCTTTCCACTTCATGTCAGTGGAAAGCATTGGCCTAAGAAAGTGCAATGAGTCACTTTCATGGAGGTTAGCATTAGCCATCCTTAATTCTGTTCAACTAGTTTTGTTACCAAATTAATTCTACTCTTCTGTTGTTACAGAATCACAAAGAGCTTTACCAAATAATAAAACCACTTGAAGACTTCCAGCAGCAGTGATAAGTAAAATGAATAGCATATATAAGTAAAAGAGAAAATAATGATGTAATCAAGATATTGACTTTCCACATTATCATAAACAAAAGTTTAGAAAGGAAACTCCAATCAATACAAGAAAGAGCTGCACAGTCCTAAACTTTCCAGTTTTGATAGTGTTCAAAAGTGTCTCTAAGTCCTTGTTGGAGAAGAATTATTTTTCACCTTCCAACCTCACTCTCTCTCAGGTGGGATGTGGTGAGTCTCTCACTGCTCTATCCATGGAAAGTTCTTGGACAAACTACATTCTTTTGTTCCTCCAGGTCTAAACTTTATGGCTAGCACCGACCATACCACTTACATAGTGGCAAACCACTTTCATATTCCATCAGCAAGAAGTAAATTCCACTCAAACAACTTCTTTCTGCGAACCACTTCTCTGTAGAACAGACTCCTAAGAGGATGTTTCCCTGATCACTACAATCTTCACCTGTTCAAGTCTAGATTTAACCATTACCTTCCCCTCCTACCCATATAAACTACCCCTTCATGTAACCCTCTAACTCAAGCGGACTCCAGGCTTTGTACATGGGGAACCTTGCTGCATAAAAAAAGTCATTTTGAATTTTGTTGTTATAAGCCACAGATAAATATAATATCAATTTAAGCTTCCACCTTAATTTCTGTGCCAAATGACATTAATTAATGTCCCCCTTTATGAAATGTATGCCTTGTCTTCATTTTGTTCTCTGTCTATTGCTAAGATCTGTTTTCCAGCAATGCAATTTAATCTCTGTGGATTCAATAGTGTTCCCTTCTTGGCTGACATATATTGTATATATGTGTATATATGTGTATAAGCTGATTTTATGTCTAATGTGATCCCTGATTTTTTTTTTTTTTTGTTTTGCCTGGGTTTTAAACCCTCCAGAAAAAAATGACCTGTATATAGTGCAACTGGTCACCAAAAATGCATGATTTTTAATCTCTTTAAAAAATTACCTGTGTATAGAGTGACTCGCCCCCACCCATTTTTTGCATCAAAAACTGATAAAAACTATACTTGAGTACATATTGCATTTATTAGCAAAAGTTGGTGCAATGGTTAACAAGCTTGTCTCACTAGATCAATTACAACTGAGTAGAGAGTTCGATCCTCACTAGGTGCTCCATACATTTGGCCTTGTGCCACAACTAAGCTACACTTAGTGAATCATATTATTAGCAAAAGTAGGTTGAGAGGGGCGTGAAGATGTTGCTAGGTACAATGTATCCAGTTTGAGGAGTCTGTAAATACACATTTGTATTTCTTGATTGCAGAATTGGTGTTTTTTTAAAAAAAGAAAGTTTACAAGAGTTTTCTCATACTGTAGTGATAATATGAACAGTGCAAATAATACACTTTTGAATGAAAGGTTTAATCAAACTATTAGCCTAAAAAAATGGCTTAACGTACTAATTTCCTTCTTGAAAATCTTGTTCTAGTAATGAGATATACGTTTCATTTTTACTTGATAAAATAACGAAAAGGAAAGCAAACGAAAAAGATACAAAATCATTAGAAGTGGAATGCTGGCATCAAAGATGAAAACATTAACTCAGCCCATTAGTGTATATCAGGAAACTGTATAGAATCCACTTGAAAAACATTAGAATCATGCTATTATTTATTTTTCCAGCTGAATGTCCTTGATATTTTGCTGACATTTCAGTTTCCATAACAGAAAAAAAATGAATTTTTTTTTTTTAAATAGATAGACTTTTTTGTATGAATTTCTGTGATGAGGAATTATCTTTATTTATGTTATTTGTATTTGGACTATTCTCTTTATCTTTGTTGTTTTTACCACAACATTTCCACCATTGTGCTGGTGCATATTGATTATCGATCTGGCTAACCTACAGGAAATTCCAACCTGAACACTTTATTTAATCTACAGGGATAGACTGTTCTCGTTCCACTGCTCATGTCTAGGGATATCATCTAGTTCTTATTTTTATTTAGTGCTGTTCAGTTATTACACACTCGTTTCCATAAAGGGAAATGACCTGGTGGGTAAAAGCATTGGTTTGTGAATTTTTTGACATTCTGATTGAGTGTTCAATCCCTGGATTGGGCAGTGTGTACTTTGTACTCAGTGGAAATGGGCGAACAATAACTCAACAGTACTAAATAAAAATAAAAGCAAGACAATATCCCTAGATATAAGCAGTGGAACGTGAACAGTCTACCCCGTAGATTAAATAGTGTTCAGTTCAGAATTCCCATAGGTTATTCAGGCTGATATACACCTGAGGAAGGCCAGAGAGCACAATAGCTGAAATGTTGTGATAAAAACAACAAAGATTACAATAGCTCAAATATAGAGTGGATAGACATTTTATTAAGATGCTTAGCTAAAGTAATGTATGCATTGCATTAATCGGCTAAATACATGTCTCTTTTGGATCATACAAAGCTTCTTTCAACATTTTATTCTAACAATTTTACAAATATATCATAAATGTGAAGAGGCTGTTTTTTTTTATTGCTGATTCTAGCATTAAAAATACGTTTATGTTCTTTTTTGAAACAAACTAAAGTGTGGCATCCATCCTCTTATATGGCAGTGAAACCTCACCGAAACCTCCAGTGAGGAGGCACGGTGTAGTAATGGATATCGGCTTGGATTGAGGAATAGGAGAACCGAGTTCGAATTCCAGTCGAATCCATTACATTCACTTACCTGCTAATATCCTTGGGAAAGGTGTGAATCCTCTTCTTCTCCCTCCAGCTATGGGTAAATAGCAGGACACACTGGGTTCTATAGCCTTGGATGGCAACTGGTCTAGGAGAAAGAAAACTCTGAATTCAAAACCTGCGGAGGGTCGTTTGGGGACCCTGTGGCATGTAGTGCACCAGGTCTCTGTAATTGGCCCTTCAAAAAGTGTGGATGGTCCTGCACGAAACCTTCACCACTATAATCAAATCTCATGTGCTATACATGTGGGTTGGGGACCGCTTGTGAATTTCAAATTCCCATGAAACTCCAATATTGGATCTGGCTCAATCCACCCTGGGTGAATGCCGTTACAGGTACAGGTAGGTTACAGGTATGGCAGTGAATGTTGTACAATTTCCCTCAGAATGAAGAAAAAAAAATAGAAGCATCATAAATGTGTTTCTAAAAAAAGGATACCAAAAATTCTCTAAGTCGAACATGTAAGCAACAAGGAATATTGGTCTATATTCATGAGATGATGTATTTTAACTATTTATACTGTTTACATTGTTTGAATTGCTGTCATCATCTTTATTGTCATATTCATAATATTTCTGGCAGGGCACATGGAACTAGAACAGTCTACCCTAAAATATAAAGGTTCGTTTTTGAAAATTACAAAGTATATCATCTGAAGAAGGCACAAGCCTACAACGGCCGAAACATTGTGAATATGACAATAAAGATGAAGTCAGCAGTCTGAACAATGTAAATAGTGGAAATAGCAACAAGAAGTCAAGAAAGAAAATAGCAGCAGAAAGAACATTTCTAATCAGAATCAGGAACAGATAGCTGAAATTTCTTGGACACATGAAGAAGGAGGGCTTGAAAACTTAATCCTCTTGGGGCATATTGATGGCAAGAGAGATAGAAGACAATGAGCCACATACCTAACGAGCTTGCATGAACAGATGTTGGAACATGAGGTGGGGTGTCTTAGCAAAGGGAGAAAAAGTGCTGAGAGCCATACTAGATAGAAAGTTGTGAAAAGCCATGATCGCCTATAACCTAAAAGGACACAGTGCTTAGATGAAGAAGGTGTTCTGGCTAATAATAAATGTACAATGCAGGTACTTTTTCTTCGTTTTATTTTTCTGATGCAAAATCAATGGTTAGAACAAAGCTTCCAGTTCATTTTTTGGCATTGCTCTTCATTGATTAGAAAAAAACAGAAGATAGGAAAAACAAAGATGAACAGTTCGATTGTTAAAGCATTACAGATTTTATTTCTTAGTCACTTTTTCATTCTTTAGCTTGAAAGCAAAAGATAAAATACTTTCATTTTCTTAACAGTTAGCCTTATCAAAAGACATAAAACAAAAAAAAAAAACTGTAAATTCCCTTATTTTTATATTCCAAGAAAATTTTTTTTTTTACATTTACTTCCTAATCATCTAACTTTAAATTATGGTTTTAAAAAATGAAATAGTATTTTAAGTTTCAAAATGCAATCTTTTCAACAAGATATTCTGCACAATCAAATCAATTTGATAAAATATTGTGCAGAATATCTTTGCAGTGGCTAGTTAAGATGAAAAGAAATGTGATTTCTTTACATGTATATGTAAGAAAAAAGAAGAAAAGGAGAAAGTGAAGAGGAAATTGTAAATGTTACATAGGTTGGTGAGGAAGAGTAAGTATCATGTAGCTTGGTTAGGAAGATGGGTGAATGAGTAAAGGAATCACTTTGAAGCTGTCACCATGTGCTGATGTCACACGTATCTGTCTGTATCTCTTTACATCTTTTGTCCATCTAGAGACTTTGCTTAAATACTCTTCAAAGGGATCACAAAGCATGTTTTTTTTTATAGTCAGTGGTAAGATTACTCATTGGTTGAAAAATGTTAAATACTTATTTTCAAAGGATTAATTTATTAACCAGAAGGATATGTAAATCCTCCAACTCAGAAACTATTTTTTTTTTCATTTGATATTTGTCTGTCTTGTTTATTTTCATTTTCACTGGAGTTCTTTTAGTTTTCCTTTCTGTATGAGCTGTCAGTACAGTATCATCTCAGTGTCATCTGCATATCTTATGTTGTTAAGATTATATCTGCCAATAATAAATCTTAATAGATCTTGTAGTAGTTTTTAACAAGACCTACAAAGATTTATTATCAGCATGTTAGTCCTTACAATATATATATATATATATATATATATATATATATATATATATATATATATATATATATATATACATATATATATATATATAATATATAAAATCCCGTCAGAGTAAGTATTCTTGTCTTATTCTTTTTTTATATTCATTTGAATTTTTTCCCAACACATATCAGTGTGTTGAAATGCTCACAGTATTTAGTATTGTTGAAGTTATTGATCTCATTTTTTGTTGAGATTTGCAAACTCTATCTTTCGTTCACTTTGGCATACCAATTGATGAAATTTGAATAAGCTGATTTGTTTGGAAAAATACTTTGAAAAAAAACCCTACTTCACAGTTTAACAATTTATTTAATTCAATTTTATTGGACTTCATGGTAAATAATTTTTTTTAAGAAAATTTTCTTTTTTTTCCTTTTCAACAGCAAATAATAAATACTAGGTTGGTGCAAAAACAATGTCGTTTTCTCGCATAGTAACATATGTGAGAAAACGACATTGTTTTTACACCAACCTAATACTTAAGATTTCTTGGTAAATATTTCTTTCTGGAGCCAAAATTCCAACTTTTTGAAGTATTTGGCCTTTGTTCTTTGTCTGTAGTTCTTCCAATCAGAGGGTAAACTGGAAACTGGATTCTTATAAAAAAAACAAAACAATATTGCATTTTTAATAAATAAATATTTGTTATTTTAATCCATAAATTTTTTTTTTTAAATAGTGGGTTTATTTTGTATGTTAAATATTAAAACTTTTAATTTAAAAAAAAACCCCCAAACTACTGAAAATTTATCAAACTAAGCTATGCACCCAAGTAAAACTAATCGTACCTTGTATCACCTTAACTGTTTTCACTATTCCCCAAAATTTGGTATGAATTGCTCAATGCATAACTAGTTTAGAGGGCATGACAGACAGTCAGATGAACAAAAGCTACAAAATTTTATATATATATATACATATTTAACTTTTTCTTTATTCATATGCAGGCTGTTTGTTCCCAGTAATGGATTACTCAAATCTTTTTTCATGTGAATCAAGCTCATCCTGTATTTCAAGTAGGTATTGTGTTATACCTAATTTATATATATTTAATAAATATAGGTTTTTATTATATGTTGTTTTAATCCAGATAATGATAAGGACTTTAAGTACTGGTTTTTAAGTCAGATGTTGATGGAATAAAAGTTTTACAATCCGATACCTCTTTAGTCTACAAAGAATGGTAAATGTATTATGTTATACTTTTTTTTTCTTTGTTTTGTTACATTAAGACCAACTCACGGGTTAGTAAGTGAATGCATGGAAGTAGGTTGAGGAGAACATAACATAAAATGGCAATTAATGCCATGTGGAATTTTTTTTCTTTAATTAAATGTAAAAGGAAAAAAAAGACTTACCATAATGTTGGCGCATGTGCAGGAAATGCAAAACTGGAAAAGTGCATGCGAAACTTGCCATTGATGTTATAACTGTAGACAGGAGACAAAACAAAATTTGATTGGCTAATGCAAATCTTGATGTCATTATAAAAGATCTACCTCCTGATATAATAAATATATTTTTGTTAAAATCACATCATGGAGTGAATTATATGGAGAGGTGGCCTGTTAACAGGTTGGGGTAACGGATCTGAGGTTGCAGTACCCGAAATTTGTAATGAAGCCAGGGTAACATCACTGATGACCTCTACCATTGCATTTTATGAATGTATTTTAAGAATGACTTCTTAAAATTTGATTGATCTTGTAAGTTGAAATTAAAGGAACTTGAACATATAATGGAAAGAGAATGTTTTATTTAGATTCCTTTGTTCTTCATGTGTGTGCCATATCTTAAATGGCTGCTCAGACGCTTCCGGGTAAGCCACCCTCTTTTTTAGTTGAAGGGCAGCAACTAGTTAAGGTTTTCAGAGCCATCGATAAAAACAATGAAAGTAAGCCTGCAAGTTCATAAGAATTAAAAATATATATCTTGGAGAAATATAACCAAGATTAAGATATAAGTCTGAAACAAGTCAGTCTTCCAAAAATACCTTATGACGAATCAAGTGAGAAAGTAAGTGTACAAACAACCATTATCCAATAATGACAATGCTTCAAGGCTAAGAAACTTTGAGATAAATACAATCAGAATAAGAAAACTATAACACAGTGATGATAGCAGACATAGAAAAGAAACTACAAGAACTTCTACAAAAGGTATTGGAAGGAAGCAAAAAGAAAGAATTAACATCTACTGCAACAAAATAGAATATATGGTTATTAGCCAAAAATAAAAAACAGCACAGTATACAAATATCAAATTAGTTTCCAAATTCAAATAAGTACAATAATATAAATATCTGGGAAATGTTTTCACAGAGGACAAAAATGGCGACATTGAAATCTGAAAGTTGCATTGAGATAAAGAAAGATAATTTCCAAAAGATCAGTGAAGTTGTAGCAGACTGTGGGTTTTTTCTGCATTTTGGTATGAACACGTGTGGTCTCCTGAAATAAAATCCACTACAAACATGGTGGACTCAAGATGAGTCCACCCAAAAGAAATGTAAAAAGAAAACAACCAGGAACCGATATATGTACAAACATATATATGTATTAAAAAACAAAAAGGTTTTACAAAAGATAAAAACATTAATGTGTGTGTGTTTCCATGAATATAAAGAGTTTGTGTTTCAAAGTATGTTCATATGTATGTGTGTGTGTGTGTGTGCATAATGTTTATGGTGTCTTTCCATATGTGGGAAATGCGTATCTCCACAAGAGACCACATTTTTCAAGTGTGTCCATTGAAAAGCGGAAAAAAAAAGAGAGAGAAGAAAGTATTCTCAAGTATTTATAGTTTAGGGATAGCGCCCCCTAGGAACAATTTGGACAATTAGGAAATTGAGGAAGAGTTAACTCTGACAAAGCATTAAGTAAAAGAAAATTTTCTTAAGAAAAACAAAGAAAGGAGTACTGAATTGTTACATAATAATATCAGTCCTTCTCTATGGCAGTGAATGCTAGACAATCTCCTCATAGATGAAGAAGAGACTTGAGATAACATAAATTTGGTTCTACAGAAGGATGATGAGAATAACATTGACTGAACATATTTGCAATGACGTTTTAGAGAAAATGGCATAAAAATATAACTTATACTTAACACCAGAACGAGATAGTTGAAATTTCTAGAGTACACAATGAGGAAAGAAGGCTTGGAAAATTTGATATGCACATGGCATACTGAAGAGACAAAGAAAAACATTTCATAATACACTCATAAAATGTAAGTAAATGCATGACAGAATGTTTATGAGAGATAACAAAAAAAGACAAAATTTATTAAGAGCTCCAAAGAGGAGGAAATAGTGGAGAGCCAATCTCGTCAAAGTGCTGAAGTGTCACAGTACTTAGAAGAAGAACCTGAATGACTCAACACATACTAAGAACAACACCTCATCACAAAGAAACCTTGTGATATTTACAAGTCAAATAAGGAAGCTAACCTAAAAAAATTACTTTCTCCTAAGAATAAAATATTATCTCAAAACTTTAAACAAAAACTTTGGTAAATGACGTAAGTTATTTTTTTTATAGTTGTTATTTTGAAATTTTAATTTACCTTGTTTTTAAAAAGAAAAACAAATTTGCAAATATTTCTTTATTTTATTCATGAATTTGTTATTGTTTGTAAAGCATTGACAGAAGTTTTAATGAAAAACAGGATAATTGACTTGCAACTTATTTTTCCATTTTTTATTTTGAGGCTGACAAGAATTAAACAATGATTTCTGATTGCAAAAAGAAAGAAATGTCATTGGGATGGGTTTTGAAAATAGCTTCACATGAATATAAAGTGTGTTGAAAAGTTCTTCTACCATGAATCCCTTAAAAAATAAATCTGATACTTGGTCAGATTGTAGCAAGGGTGCCAAGCTAAGAACCTTTTAGAATCTCCTCATACACACACATATATATATATATGAATAAAATGACAATTGGAAAAAAGATCTTAGATTTTGCCAATGCGTTTCGTCTTCTGACTTTTTCAAGGCAAAAATGAAATTGAAATGTTCTTGTTGTTATAGTTACATTAAAAAAAAATCCAAATTTAAAAAGATAGACGCTTCTGTCTAAGCCTTTTTTTCTGGTTAATGTAAATTACCTTTATAGTAAGGAATTTTTTTTTTTTCCATGTCAACAATATAGTTAAATTCCCAGATCAATTCTGTGGACAAGACAGATTGGTATAAATAAAATGACAATTGGAAAAAAGATCTTAGATTAAATCGGAAGTCAAAACGCGTCAGCAAAAGATCTTTTTTCCAATTGTCATTTTATTTAATCGCACTGCAGCTCATGACGTCACACATGACCATGCAAGAGTGAATTCGAGAAGTATTAAGTATGGGAATCTAGGTATAAACCAATGGCTTCTGTTATCAATTATAGGCATTAAAGAACATTTGTGGAGATTTCATAGTTTATTTTGTTTAGGTTAGATTTCAACTGTTTTATGTATATAGCTTCAAGAATTTTTAGCTTTTGTTTATTGTTTTCATGTTTAAGTATAATTGTGTTTTCAACAAGGATTTTCCGGAATTGTGTATGCATCCAGGCATGTTGTTTTAAATACCTAAAAATGTTAGATTTATCATTCAAATGTAGAGTCAAGCGTCGTGAAAGGGAGTTTGTGGTGTGACTAACATAAATATTATTTAATTCGTTGGAGATACAATCTCCCAAAAGGCACTCGAATTTGTAAACTCTGTTGGTTTTTTGCAAATCGCTAACCGGGGGAGAAGAATAATTGCAAATAATTGAGTTATAAATATATATATATAAAAGTTAGAGATCAGATGTAGATATGAATCTGACAAAATTATACAATAAAGAACAAGTACGAAATGGATCTTAATCTAAAATGTTTCACTTTTATTAAAACTTCATCAGAGATTGAGACAGAAATGAAAACAGCAAAGACACACAGAGCACTGGTATGCTATCTTGGTTAGCTACTATTGGTCAAATACATGTCACATGCATTAATGCAATAGAAAATATATAAATATGTGTGAGGATCATTTTGAATGTTAAATTGTGTAATGGTATATGAATGTGTATGTAAGGAAACACTTGTATGCCTAGGTCAGGCGTCGGCAACTCATTCGACCCCGCGTGCTGGATTGTGTTATAATGACGGGTCGCGGGCTGGACGAAGGCCATTAATGAAAAATTAAGGAAAATAACATATGCAGACCCCTGTCAACCTAAATATTTAGAACCATATTGAAAATAAACTTTAAGAAATCAGAAAAACAAAAGAAAATCTAAAATTAAAAAACACCTAACAAAAATTACTTTTCCTCAAGGAACGTCAAAATACTTCAAAGTGAAAAAAAATCAACCGAAGTGAAATGGATGAAATTATGACGTGTAGGTTTGAAACTGTTATTAAAAATTGTTCCACAAACAAACCACGCACACACACATCAAACAAAAACAAAGCACATATACCCATACATACGAGTACAAATAGTTACAAACATATACATTTACGTACGTACACATGCGGTATCATCCACACATTCATGAGGCATGTATGTATAATGCGCGTATGTTTAACTGTCTTTAGATTTCTGCTACCTCGCATGTCAGTCCCCCCTCTGGCCTCTTTCACTTTGTCGTTCCTTTCGCTTCTGTTATCTTTTAATGTAGCCAAGGGTCATAAAAAATATGTATCCATTATTTGACATTAAACGTAGGCAACGGAACTTGGTAAAATAAGTCTCATGAAAGATAACTGGCAGATAGTCTAATTCGAAAGCCTCGTCTCTCATGTTAAAAATAGAGTCATTGGTAATCAGGCTTGCGGACTGGTCAAAATGCTTTCACGGCCTGGATCCAGCCCACGGGCTGTAGGTTGCCGACCCTTGGTCTAGGTGTATGTTGGATAGTAACATCAGTTCATATAAGTGATTATATAGGTTTGTAGAGGAATGTCTGCAGATGTCATCCTTGAATATCAGGGAAAATGTAACAGAATTTTGCAAAAAATTCTATTTGGTTGGATTTTTATGTTCCCATGTGTGTGGGGGGGATGTCTGTTGTGGTCAAATCTGTGTGGTTGGTGAGAAGCAACACAATATTGTAATAATTATGTTTCGGTTGGATTTATCAATAAATCATTTCTCATGCGTACCGAGAACCATCTCTGCCTCCCATAAGAATGGCTGATACCCAACTGCATGAGAGCACCTTTCTGTGCTTGCTTGGTCTTACACTAACACGAGGTGAAACAAATACATAGTTTTTCTTGTCTGAGTTCATCCTTCAAATCTATAAATCAATCATCCACCCTTACATGGAATACTGCTGCCATATATGGTCAAGTGACCCTGCTGTATGTCTCAAGGTCTTCAACAAAATCCAGAGACGAATATGCAATGTGATATGTCATCTCGTCTACAGTCACTTTCTCACAGATGTGCTGTGGCTTCCCTCTGTCTCTTCTACAAGTATTTTCATGGCAACTGTTCTGATGAGCTACTTTTGCTGGTTTCCAGACTGCATGAATTTAAGTGAGTTACTAGGTTGACATCTTAGTCCCACCCTTTCACTGTCAAAATAGTTTAATGTAACCGTCTCTTCTACTCAGCTTCTTCTCTCACACTTCCCGTCTGTGGAACTCCCTTCCTCTTACTTGCTTCCTTGATAACTCTAATCTTCAAATATTCAAGTGTAATGTCAATTGACATCTTCTGATGCCATGATCTTGTTCCCCATCCTTCTCAATATCCTTTCCTCTAACACCCTCTTTACTCTTACTTTTATCTCCTGTAACCTCCCCCCCTCCGCCACATCTTAGTGGCACACCCGTACTACTTGGGGTGATTTGCTTAAAAAAATATGCATGAGAAATCTTTTAATGCTAAATCCAACCAACATACATCCTTGTGCAAATTAATTGAAAAAAACGCTTTAGTTTCCTTTCTTTCACTCTGCGGTCAGTTTTAAACCCACGGCAGTAACAGGGTGTAATCAATTTCTATTTTTTCCTCAGGTTAAGTCATTTCAGTGGTGTGCAGTAATATGAATCTATTTTTGGGGGGTGTGATGAAATTTGTTTGGTGTTGAAAAATATTGCATCATCCATGATTGCATCAGATTTTCATCAAACCCAGACACTATTGTCTTGACTGTCAATTTGTTGTTCTACAGCCATTGTCTGCGATGGACATTATTCCAAGGAAGCAGATGAAAACTTGTAACACTGCATGAACACAATGGCAATGCCTTACCAGTGAGCAAATCAAAGTACTAGACTGACATGGAAACTCTTTAAAACCAATCCAGAATCTCTGGACAATCTGCAAGGAATGACTTTGTGAAATAGACATACAAAGTACTAACATGTTCATTGGGTCATGTTCCAATGGAAAAATCTCAAGGACACATGGCACAGTGGATAAAGGCGTTAGTTAGATCCAGTGACAGGACCCAAAGAGTGTGAGTTCAATACCCGGTTAAGGCAGTGGAGAACTTGGAGAGGGGAATTAACAGGAGATAACTGATAACTGACATCCATTAAACATGGCATGTGGAACTAGAACAGTCTAACCCAGTGAGCGAAATAAAGGGTTCAGTTCGACATTCCAACCACCTGATCAAGGCCGCAGTGTACAACGGCCGAAATGTTGTAATAAATATGTCAACAAAGATGAGGACAATAGTCTGAATAATGTAAATAGTGTACATAATAAGTCACTGTGTCCTTGACAGATACAGTCTGGTATTGCTGGTATTTTTACTATAAAAAATGTATTTTTATTTCCTCATAGAGTTTTGTTTTTGTTTGGGGGGGCAATATTTGCCTATAGCTGGGACCCTAACAGGTGCTACCACCCCAGATAAGGATGGACCTGAGAATAACAGCAATTAAGAGATAGTTCAATATTCCTCAAAAACTCTAAACTCCAGATCAGAGGATATGAGTTTCCGCATGTAGTGTTTTCTCATACCCAGGACTGCAAAACATCTTATCTTACTTATTATAAAACACAGATTGTGTGTGTCTGTACGTTTATATATTGGATCGGATTTCCTACATTTTTCAACTGATTTCAACAAAACTTCACAGGACTATGTAAAATTACCTTGTGGTGGTTCTAACAACACCAAAAATGGGAAAAACACAATTGTTTTTGCACGAAATCAATTTGAAAACACGATTAAGAGGCATTAATGAAAGGGGGACAACTCATATCGAGTTATACTTATTAATATCGAGTTATAGAGTTATACTTATTATAAAACCCAGGTTGGTTGTTTGTGTATGTTCGTTTATATATGGGATCGGATTTCCTACATTTTTCAACAGATTTCAACAAAACTTCACTTTTTTTTGGCAGGTAGTGTTTCTTATTGTCTTGCACACTTTTTTCTTTATTTTTACATTCAGAATGCTTTAAAAATTTCATTTACAAGAAAATTGTTTATAATAAAATTTTATTCATTCGGTAGACTCATAACGATTGAAAACAATGTTTTTGTTTGAGTTTGGGTTTGACCAAATCGTAAAAAAAAACAAAAAACTAATTAAGACATGTGCGTCCGTCAACCTTAAACAATAATCTTTGTCAATTTTATTTTTCAGTCTTTATGATGGTCGATACTTGATCTATCTTTTACTATTACATCCCCGGGCAATGCCAGGCTCTACTGCTAGTTATGAATATGTATAAAAATCCAATTGAAGAAAAGTTCAAGCATGCCATCTTTTTATAATTTATATATAATAAGTTTAAAGGAATTTGTTATTTTGGCATCAGCGTAAAAATACCTTTCCTTAATCAGATAAAAATTCTCTCTCCATCAAATAAAGCTGTATTTTATGCTAAAAAATCATTAAAAGTTTTTAAATGAAGAAAACCTTTTCTGACACTGAATAGATTATCTTTGGCAGACTAATATTTCACTGTGATTAAATTGCAAAGCTTTTGAAATGTCTTTAGAAGCCTGAGATGTCTTAATAATTACAATGTCAGTTATTATGACAGAGAGGTCACCAGTGTTATCCTTCAGAATGGACGGTATCATTTTTATAATTTTGTTTATGTTTCACTTTATTTTCCTTGGCTGACATGACTCAAACAAAACCACAATGAAAAGTCATTATTTATACTTTAATAAACTGGAAATTAGTTTTACAAAAATTTCATAATTGATGATGTTGCCCCAACTTATCATCTCCAGTTTTACTGTTTGATAGAATTCTTTATGAAGTTTTTTTTTTTTTACCTAAGACCTCAGGTAAAGGTTAGTCTTAAAAAGTTATTAGGCATATTACAATGTGAACAATTTTCTGTTTATATGAGTGGTCCTCCTGAGCACATTCACAGATAATGATAGGTTTTCTGAAATTTTCTTAATGTGTGTTATTATTATGTTTGTGTCACACATTGACATAGTCAATGGAAATTCTGTCATTGAGGCATAGTGTCAATAAGACTGCTTACAACTGAAGAACTTTTTGGTGAATCCTCACAAAGTAAATGATGAGAGTTTTCTGAAGGTCTACAATCTTGGTCTCAATTCCAATTCTCCTTATGTGATATTTCAATTTTCTAAGTGGTGTTCCAAGTACATACATTACTTCAGGAATTAGTTCTACATTCATGTTCTTCAGCTCCCTAGCCAGATCCTGGTATTTTTCTATCTTTTTGGAGTCCAGTCTTGTAAAAGGCATTGTCATAAGAAAGTACATGTGATGTTTAATGATACCAGTTGAACCACCATGCCTTAATAGGACTCAATACACTCATTAACCACCTGGAAATTACAGAAGAGAAAAAAATACCAGGAATGATACATTACTAACCTGGAAACCATAACATTAAAGGAACTGTGAAATACGTCCATCATACAAAATGGCCAAAGAAGTATGAAGAAAGGTTAAAAGCATGGATATGGTAAGTGTGTTCTATCAGGCTGCTTGCTACCATTAGATATGACATTGGTTTTATTTACAATTAAATTACACTCAGAGAAGAGCATGCTTTAATTAATTCCTCCTAATGACTAATAAACTAACACAATTTAAATGTGTATTATTATTATTATTATGTTTGGGTCACACATTGATGGAGTGTGTTCTTGAGCATGGTGCCAATAAAACTACTCACAACTCAAGAACTTTTTAAAGAATCCATGCAGATTAAATGATGACAATTCTCTGGAGATTTACAATCTTTTTCTCAGTTCCATTTCTCCCTAAGAGCTTTTGCATTTTTCTAGGTTGTGTTCCAAGTGTTTCTTGTTTACAGGAATTAGTTCTATATCCATGTTCCTCTTCTTTGTCATCTCCTGAGAAAGATTTTGGTATTTTTCTCTCATTTCAGTTTCTCTGGCATCCACATTTGGATTCATATGAAACAACAATATCAATAATTTGACACTTGGTGTTTTCCTTAGCTGTAACAATGAGGCCAGGCCTTCATGCTTCAATGATATGATCTGCCTGGTTTGAGAAATTCCATAATATCCTGTGGCTGCCATTTTCTTCTGATGTTCATCATACATCTTTTCTTTTATACTGAAATAAAACCTATGGGATCCTTCCCAGTGGATTGTCAGCTAGCCCACACATCCTGCATTTGCTTTCTTTTTGTGATCTGTCTATACTGACTTGAATTAAATTCATTCTGATGGCCTGCTCTTATGCTACAAATATAAGTGACTCTAATTATTATTATTAAATAATATAGAAAATGATTGATGGGCCACTTCTAATAGTTTTCAACAGTAAGAGAAGACCATGGCTTAATTAATTCCTTTTAGTAGTAACTAATTAACTAACTGTAAATTTAAATATGAGCATGATCGCCATTATGTTACATACCTTTCATGCTGACCATGTTTCATTCATTCAACTGTTTTACTCAAGACAAGCAATGTTTTTTCAAAGACTTTTTATAGATTTCTTAATATTTATATATTGGATACAAGTTTTTAAACATGAAGACAAACATACAACTGAAATATTGTTAAACACTGTCTTTTTCTTTTCTTAAATTTTGCTTTTCACTAAGTATTATAATTATTAGTATTATTATTATATCTATTCCATGTGTTCCTTGTCTGTTACTTTATAAAATCCTTTACAAAGACCTGAGATTTAAGATAGAGGAAAGTTTTTCTTACAAACTGATTGAGTACTGTAATTTCTTAATAAATACAGTATCAGCAGCAGCTCTGGGGGTATAAAAACAATGTGACCCCTTAAAATAACTCTCTTCTGGTTTTCCTCCTTTCAAAGTCTGTCCTGGATATGACGATAAACTACGCCCAGAAGCAACGCCTCTGATCAGGAGGTTTTGAGGAGTGTGGAACACCGTCTTAATTGATGATGTTCCCAGGTCCACCCTGACCCAAGGTGGTAGCACCTGTTAGGGTCCCAGCTATGGTCAAATAGTTGAACCCCGAAACTGAGGTAAGAAGCATTATAAAAGTGTAAAAATAGGTTTTAATACCAGAAATACTTTATAAAAAATTATTACCAGAATTAAATTTTTGAAGAAAAAACAATTATTACCAGCAATACATTTCTTTAAAATAATATTACGAGCTATACATTTTTGAAAAATAATATTACGAGCTATACATTTTTGAAAAATAATATTACGAGCTATACATTTTTGAAAAATAATATTACGAGCTATACATTTTTGAAAAATAATATTACGAGCTATACATTTTTGAGGAAAAAAAAATACTGCCAGAAATAGATTTTTGACAAAACAAAAATATTACCAGTAAAAAAAAAAGTTGTCGGCATTAAATAACCCATTGAGGTGTTGATATGCCGTAAAACACAACAAACCAACAAACCAAACCATCCTTTCAAAGTGTAGGACATGAACTTTTCATGCTGAAGCAAAAATGGCTGTGGATGATTCACACAAAAACACACCTACACAGGCAAGTTACACTCAAATATATTCATTAATGTTTTGTTGTGTATGCAATTTACTTTTAGGAAAATAAACTCTTAAACTTTTCTTTTGTTAATTTTGTTTATTAAATGTTATCTTGAATTGCAAGATCTGTTATTTTGTGCATTTACTCTTTTTCACCACCATTATTTCATGTAAAACAAACTATTTTCATAAGAAACACATTTATTTTTGAAATAACCAACACAGTAAACTGGTGACCCCGGCATGATTTGAACACACAGGTTTTTCTGAGTATGTGAGAAGTGCTCATGGATAAAATATCAAGTAGAGATGGGTTTCAACATTCTCTTTAATCATTCTTACTGCTCCTATAATTATTGATTTAACAATTGTGTGTAAATACAACATTTTTGCAATTTCTGTTTCCAGGTCCCTATATTATACCACATTCTTTTTCTGGAATATTTTTATCACACAGGATGGCTAAGTCTATCACAGAGCTCTTATTGTGTTGAAGTCTTCAAATATATGTTTTTTTTATATTTTTTATGTCTTCAAATATATATATGTGTGTGTGTGTGTGTATATGTGTGTATATATACATGCTTATATATATGTATTTGTATATATATATATATATACACACACATATATATATATATATATAGATATATAAATACAGATCATTAACATTTTAAAAAATATGGTGGCTACTAAATTACTTACTGGTGTCTGATCCATTTAAAAGCATGCAGAGTTTTGTAAACAAAGTGTTCAATGTTCAGAACAGAGTAACTTTGTTATTAAATAAACAATTTTATTTTGTTGTAACTAATATATATATACTCAAAAGAGAAAAGAATGGAAACAAATAGAATAGTGAGGAAGTATAAGGAGACAAGAATATGAAAAGAAGAAATAGCCCGGAGATTCTATACATGCACATATACACATGCACACACAAAGAATAAAATAATTAACCGAACACCAATAAAAAAAAAATTTATATATTATTTTTTTAAATTAATATAAAAATAACAAAAATAAGAAAATCTGCAGACAATTGGTGGTATCTCCTGATGAATGGACTGAGTGATCATGAAAAGCTTCATCAGTGAAACTCAGGAGTCTGGGTGCTGAATATGATATTAATCAGCTAAGTGGGAAATATATATATATATATATATATATATATATATATATGTATATATATATATATATGTGTGTGTGTGTGCGTGAAAATATATAGAAAATAGGAAAGAACTGGTTAGGTAAATAAACCAAAGTTCTTTAGTATTTTTGTTATTATTTTTAAAAAATAGTGCTCGATACAAAAGTAGAGCATAAATATAATTATTTATTTAAAAATATCATATATATATATATATATATATATATATATATATATATATATATAGGGTGTATCAAAAATATATATATAGGGTGTATCAAAAATATGATATATATATATAGGGTGTATCAAAAATGATATATATAGGGTGTATCAAAAATGATATATATACATAGGGTGTATCAAAAATACGATATATATATATATAGGGTGTATCAAAAATATGATATATATATATATAGGGTGTATCAAAAATGATATATATACATACGGTGTATCAAAAATGATATATATAGGGTGTATCAAAAGTGATATATATATATATAGGGTGTATCAAAAATACTTTCACAAATTTGGGGGTGAATTCCTCACACCAAAACAAAGCAAAGTCCATATGTCAGCAAATCCTTCCTTTTTGAGTTATTAAGTTTAATGAAAGTTTAGGGTAGATGGCACTGTGTTTCTGTGTAGACTAGGTTACATTTGTCATTCATGTACATTTGGGGCTAGTCTGTCTTCAGTGTTTAACATGTGTGGTAGTGAGTTAACTGAGAATTGTTCCATTTAACTATGGCAGGATATTCATATCGTGAGCAGGTAGATAGGATTTTTACATAGGGTCAAGTGAATGGTAATGAACGTGAGGCTGCATGGCTTTATCAGATTGTGTTTCCAGACCAAAGGCAGCTGAGA
The DNA here is from genome assembly GCA_963932145.1 of Acanthosepion lycidas. Taxonomy (NCBI): domain Eukaryota; kingdom Metazoa; phylum Mollusca; class Cephalopoda; order Sepiida; family Sepiidae; genus Acanthosepion; species Acanthosepion lycidas. The sequence continues at coordinate 23,390,888 of OZ010593.1, forward strand.
CATTGAACTTTAACTCTTGTTTATCATCATGTTCCTGAGACAGGATCTGAGATCTGCTTATACCTCTGACCACAAAGATCACATTCTACAGGCTGTTGCAGATGATCAAGGTATCAACACAAACAAGTGGCCCTAGAATGTCATATATCTTATAGTACTGCATGAAGGGTACTTCAAGAGCTTCTCCTGTATCTGTATCATTTGCAACAGGTGCAGGGTCTTTTGCCCTCTGTTCATTCACCATAGAAGTACTTTTGCTGATGGTTTATTGCCCAAAATGCTGATCCATTCTTTGTCTCTTTAGTCTTGTTTACGGATGAGGCAACATTTGGAAAAGATGGAATAACAAATTAACACAACCAACATTTCTGGGCAGATCAGATTATACCTTGGATTGTAAATATAACACCATCATTTAACAGCATCTACTTTAAACTTAATAACTCAAAAACAAAGGATTTGCAGACATATGTTTATATGGACTTTTGTCTTTGTTTTGGTGTGAGAAACCTCTCCCCAATGTAAAAGCATTTTTGATACACCCTGTATGTATGTGTGTGTGTGTGTGCATATATATATATATGTATACACACACACACACCTTGATTTTAATATCCAGTCATGAAGGTAACCAGGCCAGTGGCCATATCCCCTATACCAGCTTGAACAGCCTCATCCAATTAACTTGCAAATACTAATTTAGATGGACTTCTTAGATACTTCACTGACCGTATGCAGAAGGCTAATGGGTAAGAGTTTTATTGTAAGCCATGTGGGCAGACACTGATTGTAGGTAGAAATGCCATTCTATAAGTCAATAAATCTATCATTTTTTATGGGTATTTTGTTAGTATCTGCTATATGGCATTGAATGCAGGACAATTTCCTCAAAGATGGAGAACAGACTTGAAGTAACAGAGATTTAGTTCTACTGATGAATGCTAAGAATAGCAGGGACAGAACAATAAGGAAGTCTAAAGGAAAATAAAACAAGTCATCTTACACTCAGCAAGAGATATTGAAACTTTCTGGAACACATGAGGAAAAATGGCTTGGAGATACATATTGAAGGCAAGAAAAGCAGAACAATCTATGAGGAACCTGTTTAATGATTTTGTGTAAATAGTTTACAGAAGAAAGATAAGTGGTAATGGTAACATTAGCCATTTCCCTATAAGGAAACATTTGGCATTCATTGATCAAACATCAAGTTGTGTTTTCCATTGAAATTTAAATCTTTTTCTTAAAAAAATTTATCAGGAAAATAGGTTCCTCAAATTTGGTAGTTCTTATCACTCTTTCCATTATTGATAGAAGGTTTCTTCTGTTGGCTGTCATTAAATGATGTGGTTTCTGTTATTTGATACAGTTCTTTGTTTATGAATCTGTAGTGCCATTTCGCAATTTTCAAAGGAGGATGATGATTGCCAAGACCCTCAGGTTTCACTCAGTCTGCCATCAACACAGTGTTATCCACACGTTTTACATTATAAATATAGAAATAGATGAATACATTGCTGGTAGATTGTCTATTTCACACTGTATATGGTAATATTGCTGGTACAATTAGCTGTTTCCTTATAAGGAAACATTTGGCATTCAATGACTGAGCAGCTAGTGCTGCTTTTGGTTGAAATTTCTAAAATCTTCCTCTGAAAACAATTTTTCAGTTAAATACATTTTTCAAGTTCAGTAGCCATTATTGCTCTTCCAGTATTGATGAAGGTTTCCTTCCTAACCTTTCGTTTACACACTATTTACATTATTTGGACTATTGTCCTCATCTTTGTCACCATATTTATTACAACGTTTCATCTGTTGTTCACCCCAGAAATCTTCTTCAGGTGGTTGGATTGACAAACTTAACCCTTTATTTCACTCACTGGGGTAGACTGTTCTAGTTCCACATGCCATGTTTAATGGATGTCAGTTATCAATTATCTCATATTAATTCCCCTCTCCAAGTTCTCCACTGCCTTAATTTTGTATTGAAATCACACTCTTTGGGTCATATCATTGGATCTAACCAAAGCCTTTATCCACTGTGCCATGTGTCCTTGACAACAAAGATGAGGACAATAGTTCGAATAATGTAAATAATGTACATAATACCACATCTCAGAAATATAGACAGATACTTTTGTTTGCAGTAGTGGGGAACATTATCTTGATGATGCCATTATTTTCTCTTCAAGTTACATGTGCTGTCCATTTTAGTTGATGTTGCTGTTAATTGGTAAAGAAGGGTGTTAAATTGTCAAAAGTTTCTTTGAGGAACAAAATGCAGGAAGTTGTATTGAACCATGATTGGTTACATGCCAGAACTTGGCATATTAAAGAGGAAGCCTATGCTAAATGTTATATTTCACAATCTTTACATATTTTTTTTACATCTGTTCATATTTTTTTTACATCTGTTCATATTTTTTTTACATCTGTTCATATTTTTTTTTACATCTTCACATAATTTTTTTTTTATTTCCCTTTAAGAATTAATTTCTTCAACTCATCTGTAGAGAAATTTCTTCATCAAGGAACCTATCCTTTTTCAAGCATGTGGCCAAGTGCTTGAAGATCTTGGAACATATTTTGTTTGTACAAAGAAAATCAGTTAATGTTTTGGCTGGCTGCAAATATGAACACTCCTTAACCATTCCTATAGAATCAGAATTTTAAAGCTTCAATGGTTTCCTTTTCATCTGCTTGGCTTAGCTCCAGTGCCTGACTGCAATCCAGAATTTTTCATGAAGGAATGTTTCTTGTGTTCCTAAAAGCGATAAAGTTAGTATGTTTTGAACAAAATTTAAGTTTCCCTGAATTGTTAGATAGAATAAGGCTTTCACAAAAGATTCTTGGCAAAAGGAAATAATGTATGTTTATTTCTTCTTGCATTCATTTAATTTTTAATGAATTATGTTTTCATATTTTGTAAATTTGAAACTTGTCATTGTTTTTCTTTTTTTTTCCTGAATATAATGAAGAGACATATATATTTTCATCTAATATATAATGCATTAGCTTAAGGTGTGTGTGTGTGCGTATATATATATATATATATATATATATATATATATATATATATATTATAAATTAACTGATTTAAAATGTTTTTCTCTACACAATAATGACCATGTTTCAAAAACTGAAGCTAAAAACTTCAAATTTAAATATATAATTAAATTAAAAGCATTAGTTCCATTTTCATCTTCAAGTGAATTTTGGAATAATTTCCAAAATTCACTTGAAGATGAAAATTTAATTATATAATTCAATTATATTAAATTAAAAGCATTAGTTCTGTTTCATCTTCAAGAAAATTTTGTAACTAATGCTTTTAATTTAATATAATTGAATTTGAAGTTTTTGGTTTCTGTTTTTGAAACATGGTAATTTCTATGTAGCGATGAAACCATATTTTTAAATCAGTTAATTTATAATATTTATGCTCTGTTAATTTACATTGAGCACTGTTTTGTGAAAATAAAAATATCAATAAGAACACTGGATTACATATCTTACTGTTCTTTTTTACTATAAAATATATATATATATATATATATATATAGACAAAAGGAAAACATCTTAGCCGGTGCATTTGGTCATTTGCAAAAAGTATTTGTAATCAAATGTAAAATATTGTTGGTTTCTCAGAATTTCTAAATTTAAGAACATTCATCAATATTCTTCAGAATGATTAGAAGTCAAGCTAAATTATGGATGATGCTAAGTGATGTAATTTAATGTCTAATAAATGAAAGTGTGTAAATGTTATTGTTGTTTAATTTTTATTACAATGTAATTTTTTTTTATATTATTTTAGTTTGGGATTCTTTCATGTATTAGACATTTTCAGTTGTAGAATCTTTTGAATTTAATCGTTTTCTTATAATTTAATTTATGCTTTATAATCATGTATGTTGGCTTGAAAGGGAAGTATTTCTTTTAGGAGATATTTTTTAAAAAATCCGAGGTGCAAATTTGTATTTTCATAAGATTTGATAGCGGCAATCTCAATAACTTAGGTGATTTTCTTTTTTAATAAGTGTGGCATTCTTTAGATCAAAGTTGTGGCTGAACTTATTTCTATAAATTATATAAATTGATAAATTGTTATGTATTAATATATTAGATCCATTTGTTTTTACACACACACAGACAAACACACATTTTGAAGTCCCAAAGGATGAAACATATCACAGGGATACTTTTTCCACTTTGTCATACTTCTTTCCTTTAAAAGTGTTTTTGATATATGACAAATTTATATATCATTATCCCATATATATATATATATATATATATATATATATATATATGTATGTATATGTGTGTATATATATATATATATATATATATATATATATATAATGTTTATGTCAGTGTGTACCCATCAAAAATCAATGATATCAGTATTTGTTTGGTGTACCTGGATTTCTTGGCCTGGCTTCACAAACAAAGATTTATGAAATGGACTGTCTATGTCGACTGCAGGCACCATGATGACCGATTAGGCCAATGCTGGACAGTCAAGTCTGACCACAGTGACTGCAATTAAAAGTCTGGTCTGGTATAGCTGCTGAGGCTTCCTAGTCCTTCCTCTCGTGGCATTTCCCCTTCACGTTGTCCCTGCGAGAGTCCTTAAAGGTGGAGATGGCCTGGTGGAAGGTGCGGCATCAGGCTTGATTATCAGCAGCAAGTGTTGCCCACTGGTGATGGTCAATGTGCCAGGTACCTGGACAAAATCCATACAAAATGGTTAATATCTGTCTGAGAATATAGGCTAAAAATTTGTCTTTATTTAGTCTAAATGAGTCATATTAAATCCTTTGAATTATGATTGCAGTCAAAGTTCCATAATTAGTCAAGTGTCCTCTCTTCTTTTTCCATCAGAGGGTGAAAATTAGTGAATGTTTGATTAAATCAGTAGATTGATTAAATTCTGTGTCTATGGTGAGAATTTAATAATTTTTTTAGTAGTTTCTTAATTAGCTTTGCATTAATTTGCTTTCTTTCAGTAACTAAGAACAGAAGCTTCTGTCCACAAAAGAAAATAGAAAAGTGCTTAAGAGAATGACATGGAAAATGTATTTGAAAAAGTTGAACTGAAAAAAAAAGGTTATGTAGTAGTATAGTGATATTCAGATTAATAATCAACACCCCCCCTATCAAGTGTTCCAACTAGTAGGACTGAAGATAAACTTTTCTAAAACAGAAACTATGATCTGGTATTGGAATACAAGCAGTGATGGCACACACCCTGAAGCCATCACGAAAATTCAAGATGTGGAATTAATAAATGCTAAACACTTTAATGACCTCAGTGTATGGATCAGTTATAACAAATTCTGTATAAGATATAAGGAAAATGAACACGGAATAGGTAGTTTTCACCAACACCACAAGTTACTACAAAACAAAATACCTTGATTGAGATTGAGACTTTAATATGGATGTCATGCAAACTTGTTCAGAAATATCTAAACTGTTAGCTATATGCAACTGCCTTATCAGATCAATGATTAAAAATAGCTTCCAGCAAATAAATCCTGTAGGTATTGGTTAGGAACTGTCCTTCTTCCAACCTCGTGGATTGGCACTACAAAATCACAAAGAACTGTACCAAATAACAGAAACCATATCAGATGAGTATTTTTGACAACACCAGCAACAACTAAAGTAGATATCACATCTAACTTAAAGAGGAAATAAGGACATGTTCAAGTCATTGACATTCCATACAGCTTCAAAGAAAAGTTTAAAAAATAAGACCCCCATCAATACTGGAAAGAGTCGTAACACCTTGTGGACTTGACAAAATCTTTTTTTCATGACAAACTGTTTTAAGAGGAATATTTTTCTAAATTTCGACCAGAAAATAGCACTAGGTTCTCAGTCAATAAATACCGAATGTTTCCTTATAAGAAACTACCAATCTTACCATTACCATTAGGGAACAAGAAATATGGAATTCTTTGACCATTTAGTGATACTGTCCATTATAATTTATAATAATCATTCTCTTAAAATACTTTTCTCAGAAAATTAAGTTTCTCTAATCCGGTAGCTGTTATTGATCTTTCTAGTATTGTGTAGTTATTGTACTTTAACTACAATTTTGGCCCGATGCCAAAATGATTTTCTAAGTGTGACTTTGATGTGGTTCCATGTTAAAATTCTCTGATTTTTCTAGTAATTATGTGAGTATAGTTCCAAAGCTTTTTGTTGTGTGGAAAGTTGACATCTTGATTATATTATTTTTCCTTCTAGTTATATATGCTATTCCTCTGAATTGTTTCTGGCGTTGGAAATCTTCAAGTGAAAAAATGTTACCATATTTGCATGTGAGAAAATCTAATAGTCAATCTGCTATTTTAATACATCGGCAAGAGTTGGGGATGAAAAGAGCAGTCTTTTAGAAATACATCAGTAATTCCCAAACATTTACAATAAGATTACCATTTCCCAAATTGTACTAAACTCTTTATCCAGAAGTAGAATTGTCTGGGACGAACTTAATATTCCTATCTCCTCTTTTACAATTGCACAACAATGTTTTATTTTATTAGTAAGCTAATATGTAAAGCATTGAATTACATCCATTTTATATAAACTGAATTGTCCTGGGTATGATTATAAACTACATCCACCCAGCAAGAAAGCCTATGATTGGGAGGTTTTGAAGATCATGGAACCATCTCTCAATTGCTGTTGTTTACAGGTCCACTCTGATCTGGGGGTGATAGCACTTGTTAGGTTCCCAGCTATGGGAAAATTGTGAAACCCTAAACTGGGGTCAAAACATTATGAATGTATGAGCAATTCATTTTCATAGTAAAAATTTACCACCAATATATTCTTATTAAAAATGAATAAATATTACTAGCAATATGTTTTAGATAAAAAAAATTACCAGCAATACGTTTTTTGATAAAAAATCATATTACCAACAATACGTCTTTTAATAAAAAGAAAATTACCAGTGCTACATTTTCTGATAAAAAACATATTACCAACAACACGTCTTTTAATAAAAAGAAAATTACCAGTGCAATATTTTTTTATAAAAAACATATTACCAACAATACGTCTTTTAATACAAAGAAAATTACCAGTGCTACATTTTTTGATAAAAAACATATTGCCAACAATACGTCTTTTAATAAAAAGAAAATTACCAGTGCAAATTTTTTTTATAAAAAACATATTACCAACAATACGTCTTTTAATACAAAGAAAATTACCAGTGCTACATTTTTTGATAAAAAACATATTGCCAACAATACGTCTTTTAATAAAAAGAAAATTACCAGTGCTACATTTTTTGATAAAAAACATATTACCAACAATACGTCTTTTAATAAAAAGAAAATTACCAGTGCTACATTTTTTGATAAAAAACATATTACCAACAATACGTCTTTTAATAAAAAGAAAATTACCAGTGCTACATTTTTTGATAAAAAACATATTACCAACAATACGTCTTTTAATAAAAAGAAAATTACCAGTTCTACATTTTTTGATAAAAAACATATTACCAACAATACGTCTTTTAATAAAAAGAAAATTACCAGTGCTACATTTTTTGATAAAAAACATATTACCAACAATACATTTTTGTAAAATAAATTATTAATGTAATAAATTAAATTTTGTCATCAAATGACACATGAAAAGTTGATGTGCTGCTAAAAAAAATTCCCAACCAAACATTAACTAAAGGAAGTTCTGAATGCAAACAGAAAGAATTTAAGTATTCTCTTCCTTATCTGCTGCATCCCCTCAGGATGTAGACGTTCATGACTCCCCACAACATTCTACCTTTTGTAGCTCTTAATAAATTTTGTCTTTCTGTGATTTCTCCTGACCCCTGTTCTAACATTCATTTACTCCAGCATACTCAGTATGTTATACATTATTTTTCTCTGTTCCTCTTGCCCTTTATCTGTTCTATGAGTATCAGATTTTCCAAGCCGTCTTTTCTCATTATCTGCCCCAGAAAACTCAACTGTCTCTTCCTGATGTTAAGTATTAGTTTTCCTTTGTTTCCATTTTCACCAAAACCTTCGTTTTTACTCACATGTTCAGTACATGTTATCCTTCTATAAAACCATATTTCTGTTGCTTCAAGTCTCTTCTTCATCTTTGAGGAGATCATCCAGTACTCACTGCCATTATAATGACAAGATGTCTTGCAGATCTAGGAAGAATTTCTTACTCCAAGCATACCATATGTCACATACAATACACAACATTATCTTCTGTACATAAAAGCTTCATGCCATCACAATAATAATATTGTTATATAGGAATAAAATCTCACTGCCGACAATGGAGTTTGAACACAGATCACCAGAGAACAAACACAGATGATCCAATGTGATGCTAAAGGAAATGTATATATGGGAATTAGCATGGCATGTAAGTGATTAATATTCGGATTACTATTAGGTTGTCCCAAAAATTCGTAAACACTTGCGAAAAATTGAATTTTGATGCAACACAATCCAGCACAATTGAGACAAGCGATGGGTTCAGAAAGGGCAAGAGACACTGTCGGTTCCAAAACAAGATCGATTCGGCAAGAAAGTCATGTTGTGCGTTTGGTGGAACTTTGAAGGAATCGTTCATTTTGAGTTGGTTCCGAATGGTCGTGCCATCAGTGCCGAACTTTACTGTCAGCAACTGGAGCGGGTCTACGAAAAGTTGAAGCAAAAGTACCTGGCTCTGATCAACCGAAAGCTCGCTTTGATGCAGCAGGACAATGCCAAGCCACACACCCTCAGGAAGACCAAAGACAAGTTTGATGAGCTGGATGGCGTTGAGGTTCTGCCACACCCAGCCTACAGTCCTGACTGTGCTCCATCAGATTATGGCCTTTTCTGCTCATTGCAACACTTTCTGAAGGGCCGTCGATTCGACTCGTTTGATGAAGTCGAGGAAGCATGTCAAGAATTCTTTGATTCGAAGCCGGATGAATGGTACTTTCACCAGATCCGAAAGCTTGCAGATCGATGGCAGAAAGTCTTGGAAAATGATGGTTTTTATTTTGAGGAATAATTTTTGTTGTTTTTGTTATTACTTGGCGAGTAAAATTTCAATTTTTTGCAAGTGTTTACGAACTTTTGGGACAACCTAATATTTCAGTTGCTTTTCGAGCAAGTATTATCAAGCAAGTACTATTAGTGTGAGTGTTATTCAAAGGCATCTGACGCCAGTATTGTTCAACAGCATTATTATGGTTGTATCTGCGATTACAAAGTCTCTACTACAATGAACATTATGAAAGTGATGAGTATTTGTTGACATTACAAAAGTGGCAACGAGTGTTTGCTGACATCAAAAAAAAATCTGCACAAATGTTATGCATTGTTTCACTCTGTCTCCTTTAATCTGTCCTGTGAGTATCAGATTTTGCAAGCCCTCCTTTCTCATTACATGCGCCAGAAATTTCAACTATCTCTTCCTGACATTAATGTCCTTTTTGCTTCCATGTTCTCTAAAACTGTTGTTGTTCAGATATTCGATTCATGGTATCCTTGGTATGTTAACCCATTAATGCTCACTTAACTTCCTTCTTAGTGAAGGAAAGTGAGAAGAAAGGACTAAACTCAATTAAAAGAAGAGAGAAGACATGATTGTCAGCAAAAGGAACAACCCAACTTTCAAATTACAAGTTGAAGATACCAAAATCAAACAAGTACAGCAATTTGAATATCTGGGAAATAATTTAACAGACGATGGAAAGTGTGACACTGAAATCTAAAGATACTTTGGAGTAGTGAAAGATACCTTACAAAACCTAAGTAAAGTATTAAGAAACAGAAGAATTTCATTAGAAACAAAGAAAAGTGTTTCAAACAGTTATGTAATATCAGTCCACCTCTATAGCAGTGAACACTGGGCAATCTCATCACAGATGGAGAAGAGACTTGAAATATGCAGCAGAAATATGGTTCTAGAGATAGATGTCAAGAATACCCTAGACCAAACATGTGAGCAACAATGAAACAAATCTCCTCTGATCTGACTTGAAGGATCAGAGGAGATTTATTTCTATTTTTTTGTATATGCTTGCTGATGCCTTCCAGTGGTGACAAATGCCTATCAGTCATAGCTGATATGGCTGATAATTATTGTCATGGAATAACAACTAAACAAAACAGGTCATAATAGGGGAAGTTTTTTTTTATTTTTTTGTGATGTATGGTGGCCATTAATAATTAAATATAACTCAAGAATTCAGTGCTAAGATAAAACTGTATTTAATTACAACTGTCAATAAATACTTAACAAGAATAAAGAAGTAAAAGTCAACCAAAGATAACCATTTAAGTGAATACTTTGTTAGTAGTGCAGCTTGGCTTAACGTTCAGTAAATTCTAAATCAAAGCCCAAATACTTGACACAATAATTCACACTAATTTGACTGGTTAGTTCTACTCAATAGTCACTTCAGTCAGTAGCCTGACACCTTTATTTATACACCTAGTGTAAACATATATTCATAAGTACAGAGTGTCACGCCCCTAACCTTGGTGTTGGTAGTAACTCATTTTCTTCTTATATGAGAGTTTTTTCAATATCATAAAAAAAAACACTTGCATTATTTGAAGCAAATATTTGAGAGAGAGAGGCAACCTTTACTTACATTTTTTACTCTAAAACTTTGCAGCTAAATCTGGGTACAAACTGATTTTTTCATTCTTTTTTTTTTCATGGTTTATCAAGCATTTTAAGGTTATTTAAAGCTAAAACATATTTTGCGATCATAAGAAATCTTTGCACATAATAATGATGTTCTGATACAAGTCCTACTATTTAACCCATAGATTCATACATTTCCCCAAATCATTTTGCACATAAGCGAATGTAATGAACTTACACTGTTTACATTATTCGGACTATTGTCCTCATCTTTGTCAACATATTCATTACAACGTTTCGGTTGCTGTACGCTCCGGCCTTCTTCATGTGGTTGGAATGTCGAACTGAACCCTTTATTTCACTCACTGTTCTATTCCATGTGCCATCTTTAATGGATGTCAGTTATCAGTTATCTCCTGTTGATTCCCCTCTCCAAGTTCTCCACTGCCTTAACCGGGTATTGAACTCACACTCTTTGGGTCCTGTCACTGGATCTAGCCAACACCTTTATCCACTGTTCCATGTGTCCTTGAATTAACAGGAGATAACTGATAACTGTCATCCATCAAACATGGCATGTGGAACTAGAACAGTCTACCCCAGTGGGCGAAATAAAGGGTTCAGTTCAATATTCCAACCACCTGAAGAAGGCTGGAGCATACAACAGACGAAATATTGTAATAAATATGTCGACAAAGATGAGGACAATAGTCTGAATAATGTAAATAGTGTACATAATACCTCATCTCAGAAATATAGACAGGTAATGAACCTAACTAAAATTCAAACTCTGATTTCTCATCTATTGCACCAGCTGCACATCCAGGCTAACATCACCTGGTATTTCAATGCAGTCACCCATCTAGGTACTGACCAGGACCAACATTGTTTAACTTTGGGGATCATGCAAGAACCAGTGTTTCAATGTCATATGGCTGTGACCCTGGGTACAAACTGAGACTTGATTGAGTTCTTGTATTCTGGCGCTCACGTGTCAATTTCACTTTTTTATTCTTTTGTTCAATTCAAAACAAGACAAAACAAAGTTAATATAATTTGTATGCTCCTTTTTTATTCCATCCTTCCTTGTTTCTAACGTGTTCATCTTTGATATTGCAACAAATCCTTTTCTCTTCTGTTTGTTCCTTTGTGTTGCGAGTATTTTTAAACTCCTTCTTATTTCCGTCTATGTAGCTGAGGTGATATATATATTCTTCAGATTTGTTGTAATCATCTTTGTAATCATATTCAAGACATTTCAGCCATATTGGGATTGGATTTTCAAACTAAACCCTTTTATTCCATCCGCCGTGGTAAATTGTTTTAGTTTCACATGCTATACTTCTTCTGGATGTCTCAGTTATCTCCCCTTTACCTCAGCTCTCCAGATTTTTTTTTTTCGTTCACCACAGCTTTACCTAGGTATTGAACTCACAACCCTTTGAGTCTTGTCACTGGATTCAACCAATGCTTTTATCCACTGGACCATATATTCTTCTTATTTCGATTTATTTATTTTTTACTTTTATGACTTTTGCCATTGATGAACACATTTTTTTTCTTTCAATTTTTCATTTACAATTACTTTTTTTCGTGCCTTTCGCCTGTCAACTCAAGAAGTTACAAGGAAGATTGCTTCCGCTCTCTTTTCTTCTATATCCTCCTTTTATGTTCATTATTGCAAGATAGTTAGGAAGATGTCTTTCATTCTCTCACTGGCATTATACAGACAAAGTCGTTTACATTTCTTTTTCTCTCAAGTCCAAAAAGGGTTGATAGACAAAAATGAACACAGCGTATCCGATGTACCAATAGGAAACCTGAAGTTGCTGTGGCCAAATCTTCTGGAAACTCAGATGTTTCTCTTTTTACTGAGAATTTTAACAAACGATATAGCTTATTTGTCAAGTGCCATTTTACTTCTTTTTTTAAAATATTCTTTCTCTTTCTATTTTGTTTTTTGGTGGTGGGGGCGCAATTTCTATTTAAAATTTTTATGATATAGGTGTCATCGAACCTATTCTGGGAACTTTATAGATAGTGGTAGATAAGTGTAATTGGGATTTATGTTTAATAAACTAAGACCACCTGTTAATTACTTGATTAAGAACTTAAACCACATCGTTACAACTACTGGTTTGTAAAATCCATTAATTCATTAATGTCATGCCGAATATTCTAAATAATTTTATTAATTTCTATTTTTTGGGTTGTAAAATTTTTAAAATGATTGTTTCTCGTCTATGTTTTGACTGCAATTGTCTTTGATTTCTTTTTAATACTTTTATTCTATAAAATTATATACCTTCCTCTTAATATGTCCGGTTGGTTAATATTTAATTGTCAATTCCATTGAGATTGTGATATTTGTGAGATAAAACCACCTGTTAATTACTTGATTAAGAACTTAAACCACATCGTTACAACTACTGGTTTGTAAAATCATACATTCCTGTGGCATGACATTAATGTAACTTTGTACCAGCGACTTAGCATATAGAGAGTTTCTTTTATTTCTTATTTGCTAACTGTAATTGATATGTTATTCTAGGTATATAATGGATTTGGAATTCTATGAAGGCAAATATATAATTACAGAATTTGTATTAAAAGTTGGTTATATTTGCCGTGTGATGATTTTACGGATTAAGAATTCAGGCGTAGATGATGAGGATAATAATAATAATAATATTTGAAAGACAAGTATGTTCAAATTGATACATGAACTAAAGAAAATTAATATTTGTAATGTTTGTATAAATTCGTGAAATAAACTTCTTTAAGAAAGATAGTAATAGCCTCGTGTCTATTCTGTAAATAAATAAAGAAAGAAAGAAAGAATAACAAGAAGAAAAAGAAATAATAATAATAATAAGAGATAATAATAAGAAGAAATTAAAGAAATAACAAGGAGGAAAAAGAAATAACAAGAAGAAACAACACTAAAGAAGAAGAAGAAGAAATAAAAAGAAGAAATAACATATCAGGACAGAATTTTTACAGTTCTTTTTGACATGAAGATCCGATGGCGGCACCGAGGGAGAAAAGAATCAATATTGAGGCAGGCGATCTTAGAAAAATGCTCCACGCCAAGTCACGTGACAGGATGCATTGCAAACTTAGTGCGTGAAAAAGAAGCGAACAAATAAAAATAAAAGGATTAAATTGAGCAAAAGAGGGGAATTAAAAAAAAAAAAAAAAAAGGTAAAGATATCGACGCCAAAGTCCAATGCTGAATCTGAACTGAAAATATACAATCAGTAAATCCCGGCCACAGCACTTCCCGCCACAAAATATCGATTATTCTGAAAGTTTTTCTTAAGAAGTTGGTCACCGGCGTCGCAGGCGAGTGGGAAGCATTTTCCGGGCTGCCAAATTTGGTGGACCACGTTGCCGAAGAGTAGGGAACTGTCAGGATCTTCGTAAAGTTCAGCATCCTGGTGTAAATGCCAGATATGTTGCTACTAAGAATGCGTGAGGAACGGGTGTTAAAATGAAGACATCGACCTTGCACCCTTCTTTTTTGGCTGAAAAATGAATCTATAATTAAACGAAAGTATAATTAAGTTGCAGTATCACGTGAGGAGAGAACAGTCAAGTCAGTCGTTGAATATCTTCGTTTATTTTCTAGATAATGGTGTTGTGATGGCGATATTTCTAGTCGCAAGTTTGGTACATCTTCATTCTTTATAAATGACTTTTTTCTAATTATGAAACCAAGACCCTTTCAAATCTTTACATTAATGAAAACTAATGAAAATTTCATGTCAGCTTTCAAGTATATAGGTTTTTCCGTTAATTTACAAAGCCGATTTAACCCATTAACTGCCAAATGTTTTTTAATGTGCATTTTTGGCCCAAACATGTGTCTTAGGATTTTATTTATTCCTTATGTTTAACTTCAGTAGTTACCATTGTCGTTTTTATAAAAACTAGAACATCAAATATATATGTATATAAAACATCAAAAAATAATATTGATTAGAAATAATAAAAAATACTTTTCAAAATAGTTATTATTTTTCTACTCGTGAAATGTAAAATTACGACAGAAAGTGTCTTCTTACGGCAAATAATAAAAACTTTAAAGGCTAAGAGTTGTAAAATATATCTCTGCAAATGCAATGTATGTAAGCAATTCAATGTAAATACAAGGAATAAAATGTAGTGAGTTTAATTTTAACAGATCCCCAAATGGGGTTCATGGCAGGTAAAGGGTTAATATTTAAAAGGAATTTTATAATAGATAGGAAAAGACAATATTTATAAAGTATTTTTTTAAAAGCAAAAGCTAAAATAAAAACAACCGGTTTCGTCCCAGGACTTATCAAATTTATTTATTCTGGGAATTTAAAAAAAGCGTGTAAATTATTTTTTTAATTAACGAATGTAATCGAATGAGGAATTTTCTTTTTGCTGGTGAAAAGGTGATACCAAGTTATGCGTTTCCCACTAAGTCCGTGCAGCAGGTACTAAAACGACCAGCGACTTAATCCCCGTAAGACGTATTTTGGGGGAAGTCACTTTTGTTGAACTATAAGACTACATTTAAAGACTTGATTTTTCTGAATTCACTTCATTCATCTTTTAGCTACACATTTCGTTAACAATTTAATCTAACATAGAAAACAAAGTTCTGTAGTAACAAAAGAAGTCTTTTTTTATTCACTTATCCTCGAACAAGCTGATAATGTCACTAGAACAGAAGAAGTTACAATGAGAGGTTACACTAAGAAGACCTTAGTGAGGAGAAATGAAACGAAAGGACAATAAAAGAACAGGGTTCAGGAAGGCAGAAGTTGACGATTGACGTTTCATTTACTTTTTTGAACATCCTAGGTAGCAGAGAAACAAAATGTTGGAACGAAGTTCCACCGATAAGAAGTACCAGAAAAGAAACTCTTAGAATAGAACAAATCGTTGCATCTAGCTAGCTCAACAGTAAAACAATGAGACGTCGCCAGACGCGTAGTACGCTTAAATTTATGCAGTCTTGCCCCCAAGGAGGAAATCTCATCAGAACACTTGCCATGAAAATATTTGAAGAGAAGAAAGGAAGCCACCCGACGTCAGTGAGAAAATGACAGAAGTCGAGATGCCAAGTCAGAATCAATTACATTACAGATCCTTCTTTGGATCTTTTTCAGAACCTCAAGATGGATAGCAGGAGCAACGGACCAGATATGGCAGCAGTATTCAATGCACGTTGAATGGTAGATTTGTAAATGTGTAAGATAGACTTTGACTAGAAAAATCTTCTGGCACGACACAGTGACATCACTTTCCTTGCAGTAGATTCAGGTATTGGTTTGATGTAATAGCTCCACTTCAAGTCAGTTGAAAATGTGAGGCCAAGCAAGTGCAGTATGTTGCTCTTCAGGAGTCTAGCGTCAACCATGCTGATGGCATGTCAACCATTGTTCATAATAACTTTGTTATAATTTGACTATACTGCAAGCAGCACTTATATCTTTTCGATCAAAGAAGCTTTATTAGTGGTGTAATGGAACAACCTGTCACTCCCATGAGTGAACTACTCTATAGCTACCTATAAGTATCTGTAAGTCAACGGACTACAGAGCCTAGCTGGAATCTTTTCCAGTTGTGCTGGTAGAACTTTCTGCCTTCGGGCGGAGAGTAACCCGGACGAGGCTATGCCGAAGGGCAGTCTCTCGTCCGAGGAGGCAGACAGACCCGATCCCGTTTATGCGGGGTCTACGGGGATCTTTTTGGCCGAGTCTACGGGCTCGTGAACCCCACCTTAAATTCGGTCTTGTGCCACATGTGACTGCCTGGGGAAGTTGTTAGATACTTTAGCTGGAATCTTTTTCAGCTGTGCTGGTCGAACTCTCTGCTTTCGAGTAGAGAGGATCTCCAGACGAGGCTATGCCGAAGAGCAGTCTCGTCTCGGGAAACAGCTAACCGACCCCTTTTTATATGGGGCCTACAGCGAATTTTTGACTGAACCTACAGGCTTGGATGCCACACATTAAACCCGGCTTTGTGCCACATCTGATCACGTGGGGAGGTTAGTAAATACATTAGCTGGAATCTTTTCCAGCTCTGCTGGCCGAACTCTCTGCCTTCGAGCAGCGAGGAATCCGGACGAGGCTATGCCGAAAGGCAGAGTCTCGTCCGGGGAGGTAAACAGACCCGATCCCGTTTACGCGGATCTTTTTTGGCTGAGCCTACGGGCTCGGGAATCCCACATTAAATTCGGCCTTGTGCCACATGTGACTGCGTGGGACAGTTGTTAAATACCGTCTCTGGGATCTGTTGAGTTCGACTCAGAGTTACGCAAGATCTACCGACCTTCGTATAGTAGCACTCAATAATGGATTGACTTGCGACGACCTTGTGCATAACTGTTATCTTTATTCTTATTGTATTGGTTTTTACAATAAACCTTTACTTATTTTAACCCCTGTGTTTGTCAAGTATATATTCCTATTTGCACGGAATATAACAATTAGAATTTGTTCAGATATCATCATTTTAAATTGTTACCAAAGAAAATCTTCCTAAATGCTTGATTTTCAGTTTCCTCTTGTGTAATCTTCAAGTGTCATGCCCCCCCCCCACCCAGGACGCAGACAATCATTCGGGCTGTCATCCTCATCTTCATTGCCATATTCACAACGTTTCAGCCATTGTACACTCCGGACTAGTTCAGGTAATTGGAATTTCGAACCGAACTCTTTATTTCCTGCGCGGGGAGTAGATTATTCTAGTTCCACGTGCCCTGTCTCTTCCTTATGCCAGTGACTAAACCTAAAGAATCTTTATTTTCTTAATATATTTTTATGAAAAACTGTATTTTTAATTTTAAAAAAAAGTATGCAGTTCTTGTTTGCCGGTATGTAAAATGAAAATCCAAAAGCCAAAAATTAAAAATTCGTGTTGATAAAATTTATTATAAAATATAGTGACAGCCTTAAGATATCTTTCCCCCGGTAATCGAAGAATATCCATCTTCCCTCACTCCAAATAAGATTCCAATCAGTATATTATTATTATTATTATTATTATTTATCTCTCACTGACTTGCCTCGGTATATCTCTTCTTTCAGCTTCCTTGGAGAAATATGTCCTTGTGGCAACCCGTTTAACTGAAAAACTCAACTTACAAAGAATTACCTAGTCCGATCTTCAGTGAATTCATCACACATAGATGGCTTGTTGTCATAAATAGTTGAGTAAACATCAATAATAAATCGTGATCCTTTTCTTGTTAAATCTTTTTTTTTTTTTTTGTAATTTTTCGTTTGCTCTTATTTACGATTTAGCTTCATTGGCATCTGAAGAGAATGTTTTTAAATCCTGGGAATTTTCGCATTTTCTGACAGACACTGACCTTTGCCGAGGAAAACTATTTTTTTTATTTCATTACTCGATTGCAAATACTATTCGGTAATTTCCCGTGAAATGTGTGTATGTTCTTCTCCCCACCCACCACAAACACACACACACACACACACATATATATATATATATTAGGTTGGTACAAAAATAATATAATTTTTGACATTAAAAAATACGTCAAAAAACGATATTACTTTTGCATCAACCTAATATATATATATATATATATATATATATATATATAAAGACAAAAGCAAACTCTATCTTAGCCGACGGATTTCGTCCACTGATGGAATGTAAGGATTTTTATTTGGCAACAAGTATATATATATATATATATATATATATATATATATATATATATATATATATATATATATATATATATATATAATTACACTATTTACATTGTTCGGACTGTTACCCTCATTTTCGCCGTCAAATTCACGACGTTTCGGCCGTTGTACACTCCGGATTTCATCAGGTAATTTTTTTTTTTTTTTTTTTAATTTCGAACCTTGACCTTTATTTAGTTCACGAGGGTAGATCATTCCAATTACACGTGCTATGTCTTTGGATATCTCAGTTTTAATTAATTCACCTTAATAGTCCTCAGCGCTCTTGTTCTCGCCGTTGACCCCACGACTCTTTGAGTCAAGTCACTTTTTGGATCAATCAGCCAACACTTTTATCCACTAAACCATGTGTCCTTTCCGACAGACGCTGACCTTTCCCACTAAAAATATTTTTTGCTTCATTAATCGATTATAATTACTATTTGTCGATTTCGCGTGTGTGCGTTCGTTTCTTATACACGCACACACACACACACACGTATATATATATACATACATATATATATATATATATATATATATGTGTGTGTGTGTGTGTGTGTGTGTGAAATGTGTGTGTATATAAATATAAATAAATATATATATATAATTATTTATATATTATATGCGCGGTACTTATTAGAAAGCGCTCAATATCAGAGATAGAGCTAACACACACACACACACACACACACATATATATATATATATATATATATATATATATATATATATATATATATGAAAGTGTTTTTTTGTATGTGTGTGTTTTGAGGATTCTTGATCTAGACATAATAAATTATATATATATATATATATATATATATATATATATATATATATATATATATATATATATATATATATATATAGTACTGTATAAAAGTAAGTTAACATTGAAGTAAGATAATATTGAAACCATTTGTCTCTTTTTCCAGATAACAAAAAGGTCCTTAATTAAACTATAAATTCATTACGAAATACCTTTTACTGAATGAATTATAACCACTTTCAAAATTATTTATTGAGCTGGAATAAATATATTAATTGGAAATTAAAATTCGCAAAAGCAAGTGAACCCTTACATTTAACATTTGGCGACTCCTTCTGAGGTCACGACGTCGACCAATCATTTTCTAAAATTTGTAAAGAAATTTCTGGCAATAATGGGCGTCAATTTTTGACCATTCTTCTTGGCAAAACTCCCACAATTGATCAACATTAACTGGGTTTCTTGCATGTACTATTTTCTTGAACCACGGGTTCCAAAACTTGAAATTTCTTATTTCGAATCCATTCATTTGTGAATTTGCCTTAAGGCTTCGGATCATTGTCCGGTTGGAAGATCCAGGCCCGATCTAAACTCATCTTTCGATCAGGGGTCAAGAAAGTTTCGTTCAAAATTGCTTGGTATCTTGCAGCGTCCATTATGCCGTCAGTGCTTACTATTTTGCCTATTCCAACTTGATAAACTCTATCGCTGGACAAAACGCGTCCGCTAAGATAATTTTACCTTTTGTCTTTACTCATATTGTCCTTTGACGGATTTTTGTTAGATCTCGAATTTTACACGGACACACACGCATATACAGGGTGTTGCAGCAAAAACCGACACTTGACAAAAAGAAAATGAAATAGGCAATAAAAACAAAAGTTGTATATGCAGAGACCCGACAGTTTATTTAACAACAGTTAGAGTTGCATACTACATTATTTTTCAATGTAACCGCCGCTGGACACATTTAAATCATCATGGAATGACACCAAACTTCACCTGCGACATACTCATGGAGAAGACGGATGTTATATACATCTCCCCTACAAAAACATTTAAAAGTCGTGGAAGACTATATATATATATATATATATATATATATATATATACCACAACTTGTTATATCTTCCACAACTCCGAATAGGTGGCTTTCCCTGGCGATCCGCTTAGGTGAAACCTGGGTAGGTTTGTCTGGCTCACTAGGTTTATCTAGGTCTGCTCTACGGTTGTATCGAGCTCTTTTGTTAGTTAGTTGTTTACTCGTGTCGGTTTTTTTTTCTTTGGGCTTTAAACCTGTATCTGTGCGATTTTTTGCGACAGACTTTCATGTTTCTAGCTCTTTCTTTTTTTAAAATATATATAGTTACCTATATATATATATATATATATATATATATATATATATATATGTGTGTGTGTGTGTGTGTGTGTGCGTGTGAAAATATATAGAAAATAAGAACTGGTTAGGTAAATAATCCAAAACGTATGTATATATGTGTATGTATATATATATATATATATATATATATATATATATATATATATATGTATGTATGTATATAGTATATATATGTATGTATATATATATATATATATATATATCTATATATATATATATATATATACATATATATATATATATATATATATATATATATGTATGTATATATATATATATATATATATATATATATGTATATATATATATATATATATATATATATATATATATATATATATATATGTTTATGTGAGAGAGGGGCAGCGTATTTTCATTCAAACAGGTTTCGTTAAATAATTTAGACCTATCATGTCGATAAAGTTTTCGTTGTGATCCTTTCAAGTTCGCGGATTAATTTTCTTTTCTTGGGAAAATAAAAACTATTTGCAAGAAAATTTTGGTATTTTTCTTACTCAATTTTCTAAATCTAACAAAAAATGATGGCGGGTCTTAGCTATGAAAATTAGAACTGGTGGAACTAAGGAATCTAGTTTGTCCAAGCACCTTCCATAGAAACAGTGATAGAGTAGTGAGAGAATTGAAACATTTTACCTGAGAATGGTGTTGTAGGGTGGAAAATAATCCATCACCCACAAGGACGAGGAGATGCTTTTGGACTGGAAAGTGAAAACTGGACAGCTCCTGTCCATATATGGCCACAGTAATCCATTTTAAGCCTGATCTTGTTAAGTTCAAGGATAGCAGGAGGAGCCAGTAGTGAAGTAATTGTTCTAAGTTCAAAATTTTACAGTTACATAAGTAGCAAAGTAATCTTTCTAAGCAACACCGTTAATAAAAATAAGTCTTGAATATGTTTTTTGCATTTTCATTATCACTTCTCAGTTAATTTATCAACTGTAAAACTTGTTTAAAATAATAATATAAAAGTTCGAAAATGTTAAAACTAATTAATAAAACAATTTCAAATTAAAATTATAGTGGCAAATACATGTCCTATCGGATAAGACTTTTGAGAAACTCTGTGGAGTATATATTCTGCTAGGGCGACTAGCCAATCCCTATTGCAGACTCTCGCTCAGGCACATTTGTTCAACATCCACAGAGCTAACCTGGGTTATAATACAACTATACTAAGACCTTAATTACAGTTTCTGGGAGAGAGTGTGTTATCTAGCATGATCAACAATTTGAGAAACGCCAGCATACTCAAACCCTCAGTCAGGATGACTTGTGACTTCGTGCTAGCACAGCTATCGACGGCCCCCATGGGTATGGTTTTCAGACAATTTCCAAAGGTGCCGCATACTGGGATCGCCCCCTTCAGAGCGATAACATGAAAATGTCTCCTTCCTGAGAAACCGACCATGTTGAGATTCGAACCTGGATCTTATGGTCAGAAACCACTCAGTCACGTACACATAGATATATATATTTATACATACAGGGTGTCCCCCAAAAATTGACATCATTCCGCAGGCTAATAATTTTTGCAATTCTTGTTGAAATAACAAAATTTCACAGAATGCATAGAAACAGATCAAGATTTTATATTTAATATTTTATATTTGTTATCTCAATGAGAATCTGCCACAGAGATGGATCGGGCGTGGTGGAAATATATTCATTTCTCTGATGAAATGGCCACCGCGGTCACCGGATCTGTCCCCGTGTGATTTCTTTTTATGAAGATATGTGAAGGGACTGGTCTATGTCTTCCGACTTCCTACTAGCATTGATGATCTCAAGCAGAGAATCACTTCCGTACTGTATAATGTTACTGGAGACATGCTACAGGGTGTTTGACAAGAGCTTAACTACCGATTTGACGTGTGCCGTGTCACAGGCGGTGCACATATTAAACACTTATTAAATCGGTCCCATAATAAACTTATAATGTTCAACACCTAAACCGCTCAATTTCCTTGAGCTAGATTTAGTAGTTTTCAAGATAATTGCTTTTAAAATGATATCAAATTTTTTTGGAGACCCTGTATATATAGTTAGTATAAGATGAATGCAGAAGGGCTGAAATAGATATATAGATATTTAGTTAAGAAAATTTGTCCGGTAAATATTGTCTAGAAAGATTGTGTTGTATCAGTTGTTATTTCAATGGGAACGGTCTACTTTAAAAATCAGCATGCAAAATTTCTTTTTTATCAGTGATGTCAATTTGAATTGTCTTTTTTAAAATGTTATGGTCCAGGTTAGGATCAAGGAAGAACAACACGAACACAAGAGTAGAAATAACGAAGGTATATTACACGAAATAATAATACAAGATGTGGAAGGTGTTAGTATGACTGTCAGTCTGGTTTAGAGTGAACTACTATCAGCTCGACTCGATTCGATATCTAGCCACTCCCCACGAGGGTTGCATGTGACACAAGGCCGAGTTTAACGTAGGTTTCCCGAGCCCGTAAGCTCGGCCAAAAAATGCCCGTAGAACCTATATAAACGGGATCGGGTTGGTCAACCTCCCCGAACGAGACTCTGCCTTTCGGCGGAGCCTCGTCCTTTCGGCGGAGCCTCGTCCTTTCGGCGGAGCCTCGTCCGGGTTCCTCTCTGCTCAGAGGCAGAGAGTTCGACCGTCAAGCCGAGAAGCTCGGCTTGATTCGGTATCTAGCCACCCGCCCACGAGGGTTGCATGTGGCACAAGGCCGAGTTTAATGTGGGTTTCCCGGGCCCGTAGGCTCGGCCAAAAAATACCCGTAGAACCCGTATAAACGGGATCGGTTTGGTCAACCTCCCCGAACGAGACTCTGCCCTTCGGCAGAGCATCGTCCGGGTTCCTCTCTGTTCAGAGGCAGAGAGTTCGACCGTCAAGCCGAGAAGGTCGGCTTGATTCAACCCTCTCTTTTGAGAGGCGTAGTATACATAATGTTAAGAAGAGTTCATTCTATATTTATAGGTAAGGACCTATGACATAAACAGACTCATTTTTATTTATTTTTACTTATTTTATTTTAGTTTTAGTTTATTTTACTTATTTTTTTGTAATGTTATTTAATGAATTTATGGAAAAATCTGTTTTCTTATCATGTGCAAAATTACACGATTTGATCTAATTTCTTTCTAATATTGTGGATTCTAGAAAACAGGTGTAATGCGGTACCTTGTCCTGCCTTAAGATTCTATGGTTGAACAATTTTCGACGTTATATTTAAAGGACGGGCCCCAAAGATGCGGGATACGAGTTGAACTCTCTTCGGCAGCTATTTGTCTTTTACATTTCTACTTCAAACAGTCGATGGATATTCGATCCACAAAATTGTGAAAACAATAAAATAAAGGTAAAAAATGATAACGAAAATTGATACAACTGAAAATTCAAATAACATGATTCTTAATAGGACACTTTTAACAAGATTGTTGATTAGACGTTACAAGATGCAAGTACGCAAAAGAGACAATTGACTTCTATAGGAGGCTCACGACAGCCTAAAATACAGTGCTGTCCTGTCATTATAATAAAGAAAAAAAAAATGCCCCAGTGAAATATTTCTTGCTTTAAGAGTTGTTTCCACGATTTCCGTTATTTTAAACGGATAATGCTTGTGTGATTGTAGCAGAATTTTGCATGGTGATTATTTAAGCTACGCTTAAATATGGAAAAGACCGAACGTGTGGGGCACACAGGTAGAATCATACTCACTACTCAGTCGTAGTTGACCTAGAGAGACAAGCTTGCTAACCATTACACTACGTCGAAATGCCCAAAAGATTTTCTAAGCGTAGCTCTGAATGTACGGGGCACCTAGTGAGGACCGAATTCACTACTCAGTCGTAATTGGTGTAGCGCAACAAACTTGCTAACCATTACACCACGTCGACATGCCCAAAAGATTTTATAAGCGTATTTTTGATGTGGCACAAGGCCGAATGTACGGGCCATACTGTGAGGGTTGAACTCACTGCTCAGTGGGAACTGACCTAACGAGACTAGCTTGTTAACCATTACACCACGTGGAAGTAACCAAAGCAGAATTATTTGTGATTTAGAGCGAGAGTAATTCTTTCCCTGCCACCAGAGACATGTTTTCTTTTCAATTTGACTTTATCTACAAAAAAAAAAAAAAAAGAAAAAAAGGTTTCTGGTAGATACTGACTCGTCTTTAATTGTCTTTTATAAGCAACGGAGGAAAAGAAGAGCAGTCAAAAAACAGTAAAAACAAGTAATCTTCTTTTATGCCCAATGTCCTTTTATGATAATGGTAACATTAACGGTTTCCCTATAAGGAAACATCCATTGACCGAGCAGATTTCTTGTAAGTAAAACCAAGAGACGAGCTGTTATTGTAGCTGTATTTTTTTCAGTAATCTCGTTAATCCTTTCAATTTTTGTATTTTTATAAATTGTCAGTATAGCTTTTATCATATTGAAAAATCTAGCACCGAAGAAGGATATATTTAAAACAACTTCACTATTTAAGGCTGGTCGAATGGAGAAAAGAATTGTTGCTAAAATGCTCATGCTTCTGTAGCCATATTGTGCATCTATTGCAGAAAAACAAACAGCCATTATTCTCTATATAAAGACTCGTGACTTAATTCTAACCTCATATCAACTCATGTATATTCTTCATCCGTTTTTCACTTATAAAATCTTTTAATCGTAATGATAATATTAGACATTTCCTTACAAGGAAACATTTGGCATTCATTGCCTGGGCAACCAGTATTGCTTTCGGTTGAAATTTATAAAATCTTTCTCTTAAAATAATTTTTCATAAAAATAGATTTCTCAAGTCCAGTAGCTGTTATTACTCTTTCTATTATTGATGAGTTCAAGTGAATTATCTTGTTAACAGATGCACAAGTTTTCTGTCAAAACATTCATTATGGCCAGATGTTTGATAAATCAAACATAAACGAGCTTATATGGATTAATGGCAGAGTGGTGAGTAGAAAGGATGGTAAAATGGATGTATATTCCTCATCCATTTTTCAATTATTATCAAAAATTTTAATGGTAATATTAAATGTTTCCTTATGAGGAAACATTTGGCATTCATTAACTGATCAGCCAGTAATGCTTTCGGTTGAAATCTATATTTTTTCTCTTTAAACAATTTTTCAGGAAAACTGGTCCCGTAGCTGTTATCACTCTTACCATTATAGATAGGTATTATTATATTAAATGTTTCGTGGCGAGAGAAAGAATTAAAGAGGATTGAATTTGAACAACGTTTATTGTTAGTATATCGTACAGAGATGTTGAAAGATGGGTGGTATGTCCGTTTCATTGGCCGACTGTCAGGACGGCAGTCGGCAGTAAGGGTAGCGCCGATATTTGACCCAATTCTTGTGTGGGTTTGTTGTGAGGTCACTGGATAGGGTCGGTGCTCGTGTTGGTTGATTGAAGTCCCAGTGGTATGTCGATTTCATTGGTTGATAGGCCTGTTCTATGGAACGCGGGTGACGCCGGGTTGGTGTGGTTGGTATGCCTGTCCTATCGAACGGGGGTGCGGTGGCTACTGCGAAGAGAATGCCTTGTAAACCAGTTGAGTAGGCCGAGGGGACGGCAGTAGGTCTCCTTCCTAACCTTTTTTATTTGAAGTATAGCATGTCAACATCTTAATTATGTCATTATTTTTCGAGTTACACGTGCTATCCATTTTAGTCGTTACTGGTGTTAAAAGTCTTCAAGCGATGTGGTTTCTGTTATCTGAAAATTGATCTCAGTTCTTCGATTAAAAATTCCAAACCATTATCAATTACATGCATATCCAAGCACCTGGTATTCCCAAGCAGTCACCCATATTATTGACCAGTCTTGACGTTCCTTAACTGGTGATGATACGGGAACCGGTTTTTCAACGTGATATTGCTGTAAGCATGTAGTGTGTCTGTAGTTGCAAATTAACGGTATAGTTTACTTGCATCTCCCAATATATATTGTGGATATAAATCTTAACTAGCTTTTCTTAGTAAATAAGTCTTTGTTAAGATTGTTCCGTTTTTTTTTGTTTATATATATATATATATATATATATATATTAGGTTGGTGCAAAAATAATGTCGTTTTCTCACATAGTAACATATGTGATAAAACGACATTATTTTTGCACCAATCTAATATATATATATATATATATATATATATATATATATATATATATATATGAAGAAAAATATATGGAAAAAACAAACAAAAATCCTTATATGCAATTATGCTGTTTTAATGTTAATATAATGTCAACGTCGGACGTTTTGGTCTAATAAACCATCTTCATTAACATTAAAACAGCATAATTGCATATAAGGATTTTTGTTTGTTTTTTCCGTATATTTTTCTTCATACTGTCGGATCTATATCCATATATTTGCTTACATATATATATATATATATATATATATATATATATATATATATATATATATATATATATATATATATATATATAGATATTAGGTTGGTGCAAAAATAATGACGTAATAATGTCGTTTTTTGACGTTAAAAAATACGTCAAAAACGACATTATTACGTCATTATTTTTGCACCAACCTTATATATATGTGTGTGTGTATATATATATATATATATATATATATATATATATATATATATATATATATATATATATTATGTTTTCTTAAACATTGTCGTCGTTGTTATGTTTTCAAAAGTTTCAGTGACAGTCTGAAGAAAAAGATTAAAAAAAAAAACATTTCAGAAAAATTCACCATAGTTATTCATCGGGTACAACATTTCCTCGTTTGCAGTATTCAGTGTTGAACCTCAGAAATAAACCCATATATTTGTTATTTTGCACAGTCAAAAAGAAAAGGTCCTGTCAGTATCTATCTTTGTTTGTTCTACTTTTTATTCACTGTCATTTTCCTTGGAAATTTTCGTCAGTATTCTATTCAATATTCTGAATTTGCGAGACGATATGACAGACCAACAAGAATAAATAATAAGTACGATTAGCCATTTCGAGGCCACAAGAGAGGTGCGCTTTTAATATTCATTACTTGCTTTTCCTCCACCTTCATTTTGAAACGCTTTCAGCTGATAAGTCAATATTCAATGTTTGCGTGATGATACTATATAGTCCAACGAATAGATATCCACATGATTTATCAGTGCGTGTTATGCATAAAAAAATCTGAATCCAGCATTTGCTTTTCTTCTTTTTGTATGTCGGGCTCCACTGATTAAAATACAAATCGGCGCAATCATATGATTTGATCTTTATGCACAGCCTCAGAATTGGCCTCCAATTTTCATGATTTCCAATTCGTTTTCTCGGGGAAAGATCTGGTGAACGTTCTTTGTTTAAAAGATGACCAGGCCGACACCAATGTGTAGTGATGTAAATATTTTAGGGTTTTTTTTTTTTTTTGGTTCGTAATCATAAACTGATTTCGTTACGCACACTTTTCCCGAGATCCAGGAGGCGGATAACAAATTCCCAACTTAAGCTAAATCGACATACATCAAATGAAAGGTATATATTAATATACTAGCTTAAAAAACGCCCTATTAGGTAGCATTTAAGCTAGCTCCTGCGGAGGGATCTTGATTAGGCCTTCATCCCAACAGGAGTAGATGCGATAGACAACAATAACCTACAGAAGAATTCAAAACTGATCGCTGTAGTGAAATATCGAATTAATATTTAAGCTTACCTTTTAAAAGTTCAACGATAATTCTTCTGTCGCCAATTAATTTAAAGACAGTTTGATGCACGTAGGTCCTTACTTTCCGTACAAACAATTATTTTTATTTCATGAGTAACCTTCGCTGGATTTCGCAATTAATTTCGATTATTCCAAAATTTATTTCCAGCTTATAAAAACTGGTTATCGTACAAAAAATTAATCGCAAAAATCATGCAAAATATCGCCGAAAACAATCGCAGAAATGAAAACTTGTGAATCCAAAATTTTCATGATTGCGGGTCTGGATCCGACCCGGAATGTTTTAAATTTGCTCACGGAGTCGGTCTGATTCCAAAATGGTATGATATGTTGGGCTACGGTCTCTAGGAGAAAAGTTGAAAAAAAGTGACACAGTGACATTCACATTTATTTATATAGATTTTATCGTGAATAGCTAGATAAAAATGCAAACAGGGTTATTTCCCATTAAAAAATATTACAAAAACAATGTGTAACCCTTGTTAAACAAATTTCTTCTGCATGCCGCGTCTCTTCGGGACATGGGCGATCGTGGCTCTTCACATTCTCTTGTGGCTCTTAGCTGATTGTTCTCCCTTTGCTATGGTCCCTTTCCGCACCCCCCCATCCATTTATACAAACTCGTCGTCTACCCCACCATCTCTCTCTTGCTCTAAGTATATGGTTAAGTTTTCCAAGCCCCACCTCCTTCATTATATGTCTAAGAAATTTCAGCTGTTTTTACCTGATTCTGAATAGAAGTGTTCTTTCTGTTGCCATTTTCTTTCTTGTTGCTGATTCCCTCCGTCCACAAATTTCTGTAGAACCACCTTTCTGCTGCCTCCAGTTTTTTTTCTTCATCCTTGAGTAAATTGTCCTACATTCACTGATATACAATTGGATGGATATCACATAGCAATCCAGCAACTCTTTTCTTTGTTCCGAACGATTTTTTCCCGTTTCTCAACACCTTCCTTAGCTTTTGGGATGCTTCATTCTCTCATCTAATGCGTGGATCCCCGTGTCGCATTTTCCATATAAAACACTCCCCAGATCATTGATCTCCTGCACCTGCTTGATATTTATATCTCCAATTCGTCACTCGCATTTTTTATCTTCTTGATGACCATACTTTCTGTTTTCTTGCAGTTGATAGTTAGTCCATTTTTCTTGCTTTCTTCTACAACCAGATCTAAGTGATCCTTTGGTTTTCTTTTAAGATTACGACAAACTAAAAATATAAAATTAATTATATACCATAATAATAAAAAATATTTTCATTTCGCTAACAAAAATATGGAAAACATAAAACTGCATTTGAAAAAAATTCTGTTTTAATATTTACTTACAAACTTATCTAGAATAAAAAAAATACATGACATAATCACGACGTTGACGTTCCGCACTACTTCAAACAAAAGGTTAGGAAGGAAACCCCTTTCAATACTGGAAAGAGTGATAACAGCTACTGGATTTGAGAAAGCTATTTTCCTGAATAATTGTTTCAAGAGAAAGATTTTATAAATTTCAGCAGGCAGCAGTACTGGCTTCTCGAAGTGGCGATTCTGGAACTCTGAAAGTAGGGGGGCATTTGGGGGCCGAGATTTTTCTGCGGAGGAGGGAGCAAATTCAAGCAGCGTTTTTATTTTCATGCTACACCACATACACAACTTAGGAATGAGTTTTAATATAAGTATGTTACTTCACTAAATTAAATGGAATAACTTTTCATTCAAAGTAGCGGAGTTCTAATCTATTCTTGCCCTCTTTTCCCCCTCTCAAGCTGTTGGACCACAAGAGAGGTTAACTTTAAAACAAAATCAAAGGGTTAATACTAACGTCAATACTAGCAGAATAGTTTAATTTTTCTGTTCTGATTTTTCCCTCTACAAAACTTAGAAAACTGAGGGGCCAGCAAAAATACTCGGGAGATTCAGTGCCCCCCCCCCCATCGGTAGAATCGCCACTGGCTACTGGGTTAACGAATGTCGAATGTCGAATGTTTCCTTATAAGGAAATAGCTAATATTACTAGTAGTATTAGTAGACTTTCTCGTAGAATCCAATACATCACCAATTCACTATACCCCCCCCAAAAAAAAACGCACTAGTAAAATCACCTGCAGTCACAGCTAAAATAGCGAACATCCACTCAGATATACATAAGCGGTAAAAAAAAAAAATCCCGACACGAACGCTCGTGGTCTCGTCTACACGCAGACTATTCCTTAATGAAGCAACATAAAACGAACGCTCGTTAACAGTGGCTTTACAAACTACTTTATAGAACAAATTAAAAACTGTTTCTTTCAAAACTTAGCAATAACATAACTTACATAGACAATAGCAGTAATATTTTATTGTAACCAGATACAGAAAATTTACAAACAGGGTTAAGAACCATTTGAAAAAAAATGTACCACTAATGTTGAACAAACTAAAAATATCAACTTATCTATTAGGTTGGTGCAAAAATAATGACGTAATAATGTCGTTTTTTGACGTTATACGTCAAAAAACGACATTATTACGTCATTATTTTTGCACCAACCTAATACTATAAAAATTCAAAAGGAAAACATTTTACCTTATTATCTGAAATGACACCTCACTGAAAAAAGGAAACTAACAGCATAACATTATTTATAAATTTAGATGTTCCATAGAGGACTGAGTTCCCGACGAAAACACACACATAAATAATTATGTTGAACACATTACCACCAACTTATCAAGACGACTGACGCTACATCTCTCCAAACACATTTGAACCAGCATGGAATAGCACCAACCTCTATGCGCGACATGTGATACGTACGCCACACTGCAAAACGCGTTTAAAATTGATGGAATATCATCTATCTATCTCTATCTATAAAAGGCAGGATGTGTGTGTGTGTGTAACGAATGCACGGCCGCAATTTTCGACGGATTTGCACCAGAATTTACATGCACATGCTCCAAGTTAGCGAGAAGGCCAAGACCGACCTTGCATTTCCCAACTCCCATCGATAGTGGAAATAATCGATTTTTTTCATGCTTCTACTGTAGTTTCCATGTAGTTTGCGGCCATTTTGTATTGGCCAGAGTGAGAGCCAATAGCAGGCTGCCACGAATAGGCAGGAAGATTCTATTGGCCAGCGTGAGAGCCAACAGCTGACTGACACGAATGTTAACTAGCATGCTAGCATGCAAAAAAAAAAAAAATCGATAGCTGCATTCGTCACAAGTGGGAAAAATTTAAATCTGGCACTTACTCCAATTGGCTCATTCGCTTGCTTAAACTCAACGTTGATTCTGATTCCGCAGAACTGGTTTGGGTGTGAAAAAGTATTTGTTGTTAACATTCTTTTTTCATTCGGTTTTTTCAGTTACGAGTCCTTTTTCAAAGCTGATCGTTCATTTTGTTTAGTTCTTTTTTCGTAACAGATTTAATGTTTAGTATAGAGCTTAGAAAAAATTTGCAGTGTGAGATAGGCAAGAAGTAAGGCATGTAGCAACATCAGCACGCCAAAGGGCACTCCTTGAAAGGAAAGGAAGGGCAAAAATATTTTAAGTCAGGCGATAGCGATTTTTGAATCAAGCACGGGCAACGCCGGGCCATGCTGCTAGTACTATATATATGAACGGTATAAGATAGATGCAGAAAGGCTGAAATAGATCGATAAATATTTAATTAGACTTTTTCCGGTAAAACTAAATGTAAGATTGTGAAGTATGAGCTACTATTTTGCTTTGAAAATCAGCATTCAAAATAATATTTTTTTCTATACACAAGCAGCGATATTAATTTGAATTGTCTTTTATAAATAGTTTCACTGAATGTGACAGACAAGGAAAGTTTTTAAGTTGCTTATTCAATTTTTCTTGTAGTGTAGAAACTGTCCATACTGATTATTAGCTGAAAAGCTTTCGGTTAATTCAATCGCCATTTTCAAGTTGTTCACTGTCAGAATATTTTGTATTCGTATTATAAGCGGTGTTGTATAATAATGTAGTAATCCAATGGGGTGTCATCAAGACACACCGAATACGCTGTGACTAGATTCAAAGCAACTAATATTGTGTGCAGGTCTATATAGTTTTATAAAATGTGCTTCTGTTATCTTTAAACGTCTTTTATTGTTCACTGTCAGAATATTTTGTATTCGTATTATAAACGGTGTTGTATAATAATGTAGTAATCCCATGGGGTGTCATCAAGACACACCGAATACGCTGTGACTAGATTCAAAGCAACTAATATTGTGTGCAGGTCTATATAGTTTTATAAAATGTGCTTCTGTTATCTTTAAACGTCTTTTATTGTTCACTGTCAGAATATTTTGTATTCGTATTATAAACGGTGTTGTATAATAATGTAGTAATCCCATGGGGTGTCATCAAGACACACCGAATACGCTGTGACTAGATTCAAAGCAACTAATATTGTGTGCAGGTCTATATAGTTTTATAAAATGTGCTTCCGTTATCTTTAAACGTCTTTTATAATTCGATGTCTTTAAAATGGCAGTAGTATATACAAGGATTATTTTTATGGAAGCAGGGAGTTGGATATGAGTATTTAAGAGAATAATGGTAACAGACTTGCAACATTGCGTACATGAAAAAGAAGCTGTAAAGTTTGTTTTTTTTTGTTGTTTTTTTTTTACAGTAACGTTCATCCCGTACAAGGACAAAGATTCACTCGTTATAGACGGTCAAAAGAATAAGAGGCAGAGTTTATGGGGATAAGTGGGGAACCTCTTAAACAATTTTGAATTCTATCTATCTTATACCGTTTATATCTATTCTATCTTATACCGTTCATATATATAGTATAGACGATATTCCATCATTTTTATATAAATCTTACGGCTCATACACTCGCTGGAAAATGTGATTCTGACAGGACAGCATGAAGAAAAGAGGTACCGAGGTAAAAAGCGCATAAATTACCTAACGCGTTGGCAGAACAGGGATTGGAAGAGATGACAAATTTTGCGTTACAAAAGAGAGAAAAATGGGGAGGGTCATGATCGCCAAAGTCCTGAAGGGACACGGCACATAGAAGAAGAATCTGAGCTACAGAACATTCCTATCTGTTATATAAGAATAATGTGTCACTGCCGACACTTGAGTTTGAACACAGATCACCAGAGAGCAGACACAGGCGATTCCATTTTGAATAAGTAGATCACGTGATGGTAAAAGAAATGTATATATGGAAATTAGCGTGGCGTCTAAGTGATCATTATCCAGATTACTTCGGAAGTGTGCTTGTCGAACTCTCTGACTCTGGGCAGAGAGGAACCCAGACGAGGCTGTGCCAAAGGGCAGAGTCTCGTCTGGGGTGATAGACAGCAATCCGACCCCGCTTTTTACGGGGTCTACGGGGAATTTTTGTCCGAACCTACGGGTTCGGATACCCCACAATAAACTCGGCCTTGTGCTACATCCGACCGCGTGGGGCGGTAGGTGAATATCATCACTAAACGGATTACTATTCGGTGGTTACTATACCAGCGAGTATTATCGAACGAGTACTATTAGTGCGAGATTATTCGAAGGCGTCTGGCACCAGTATTGTTCAACGGCGTTACTATAGTTGTATGTGTGATTACAAAGTCTCTACTACAACGAGCATTACGAAAGTGACAACGAGTAATCACTGGCATCACAAAACTATTTTACGTTGGAAGGTGGTCACTGTGTCGCACGATCAGAACAATCACGCCCGAGGTTTGTCTGTTTTCCAAATGTCGCTTCGTCAAAACAAGCCGCATTAAAAGCTATTAAATAAAATAGCTCATGAAATAAAATTTAATTTGTATCTTAAGACGGATTCTTATGATGCTGTTGATGGAATAACTTTCTTTCCTTTTATCTAATTTGTATGGCATTATTGATAACAGACGCAGAAAGGAAACTGCAAAACACTCCGACAGAATGGACTAAAGGAAAGCGAGAAGTAATGAATAAACATCCGTTGCAAGATGTAATGCATTGTTACTATCAAAAAGAAGTGTCAAACATGAAAATTACAAATTGGAGATACCGAAATCAAACAAGGACAAGAATTTAAATATCTGGAAAATGTTTTAACAGAGGCCAGGTGGTTTCTCATCAAAATCCGATTGCGCATTTGGATAGCGAAAGATGTCTTCCAAAAGCTAAGAAATGTATTAAGAAACAAGAAAAGTTCATTAGAAACATCTAAAATATACTGATATGTCACGTAATGACCTTCTTTCTCTATGGCAGAGAATGATGAACAGTTTCCTCACAGATGAAGAAGAGACTTGAAGCAACAGAAATGTGGTTCTACAGAAGGATGCTGAGAATACTATTGAATGAACACGTGAGCAACGATAAAGTTTTAGAGAAAATGGAAACAAAAAGGAGAGTTATACTTAACATCAGAAAGAGACCTTTCAAATTTGTAGAGTATATAATGAAGAAAGAGGGCTTGAGAAATTTGATACATGACAGATTGAAGGAAAAAGGACAACAATACATAACCTACCTAGCGACCTTGAGTAAATGGTCGGCATAACAGGGTTTAGTAGAAAAAGAGAAAAAAATTATTAAGAGCTATAAATAACAGGAAAGTGTAGAGAGTCATGATCGCCAACGCCCCGAAGTGAAACGAACACAGAAAAAGATGAAATGGCTTTCCCTCCTTTTAACTAACCAGTATGCATCGCGCTTGGCCTGTTATGTGACCCATAACCTTCCAAAATCTCTTTGTTAACGCTATACCAACTGTGATAACATTGAAACACCTGTCCCCTTACAATTCGCCAAGTTAAGCAACGTCGAGCGTAGTCAGTACCTAGATGGGTGACCACTTCGAAATACCAGCTGTTGTGTAATGGAAAATGGCTCAGAATTGGCAGGTTAAGGGTCATTTCATTTTTAAGTTAAAAACTCGAATATTAACAGAAAATTATGGGTGATTTTTCAAGAAATTTTAAACAAACTTGCATAGATGAGAAATTCTTGCACAAATATCTTTATCTATAATTCTCAAAATGTGCATGTGTGATCGGATGTTGTTTATGCATTTCCACAGTTTTCCTCCGGTTCCAATAAAAACTTTTTTTGTTTGATATATAATTCTTCAGTGCCGGTTTTGAGTTCAAATTGTCTGGAAAAAATTAGAACCTTGAAAGTGAAAAATCGAAAAAACTGATTTTTTACACTTTGCGCAAAAATCAAAGGCAAAATTTAATGTCTGTAAAAAACAGTGTACAATCAATTTAGAGAGTTGAAATCTAACGCAAAAGATTATTAGAATTATAAAAAAAATTATATTATAAAGAAATATTATCGTATATAATTATTATGCCGGTCAAAAGGAGAGATTCCTTCTCTGCAACATAGAGAACGCAAAAACGACCCTTTTCAGGGCCCCGTTCCATTCAAATTGTTAACCCCACATTTGGGAATGTGCCTCAGTTGCACCCAGTTGTTGTTACTAATATTGATTTTCAGGTGGGATGACTTTAAACTTAAACTGTTCCAATTGAATTGTAAAAATTCCCCGTAATGAAAGACCCGATCGAAGACGGATTATATTTTGTATAGCTTTTCTGAGTTTATTTACACTATTTACATGTAAAGCTATGTTTAATAAAAATAAAAAAGTAACCAAAAGAATTTTGATCATTTTTAGTTATGGGACTGTTATCATGACTTTATAGAAGTTTCTTGAAAAATTCCCCCAAATTCTGTGTTAATATTCGAGTTTTTAACTTAAAAATGAAACGTAGAGTAACAAAGTTTTTGATATTTTATAAGTATAATCAACTGCAATATTAATTAAAATTGTTCGCATTTTTATCTATTCACTAGCAGCATGGCCCGGCGTTGCCCGTGCTTGATTCAAAAATCGTACGACTCATACAGCAATTGCTATCACTTGACTTAAAATATTTTTGCCCTTCCTTGCCTTTATAGGAGCGCCCTTTGCCGTGCTGATGTTACTACATGCCTTACTTCTTGCCTATCTCACACTGCGAATTTTTTCTAAGCCCTATACTAAACATTAAATCTGTTACGAAAAAAAGAACTAAACAAAATGAACACAAAACGATCAGCTTTAAAAAAGTGCTCGCAACTGGAAAAACCGAATGAAAAAAGAATGTTAACAAAAATACTTTTTCACATCCAACCCAATTCTGCGGAATCAGAGTCAACGTTGAGTTTAAGCAAGCGAACGAGCCAATTGGAGTAAAGTGGCATGCAGATTTAACTTTTTCCCACTTGTGATGAATGCAGCTATCGATTTTTTTTTTTTTGCCTGCTAGCATGCTAGTTAACATTCGTGTCAGTCAGCTATAGGCTCTCACTCTGGCCAGTAGAAAATGGCGGCCAACTAGATGAAAACTGTTGTAGAAGCATGAAAAAATCGATTATTTCCACTATCGATGGGAGTTGGGAAATGCAAAGTCGGCCTTGGCCATACCGCTAACTTGGAGCATGTGCATGTAAATTTTGGTGCAAATCCGTCGAAAATTGCGGCCGTGCATTCGTTACACACACACACACACACACACATCCTGCCTTTTATAGATAGAGATTTACTTATTGAGGAATCGGGTAAACTATTCAAGTTATATCCACTCACTTTATCAGCTTTTGTCCAAACTAAAACCATTTCCTACCTTGTGGACAAGTAATTTTAAATCCGCCACAATAGTATAAATTCCGAAAACACAAGACGAGTCATAGAGTCCCCAAGCTTAATCTTCCCGCTTTTCTTTTCTTTTTTTTTCCTCTCGAGCAATCACATTTTAGATAAACAGAAGCTAGAAGGATGACAGAAACGATACTGTCAATACGTAGGATACGATAAAGATTCTTTTTATAGTTCTACTGCTGCGTATATATTATCAACCTGCTCTCAGTTGAGGTTTCTCGCTTATTATTATTAAGGGACAATTAAAATATCTATTATCCCGACAACTCACTGAATCGAGCCGCCTTGTAGAGGATGGTCCGAAAGTCTTGTCACCCTAACCCTATCTTCCAGACTGAAGGAGCTCGTGTCTATCTGAAATAGAAAATTATATTATATGTGGGTGACCACCCTGTAGAATAAAACAGTTCTTTTGCCACTGCTCTGCCATTCATTTGCGCAAATTCGTTGAGTAGGTTGCGCCCTGTTTCCCTCTGATCCTCTTGGGAGTGTTAAATTCTCCAAGCCCTCTTTCCCTATTATGTGTCTCGGAAATTACAACTCTTTAATTGTGAATAATATAATCTTCTTTTGATGATTCTTTTATATACCGTATCTGTTCAGGACGTCGAAAGATACTATCTTTTGAAGTTCTTGTCGGAGTTAGCTCCTCCTTAATTTCCTAATTATTCACTAGGGGTCTCTCTTCCTGTACTATAAATACTGGGCGACTTCTTGCCTCGTTCTCTTTTTCATTTCTTCATTTCAGTGAACATACCTACAATATAAGCTCTCTTAGAAGGAAGACACCATGAACAGTATACACACACGCACGTACGTACGAACATTCACCAAAGAACAAACACAACTGTTCACACACACGCAAATGTTATTGTCTATGTTCATTGTAAAATTGTGTTGTTTAATACATATATTTGTTGACATATATATATATATATATATATATATATATATATATATATATATATATATATATATCGGTCTTGTTTGTTTTCTTTTCATCTTCGGTTGGATTCAACGTGAGTCCGCCATTGTTATTGTAGTTGGACCTTCTAGCAGGAAATAAACGCACGCGTTTCTAATACAACAACACTCAAACCCACCGGGTCCTCTACACTCTCAACCGCCGAGCTGAGGCACACTAGTCTTCCGTATGATTCACTTAAGTCTGCCGCGAAATATTGTCGCGGCATACGTATATATGTGTGCGTGGAAGTAGTAATGGTACAGGTTAGTATTTGAATGAATAAATAAGTATTAATTATTTGAAGAAGAAGAAGAATTGGCCATCATTTTTAGTGAGGGCTCCAAATAAAACATTTGCTTAGATGTATCTATGACTGTTAAATGAACTTTTCTTTTTCAGTCCTAAGAAATATTACGGCACTTGAGGAAATTTTTAAAGGGTATACATTTAAATGTTATGAAATAAAACCAAAGATTAAAAAAAAATACGCACAGAAATATGAAGTTTATTTCAATGTTTCTATCCAAGTATTTGTACAGCTTATTTTTTGTGTAACCTGTGTCTGGTGCCTATTCGCGATTCCGTGACAATATTTCGCTGCACGCTTAAGAGGAACGCCTGGCATACTAGTTTGCCGCGATACGGTGGTTGAAAATAACTACCCTAGATACTTAAATTGTTGTACTTGTTTGATTTTGGTATAACCAATTTGTAATTCGCATGTTGGGACTTTTGCTGTCAAATACGCATTCTGTTTTCTTACAGTTGATGTTTCTTCTCGCTTTCCTTCACTCCATTTTGTCGGCTTTTTTGCAGTTTCCTTTCTGCGTCTGTTATCACCAATGTCATACAAATTAAATAAAAGGAAAGAAAGTTATTCCATCAACAGCATTCTTAAGAAACTGTATTTTTATCTTATGAGTTATTTTATTTACTAGCTTTTGGTGCGGCTTGTTTTGACGACGCGACATTTGAAAAACGGACAAACCTCAGGCGTGATTGTTTTGGTCGTGCGACACAGTGACCACCTTCCATTTTTAAAATAGTTTTGTGATGTCAACGAACTCTCGTTGCCGCAGTTTTAATGTCAACGAATACTCGTTGCCACTTTCGTAATGCTCGTTGTAGTAGAGACTTTGTAATCGCAGATACAACTATAGTAATGCCGTTGAACAATACTGGTAACACTTGCAGGAATAGTACTTGCACGATAATACTCACTCTAATATTAACTACCGAATAATGATCCGAATTGTAATCCCTATAGCAATCACTTAGACGCCATGCTAATATCCATATACACATTTCTTTTACCATCACGTGATCTAATTATTCAAAATGGGATCGCCTGTGTTTGCTCTCTGGTGATCTGTGTTCAAACTCCAGTGTCGGCAGTGACACTTTATTCTTATATAACAAATAGCAATGTTCTGTAGTTCAGATTCTTCTTCTAACTGCCGTGCCTCTTCGGGACGTTGACGATCATGGCTCTTCACTATTTTCTGTCCATTGTAGCTCTTAATAAAGTTTGTCTTTTTGTTCTCTCTCTATTGAATGTATTGTATAAACTGTATTGTAATTATTAGGTTGGTGCAAAAATAATGACGTAATGATGTCGTTTTTTGACGTTAAAAATACGTCAAAAAACGACATTATTACATCATTATTTTTGCACCAACCTAATATATTTTAGTGTTAATTTGATATTTAGTATTTTAAGATGACGAGGTGGTGGGTCGCATAGTTTTGTTATCTACAGTTGTAGTAGTAGTCGTTGTTATTTCACGTCAAAAGTTCAGTTTGTTGAGACAACTTCAAACCATTATTCATTCAACAACACCAAAAAGAATATATATTAGACACTTTGCAGAGAAGACATTATGAGTCTTACCTCAACTCAACTGTTAACTCAGTTTTACGAGATATTCATTCACCCTATCCAAGCCACTTGTTCATTAGGGAAATCCTCAGTTGTATTTCTGACAAGTCAAAGACAGATTACTTTCAGATACTTGTAAAAGAATCTGGGCGCCTAAGTGTCCTTTTATAAACAGCGCTCGAACCTCGTTCCGTTTTAAATATTAGGTTGGTGCAAAAATAATGACGTAATAATGTCGTTTTTTGACGTATTTTTTAACGTCAAAAAACGACATTATTACATCATTATTTTTGAACCAACCTAATATTTTTGTTCGTCTCTTCTTTGTGTCGTATCCCATCAGGTCTGAGGCGATCATGGCTCCCCACAATTTCCTGCCTTCTGATTTTTGTTACTGACTGAAATGTTTCTTTTACATTTTACTTGTCCGATTAAGCTTCATCATCTTCTTCTTCTTTTTCTATGTGCCGTGTCCCTTCAGGACGTGGGCGATCATGGTTCTCTATAATTCCCTCTCTTTTATGGCTCTTAATAAAATTTATCTTTTTTTTTTTTTATTTCTCCTAATCCCTGTTCTGCCAACTATTTACACAAGTTCCGTCTTCTTCTTTTCTTCCTTCTATGTGCCGTGTCTCTTCAGGAAGTAGACGATCATGGCTCTCCACAATTTCCTATCTTTTGAAGCTCTTAATAAAATTTGTATTTTTGCAATCTCTCCCTGCCCCTGAGAATTTACACAGGCTCCTCCTCTTCTTGTTCTTCATATCTTGTCGCTTCATGACATCGGCGATCATGTCCCTCCACAATTTCCTATCCGTTTTGTGTTTTTGTTATCTCTTTCCTCATCCCTGTTATGTCATCCATCTTCTTTCCTTCTTTCTTTCTTTCTTTCTTTCTTTCTTTCTTTCTTTCTTTCTTCTTCGTGCACTGTCCCTTCAGGATGTGGGCGATCATAGCTCTCCAAAATTTCCTATCCGTTTTGTGTTTTTGTTATCTCTTCTCATCCCTGTTATGCCATCTATCTTCTTTTTCTTCTTCTTCGTGCACTGTCTCTTCAGGAAGTAGGCGGTCATGGCTCTCCACAATTTCCTATTTTTTGTAGCTCTTAATGTAATTTGTATTTTTGCAATCTCTCCCTAACCCTGAGAATTTACAGAGGCTCCTCCTCTTCTTGTTCTTCATATCTTGTCTCTTTATGACGTCGGCGATCACGGCTCTCCACAATTTCCTATCCGTTTTGCGTTTTTGTTATCTCTCCTCGTCCCTGTTATACCATCTATTTTCTTTCCTTCTTTCTTTCTTTTTCTTCGTGCACTGTCCCTTCAGGAAGTGGACGATCATGGCTCTTCACAATTTCCTATCCGTTTTGTGTTTTTGTTATCTCTTCTCATCCTTGTTATGCCATCTATCTTCTTTTTCTTCTTCTTCGTGCACTGTCTCTTCAGGAAGTAGGCGATCATGGCTCTCCACAATTTCCTATTTTTTGTAGCTCTTAATGAAATTTGTATTTTTGCAATCTCTCCCTAACCCTGACAATTTACACAGGCTCCTCCTCTTCTTGTTCTTTATATCTTGTCTCTTTATGACGTCGGCGATCATGGCTCTCCACAATTTCCTATGCGTTTTGTGTTTTTGTTATCTCTCCTTATCCCTGTTATACCATCTATCTTCTTTCTTTCTTTCTTTTTCTTCTTCTTCGTGCACTGTCTCTTCAGGAAGTGGGCGGTCATGGCTCTCCACAAATTCTTGTTCTTTGTAGGTCTTAATAAAGTGTGTCTTTTTTTGCTATCTCCCCTAATTCCTATTCTTCTAACTCTTTTGGTAGTGCATGCATTGCTTTCTCTGAGCCTGTTGCCTTCAATATGTCTTGTGAGTATTAAATTTTCTATGCTCTCTTTCCTCATTATGTTCTCGAGAAATTTCAACTGTCCTTTTTTGTTTTCATTTTCTCTAAAACTTTATTATTACTAACATGTTCAGTTCATGGTATCCTCAGCAGATTTCTGTAGAACCATATTTCTGTTATCTCAAGTCTCCTCCTCAACTGCTGTGAGATTGTCCAATATTCACTGCCATACAGGAGGATTTATATTATATAATGGTCCCTTACATTTTCCCTTGTTTCCAATGACATTTTCCTGTTTATTAATATATTGCTTAGCTTTTGGGAAGCATCTTTCGCTGTCCCAATGGGCTTTCGGATTCCGTGTCACATTTTCCGTCCTCTGTTAAAACCCTTCCCAGATATTTAGATCTTTGTACTTGTAATTCGCATGTTAGTCTCTTCTTTCTGCTGACAATCAAACATCTTCTCTCCTTATATGTTGAGTTTAGCCGTTAATTTTACTATCTTCTGTGGGAATTCCTGTTGTTTCCTCTCGGAGTCTGCTATCAATACTGTGTCATCTGCATATCTAAGGTTCTTAAGATTGTGACCACCAATAATGAATCCTGGTTATTTCCTTAGGATCACTGTAATGTTTGAATAGGTCTCAGTTGAAATTTTCCATCAAACTAGTTTTGCATAATTTACACTATTTGCATACAGAATATTAATCTCATCTTCGTTGTTATGAGCCCGTAGTCCCCTCCAGCATTAGGTGTTTTACGAAAGTTATAAATGAAATATTATACAGTTTTTATTACTATACTGTAAAAAAAGATAATGTTCTGTTTTGTTACTATATTTTTTATTTCTGAACAAAATTCTCTTGGTCATTTAGTGTACTGATTTCGCACAATTCTAGTTATTACTATATCTTTAGTAGGTCCTGTTGTAGCCGCAGTTGTCTCATATGTTAAAAGTTCGATTTGATAAGACGGTTTCAAACCACAATCATATTTTAAACTGTTATTTATTCAATAAGAAAATGTTTTCAAAGAAAATACGTTCGGAAGTATTATTTCAAAACAAATATTAAATCATAGTTTTACATGATATTCATTTATCCTATCTATGACAGATGATCACATGGGAATGTTGCAATTCTATCTCCAACAAGGACAGGTGACATATTATGGTTATTTATAGAAAAATGAGCACTAAAGGAACTTTTTAAGCGACATGCTGGTTCTAGTGGAAACACAAATTTCATACATTTGTCAGTCTTGTTAAAATTCTGTTTATTTTTAATTTCATTTTGCTTACAATAAAATAACTTTGCTAATTAGGAAGTTGAAATGTTCAATTAAGCTAGTTTTACATAAGTTCGAAATATTATCTTCGGAAAGGAAGAAAATAAAAATGTTATTTTAAACTGTATTTTTTATTATGAAAATGTACAGATTTTGGTCATTTAGTGCACACGGTTCTCGATATTATTATGTGCATTCAGTGCAAGGTGAGAAGGCACGGTGGAGTAATGGATAGCGACTCAGATTGAGGAATCGGAGAGCCGAGTTCAAATTCCAGTCGAATCCATTACATTCATTTACGTGCTAATACCATTGGGAAAAGTATGAATCCTCTTCTTCTCCACCCCCAGCTATGGATAAATACAAGATAGACGGAATTCTATAGCCTTGGATGACACCTGGTCTACTGCAGAAAGGAATGGCATTCAGTATGTTCTATGAGTGTCCAATTCTCCGAGCCCTCTTTCATCATTTCAATTGTCTGTGATTTCTTTTATTTCCATTTTCCTTAAAAACTTCGTCATTACTCACATGTTCAGTTCATGGTATCCTCAGCAACTGTCCGAAGAACCGCATTTCTGTTGTCTCTTCATCATCTGTGAGGAGATTTTACAGCACCCACTGCCGTATAAGAAAACCGATATTACAGTTCTGTACACTTTTCTTTTTTAAATTATATATGCTTATATATTTTTTTTTATTAATGGTTCACACTTTGGGCATATTGTAAAGATATTTTTTCTGTCAATATTTTCCTATTTTATTTAGATTGAAAATTTACCGTTCTATTTTTATCCTTACTATGCTAGACGTTCACGCAAAGCCATTAGGAAACCTACTGGTTGTTTCATCTTTCCCTTCCTTCCCTCAGTACGGCATTAGAAGATCAAATTTTCCAAGCCGTCCTTCCTCATAATCTCTATCTATAAAAGGCAGGATGTGTGTGTGTGTGTGTGTGCGTGTGCGTGTAACGAATGCACGGCCGCAATTTTCGAATGATTTGCACCCAAATTTACATGCACATGCTCCAAGTGAGCGGTAAGGCCAAGGCCGACTTTGCATTTCCCAATTCCCATCGATAGTGGAAATAATCGATTTTTTCATGCTTC
Source organism: Acanthosepion lycidas (assembly GCA_963932145.1). Lineage (NCBI taxonomy): Eukaryota > Metazoa > Mollusca > Cephalopoda > Sepiida > Sepiidae > Acanthosepion > Acanthosepion lycidas. The sequence continues at coordinate 23,434,867 of OZ010593.1, forward strand.
TACGACAGTTTTCATGTAGTTAGCTGCCATTATCTACTGGCCAGAGGGAGAGCCTATAGCTGGCTGTCACGAATAGGCAGGAAGATTCTATTGGCCAGCGTGAGAGCCAACAGCTGACTCACACGAATGTTAACTAGCATGCTAGCATGCAAAAAAAATCGATAGCTGCATTCGTCACAAGTGGGAAAAATTTAAACCTGTATGCCACTTTACCCCAATTGGCTCATTCGCTCGCTTAAACTCAACATTGATTCTGATTCCGCAGAACTGGGCTGGGTGTGAAAAAGTATTTGTAGTTAACATTCTTTTTTCATTCGGTTTTTCCAGTTACGAGCCCGTTTTTAAAGCTGATCGTTTTGTGTTCATTTTGTTTAGTTCTTTTTTCGTAACAGATTTAATGTTTAGTATAGAGCTTAGAAAAAATTTGCAGTGTGAGATAGGCAAGAAGTAAGGCATGTAGCAACATCAGCACGGCAAAGGGCACTCCTTTAAAGGCAAGGAAGGGCAAAAATATTTTAAGTCAAGCGATAGCGATTGCTGTATGAGTCGTACGATTTTTGAATCAAGCACGGGCAACGCCGGGCCATGCTGCTAGTGTATCCTAAAAGTTTTAACGGCCTCTTTCTGATTTTAAGTATAAGCGAATTTCTAGCTCCCATTTTCTATGGAACTTTCTCGTTAATCACGTGTTCTGCCAATGATATTCTCAGCATTAAACTGTAGAACTACACCTCAATTTCTACCAATCTCCTCTTCATTTGTCAGGAAATTCTCCAGTATTCACTGTTATACATTACGATAGATATGACATAGTCGTTCAGGACACTTTTCTTTTTCCTGTCTTAATATTATGCTTATTTTCTATAAGAGCGCTTTTGCTATTCCGAAGAGCTTTCTCTGTCGCACTTTATGTTGTAAAACAATTAATACCTGATGCTCATGGTAAAATCTCGAACTCTCTGACCAAATATATTACTCCTCATTTTAGGTTTACTTATCGTCCGATCACAGTCCTTACAGGAGTAGAGGCTTATCCCTTGTTTCCTGTTTAGGATTAGGTTTCCGGTTCCTTCTAAATTTTATTTCAACTCCAAAATTTATACTATATTTTAGTTTCTGGTTTCTTCTAAAGTATTTTTTCTCTTTCAATTCCAGTAGCCTCCCTTTGCGTCTTATTGGCATTATCACCTTGCTTGGGATAAATGGATTAAAAATTAGATTTATTCAGAATGCTATAGCGAAATTTTCAGTTATATATAGAGAGTAAAAGCAGGTATATTGCTTTTATTTTATTCATATAATAGTTGTTCTTTTCTCTCCGAAATGCCTGCCTTAATTCCTGACCGTTGATAATCGATTTATTTCTTAATCTCCTTGTCTTTCTATTGTAATATAATTAGCAACACAATTGCGTTAAACATATAATAGTCCTACAATAGTAATACAAGTTGAGAATCTTTTATCCGAAATTCTTGGAACCGGAAGTGCTTCGGTTTTCAGATATTTTTTTTTGGAATGCATTCTATTTAATTTGTGTATAGCATCGATAAAATGGGGAAACTTGGGAATGAAGGCTAATATTCCTGAACATTTCATAACACAGCTTATAAGCTGAAGGTAGTTTTATATAAATAACATATACCGTGAAAATAGCTTTATATTGATTTTCCAAGCATAGCTCAGATGTGGCACAAGGCCGAAAGTATGGGCCACCCAGTGAGGATCGAACTCATACTTCAGTCGTAATTGTTCTAGCGAGACAAACTTGCTAACCCTTACACCGCCTCGAGGTTCCCAATCGGTCCTCCTATAGTGATTTTCCAAGCGTAGCTCAGATGTGGCACAAGGCCGAAAGTATGAGGCACCCAGTGAGGATCGAACTCACTATTCAGTCGTAATTGTTCTAGCGAGACAAAATAGCTTTATATAACGTAATAAATTTTATATTAATACAGATACATGTAATAACGCTAGTCAAGAAATGCTCACACAGATTTTTTTAAGTGATGAAAATTAAGATTTCATGTAAAAATAATGTTTTGTGTATTTTGTAAGTGTACAAAAATATGATCGCTACTTAGAAAAAAATATATAAATGCAACACCAAACACATCAGGTAAGAAACTGGAGGGAGAGGGTACGTCATCGATATATGTGGGTATAAAAAGGAAAATTCGGTAAGTTATCAGTGTCTACAAAAGATGTTGTGATTTGATTAAAATGTTACACTACATACAGGTATAATATTTGTATGCAAACAAAACATATATTCTAATTACAGTAAAATGTAATGAAAAATGAAAAAAGGGCAGCATTTTATTTGTAACACTGCAACGTGTAGACATACTGCTTTCTGAAATTTTCCATTTGCGGTAAGTCATGTCAGCACCTGAAAAACCTTCGAATTTTGGGATTTCGGATAAAGGATTCTCAACCTGTACAAGTATTAATTCTTGGTCAATAACAAATCCTTTCTGACATTCATTTCCAATCCATTCCGACAGAAAAGCATTTACAATGTTTTTACAATATATCTATAATAACTCTATTTAGGCATAAATGATCTAGCATCTCGTCTATAGTCAATTTCTTACAGACGTTCTGTGGCTTCCCTTTGTCTTTTCTACAAATATTTTCATGGCAACTGCTCTGACGAGCTACTTTAACTGGTAACCTGTCTGCATGAATTTAAGGGTGTTACTAGGTTGGCATCTTGGTCCCACCCTTTCACTGTCGAAACAGTTAAATATAGCCATATCATCTACACCAACAAGTTCTTCTCTCGCACTTCCCACCACTGGATTTCCCTTCCTCCTACTTGCTTGCCTGGTAGCTATAATCTTCCAATATTCAAATGTAATATCAATCCACATCTTCTGATGCCTTGTATCTTGATCCCTGACCTCCTCTTTATCCTTTTCTCAAACACCCCTCTTTACTCTTGCACTCACTCTCTGTAACCCCTTGCTATCAGGCATTAATTCTTTACCACGGACAATCACTTTTCACTGATTATCAAGGCACAGCCATTAATAATAACATAATGGACTATTCCATGCGTAATAAATACGGCACCTCAAGAGGAAGCAGAGAGTTCAGTCCGAAGTCTGGCAACCGGCTGATCGGCTGATCGGTTGAACTCTCTGCCTTCGGGCGGAGAGGAACCCGAACGAGGCTACGCCGAAGGATGGAGTCACTTTCGCGGAGGTAAACCGTCCCTGAACCCATTTATACGGGTTCAAAGGGCATATTTTTGGCCGAGCCCACGGGCTCGGAGATCCTACGTTAAACCGGCCTTGTGCCACATGATGCCCTCGTGGGGTGGGGGGTGACTAAATACTGTTCAGTCCAAAGTCGGGCGACCGGCTGATCGGTTGAACTCTCTGACTCTGAAGTCTGGAGTGAAGTCCGTCAGTCAGTCAGTCGAATCAGAGGCAGTCCGAAACAGAGTCACGTTCAGACAATTACTACTAAACCTGATTGTTCGTACTAACCCTTTCTACCTCTCTGTATATATTCCTGATTGTAATATATCTGTGTTATTCCATATCCGCCTTCGAGTTCTTCTTTATTGGTTCTACCTTGGACTATCACTGTGGTACAAGGAACCGGACCATAACAAACATGAAGATCAAATGCCGAATCTTGGAAATTTTGTAGAAATCAGTCACCACATATTTTCATGACTCCCAGAAAAAGTTCGTTTGTTTTTCGAAGAAAATAGTTTGTTTTTGTAGGAAAGTACTCTGTTTGAAAATACTTTGGTTTTGTAAAAGTATTTAGTTATTAAAGAAAATATCCAGTTTTTCATCAACGAAAATGACTAAAGCATGGTTTGGGCGTTTTTACATAGTGTTTCTGTCAGTGGGAATTGAAAAGAAAAAACAAAAACTTCCCTAATTGCAGAGGTTTCTTTGGGAAAACGGAATAAAACCTATTAAAAATTATAATAATGAGTAATAAAAACAGAAAAGGTAATACATTTTCCCATGATTCTAAGAGTAATGGAACCGGAGTTATGATTACCCCACTTAGTTTCGTTAAACGTCGTCAGGTGGCGTTGTTGAAACCTATAAAAAGGCAAACATTTTCTGCCTCAATCTCTTTTTTTTTCGTGGTGTAGCATCACGTGATAATTATGTTCTCACTGAGGAACGTTAGTTTCTCCGGTCCACTGACGACTGAACTCTTTTCCACGTTTCAAGTATAGCGTTCGAACATGTTTCAGTAGCACTACTCATAAAGTGAATAGATCGTTCCAACCCAGCTCAAAGCTGATTTGGGCTTGACTATTCTAACAATTGTTAACGCAACTTACTTCTGACCCCCACCCAAAAAAAAGGGAACGGACATACCCAAGTGACACAGTCACCATTATAAGAATAAATATTCATTGTAGAATCTCAAGTTTTGTATGCTTCTATATTTTGTTTACATATTGAACATGGACCTTCACCTAAAATACATACACAATCTACAACATGTCAACTTCTGGCCCATAAAGAGAATGGATATACCACCATAGTAATGACGCTTATACTGACTTACCCTAACTTCTGGACCAAGAAAAAGAAAACGGACATCCTATAACTATGTTATATTAACCTGTTTCCTTTGGTTGTTCTAACTCTGGACAAAGCTAAATTAAGATCAACCATGAATATGATACTTATCCTTACCAACCATGACTTATGTACTTGAAAGAGAACGAACATACTCAAAAGACACAGAGTATTTTGTTTCACTACAGTCACCATAAAAAGAAAAAAACGTCTATAGTAGAAACTCAAGTTTTTCTATGCTTGCATCTTCTTTGCTTATATATTGAACATATGACCTGTTAACTTCCGCAATTTTAATGTCGTCGGAGCTAAAATGCAACCGAAATTATTATTTCATTTTTCGCTATTACCATAATTTGCCATTATTATTTATTAGTGTTAATTTTTATATATAACACGCTAAGTGTCCTTTTCATTTTCTTTCTTTTTTTTTCTGGTGTTTCTGTAGCTTATTAATGCACTTGAGGTTTTCTACCTTGCAAAAATGGCGTCAGTTGGCAGTGCCGTTATTATGACAACAGTGAAATGTTTCAAGATGTTTATAAAACAAAAAGGCGAAAAATTGACTCCATGAAAAAACAGAGTACATCAATCATCATAATTTAGAATAAAATATATTTATTTCGGTGAAGTTTTCTTAACAGTAGGACTTTATAAAAAATAACTTTATTTTTTACGGTAGAGTTAACCTCGTATTAATATAAAGTTCTGAATCAGTTTTCTATTGTTATTACGTACTTAACTGGTCCCTATCAGGATTAATACATATTATAATCATTGGTAAACAATATATCTAAAGAAACATATTACGTAACGAGAGTGAGGGAAAGACATATTTATTCTTGCAAATACAGTTCTCCCATTATGGGCATTGTTATGTCCGTGATTCAACAACACAGTAGCTCCCGGACATGACAGAACATATTGGCTGAAAGGAAAAAGAATGGCAGAGGCTTTGTTCTCAAAGACACTTTTATATAATATGACATTGATAAAACCATACATATGCATATATACACATGTCCCACGTGGAGTACTATTTATCATATATGTCGAACAGCAAAGCAAAAAGAGGAACAAACAAAAAAGAAAGGTCTTACATATGATTTGAAGATATTCCTAACCTGGAGAAGTCATTTTTAAGAGTCCAGATTTAAGCGGATAGGGTTCATTTATGTCCCAAAGGGCAAAAGGAATCATGTAGTAAACTGTGGAGACAGATCTAGCCTCAGCCTGGGCCAAAGAGAAACGGTATTGTGTGTTTGCAAGCTGAGGAGGCAGAATTAACATCAGCTTGGGTCAAAGGCCCAGGCTAGAAGAAAGCAACCTTCTCGTTCGGTCGCTATTCACGAACTGAAAATCGACTCACGCTTTGAGTTACTGTATGGACGTCGCGAAGCGGTCGTTATGTGACCACGGGACTTACCTTCCACCAAAGGGAGATAAGTGCCTTCTGTATCTCTACACTGATACAGCAAACATTTGATTTTCATTGACAGGACAGCTAGTGTTACTCTTGGCTGAAATTTATAAAACGTTTGTCTTAAATCAATTTTTTTTCTAGTTTCCTCCATAACCGTTTTGTTTAAAATAGTGTGGACAGGCAACGTCTTGATTATATCAATTCTCCCTTTTCGTTACATGTGCTATCCATTTTAGGTGTTGCTATTGTTGGTAGTCTTTAAGTGATTGGTTTCTCTTATTTGCTACAGTTCTTTGTTTGTGATTCTGTAGCGCCATTCCTCGGTGTTCAAGAAGGTTTTACTCGCTAAACGCCTTTTTTTCATCATTGATCTTAGGAAGCATTTGAGCTGAGCATTTACATATTTCTGACCGGCTTTGACACCATGCATGACATCCATATGAAAGTTTCGATTTTTTTTTATTCTGTAGATCCAGTCTGTAAGATAAGATGAAAGTTTATCTCATTGAAGTCCAACGGGATTCATTCGCTTGAAGACATTTTAAATCTTTGATCCATTAAAACGACGTTCTCACAATAGTAAGATTATGGAAAATAAACCCTATTTCAAACACAATTAGATATGCACATACATACCGTACGAAAACACACCCAAACTTTATTTTCTATCCAATAGCAGACAATATTACATGCCAACATTTTCCACAATACCACAAACACCGTTTGAATCAAAGTATCTGTTGGTTAGAAATTAACATCACCAGGTAAAATATTTGACCAATCAGAGAAAACTAAAACCCTATTTTTCTCGAGCCTACTTTTGGTAAAAAAAACAACAAAAAAACAAACTTTTATAAAAACTCACAGATTTCGACTTTAAAAGAGCGAAGATTCGACTGTTTCCAAGCCGTTCAAACACAAGACATTGCTACATAGCTTCCAACCTCCAGCGCGTGCTGAAAGAAACATATGTAGGCGACTTCAAACGAATCATCTCCAAGAACAACAACAGCTGGGAAGGTCAGTGAATCCTCGCTGAGGATCAAAATCTTTTGTAATCAATAACTTTTTTTTCTATGGACCAAGGTCTTTAATACAACTAAATGCTATTTTTACTCTTTTTTGACGCTTTTGAATTCATGTACGTATGTTTGTAAATACAAATGATATATTTAACAGACATACCCATTTATTTTTATTATATTAATGTTTGGAATCTGGACGTTTGGAATTTGAATATAAAAAACCTGGACAATTGAATTTTATACAAGACTAATCAAATATTGTGTCATTTTTTCAAGCGTAGGTAAACTAATGGGTAAGGATTGGCGTGAATAAAAGTGGGCAAAGAAAGGTTTGTAATTTTCGCCCAATTCTTTACGATTTAATTGACTCCTGTTCAATAAATATGGCGCTTCAGGCAGTAAATTTCACACAGCGTATAGGGTCTATAAATTACATTTAGCTACTAAAATAATCACGTATGCGATAAATTAATATTTGGGAGGAACACATATTCCTGAATTTTCTGGCGAAAATCAATAAGAACCGGATATGTTTGCTTAGACGCCCGAGCGTTCCCTATAGAAAAGAAAAAGCCGACATCCCCGTTATTCACATTACATCCGGCACGAATAAGCGACGTTACAATATGTTAAGGCCGATTTTGGCAACAGGTTAATGGTGCCAATCTAAGGATCTAAAATTTGGCAGAGAGCACATTCATACTGTCAAAGTGTGTATTAAAACAAAAGATTAGAAACAAAGAAAAAGTGCTAAACTTCCATGTCATATATATATATAGTCATCCACAGACACACTGTTTCGCAGCACATCAGTGTGGCTAGACGTCCGGTTGCCTGTAGCTAGAATCGAAACCAGACTGAATTGGTGTTAGTCGGGGATTCTGAGTGAACTCTATTCGATTTACCGAATTATTAGCCGTAATAGTCACTGTTTACAAACCCACACTTCCTGCCAAGAGAGCTCAACCGAAATATTTTTTTCAGGAGCATATATATTGTCATCCACAGACTGTTTCGCTGTATCGCAGCTCATCAGTGTGTCTAGACGTCCGGTTGCCTCTAGCTAGGATCGAAACCCGACTGAATTGGTATCAGTTGGTACACGGCATGGTTGAAGGTGAATTTAAGCGTATTTATTTTAAGATAGACACACAGTGACTGAAATAACTCGATATATATATATATATATATATATATATATATATATATATATATATATATATATAATTATTTATTTAAAAATATGATTCCAACTCGCTACATAAGAGGTCTCATGTTTCAAAACATTTACCAAACTGGTTATTTACCAAGCCAGTTTCTTTCCTATTTTCTACAATATTTTCACATATATATATATATATATATATATATATATATATATATATATATATATATATATATATATATATATATATTCCATAATTTTCTATTTGCCATATACCTAGAGAATTTTGGCGATTCTGGCTCACCGCGATTTGCTGTCCTTTGTAGCGATTAGAAAAGTTAGTCTTGTTGCTATCACTACTAACCCCTGTTCTGCCATCTATCATACAAGATCGTTAAGTAGGCTATGCACCGTTTTCCTCTGTCCCTTTTGCCATCAATGTGTCCTGTCAGTGTAACATTTTCCAGTCCTCCATTCCTCATTATGCTCCCTAGAAATTTCAACCTTATCTGTCTGATGTTAAGTATAATTGTCGTTTTTTTTTTTCATTTTCTGTAAAACTTCGTCGTTGTTTAAACATTTTGTCTATGGTATTCTCAGCATCATTCTCTAGAACTGCTTTTATGTTGCTTCGAAGTCTCTTCTTCATCTGTGATGAGATTGTCCTGAATTTACCGTCATATAGCAGGGCTGACATTACGTAATAGTTTAGCACTATTTTCTTTGTTTCTAAGAAAATTTTACCGTTTCTTGTTTGGCTTTTGGAAGGCATCTTTCGCTTTCTCATTTCGCCTTCCGATTTCGGTGTTACACTTTTCGCCCTCTCTTAAAACTCTTGCCAAATATTTCAGTTGCTGCATCTGCTTGATGTTGCTATCCCCAGTTTGTAATTTGCTTGTTGGGCTAGCTAAAAATTATCCTTAATGAAAAAAGTTATTTAATAAATCCTTCCTGTGATTTAACGGGTAACATAAATGTTAGGAAAAATGTTAAAGTGTTTTAACGCAATGATTTAATACTTCGTTTAACTGAGCAGAATACTTAGTCGCTGCATAAAACACCCACAAAATCTCTTCAAAAGTCCAGTTGGGTTGGTAGTTTTGTTTGGTTTGGTTTATTTTGTTTTACGGCATATCAACCTCAATGGGTTATTTAATGCCGACAACATTTTTAGGATAGATTTGTATAAATAGAAAAATGTATTCTTTGGTTTAGATTGGTTTGGTTTATTTTGTTTTACGGCATATCAACCTCAGTGGGTTATTTAATGACGACAAAAATTTTATTGCTGGTAATATTTTGTTTTGTCAAAAATCTGTTTCTGGTAATATATTTCCTTCAAAATTCTATTGCTGGTAATAATTTTTTTCAAAAAAGTATTGCTGGTAATAGGTAACTATTAGGTTGGTGCAAAAATAATATCGTTTTTTCACGTAAAAAAATACGCCAAAAAACGATATTATTTTTGCACCAACCTAATATTTGCCCATCGCTGGAACCCTAACAGGTGCTACCACGCCGGGTCAGGGTGGACCTAGCAACGCCAGCAATTAAAAGGTTGTTCCACGCTCCACAAAACCTCCTGGTCAGAGGCCTTGCTGCCGGATGTAGTTTATTGTCTTACCCAGGACGCGGATGTTTTTTAACGCCAGATCCAGGACGAAGATCGGTTGGTAGATTTTACGACTTATTAACTCTTGTTAGATATTTATTGATTTGTGGAAATTGTTTTTTTTTTATTATGCTTTAATACTTAAGCCTCATTTTTCGAGGATAAAACATTATAAATGTTTTAAAGTAAATATTGATTGTTTATATTAAAGTGTATTGTCAAGTATTGGTCATTTATACCTGAATCAATTATGGGCGAGTGGTTAGAAAGTACGCATTCTGACTATGAGACCCGGGTTCAAATCTCAATATGTCAGGAAGGGAACTTCCTGATGATATCGTATTGAAAAAATAGCAAGCTTTGTAAGTAAAATTGGGTAGACGAAACCTTTGTGGGTCGTCGATAGCTGTGCCGTGTCACAAGTCATCGTACAGATATTTTGTATATAATTTTATACTTTCAGAGGAAAGGTGTGTATACAGATGTATATATATATATATAAATCAGAAAATGTATTGTTGGTAATTTTACTATAAAAATAATTTATATATATATATATCTTTAGTGTTTCATTGATTTTCATTTTTCTATAAAAATATATTGTTGGTCATTTTATTATAAAAAGGTACTGTTGATTTTTGTTTGGGAAATCACTATTTGCCCATAGGTGGGACCCTAACAAGTGCTACCGCCCCCTGTCAGGGTTTCTGGGAACAACAGCAGTTAAGAGGTGATTGCACGCTCCCCGAATCCTCCCATCTTCAGAACAAAGGCCTTGATTCCGGATATACTTTATCGCCATACCCAGGAAGAGTAAAAAGAGGGGATAAGAAGTGCAGATGAGGAGGAGACAGAAGAAAGATAGCGGTTGAGCCGCGGTTTGAATAGGTTAAGATTGTAGAAATCGGGAAAGCATCCTCTCAGGAGTGTTTCACACAGTAGCGATTCTTTGTCCAAGGATAGTTGGATATTTACCGTTTCTGCTTGTGTCTATTTACTTGGTAGGTGGACAACCGATTGATCGGATTAGGTCTCCCCGATGACCCCATCAGACATAGTAAGATCCAAAATAGAGTACTGCTATTCAGCCTCTAGAGTGATGGAACACTCAGGCATTGCGAGTCGCTACCTACAGCCAACAGGTGGATCCTTTTTTATGGTGAGGTCCCATCCCTTTGAAATTTGTCCTTTTTTTTAGGTTCCACCGAGAGGTTACCGAACAGTTTGCATACAGTAGACATGACAAGCATAGTCACACCAGTTCATTGCAGTTCTCCAAGAAGTGATTTTTTAAATCATTTCATCCCAACTGAGGTAAAAAAAAAAAGCTACGAAGATGCAAGGAGTTACTTAGTGTGAAAGAATAAGAGAAGAAAATTTATTAAGGAGAGAAAACAATAAATGAACAGAAATCAAATATAAGATACCGATTGACATTGCATTTAAATTTTTGAACATCAAAGTTAGCTGGAAAGCAAGAAGCTGGAAAAGATTTCCACAAACGAGATTTACGAGGGAAGACACTGAAATCGTAGAACTTAAAATTACATTTAACTATTTAGCTGTAAAATGATGAGACCTAGCTGCCAATCTAGTACTGCGCTTGAATTCATAAATCCGAGCAACGAAAGAGGAAAGCCCATCAGGACAATTTGCATGAAAATAATTACAAAATGGCACAGGGAAGCTACAGTGGGGAAAAGACCGAAGCCGATATGCCAAGCGAAATCTATAACATTGCAGATTCTTCTTTGGATTTTATCAGGACCTTCTAAACACATAGAAGAAGCACCAGGCAAGAAGTGACAACAATATTCAATGCATGAACAAATGATAGACTTATAAATGTGTACGATAGATTTAGGGCAGAAAAAAATTCTAGCCCGACACAGTGTACCAACTTTTGTAGCAGCAGATCTAGAAAAGGTGTGGAGAAAGAACTCCTGTTATTGGAAAGAACCGAGTGTTGATTGGCTGTTAAAATTATATTGGATTTTTGAATGAGTTGCAGGGAGGAATTTTGTTGAGGCCTATTTTTCTTGATGTTTAATTTGATATTTTTTTCTGCGGGGAGAAAACGACTTCAGCACAGCGGAACGAAATTTCTGGAGCAAGAATATATACCGGCAAACACTTCAAGACTTATTATTACCTGCAACGACCGACAAGACAGTACACTTATATTTTCCCTGTTCTCTGTCATACTGTTTTGTGGAATAAGATTAACTATAAAGACAAGAGCAAACTTAGCACAATAGAAACTTATTCATTCTCTTTTTTTTAATTTCTTATTCATTCGTGGCCCATAAAATAAAGAAGATTGTCTCAATTTTGTACACTTTCCACCCTTTGTTTTTTGTCACCTTTCCGACTCTGCAGTAGAGATTAAAGATAACGCTATTGAAGACATTAATATGTTCAGCAATGTTCATCTTGGAAATTGTTTTTCTTCTGCAGTGAATATTATAAGCTTATTAACCAAGATTTCCTGTAAATAAAAATGGCGTTCTTGATGGAGAGGCGGTATTTTGTAATTGCAGGTAAATGTTTTCCCGCTTTTCTCACCTAAATACATTCGATTCTAACTTCTAATAAGTTTATAGCCAAAACCAAATTGCTTCCACAGCCAAATGTTTTCTGGTAAAGAACTATATTTGAATGTCGTTATATTCTAGTGCTGGCTACTAAGAATCTATTTCGCTGTATAATTGAAAACGATTTTTTTTCTATCTGCTGTTTCCCTTCAAGAGATGGACAACCGGGGACCATCATAACTCTCTATCTCTTAGAGGTGTTTATCCTCTTACCATCCATTCCAGTCCATGTTCTGTTAGCCATTTACATAAGTCTGTTGGGTAAGTTACTTGATGTTTCCCTCTGCCACTCAGTAAGTCACGTGAATATCAAATTGTTCACGCTGCCTCTTCCTGTGCAAGAAATTTGTTTCTTTCTGATCTCAAACACAAGTGTTCTTTGCATTCTCATTTTCCTTAAATCTTCCTCGTTGCTCATATGTTCCGTTCATGGTATTATCAAAATCATTCTGAAGAACAATATCTGTTACCTCAGGTCTCCACTTTGTCTGCGAGAAAATTGTCCGTATACAAAGAGAGCGGTTTGCGTTATGCTTCTTGATAAATTTTGAATTTCTCAGGATTCAACTTGTAATGTGTTTCCTAATTTTCTCTTTTTTAGTTGTTAAATATGTATATTTAATGTTCTTGTTCCTAAATTGAATGATTTCTTTATTAATGTTAAATATTTTTATTTTTTTTAATTATTACTGCTCATAATATTTGCAATCGTTTTTTTAAATTTATATGGTATCATCTTTTTGTGGATTAATGGATAGCGGCTTTGACTGAGAAATCGGAGAGCCGAGTTCGAATTCTAGTCGAGTTACGTTACATTCGCTTACGTCCTAACACCATTAGAAAAAATATGAATTCATCTCTTCTCCCTGCTTCAGCTATGTGTAAATAGCAAGACAGACTGAGTCATATAGTCTGAATAACTGAAGTCAAAACCAGACTGGAGAGGGCTGGGCTACATCAGGCTATTTTGCCCACCACAGCTGCAATACATCGTGATAACTATTTGTCGAATTTCTGACTGTTTTGTTGCTGTCATAACTAGCGATATGCGTTTTAATGAAACTATAATCCTACGAGATCACACGAAATCTTTCTCTCATATATATATATATATATATATATATATATATATATATATATATATGAGAGAGAGAGAGAGAGAGATGTTTCATTGAATAATTTAAACAAGTTTTGTCTACTTATTTTCAGTTGGATCCTTTCATCTTCACGGAGAAGCTTTTTGTTGTCATTTATTAAAAGAAGAGTGAAAATTACTATGTTGTGAGATAATCATTTATTCCGAGTACTTTCAACATTAGCCCAATGTCATCATCAGGGTGTTGTTTATTTCAAGTAAAATATAGTAGTGTTCATCATTTTCAAAGACAAAATTGCTGTGTTCATCTGAAAGTTAATTTTTCTTTTTACAAGTTAAGTAAAAAACGCTGAGGTGACGTGTTGTACGATTTAGCTAGGTGCAAAACGTAGGGGAGGTAACTGAGTTAAAGTGTTGTTAAGAGTTGTTTTTTTTTTAAGTAAAAAATAAAATAAGCAGACAAAACTTGTCTAAATTATTCAATGAAATATGTCTCAAAATATACGCAATTTGTGTGTGTGTGTGTGTAAGTATTGTCAAATTAAACCGACAGCGTCTGTTTGCTGTTCTATTGTATTTTTATGTTGTACATTGCGACACAAATTGTAGACAAAATGCCTGAAGTTTATTTTCTATTGAATTTATATTCAGTGAATATGCGTACATAATAATAATAATAATAATAATAATAATAATAATAATAATAATAATAATAAATATTTGAAGTCTGATTTTCCCACTTCATTTAACCGTTTTTAGGGGCACTTCGCTATGGTGTAATGGTTGTCTCTGTAAATCAATTATGACTGAGTAGTGAGTTCGATCCTCAGTTGGTGCCCAGTACCTTTGGTCTTGTATTATATTTAAGCTACTCTTAGAAAATTACCATTTAGCTGTTTTACACAATCTTAATTTGAACTAATTCTAATCCCAACGCTCCATAACAAATGTAACCAACATGATATCTACTACATTGAAAACATCTTAATCTTGATGACGACTGTCAAGGCCGAAAGTATTTGAACAAAAAATACAGATCAAAAATGAACCAAATGTGAATCCAATCTCATCACAGAAATCGATAAAAATGTTTTCCAAGTAATTACTTATTTACTGCAGAGAGCTGGCAGTGGAAGCCCATCAACTAAGATATAAGCATGATTCCAATTCAACAGAGTGAGATTTCTCCGTCAGATAACACCTATAAACTGTCCAAAGAGTTGCATTCTTTTATCATCGCCATCCGTCTTCAGAAAGCTGTCTCTTCCCTTCAGTAATTAACCCTCACAATGCAAAAGTCACTTAATAGCTTTCAGTTTCCAAGCGGTCATAGCTGCGTTTTATCATTAAACCTAGATCCCACTTTTATTAGTAACCACGTCGACAATAAAGTCTTGATACTATTTACAAATGAGTAACAAAGATTCTCGGATCTATCTCGTTCTTTTCAGTAAAGGTTTCTTTTATATTCTGTGTTCATTCAGGACGTGGACGGTCTTGGCTCTCCACATCTTCCTGTCTTTTGTTGATCTAATTCACATTTAACTCTTTACCATTCCTCTTTATCTTTGTTCTTACTTCCATTCACTCCTTAGACGGCTTAGTCGCAGTTTTTGCCTACCTCTCTTGTCTTCGATCTGTCGTGAGAGTGTCAAATTCTCTAGGCATCTTTTCCTCATTGTGTTTTCCAAAGATTTCATCTGCCTCGTTCTGGTTGCAAGTATAAGTGTCTTTCTAGTTCCGATTTTCCTTAAAACTTCCTCATTCCCGCACATTCTTAGTTTATGGTATTCTTAGCATTCGTCTGTAGAATAAGATCCCTGTTACGTCAAGTCTCCATTTCATCTCTGAGGAAATTGCCCCGCATTTACTGCCATATTGAAGGATAAATATTGCATCGCAGTTCAGCAGCACTCTTTTCTTTTCTAATTAAATCTTCTTCCTTAATACTTGAAGATTTTGGAAGACATCTTTTGATAAGCCTTGGAATTTCTCTTCAGCAGTTTTCCATCGTTTCTAAATACACTACGGAAATAGCTGAATTTCGGCACCTAATTGATTTTGACATCCTCAGTCCATCGCTCATTCCTTGAACTATTTCTTTTTTTTTAACCGCCTGTCTTCGTACAGTTAGTTCATCCTAATTTTCTTTTACTGTCTTGTCTAAAAGTCCCTCCTGTTTTCTTTCCTATTCTGCCAGCAACACCAACTATCCAACCTTTGTAAGTGTAACGGCAGGTTAAACTAGTTTAATGTAATTTAAGTGAAAGAAGAAAAAAAATATAAACTCCCAGAAGTTAAATAAAAGCAGCTTAAGTTTGGTTAAAGCAACATTTGATTATTAGAAGCTAGGCAACGACAACGGTCCATTTGTGTGACAGACAAAACATCGTAAAAATGAAAGGTTGTTTAAGGTTGGATTAAGGTTAAATAGTGTATTGTGGTGGACTAGTGTTTGATAACACAATACTCGGCTGATAATGCCGAGAGTAAAGTTAGAGTAAAGCAAAGTTGAAAAGCGGATTGAAAAGGTAAGAAAAACAAAACATTTGAGAGTAGCAATTGTTTCTATGATGATAAAGGAACCAACTTTCTCAGAGCAATCGATCTAAATCTGTTTCTTTCTATCTATCTATCTATCTATCTATCTATATATCTATCTATCTATCTAAATCTGCTCTATCAATCTATCTCAATTTGCTCCTATCTATCTATCTAACTATCTATCTCAATTTGCTCTTATCTATCGATCTATCTCAATCTGCTCCTATCTATCTATCTATCTATCTATCTATCTATCTATCTATCTTAATCTGCTCCTATCTATCTATCTATCTATCTATCTATCTATCTATCTATCTATCTCAATCTGCTCCATCTATCTATCTCAATCTGCTCCTATCTATCTGTTATAGACAAGCGTATGGTTGCATGAATGAAATACGACAACAACAGAAATAGTTTTACGTGGTTTATTTCAACAGGAACGTCAGGGTTTGGGACAGCTACCTTGTGGTATAATTCATAAGCCGGCTTCGGATCTTGGTCGATCTCTCATAGTAGTTCACACATGTTGACGGTGGTTGATGCTCCCCTGCTGACAGCTGCTGACCGCTCGGATTGACCGTGATGGGTCTGTTCCCAGGCCACCTGTTGACTGCCTGTTGTACTTACATGTGACCCCTTTTATAGCGTTTTTTTATGGCTTAACAGGCTCGAAAAACGAAGCGAGTATAATTAGGAGGGAAGCATTTTTATTGGACGAAAAATAGAACACTTTAAATATTATTCTATTTTTCGACCGGAACTCGTGTGTCGGGAACATTTCTAAACGAAGATAATGATCATTTTGTGACGGGGCTTTGTTCCGTTCACATCCGGCTCTCGCTCTTGAGTATTTGCCTGTAAATCAGCTGAGATATGTCTTAATTTATTTTATAGCATATCTATCTATCTATCTATCTATCTAACTATCTATCTCTGCACCTATCACTCTATCTTATCTTTAGACTAACATTTTTAGTTTTGAATAATTTTTATGCTTGTAGATAGGGTTCTGGAACAATCACGGTGCATCAAAATTGATTAGATAAAGAATAAATTCTGTTCTGTGTTCAGATTAATGATTTACTTAAGTCTATTTTAAGTCATTAAAATATTTTCGCATGTTTATACTAAATCAACTGTAAATAGAGAAGAGATCCATCACAGTATTTCATGATTTGCAGAAAGGATTTATTTCCAACTTTTTGCCAGTTTTATGATAACTCAAATTTAGATCAATCTGTGCGCTATCTACACAAGCTAATCCCTGTATACCAAATATATTATGGTATGATTAAGCTCAGGCTTATGAGAGGGGGGCATTTTACTAATGAATAACAAGGAAACCAAATGCAATAACATTGTCCCTTCCTCTCGCAAAATGCGATATATATCGAAAATCTAACTGGATCAACATGAAGTCCTTGTCTCTTGCACTTCATCTACTGCCAGATCTATCAAAGTCCAATTTATTACTGGAATTAAGTTCATATATTTCTCCAAATTCAAACTCGTTGCCAGTCAAGAATAATCTGCAAGTTCTCCCGTACATTCTAAATTTCATGCTTACTTATCATGGTGTCGAAATTTGATCATCTATCGACGAAAAGTCATAAAATAATTTGCTAGTTTCTATGTAGGCCTCTGCGAAAGAGAAACCTCTTTGTTACTAGGACTGATTCAATAGCATATTCTTATCTACGTCCATTGATTAGTATGAGAATCGATTATAAATAAATATACGTTTTTTTTTTTGCCGTTCCATTTTGAAAGAGTTAAGGTGTCATGTTGAAGTTCAGAAACTTGCTTGTATTTCCAAACAAAAGATTATTGTTGGTCTGAACCAACAAAAGCTTTAAGCTTCAGTTGTAAAATTTTCTAAACTGACTAGTGAAATAAAACACGCATTTTATTTTAAATTTTAAAAAAGACCCCCCAAAAAACATTATGACAGTGAGAAAATGACTGAAGATGGTCTTGACCTGGCAATTTTGATTTAGTCTCTTTCCTACAGCTGTAATTTATTTTCCCTGTGTTTTTTCTATAAATATTTTTGTGGTAATTGTTCTGAAAAGCTTCCATCTATTACGAATTTAAGCACAGTACTAGATTAGCAGCCAGGTCTCATCATTTTACAGTTGAACTTATTAGGTTGGTGTAAAAATAATTAGGTAATTATGTCGTTTTTTGACGTATTTTTTAACGTCAAAAAACAACATTATTACGTCATTATTTTTGCACCCGCCTAATAACTAGATGTAAACGTAAGTTCTCTGCTAACAGTTTCTTCTCTCGCACTTCTCGCTTGTGAAGACCTCTTCCGCCTTTTGCATTTTAGTTAATTTTGAAGTTCAAAAATATAAATGCATTATCAACCTTTATCTTTTGTTGTTTATATTCCTTCATTGTTCTCTCTCCTTAATAATTATTTTTCTTTTTTCTCATATTCTTTCACACTCAGTAACTCCTTACGTTTTAGTGGCTTTATTGCCTTGCTTGGAGTGAAATGATTAAAAAAATGAATTTTAAAAGCAGAAATTATTTGCTGTCTCATTTCTAATAATGCTACGTTTTATTTGTTTGTTTCTTCGTGATGGGGGTGGCCTTTTTATTCTAAACAGGATTAGTTTTAAATTTGCTAATTTCCTGTCATTATTCACTTTCTTCAAAATGTAATTTTTCTTTTGAATAAATGAACTTGCCAGTTTTGTTGTTTCTTCCTCCCCTCTCTCGCTTCCTTCCAATTTGGATCGTTGGTAATTCTGTGGTGTCGTTATCATAACAAAGAAAATTCCAGAATAGGAACTGAAATCTCTTTAACATGAAGGAAATGGATGTACAATGATATCGCCTCAGTTTACAATCGATGTCTACCAGCTGGGATATCGATCGGTCTGTTTTCAATTTTCAATTTCCTTAATTCTCTTATTTTGCTCCCAGCTTTTCAATAGTCAAAAAAAAAAAAAAAAAAAAAAAAAACTTATTGTACGGACATGTGTCCTTGTGGGTGTAGTGCTAAGAGTGAAATAACAATGTCAGTCAGAGGCAACAGCTGAAATAGAAGAGATTGGAAAGATAACGGATATCTTGTCGGCTAAACCACTTGACTAATCCAAATAAACACCCGCAAACCTGAGATCGTCTTAGGCCATTAACCATCGGAAAAAACCCTCACTGGCTTCATCATCATGGCTGATGCTAACCTCCAGGAAAGTGACCCATTGCCTTCTCGGGCTAATGTTCACAAAATAGACTATATTGAACCCATTGCTAGGTCAGCTGCTAAGAAAGTTGTCGTGCGAGACAATTTTTCTTTACAGATTCTATCTTATACACTTTCTATAAGTCTGCCATTCGTTCATGCTAAGAATACTGTTGCCACGTATGGTTCGGTGTTCCTGCTATTTACTTTGAGCTCCTTGATAAAATCCAAAGAAGAATCACTGATATTATTGGTCCTGATCTGGTGGCTCAGCTTCAGTTACTTTCCCACTGTCGTAAAGTTGCCTCTCTCTGTCTTTTCTATAAATACTTTCATGTTCGGATGAGCTCTTTGCTATGGTACCTAGACTTTTTAAATTTAAGCGCAGTACTACTAGACTGGCGTCGAGATCTCATCAATTTATAGTTGAACTAGCAAGATATAGCCGTAAGTTCTATGCTAACAGTTTCTTTTCTCGCTCTACTTACTTTTGGAACTCCGACCCGGCTCCATGCTTTCTAGCCAAATTTAATGCGCAAACAATTTAATTCAATGTCAATCGCTATCTACTGTCCTCCGAATTACTCTTTCTTCTTCCCGCACATTATCAATGTGTCTGGTTCTAATTCTTCTACGTACAGTATCCCATTGTGTCTTAGAGTTTTTTTCCCGCCATGCATGCAATGAAAGCGATTAAAACAACGTCCAGTAAAAACTGACGATGTACAGTAGAACCTTGATATAAATAATTTTTAGTGTGTGTGGTGAGTGTGTGTGATCCTTAAATCGGATAAATCCCTTATTTTGTAAAGGAAATAAGTTTTTATATCATCATATTTAATGAACATCGTTTTATTCAGTCCAAGCCAGTCAGGATATAAAACTATAAATTATAAAATAAAACAATGGAACCCACACCTCGAGTGGATTTTTTGGAATTGATGCTGTAAATGCAACCTGCACTGTCACCTACTTTGTTCTCACAACTGCAGCATAGATCATTTCTAAATCTTTATTTCAGTAGTGTCGATCCTGGTCAGTGTTTAGTTTGGGGGGGTGCGCTTGTGAACAGCTGGTACGGTAAGTGACCGAAAATGTTCGGCTTTAAATAATCCACAAAGGCTTCATAATCCGTGAAAAACAAACCAGTAAATCTAAGAAAATGCAAAGCTTTATACGCAAAATAAACTTACTCTACGGATATATGTCCTTGCAGATTTAGTGCTAGAAGTGAGGAAACAACTGTCAGTCAGAGGCAACATCTGAAAAAGAAGAGATTGGAAAGGTACTGTATACCTTAGCGGATAAAATGACACTTGACTTATCAAAATAAATACTCACAAACCAGAGATTGTCTTTAGCTAGAGAAACCAAACGGAGTACAATAGAACCTCTATCCAAAGAACTCTTTGGTCCGGAAGAGTGTGAGCAAGTTATTTATATTACCGTATTTAGTGAACATTGTTTTGTTCAATCCAAGCCAGTCAGCAGGCGGGAAAATAATTCTACGTAAAACTGTACGAATTATAAAATAAAACAAACGCATGCACATTTCCTTTCTCATATTGAGTGGATTTTTTTTCGAATTAATGCTGTAAATGTAACCTGTACTATAACTTAGCTTGTTCTCACAACTGCGGCGTAGATAATTTTCAAATCTTTATTTAAGCAGTGTCGAGCCGGTCAGTCGTTAGATGGTAAATGGAGGCACCTGGAATCAATGAGTACTCTAATTTACTCTTATAATACTTTTTACCGCCGCCTACATCCGGTGGTGCAACCAAATTTAGTGGTCCGGCCCTCAAGATCTTAGGACGACGTTTTAACCACAGGGTTAACATCTGCGCTGGTCAATGCTGACGCTGATCCAGACTGGTTGTTGGTAGCTGGCCGCTTCAATCCACATCAACCCTGCCCACGTTGTGTTCTTGATCTCAAAGCAGTGGAAGATCGAATGTCGTAGTAATCGCAGCGCAGTTTCAAGCCGTGGCAGGTGCCATATTAAGGAAGAAATATCTTCACAACAAAAAATAAAACGAAAGATTCATGGAGTTAATCATCAATTGGTTTATATAATTCTTGGTACAACAAAAATTAATCCTTCCCGCTTCTATAGTGACACTGTGCCTCGCCTTATTTTTGGGGTTCAAAGTTCTTCGGAATCAGAAAATATGGTGACAGCTGACGTGAATTCCAGAGGCACTCGATGCGGGTTCTCAACCCAAGTCTTCAAGCACTCAAAGCTATCTGCTTATATGCACTTCATCCTAAAACTGGTGTCGAACAGAAGGGTTCTTGGGATTCGTTGATTCTTCAATTCCCACATTAATTCTAATAAGGGTTCTTTGTTTCCTATTTCTGCTTTCTTAATCAACTTTCCAAATTTTTAGAATTATCTACCTCCTCGGGAGTTGTTACAGCAACTGCTCCTCACCAACTCCAACCTGCTTCACTTCACATCTCGCCCCACCACTACACACAGGCAGCGCCAAATCCTTCCTCTTTCTCTTTCCATCCCAACATTCCAATTCAGTCCATCTCTCAAGGCCGGCACAACTGTCTTTGTAACAAATCTAATTTTCAAATCGTGTGGGCGAAAGGGTGTAGTTTATTCTAATAATTAATGTTAATTCTCCTGCTTCTTCAAGGTAGATATACAATTATCTTCCCATTCCCTTGCCCACGTCCAGCGAAAACACAAACAAGATCACCCTCTCGACAATTACAGGATCTGTTTCCATAACCTCGTCCCTCACAACGGGTTCGCTTCTTTTTTTCATTTCAAAATTCGTTTTTGTCAACGCAAATATATTTGTTTACTTAAATTCCCAAGGAAAAATAAATTTGTTCACCAAATCTGTTTTCGTTCTCATACCAGAATCTCGATATATAAGAAAAATAAATTTTAGGAGTGAAGAAATCCAGATGGTCCCGTTTTCACCAAAGAAAAATGTCTCCGCTCTCTCTCTTCCAGCGTACATTCTATTTTGGGCTTAACCCTTTTCTACTCAAAATTAAAATTTAACCACCTCATGGTCTCATGGTCTCAATGTCACACTCTGAAATGCTTAGAAAATTCGGAAAACTTTATTTTTTTTATTCGTTTCACCCCAAATAAGGCAATAAAGCCACTAAGACGAATGCGGTTACTGAGTGTTGGAGAAGATGAGCCAAGAAAACATTATTTTGGGAGATAGAACAATAAATGAACAGAAATTAAGACAACAATTAACATTGCATTTAATTCTTTAAAAACCAAAATTGACTGGGGAAAAATATCTCAGTATTAATTGGTACTATACTAGCATTTTTGTCAGCATTAACTTTTGAACCCCAGATGCGTTTTTAGAGACATATCTGGTTTGCTTTTTTTTACTACTAAAATTTAATGAAATGAAGGTGATACAAAATATTTTACCGTCTTAATTTTGTTTTTATTCCGCTTCCAGCTAACTTTTTTCACTGTTCTTAATTCTCATATTTTGCTTTCCGGCTTTTCAACTGTCAAAAGATAAACTTACGGCACGGTCATGTGTGTCCTTGTATATATAGTGCTAGGACTGGGGAGACAACTGTCAGTCAGAGGTAACAGCTGAGATAGAAGAGATTGGAAAGGTACTGTATACCTTGGTGGATAAAATGACACTTAACTCATCCAAATAAATACCCACAAATCCAAGATCATCTTAGGTCAGAGGAACCAAATAGTGTTTAATAGAAACTCGATTCAAAGAACTGTTTGATACAGGAGAGTGTCAGCAAGTTATTTATATCACCGTATTTACTGAACATCGTATTTTTCAATCCAAAACAGCGCATAAATAACCACTATTACGTAAAACTGTATAAAATATCAAATAATAGATAATAATCCTATATAATATCTCTTTTTCATATTGAGTGGATTTTTAGAATTGATGCTGTACATGTTGCCTGCACTGTAATTTACTTTGTTCTCATAACAGAGGTGTAAATAAATTCAAAAGCTTTGTCTAAAGATTGTCGAACCCGGTCATTAATTTGATTGGGAACAGTTTAGAAACACCGGGTACTGAAAATGATTCTCCTGTAATCCGAAACAGATTTCGGATTTAAATAACCCACAATGGGTAAGTAAAGGAGAATTAAATTCTTTAGATCACCGTATTCAATGAACATCATTTTGTTAAATCCAAGACATTGCACAAACGACTATTGTTACGTAATAAATAAAACAATCGAACTCACATTTCTTTGCTTTATATTTTAAGAATTTTTTGCTTTGTTATCATAATCGAACTTAATAAAATTTCCAAAGATTTATTCGAAAAAAATCCCTTTAGCACCTCGCTATCATTTTTTTTTTTTAAATGTCGATTTTTGTGCATATTTGTGCAAAATGTGTATCACAGAGATTATCCAGCTTCATGCATATTTTCAGAAAACCTCAATTTCTACTTGGTTAATAAACACGAGTGGACGTTGCAATCCCAGCCCCCACGCGCAAGATTTCTTTTTTTTTTCGGCGCGTGACCAAGTCAAAATTTCGTGCTTCTTTCTTCGGAGCCTATCACGTGACAACGTTGATTATAAATACCAAACAGAAGTTCGTTTTTTCTCTTCTTCTTTCGCTTAAAAAAAAATGTAACTGTTTAAGAAATCGTGTTTCGACAAACGCTTATCAACATATTTTCAACTTTCCAACATTCCTTCAACTCTCTCACATTGAACATTTTGAGCGGCAAATTCATTCAACTTCCCATGAGCTCAGATAGAAATATTTCATTAGTAAAAACTTTAATTCCAATCAAAGGAAAGTAACCTCTATGCTTGTACATCATTACAGACATAGATATAAATATTCTTTGTTTGTTATAAAAACCGTTTTGTGCTCCTTATTTCATATTTTGTGGTATTTTGCGTTAAATATAAATTCGAGAGGTCACACCAACGAACTGGTCTCTACAATCCTATCATTTTTTAGGATAGAATACGATGCTAACAGGTTTTTCGGCACTAGCGTTTGGAACCCATGTGAGTTTTTAGAGACCAGTCTGGGTTATTTGTTTTTTTACTAATAGAAAAACTAATGAAATCTTGATTGTACAAAGGACATTACAGACTCTCTTTTTTATTTCATTTTTGGTTAACTTTTTACCTAACAAGGTTGACATGTGTCTAATAACATAAAACAGACTGGATGAATGATTTGTTCTTGCATTTATTTTTGTTCAGTCTGATAATAACGAGCTATCCCATCCTAACCATAACCAATCTGTATAAAAACCGTCTAATTAGTAATCGTTCAGCTTATAAAGCTTCTAAAGTTGATATTCAGAGTCGTCTATCCATTACATTCAGTAAAAAATACAAAGTTAGTTTGTTGCGGCCCGTGTGATCCACGGATAATTCCTTAAATCTGTACTTTTTAGAAAACGCAACAGGCGAACCATGCTAAGATATTTTAATCAGATTTCAGTAATATTTTTGTTAATTTTTTCTTTGATGAATTTATTTAGGAAAAGAGTATTTTGCGATAATTTTTTTTTTTTTTTATATCTATGTAAATTGGACATTAAAATATTTACATTTCTATAAAAAATAAGTTCACACAGAAATTGTTGAAATCTTTCTCGAAACTTCAGCATGACATCTATAGCATGCACTAACCTAATAAAGAGCGATCATGGCGGTGCTGGATGGTAACTCATTACTAGAGAAAGCGACTGTCCCTAAATTTAGCATGTTTCTCTCTCATGGTGCTTGGAGTAAAAAAGAGAAGGAGAAGGGAAGAACCTATGTAGCCACATATTGTGCTTGAAAAAATTGGAGACAGTAGCATGTCTACTCTGGTGAAAGTCGAAATCTATAAGGTTTTATAAGAAATTCTCGAAAGTAAGCTCACGAAAAATAGGGTTTTTGCTTTTTCTGACTGGTCAAATATTTCACAATGTTAATTTCTAACCAATAGGTACTTTGATTTAAATGGTATGTATTGTTTGGCGGAATCGTTTTGGCATGTTTGTAAATATGATTTGCTATTGGGTAGATAATCAAGTCTGTGTGTGTTTTAATATGGTATGTTTTGTAATTCCGTTTGTAGGAGAGACTTTGTAAATCAAAGATACAACAATAGTAACGTCTGTGAACAATAGTCGGTCAGATGCCCACTATTTCCCATAAATATATATTTTTTCTTTACCCGTCACGTGATTATCTCAAGATGAGGTCGACTGTGCTTGCTCTCTGGCGATCTGTGTTCAAACCCAAATGTCGGCAGTGACACTTTATTCCTATATGACATCATCCATATGTGGGGATGTGTAGATGGCGGGATTTGCTAGTAGGGGGAAAAGCTGAACAGAAGTTGACCCAAGAAGCAAATTCTTGGAAGTTCCATAATGCAGTGATTCAAGACAAGCTGCTTGAGTGGAACTTACATCTCAACAGGGGAATATAAAGGGAATGAGTCATTGATGTTGATTTCAAACTCCCTCATTATCAGTTAATCATTGTAACTCACATTTCCAGTGAATTTCTCTCAAAAATCCTTTTGTAATTCCCATTTGTAGGAGAGACTTAATAATAAGGAGATGCAATAAAAGTAGCGCTTTCGAACAATACTCAATCAGACACCGCTAATTCCCATATATATATATATATATATATATATATATATATATATATATATATATATATATATATATATTTCAATTAAAAGGTGCAAATATAATTTATAAATTCATGAATCATTCATACAAAAAACAAATATAGAGGTTAATGATTTAAATGGCGAGAATACATCGTCGCAAACTATATAAATAAGATATATCAACCCCGAACCTGTATATGAATGATATGATCCCCGTTTATAAATTCCAGTTGCATAAGGTCTTTTTAATTTTTTACAAGCTTTCATCTGTTCCTACAGACATCATCAGGTATGGAAGTAGATTTTGTTCTTGTTTTTACTTCTCGGTAATAAGAGACCAACAAAAATAGAGATGTAATCCGAGAAATGCTATGAGAAATGTGTTATTGTTTTGGAACGTGCGGTCGCAACGCTGAGTTTGAATTTAAATTTTAAGGTTGTGCGTTTTTGTACAAATATAGCAATAAGAGAATTCATATCATTCATATACAGGTTCGGGGTTGATGTATCTTATTTTTTCGGATGTTTTTTGTATGAATGATTCATGAGTTTATAAATTATATTTGCATCTTTTAATTGAAATTAAAATAACTAATCCAATGTGCAAATCTCGGATAATAAGTGTGACATTACTCTAATTATTGAACAATAATTCACGGAAAATCTACCAGTAAAAAAGAATTCTCTTATTGCTATATTTGTACAAAAAAAAATATAGAAAAAAATGGAAAAAATATATAAATTCACTTTTTATCATATATTTAGGTTTTATTCCAGTTTTAATCATTGTTTTTAAAATAATAAACATTGAAGTATGAAGGGAGATAAAAAAGCGGTGTTATGGGAAAAAAACGTGCTTTTAACACGACCTCTTATTGCAGGGATGTTTGTCCCCATTTACCGTATTTTCACGATGGACAGTCAGGTTTATTATTTACAATCTTCTTTATACTCGTAGCCTAGGTATATTCAATACATCGCTAAAAAAGGGATGAAGAAAGGCCCCAAACTTGATTAAACAATTTTTTATCTTCTAAATGTTTGTTATTATTGAGAGGAAAGACGAAAGTATATTTTTTTATATTTAATTTTTTTTTTACTCCTTTCTAGAACCTCTGAAATTTTAGTTAAAAATCTTCTTTTTTTTTAGGTTAAAAAATTTACATAAAATCGATCATGTCAGCCATTTTTGACGACTTTGTAAACAAAAATGAAATTCTCCGTTTAAAAATCATGTAAAATTCAATTATAGTTTTCCAAAAGTTATTTTATAAAAATTTGAGAATTTAATGTATATTTAATGTAATTTGAAACAAAAATTACTTAATTTTTTATGCAGAAAAAGTTTAGTTGGCAAAAAGAGAAGCACGTCTAGCCGTGGTGATTGATTTTGGAGATGTGAATTGACGTTTACGTCAATGTATCAACAACTAACGTCAGGGCAATTTATCGGACGGAAGTGCAGAAGTGACAGTATTTTCGAATTTTAAGTGAACTAGCTTATTTAAATATATGGTAATTCTTAAAAATTAAATAGTTTCAAAAGTATTTTTATTGATTATTTTTAGGTACATTTTTAACAAAGATGTCCAAAGCCTACACTGCTTCCATCCCAAAATTGAATCTAAAAAAGAAAAAAATAAATAATTGAAGCATATCTCTCACTGAAAAACAAAATGATTACATTTAAAAAATGAAAATAAAATATTTAGTGAAATATGTAATAAAAAGAGAATCAAAAATTTTGAAAATGCGACGATGATGATCGGTCAGTCAGAAAATTTGACACGAAATCAACACATGAGGCCAGAGCTTCGCTATCAGGAGAAGCAACTGTTAAAAAAGGGGAAATTATATCTGAATTAAAGTTTCGCTCTGTCTTTGGGCAGAGTGCACTCAAGGGTCACTCCGTCAAAGGACAGTTGCAACTGAGGAAAATTATACTGAGAGATGCCGGCCCTGGGGAACAGCTGTCTGAGGCCGCGCCTTCACATTGCACTAGAGAGAAGGATCGGTGCACGCACCGAGGCCAGCGCAACCGACGGTTGCGGGGGCTCGAGGAATTTTTGTTCATTTCCCCGGTGCACGCGCTCGGGCTCCCCGCATTAAATGGATCTTGTGTCAGGATCTGACCTCGTGGGGGGGGGGGTTGAGTAAATACAAATTACAGTTTTGCCGGAAACGTTTTTAATGCATTTTTTGGCATATTAAAAATTATTGTAAAGATAGAAACGCTTTTCAGATTGTAATATACTTTCAAATTTAAGAACTGTAAAAATAGAACTTTTAATAAGAGCATTTCCAGATATACACATATTCAAACTTAAATTTAAAATAGTTAACAACCTTATCATATCTTGTATTTAAAATTGAAAAAAAAATCAATTAGTAAAAATTCATTTTTCATCGAAAAAATATTTTGACTTCAGACAATAATGTCCCTAATATATATTATTCATAAAGGCCATTAAATTTTTTTTTTCATTAAATAATGTCTTAGTTTTATTGGGTTTTGTATTTTACAATTCAGAGCTAATGTCTGGGTAGAAACGCTCTTCGATTTAAAAACAATCGATGAATATATTCTTCAAAGTCATCTGCATTTAATTAAAAAATTACAGATATAAATGTTACGGTTTTTTGGGTATATATATATATATATATATATATATATATATGACTAGGTTATTTATTTTGTAAATTACAAAATTGTGGAACGTGGCCGATGAAGGGGAGGGGTAAAGGCTGGTCCAAACTAACTATCCTATACCTAGCTAATCAGATTCACGACCCATTCATACATTACAATTTACCCATTCACCACAAGAACTCGTCCATCACCAAACAATGCTCCAACCACCATAATACCACATCCTCTCAAGGGGAACCTACCAAAACGCGCCCCACACCATAAAAATTTGATGATGATACAAATACGATACGTTAAAATTCTAATATTGATAGAATGAGAGGGGAGATGAACCCAATAATCAACTAAAAGTAACATAAAATGCAAACTAAACATAACATATGTTAGTAGGGGACCGCCCAACCCTCAAAATAGAGAGGTCGCTGTATTCTGCCTAAGGGACAGAATCAAGAGGCAACTCTCGCTAAGGGAGTGGGAAAAAAGGATAAAATATTATGCGGGAATGGGAAGATATAAAGCTGACCCAGTCGAGATAAAAAGGAAGGCCAAAACAAACTGGGGAGGTTGGGAATCTCGACTTGGATCATAACCAAAAAGTAGCCGGGATACAGGCCAGGAACAACACTTACTCACATTAACTAGGTACACTTAAGCTTGTCTAACCTAACCAAGGGGAGGGTTCCGCAGGAAGCCACCCCGATGTGCAATAGGTTGACCTAGAAGAGAAAATCAAGGCTAACCCCGGTCACACGAAACAAGCTCGCCTCTTTTACCCACCTTTCGCCAAAGACTGTCGAATGCAATCGTTTTCTATCAGATCTAATCTTCATCTTGAGCTGATGCTCAAAGAATTGGATTAGATGCTGATGAGAAAGACGGTTGCTCCGCAAGACTTCCTCCTTTCGCGTCGTCCAAATCACCATTCGAGCCGTGGCCAGCAGCGTCAGAAACACCATTCGTTTCACCCCAGAATACGGGGGCGACACATTGTCACACGCGTATGCGCGATCAATGGACACAAGCTGTTCGGGAGCGAGACGAGCCGTCAGCTCGCCGACATGGTCCCATAAGGGGCGGACCCGGGGCAATGGTAGAAGGCGTGCGAAGCCGTTTCTTCTAAGCCAAGACAAGACCGTTCACAGTCTGGCAAATCCGCCAAACCCAATATGAAAGCCTTGTCGTTGAGAGGCAGCCGATTCCGAGCCAATCGCCAGGTAAGCGAAAACTCAGGGTTACTGAGGTAATCCGCCGCTGGCGCCCAAGACCAGTAGGAGCGATACTCCTCCTCCGACAAGCCGAGCGTATCACGTAGGGAATCCTTCGCGGGCCCCTCCACTAATCCACGATAGAAGACCTTCCTAGGCCGTGACAGGTCACTGGACCGGGGAATGGCCTTCAAGGCCGACCGACACTCGCGGATGAAATCCGACTCGTCCCGGGGTTTACAACGGCGCTCAACCCTCGAGATGGGGGGACTGATGGTAAGGCTAGGGAAGGCGTCCCTAACAATCCCCTCCAGAATCGGATCTCTCCCAGTCAATGCGCGGCGTAGGAAAGCCAACCTAGAGGCACGGATGTGACTCAAAAGGTGCGGCATTCCGAGCCCCCCATGACACGGACGTTTAGTGCAGACTCGTCTTTCGACCCTGTTCACTCGTCCCCTCCATAAAATGGAGGATAGCGATCGCTCGAGCGCCTTCCAATGGGTCTCACAGAGTGGAAGTACAGACAATCGATAAAGAATCAGGGGGAAAATGTATGTAGCACACACCTCCGCCCTGCCCTTCACGGACAACCGCCGTCGATTCCAAGTCTTGCCGGCAGAATCGACCTTTGCAAGTACTTCAGACCAATTCTTCTCCAGCTGGAGGTCCGGTCCAAACCACACTCCAAGAATGCGGACAGGTCCATCCGTCCAACCGAAGCGGCCCGGAAGAGCGACCCCCTTCCAGGCACCTAACCGCAAGCCGGAAGACTTGTCGCGGTTTATCTTGGCCCCTGTCACCTTCTCGTACCGATCAAGCGCCTTCTGTACCGCCTCGATGTCGTCCCGGGACGACACGAAAGCAGATACGTCATCGGCGTACGCGGAAACCCTGGCTCGAGCCCCTCCAGGAACGGCGATTCCGCGTAGGGCCGAACTGCCGGTCTCGTCCTTCAGCCGGCGAAGGAGAGGCTCCAACGCCAAAGCATAAAGGAGAGGCGACAGCGGACAACCCTGACGAACCGACCTAGACAGCACGAACGCGTCCGACAACCTTCCGTTCACCTGTACCACAGCACTGGGGGAGCGATACAGGAGGCTAATCCAGCGGCAGAAGTTGGGTGCGAATCCAGCGGCCTGCAGGACAGTAGCAAGGTAGCGATGGTCGACCCTATCAAATGCCTTGGACTGATCCAAATTGATCAGCGCGGCTTGCTCGTCGTCTTTTACGCCCTCTATGATCGTGCGGATCAGATGCAGGTTGCTCTGAATTGTTCGGCCCCTCACAGAACAAGTCTACTCAGGTTCCAACAGAGACTCGGCAACTGACTGCAAACGCTCCTGCAGGATCTTGGCCATAATCTTTAACTCTGTGTTTAGCAGAGTTATGGGCCTGTAGTCATCTAGTTTCCCCCCACCACCTTTGCCCTTTTACAACAGAGTGATCACGCCCCTGGTGATCCGGTTGGGGATGGACCCCGACCGAAACCAGTTGTTGAACACTGCAGTCAAAATCGGAACAAAGATGTGCGACAGCCTCAAGTACAATTCATAGGGCAAACCATCCAGACCGGGCGACTTGCCTCTGCCGACCTTCTTCAAAACCGCGTAGACTTCGCCCTCCGTGATCTCTCCCTCGCAGCTAGCCGCTTCAGTCGGCGAAAGCCGAGGAAAGTCAGCCAAATAGCTACGAAACTCCTCCTCACGGAGACCAGGCTCCTTGGTAAACCGGCTCTCGAAATGGCACCGAAACGCCTCGCACACGTCATCAGTCGCCCGAAGAGTACGACCCTCCGGGGATATGACCTCACGAATGTAACGATCGCCACCTCGACGGACCTCTTCCCTGCGCAGATCTGCGCCCAAATTCACAGCTTCGGAAGAAATCTTGCTTAACTTATGTCTAATTACCTGGCCCATGTACCGCTCGCTATTCGAACGATCCAGGGCCTCCTTAGCTAAGGCTATCTCTAGGGGATCCCCCAGCCACCGCCCGGGTGTAACTAGCTTTAAGCGTCTTCACCTTATCAGCTCTATCTAGAGCGAGCCGTTTGCCGAAATCAGTGGTGAAAGACCTAATCCTACACTTAAGGCGTTCCCACCACTTATTCCCGATAACCGCCCCCACTAGCTCTCGCTGCACTAGTCTAATTAGCTGTTCCCGAAAGTCCTCCCTGTCCAGTAAGGACAGATTGAACTTCCAGTAACCAGCCATTCTAGGCCTACAGTCTAACGCCACCCGGGCACAAACGAGTTTGTGGTCCGAATAGCCTGCCCAGTGGAACGTAGGGCAATCTAACAGATCTATGTCGGCTCTTCTAACTAACATTCTGTCAAGGTAGCTAACTACCTTGTCAAAAGGCCAATTAAGAGCCCACGTCCACATTTTCCTCCCGGAATGATCGACCCGGTATCTATCGACGAGACCATAATCGATCAGATCAACCAGGCTACGATCGCCCCTTCTCCCGCTAGCTCCCCGCCCCTGTCTAACTTGGGGTCCTGGATGGCATTCCAGTCCCCCATTAAAACTAGGCGCGTTGAATCCACTAGGAACGGCCCCAACCGCCGAAAAAACGAGACCCGCTCCTCCCGGTTGTTGGGCGCATAAACCGCAACGACTCGGAACGAACCACTTTTCACGGCAATATCGGCCACGATCAACCGCCCCTCGGCATCGGTATGCACAATGTCCACCTTCGCATCAAGAGTACGCCTGACAAGCAAAGAAACTCCTCTGGCAGAATGGTTCCCATATGCTGAATAGACGACAAAGTCATCCTCCAGCACACACGCATCGGAACTGCAAACAAAGTGGGTCTCCTCGATCGCGGCAACATCCACATCCAGGGACAGAAGGTCCCGGAGCAGGCGGGCAGCCTTACCCCGATCCCTTAAGCCCCTCACATTCAAAGTTGCTATCTTAATAGACATCTTCTAAGCCTGCAAAGAAAGAAAAGAAGAAGTGCAATGAACCTATTCACATACAGAACGGAAATCTGCGGGTGAAAGGACCCCGACGGATTGTCCCAGGCTCCCCACGCCTAACTCCGACGCCATCCGTCCTTCTGTGACAATCCCGCCGACGTCCGTGGGGTAGGTTAATTTGATGGCTCTATATAAGGAGGGGTGGAGTAACACTGGGACCCTCCCAGAGCAAAATTGCCTTAGTTTTTTTAAATTGTAGTTCTCCAGTTCGAACATTCTTATATTCGGGAACGCAGCCCTCGTTTCGTATAGGTGATATATATATATATATATGACTAGTGAGACAATCCAAATGACTTAACTTCCTTTATAGTCTACCAATAGAAGGTTAACCAATCAGAAGCCGCAGAACATTGTATCTGTCGTGTATAAAGGCGGCCATCTTTGTTTACCCTACGGAAGGACCAGTGCCAACTTGACCAGGCGAAGATGATAGAAGGAAGAACTACGCTCTGCTACTTTGCTATGATATCCACTGCGAACCTGAACTATGCTTTCCCACTGTCTCTGAAATATTCACTGCCAACCCCTGGATTTTATACTCGAAGACGACCGTCATGAAAATGTCTAACAATACACGTATTTAAGTTTTCATAAAATTAAGTAAGGTGGGTAACAAATGTAAAAAAAATATTTTTACTATGACTTTCTAAAAAAGAAATATTTCTAAAATAATTTAATTCATTTTTTAATAAATTCTGAAAAATTCATTAAACTCCGACAATTATTTCATTTTTGCAAGAATTTCCAAATTAATGTGTTTTTCAACTGAAAAAAAAAGGCTAAAAAGTAATTCTAAATATTACATGACCGCTGACATAAATAAAAAAAAAACAACAAGATCTTCAACCAAAATTTCACACGTGCTAGAAAGGAATAAAAACATTTCAAAATCATAAAAAATACTTTGGTCTTTCTTATTAATAACAAATTTTTTCACGATAAAACTTTGTTCGGGGCCTTTTTTCATCATGATATGCTATTTTTATTATTAAAATAAGCTTCTCGTGACCAGAAAAAAAATATCATATTCGTACACATCCTACAAAGAGCTATTTACCTCCTGTATAAAACCTGGAACTTTGACAAAGGCGAAATAAATATCATGAAACAATGAAATACCGCCAGCTTTCTGTCCATCACACATATTGATTTACATACAAAAAAGAGAAAGATAAATAGTTACGTTTGTTGGTTTTAATTTTTGTGTTATTTAATTTATAAAACATTAATACCATGATTATTAATCAACTGGAAGATAAGCATTCAATTTCGTCTCCATAAAAGGCAATGTCATGGCAGAAATTTGTCACATTTGAAAAAGTAGCTACGCCGGGGAAATTTATTTACCAGATTGTGATCCCTCTTAGAAATAGTAAAGGAAAATCGATCGATAAAATAAAAGAAACCATTAGAAGTCTCCCTGTAGCTTTTATGACATCATTTATATCCACATACAAGTTTTTTCTTGTCTTATTTTTATTTTGTCATTTATGCTAGTGTATCGTTCATGTGTAAAA
Organism: Acanthosepion lycidas; assembly: GCA_963932145.1. Lineage (NCBI taxonomy): Eukaryota > Metazoa > Mollusca > Cephalopoda > Sepiida > Sepiidae > Acanthosepion > Acanthosepion lycidas. Next base: position 23,469,083 of record OZ010593.1, read on the forward strand.
CATAGTGACGTGATTATTGAAAATCTTTCATGTCAGTTGAAACTTACGTCTCGTATCTATTCGCCTTCGGTGGCGTGATGTTTACAATTCTGTTCGTCTTTGTTTTAAACTAAAGTTTCAGACCAGCTCGTCTTACGCAATTAAATAACAGCCAAAATACTTTACAAAAATGTTATTTAAACATTTAGCATGTGCGTGTGATGTTTTATATAGTGAGTAAACACTGGGTTTCTTTAACAGACACCGGTCTAACGGATTTCTGAATTAAAGGCTAAAGCGGGGCACAAAGTAAGAACCTTTCTCAAATTACCATACCGACTATAATTAAAGACAGACACGGTTATTTTTGCTTTAAATGAACATTAGAGTTAAGTGAACACTATGATAAGCAGCTGTTCTGAATGTCATTTCAATTTAAGGACTGAACGTGAAAAAAATAAAAATTGTAAAATGTTACTTTTTACCCTACCAGGTGGGGCAAAAAGTAGCAGACAGTGGTACATGTAACATGGTGGGGTAAATTGTAGCAGCTAAGATTAGGACGATGAAATCACTCAGATACTAGATTTCAAATCCAATTTTAGCAAACATAAAAAAATGATAATTTGAAAACAGTTTAAAAAGTGATAAAATAACCTTACTACTAAAGGACGCTCTCCGGACTATAAATACTCTGCGATATGTTTTCTTACTCTCTTCTTACTTTTTCTGCTTACACGCCAACATGTAAGTTTCTCGCAGAAAACACGTTTCCCATTGGGAAACGTAGGAATACACCAACACTCACATTCAGAAACACGTACGCACTTTCACTGACTTCCCATCTTTTTTTTTTTTACATTGTCTTTGTGACTTGTATACCTTTCTTGTTAATATAGTGATAAATATTGGTTTTTGTCGTTTCTTTGTATTTTATCATGGTGGACACACATGCAAGTCCCCTATTTTTGTTGTGGGTAATCCATGAGACACGTATTTTCCAACTCAAACACCCGACGTAAATGATAACCCAAAACAGTCTTAGTATCACACACAATATACAAAATAAGTGAAATACTATTTTCATGTGTTGATCTGGGATATTCTGCTCTCCTCGTTTGTTTTTCGTTCATATTCAGACGATGAGACGAGAAAAGGGTCCCTACACACAAGCCACCAAACTGCCACAGAGTGGCATGCCACTAACGTTTACAGCTGGTGGCCTGCTGTCGGACCGCCAGCGTGTTTTTCTCGGTAATGTTACACTTGCGAACCGCTGGTGGCCCACCGTTTGGCTGCCACCAGGGACCGCTGGCGTTGCCATCGGCGGCCGCCAGCGGTCCACTAACGTCTTGCGTGTAGGGGTAGTAACACTTAAGAGAAAATAACGCAAGAGTCTATTGCGGTGTGAAATAATATAATTTCACCCCTGAATCCACGTGTTACTTTTTACCCCGTGTAACTCCGTGCTTCGCCTTACCCTACTGGCCATTGGGCTCAGACTGGGCCCGTGTCAGATGAGGAACGGGCCGATTTTTTTTTTATTAGGTTGGTGGAAAAATAATGACGTAATAATGTCGTTTTTTGACGTATTTTTTAACGTCAAAAAACGACATTATTACGTCATTATTTTTCCACCAATCTAATAATATAATTTACGATCCATTTTTTTTCTTTTATAACGATTTGTTTTTTTTACTTAAGCTTAAAATAAATTTTATTTCTGGGAATATAACAGATTTTAGATAAGATTTTGGGTCATTGCCAAAAATAGTTTAAGAACTGTCGAAGTACACAGTATGAAAAACGGAGAAAATATATTTTTTTTTGTCGGAATTCAGAAGATTATTATTATTATTGTGTACTTTGCTATTCGGGCCAGCATCCTCATCTTGCTTGTTATACACAACGTTCGGAACATTGTGTACACTCTGGCCACCTTCAAGTGTCTGTCTTCGTACTTGTTAACCTTTTTAGAATTTCGAACCGAACCTGCTATTCAATTGCAAGTATCGCTTGCTGGTGCTGAAAAGCCATATTGAAATAAATCCTAAGTATAGAAAACAGAAAGAGAGCAATATATTCCAGTGTGTTGAATAAAGATTTTGGCTCGAAATTTCAAACAGTTACAGAGTGCAAAGACAGATACATAAAGTAAAATATTATTTATTTTTTATTATAATTTTATGATTTTTAAATATATCACGTCAGGAGGTCACCAATATGAATATAGTGTTGTGTGGTAGAAATTTTCTTTACTGGAATCTTTGGAATAAAACGAACTGACTCAAGGGTTTACAATAAATATTATATTTTTATTCATTTTTTTACAGTGATGAGTGAGTCTTTTCGTATTCGGCGTAACAAAAATTCATTAATAAAGAGGATATTTGTTATAGTCTGGAGAAATGTCCGTTAACGGTGTTTTAAAGTCAGACAATGATAAGGATAGTAGTAATCTCAGAAATTAGGACAATGTCAATCTACTGTATTTTTCTCGGCCCTGGGCAGGGCGGAAATATCAGTAGCAAATGACCTAACTGCTTCTTCATGCATCACGCATAGCTGGTTTCTACGTGGTAGCGTTCTTTTGTTCCACTCTCTCCTCGTCCCATCTGCCTCTGGTTCAGAGGTTTCAGGTTTATATCCTTTTGACTAGGCTCGAAAATTTGGCGCGGACAGATTTCAGTTAACATCAAAAGTCTCTTTATGTCAGTGTTTTTGACTGGCCCAAATTATTTTATTTCCCGATGTTCCTTTGTTTATTCATTTTTTATAACGCAAGCTAAGCATGGAGCCTTTCTGATTTTTGAAATTGATGTAATGGAGTAACCTGTCATTCTCATGAGTAACTACACTATAGGTAGTAACTGTCTATAAGTATCGGTAAGTCAACAGACTACGGAGTCTAGCTGGAATCTTTTCCATCTGTGCTGGTAGAACTCTCTGCCTTCGAGCAGAGGAAACGGGACGAGTCTATGCCGAAGGGCAAATTCTCGTCCGTGGAGGTAGACAAACCCAAACCCGTTTATGCGATATTACGGGGAATTTTTGTCCGAGCCTACGGGCTCGGATTGCCCCACATTAAATTCGGCTTTGTGCCACATCCTACCTCGTAAGGAGGCTGGTAAATATTTTCTAGGTCGGATCTGTTGAGTACAACTTACTCGTGAACTACCGACCTTCCAATAGCAGTACTCACTACTGAATTGACTTGCGATGACGTTGTGCATAGCTGTTACCTTTATTCTTATTGTATTGGTTTTTACAATAAACCTTTACTTATTTTATCCACCTTGTTTTCAAGTATATATCCCTATTAGCACAGAATATAACAGATAGATAGATAGATAGATAGTGAGTGAGTGAATGTGTATGAGGGAGAGAGAAAGAAAGAGATAGGAAGGAGGATAGCGAGAGAGAAAAGCTAAGCTAGATGAGAAAGATAGATTAGAACAAAATGAGATAGATACATAAAGTGTTAGATGAGAACATAGATAGATAGATAGATAGATAGATGGATAGATAGAACTATCCAACAAAACTTGTAAAAAAATGCTCAACATAAAATTCAGCCTTGTGCCACATCATATCCCGTGCGGAGGTTGGTAAATATTACTAGCTGGGCTCAGCTGAGTATAACTTAGACTTACTTCGAGAACTACCGACCTTCCAGTAGTAGCACTCACTACTGGATTGACTTGCGACGACATTGTGCATAACTGTTACCTTTATTCTTATTGTACTGGTTTTTACAATAAAGCTTTACTTATTTTATCCACCGTATTTGTCAAGTATATATTCTTATTAGCATGGAATATAACACGTATTTTTCACTCACAACTATGTAGGCGCTGCTCTTGCAAACTTGTAGCATTTTTGAGCGGGTTCAGTCCTTTCTTCCTCCTCTTTTTATTTGAGGGTGGCCTTCTCGTAGGTTGAGAGAAGTATAGAAAGTGTAGTCTAGAAAGAAAGAGATATTAGGTTCAAAGGAACGTGAAAATGCCTTATTTTAATTTTAATTCTTTTTATTTTATTTATATATTTTATATTTATCGGTACTCACTACAAAGGCATTTTCTTTATGTTAATTTTTCTTAATAGGAAAAGAATAGCCTCTTCTATTACGCTCGTATTTAATGAACTTTTGACATAAACGGACGCACCTCACAATTCTTTTATGTACCATGCCTCTTAAGGAACTGGGAGATTATGGCTCTCCACAACTACTTATCTTTTGTAGCTTTAAAAAATGTTTTTTCCTTTATCTCCCAGTGCCTGTTCTGACTGATATCCTTTCTACAATTTCGTTCTGTAGATTGCTCACTTTTTCCTTCTGTTTTCTCTTGCTTTCAATGTCCTTCGAATAATTTAAGCCCATTTTTTCGTTATGTGTCCCAAGGATTTAAACTGATTCTATTTCTAAATAAAAGTGCTTCTTTTTTTGTTCATGAAGAGACATTTCATATAAGAGAAGAACTGGATGAAATTTTCGTTAATGCCAAAAGGCAGTTATATACCAACGGATGCCAGAACATGAACTGGGGAGAATACTAAAGGTAAAACATTGCTTTGAATACAAAGGATACGTCTCTGGGGAGAGCTATGATCGTTCAGGTCCTGAAGTGACACGGCACATTAATGAAGTTCAAGTAAATCTTACATTGATAACAACTTTTCTCAAAATAATAAATATCTCCCATAGAAACTGTATATTTGGAAGAGGGCATATTCGATCTACTGTAATGTTATGATATTAATAAAATCAACCCTAAGAATGAATTCAGTGTTTATCACTAACTGTTCATCAAATACAAGGCCCAAGAACAACTCAAACAGTGGGTTACAGAATAAATTTGTTGTATAGACGTAAAAGGGGGCGGAGTGAGTGCAGGTTATGAGAATATATAGGATAGAAAACGGTTGTGCCTAGACTTGAAAAGTTAAGATTGTAATGATTGGGGTAACATTCTTGCAGGAGTTTGTTCCAAAAAGTAGTATTTCCCGGAAAGAGCGTGTATGGAAATTTCTTCTTAACAATGAGATACGAATGGGGTGAGGACGACCTAAGCCTATATACGTAGCGTGGCGGGTCTTAGCTGTAAAGATCTGAATTGGTGGAACTAAGGAATGTAGCTTGTCTGAACATTTGCCATGGATATGGCGATAGAGTAGTGACAGTCTGGCGACGTGGGAAAGGGGTCGTTGGGTTAAAAATAATGCATCACCCACAAGGATGCGGGAATGCTTTTGAACTCTGATCGAATTACAACCTGTCTGAATTTATTAAGCAAATTATGTAAACTTCAATAACTCAAGATAGATATCAAAATAAAACCTGGGTTAAAATTTTAGGTAGTATCAAGATGTTTTAAAAAACTGCCGTCTGAAGTTATTAGGCAAAACCAAATCATCACAGTTTACTTCAATAAAAGGCAATAAAATCATCAAAAACTGATCAACACCTATAATAGAACAAATAACAAACACTTATGATAAGTCTTTACAGTTTAATATAGTGACCCTTCTACTCAATAACAACCATAATCTATTATCCATTGGATTTTATTAATTTTGAGTTCAGCAAGTTCAATTTTAGACATAGTAGATTTAATTGCTACCCATAGGTCTGCTTTACTGTTATATCGTTTGCTACTTTCATATAATTTCATCTTCAGAATCGACCATAGATTTTCGATCGGATTCATATGAGGACTTGATGGCAACCATTCCATTATCTTCTTTCCGGTAAAACTTTTATGATCAAATAATTCACAGGTAAGCTTAAGTACATGAGAAGGGACGTTGTTGTGCATAAATATACACTTCACTTTGAAAGTGCGAGAATGGACTTGTACCATACAAAAAGGTCTTCATAAAATCGCAATAGCATTGTTCAGTTTAACTGTTCCGTCGACTGTGTGTGGTCCAATAATGGTTTGGTCGACAATTCCAGACCATATCATAACAATACCGTCTCCTTGTTGCTTTCTTGAAGCCACAGGCATAGCTGAAATGGATAAAATCCATCCTTTGGCCCAACCATCAGTTCCATCCAATGTCACTCAAGATTCGTCCGTGAAAATTACTTCAGAAAAGTCAATTTTCATGTATTTCTTGGCCCAATTTTGACGCTTTAAAATATTTGCTTTAATGAAAGGAGGTTGTCTAGGAATTTTTTTTACAGATCCCATTTCACAAAGTACTCTACACCTTTTGTCCTTCTTGACCCCCACACCCCAATTCCAGCCTTTTCAAAAAATTTGAGCTCTGGTTAAAAGTGGTTGTTTCGCTATACCTCGTTCATCTCGAGGAAGCAAGTTCTTAAAGCTTTTTCTTTTGCTTCGAGTTCTCAACTTATATTTTCAACAGCCTTCTTTATCGCTTGATGACATCTGCAAAGGATCCTTTGATATCTCCAATGTGGACATTCCCTCATTCAATAACTTTGTTATTTTCTGTCTTTCAGCAGTTGTTACATCCTTCTTTTTACCCGTGTGTCAACATATATTATGGACAAAAAGAAAAAAAATAGTTTTTTATTAGATTTCAGAGGTCTTAAGCTAATATTTGTTTAATCTGCATAATAGCTTCAATCAGTCCTTTTTCGTAAATTTCAAATACCTCAAAAACTACCCATTAAAATGTCAGAAAATTTAATTAAATATTTAACTAAGGGTGGAAAAGGGCGAGTTTAAATTTGACAAATATTGGTTCAGAACTTTTTGAGTTTTTGAGGTTTATTCGATTTGCATAATAACTTCAGACAGGCTGTATATTGACTCTCCTGCAATTCCATAGAAAGTATCTTAGATATTAAATTGCATTCTAGAATAAAGTTGAAGAACGGATCAGTGAAAATGTTTGACTAACAACAAAAATCCACTTATTAAGTTTAATAACCTGAACAATGCCTGAAATGAAATATCTTCACTTGTTTACAAGAGAAGTAAATTCAATTCTATGAAAGAATGGTTCGATATAGCCAAGTCTTTTTATAAGATATTCAAATTCGAAAATTGCCGAATTCATTTCACATTAAAGCGTCCAGCACAGCTACGCTTCAATAAATATTGGCTAAACAGATGCATACATCGTGAGGACTTCAAGTCTGGGGAATCGGTAGAAGAAGAAATAAGAATTTGAATGACCCAAGTGTTATGAAGACTTCAAGAAAAGGACATTATCAAAGAGATTTACATTAAAAGATCGTCTTAAGGATCAATTACATTACTTTAATAGTATGATTGAAATCTAAATCAATAAAGTCCAAAGTGGTTGTATCACACTGACTAATGTGAAATTACTTTAGCCAGCACTTGGATAGTTTTGAAAGAGACGTTAAGATGGATGTAGTTTTCTTTTCAGCAGAAATCAGCTAAATTTATTCTATCCATTATAATAGATTCCTGATGTCAGGTAAATATACAAGTGCTACTGGTACCATGTAACCCAGTATTACCTGAAGCATAATCGGGTTTTCTCCTCAGGGTGGAGAGGGTCACTAGACATCAAGCAGAATTAAAAATAATGTCAGATGAACATTCTTGTAGCGTCATCTAATACAATGGGGTATGCATCGAGTACGCTGATGACACTTCGGTGGGCATAGATAATGGCTTGAACTGAAGAGGGATGAGCTTCGACAGGTTTACTTGCCCAAGACACACTATGTCTGAATGAATATAACTATAGCCTTCAAACTAGATATGTGAAGGGAACTGGTCAGGTGCTCAGATGCTCAGTGACCCTAAAACCACATTCGGTCATGGGACTGAGATGATGATGATGATGATGATGATGATGATGATGATGATTACACGTTTACATAAATCAAAAGGTCTTGGTCAGGAAATATTTTCTATATATCTTAGATTGCAGTGGATTGGTGATGTTGGGGTGAGATTTGCTAAACACATATCTGCCAATGTGGTAGGTATTCGGCAAAGTTATTTTTCGGTTACTTTATGCATCACATTCTCTTCTTGGCCAGTGTTAAAACCAGTTCATAAAGATGTCCTACATTTGGAAGAAGTACCGTAATTTACCAATTTAAGTGCCAGCGTGAAGCTGACCACACAGCTAGTAATATCACTCAATTCCTGAAGAGAATTGGCCAGCGAGTATTAGAAAAGATCAATTGAAAAATTTGCATAAGTGTTCCGTTACATCCGGATCTGCAATCTCAGAACGTATTGTTAGAAATTGGTAATAGGCACCAACTTTCCATGAGGATATGTTCTCAGTTTTGAGCGGATCACATTCCAGCTAAAATGTCATCGAAACAATTCATATAGAATCAAGACAGCAATCATTATGCAAACAAAAAGATTGGTAGTTAGGGCTTTACCGCGGTTTGTCCTGTGAATTATCTAAGCCCATTTTCTTTTCGTTATGTGTCCCAAGGATTTAAACTGAATCTATTTCTAAATAAAAGTGATTCTTTTTTTGTTCATGAAGAGACATTTCATATAAGAGAAGAACTGGATGAAATTTTCGTTAATGCTAAAAGGCAGTTATATACCAACGGATGCCAAAACATGAACTGGGGAAAATACTGAAGGGAAAAACATTGCTTTGGATACAAAGGATATGTCTCTGAGGAGAGCTATGATCGTTCAGGTCCTGAAGTTCAAGTAAATCTTACATTGATAACGATTCTTCTCAAAATAATAAGTATCTCCCATACAAAGTGTTTATTTGGAGGAGGACATATTAGATCTACTGTAATGTTATATTAATAAAATCAACCCTAAGAATGATTTCAGTGTTTATCACTAACTGTTCATCAAATACAAGGCCCAAGAACAACTCAAATAGTGGGTTACAGAATAAGTTTGTTGTATAGACGTAAAAGGGGGCGAAGTGAGTGCAGATTATGAGAATATATAGGATAGAAAACGGTTGTGCCTAGACTTGAAAAGTTAAGATTTTAATGATTGGGGTAACATTCTTGCAGGAGTTTGTTCCAGAAAGTAGTAAGTTTGTAGTTACGAAATTCTCTGTCTGTGTGTGCGTTAGAGTGTGATGAGCAAGATCGTGGATTTATGTTGACGGCTGGGATCTTAATGGATCTTACTGGCGACTTTGCGAAAAATCGCCCTATTTAAGGAAAAGAGGTAGGTTCCCACGGAGCCACGGGAAAACTTGATCTTACATTAAAAATATGTGATTGGTTAAAAATTAACCAATCATTACACACGTACTAAACAGAATAGGTAAGTATGCTCAGAACCAAAAGATTCAAAGTAACGACTGCGATGGCTAAATTGTCTTATACAAAGGTAGTAGTAATTTATTAGCCAATCGCAGGCGAATAAAATGACTTGGTGTGTATGTGGGTGTGAAAAACATAGCAACCGTTATAACGGTTCCGTATGGGATACAGGTTCGATTCCTGTCGGAGGACGCATAATTTCTATGAAAATTTCTCGGACATTCAGGCCGGTAAATGTCGTTAATACTGTTTATTATAAAACAGAGCATTTACTTAAATATTTGTATATATAAAAAGAACGAATAAACATAAATATATATATATATATATATATATATATATATATATATAGACTAAAAATAGATATGAATAACACTATCTATATCAACAACAATTATATATATCAGTAATAGGTTTCATTTTGTTTATACAATTTATTTTAGTTTTACGCAAATATGCCAGTAACGCACTGTAGGAATTAAACTTACCTTTTCTGACAAGAACCTCACTTAGTGGCGCTGTTCAGGATTGTAGAATAATGGATATAACATTTCCCCCTTTTCTTTTTTCTCGGAAATGTAGTAGCGATAACACAAGACTCTTCCTCTACGGCAAACCGATTACTTAAGTTCAAACTATGTAGACATTGAACCACAATTTAATGTTTTTCTTTTCTTCGGACATTTATGTACAGACTATTATATTTCTCTGTTCTTGAATCGTTGTTGCAGATTTTATCACATCACGATAAGTTTGTCTCTTTAATTTAGCCTTGAGGATGATTTGGGCGGAGATCGGAATTACTTGGGTAGGAAAAAAATTACGTCGCCTTCCTTGATGAATTTCATCTTAACATCAAGAACCTGATTAGAGAACTGAAAAGGATCAGTATTAAAAAAAATAGACACATTTAACAATACGGTTTCTCACACACCATTAAGAGATACATAGATTCCTTGGTAAATTTTCATTTTAACACCCAAGCGCTAATATCCCTTCAAATTTTTCCAAAATAGTCTTATTTCCGTGCAAATATGCTGAACTCAAATCAACAATTAGATATTGAAGAAACCTACTTTTTTGGATGTTAACGACCCGAAAAAAATCGGACTTTTTCCTGGTCTTTCGTCAGCCATTACCGGCTTATTGATAAGTAATTCATTGCTGAATTTTGTTTGTGGACGTATACAATTTGGGCCTATTTACTTCCTTCACAGTAATTCCTTGTAGTTAACTTTCAAATTAGGGTTAGGCGTTTTTTTTTGTTTTTTTTTATGCTTTTATTTTTTTTATTTATTTTTTTTTTAAGAAGAAAGTTAACTTTCAAATTAGGGTTAGGTGTTTTTTTTTTCTTTTGTTATTCTTTTATTTGTCGATGTTTACATATATTTGAAAGTTAACTTTCTTCTTAAATTAAGTACAAAAAATCGCTTTACGGAAGCGCGTACTAATTTCTGAAAGAAAATAGTTCAGCAATGAATGACGCTCGGGTGTTAAAATGAAAATTTACCGATTCCTTTACCTTTGAGTCGACTTAAGTGTCAGTATTTTCTGGATTTCCGTCTCCAGCTGCCTTTGAATTGACGAACATAAAATGTTGTTAATGATTTTAGATAATCATAAAAGTAGTCCTTTTAAGAAGCTGATCACCACTTGTCGTTTGATTTTTTCCTTTTTTTTTTTTCGAGTGTTGCGATGGTCATGGAAAATGATATAATATTTTCACAAAAACCGCACACGTAATAAAACAAAAGTGCTCAGTTTAAAATGCAGAGCCTTAAATTATATATAGTGACACAATATCTGCTTCTGTCCACGCGGCTACTGTCAGTCTTATGCAATTTTGCAATCTCCATATGCAATGGCAGGAAACATTTATTTATAGTTATGTTCTTTGGCCCCTGGAGATTGTGAAAGTGCGTAAAAATGGCAGTAGGTGAGGGGTGGGGATGAAAAGTAGAAAGATTTATATTATATATGTGCGTTGTGGTGTAATGGATGAGAAACTAGAGAGAGTTCGAATTCCAGTCGGATTCTTTACATTCACTTACGCGCAAATACTCTTGGAAAAGGTATGAATCAATTTCTTGCCCCAGCTGTGGGTTAAATAGCAGGGCAGACTAGGTATTATAGACTTGGTTGGCAACTAGTCTAAAGTAGAAAGAAACGGCAAACAACTGCATGGAAATCATAAATCCAAAAAGACATGCTCGCTCAAACGTGTATCACGTATGTTAGGTATCTCCACTAGGTCACGTAACAAAATAGCAAAGCATGATGAAAAGGTCCTCAAACAAATTAAGAAAATGTCCGCTTTTAAGAAAATGCCACTTACTTGAAATAATAAATGTAATCCTTTGGCTTTCGATTAAAACTAGAATGAAATCTTGAAGAATGCTTTTTTTCATTTTTAAAATTTAATTTTAAAACTTAGGTATCGAAAGTTCAGTGGATGTGCCTAACGTATGACAATGATTATAATTAAATCATATATATCGTGTGTGTTTTTTTTTGTTTTTTTTTTGTGTGTAGTTAAGCAGAGAACTAAAATTCGTTGTAGTTCTTATTACCTTTCTGTTTCTTTTCTTGTCTAGACCAGTAATCAAAATAAGCTATTACCAGAAACCCCAAAGAAGACGAAACCAACCCAATTTAATTCCTTTTAATCTCACCTTAAAATTAATTTTATATTGCGTTGCACAAAGAAACTGAGTCTTCACTGATTATTTTTTTTCCCTTTCTTGATATCAATGAGATTTAAGTTTGACAAGTGCAATATTATGATGGTGAAACATATTTAAAATAAAATAAAATTGCAAAAAGAGATCACCGTAGTATGAATAGTTATTGGACAAGGATTTATTTAATGAAGTTATGACGGCAGGCAAAATGTGTTTATCGTAAAGAAGATTACAAGAAAATATATTTGGAATGAATTGATTATCATTAATCACTCTTTTTAAGTTCGAAATAAAACTAATCTGGAATGAGAAGAACGAGGAAGGCCAAGATCTGGAGAAGAGGAAATTGTCTATTACTTTGTGGATATTTATGACCAGTATTTAAAGTGTTTTGAAGGAATCTCTTCCAGACATGATGATGCGATTTTCTTGTCTGGCTTGGTCAGTTTCTTACAAACAGAAGCCATTAATGATATCTGATTTTAGCTATTTTTTTGTGGTTGAGGATTTAGCTATAAAGTCTGATTCAGTGTTCGTTGCCACATCGCTGTCTTTGTTTGAAAGTGATAGGATTGTTTCTTTTTTTTTTCTGTAGTGAGAGACTGTAGAGCGCTTCTGTTAAAAACTGTCTGCTTTAAAAGTGGCAGATGTGATGACATCTCATTGTAAATGCTCTTGTGTAAATCTCATAAAGATATATTATCTTAAGTAATGAATCTTTCTTAAAACTTTCTGGAGAATTCAGAATTTATTTAGCCACTCACAGACCAGACTTCATTTGCAATGTGAGCATTGATCAGTTTAGGTTTATTTTTTATTATTTTTTTACACCAACAGTTTACCCAATACAAGCCTCGAGGACAACTCAAGGTAGAGGGTTACTGAATGAGTTTGTTTTAAGGGAGAGGGAAGAAGGGCGTAAGAAATTAATATTGTGAGGAGTAAGATAGATATCTGTCTATATTTCTGAGATGAGGTATTATGTACATTATTTACATTATTCGGACTATTGTCCTCATCTTTGTCGCCATATTTATTACAACGTTTCGGCCGTTGTACGCTCCTGCCTTCTTCAGGGGGCTGGAATGTCGAACTTAACCCTTTATTTTGCCCACTGGGGTAGACTGTTCTAGTTCCACGTGCCATGTTTAATGAATGTCAGTTGTCTCCTGTTAATTCCCCTCTCCTGGGTCCTGTCACTGGATCTAACCAACGCCTTTATCCACTGTGCCATGTGTCCTTAAGGACATCTGGGTATGAATTTCTGGGTATTATAAACCTAATGTCTCAGCAACCATTTTTACCAGTGCTCATATTGCAATTTTTGCTGTTATCATTTCATGTTTTTACCAGAGCTCATATTGAAAATGAAAGGAGAAATAATTAAGGCGAGAAGAAGCTGAAATAATTAAGGCGATGAGAAGCTATCACGAAAAGACATACTGAGCGATGTTATTTTTTTTGACAAAGATAAGTGGTGAAGATTTTGTTTTCGTTTGCGAAAAGAAAAAGTATATGTTTTTCTCTCGCAGAAGATAGGAGGTTCGTAAGATCTCAGATCTGTCTAATTATTTTATGTTACGAGGCGGCAAATAAAAGATAGCCATCTGCCCATGGCAATAATGAAAATTTCAAATTGGTCAAGTGACCTACAAAACAATGCTAAGAGATAATGTTAATCAGGTCGCGCACTGACCGAGAAAGAAATCAGCTGAAGGCCACCCAAGAAGAGAGGAAAGATTAAACCATTAACTATCTTTCGGAGATATCATTTGGTTTTGGGAAAAACACCTGTTTTATGTCAGAGCTGGCCATGATAAGAGTTTGTTGCCTGGACAGATTTTGGCGACGGAAGCACGTAGGCATTAAGGAGACAAAGAGATTCACTTGACCAACCTCAATGAATATTTGACGAAAATCTCGTTGACGAATTCCAGATGAAATTCGGTTAAGATAGAGATTAAGGACCACACTAAGAGTCGTAAGGGTCTGGTGAAAAAAATAAAAAGAAGAAAAGAAAAAAAAGGAAGATAATTTTTTTTTCTTTGAGCGAAATTTTTAAACTAGTCTAGCCACACCCACGCTGCTGGGCGTTCATTGGCTTAATCGAGGCGTGAGCGGTAGGCGATAATGGTAAACATATGAGGAGGGGAGGCCTGTTGACGCCTTTGAGGAGATTGGTGTGAGATATCCCTGTGAGAGAGAAGGGAAACCTGTTGACGTCCTCTGAGGGGATTGGTGTGAGATACCAATATAAGAAAGGAAGAATTTGGGAGGACGATACCCTTAAGAACCCCTCTAAAGCAAAAAAAGGAATGGACTTCCAAAAATGGAAAGTGATAAATTTTCTTGTCCGAAAACAAAGAAAATCCTTGTTGTGGATTTAGAATTATCGAGGACCCCCAAACCACGACAAGCCCACACCCGGTTTTGGTCGGCGTCCATATAAGCAGAGTCGTAGCGAGTTAGAAAGCGGTTGGGGTTAGTCAGAGAGAGAAGTTAGTTGCAGTTGAGGCTGTTAAGCTCTGAGACCAGCCTCGCAGGAGGCTGACTGAAGATCCACGCATCCCGACTTCAACTTCTAACCAAAAACAATTTATTTTTGAAGAACGACTTAGACTCACACCACCAAAACAAGTTTTACGAATATCGCCTGAAGATACAGAAAAAAACAGTTTCTTAAAAAAAAAACTCGCCTAACAAACACAAAGTGTCACGAATCCATATTAGCGGTTTGGGAGAAAGACGCCGTCCTGTATTCAACAACCAGATATAAAAATATTTGTTATTCTTTTTTTTTTTAACACATTTGAACTTTTCAAGTTGTTACTTTATTTTCTTTTACATATATTAGGTTGGTGCAAAAATAATGACATAATAATGTCGTTTTTTACCTATTTTTAACGTCAAAAAACGACATTATTACATCATTATTTTTGCACCAACCTAATACTTGTGTGGTGTTACATTTGTTCGGACTCGGCTTGCATTGCGGCTCGGCGACTGCTTGATTTCGTCTACCTAAGATCAAATCAAAACGTGGGTAGGTTAGACTAGAAATCAAAGCAGTTACTTCGGTAACCAGACGTTGGAGGCGAGCTGGGAACGACAAAGCTGATACCGAATCTAACCAGATTCTCATCTGAATCAGCAAAGGGTTAGAACGTCATATTTCGTGCCGCAAACCAATACCAAGTCACATTGGTCGTCACAGGATAGCACGACGGCGGGCGCGGAGAGAGGCCGGGGTGACGTCACATATATATATATATATATATATATATATATATATATATATATATATATATATATATATATATTCAATCAATAAATACCATCAGAAGGTTTGTATGATAAACAATAATTATTGTGGCAAATATCACCAAAATAATTTAAGAACGTAGTTGTTGACCTACCACGTGTTATTTTTGGACCATTTAGAAAATAACGATATTTCCCTTCACCATTTCCACAAATTCGAGAAAAAAAATTTTTCGTGAGCCAGTGTGAAAATATTTGAACTGTGTGTTCAAAAGTTCACACCTATATGTGAAATTAAATTCTGGGTCTGCCTTAAGGATATAAAAATAGATGCATATTGCTTCTCGGGGCTCAAAACAATTTTGGAGACAAGTGTGATCTACACATGCGTACACACGCACCCACACACACGTACACAATGAAGAGATGACAGCGAGCGGCCACCGACTAAGTCTTTGTCTACGAATTCACGAATAAATTAGACTGACCGTCATGGATAAGTCTATCCACACATTTTACGCAATACTAATTACTTTATACGACAAACTCCAATGCAAGGAAAATTGAACTTTTTATTGCTATTGTATATTTCTGAGAAGAATATATAAATGTTATTTCAACTGACATTCAGCTTCTTCTATTCTTAAAGAGAATAAACTTTTTTCATGTTTCATTTATAAGATAAAAACAAAAATCTGGGTAGATAGACCCAACAAACTTGCTGTAAAGTCGCCTGTGTATGGACGAGAATAGCAGTCATGAGTTGTGATTGCATTTTCATACTTAAAATCTCTATATATTCACCAAGTCGTTTTGTCTTTGGTTACCAAATAGATTGGAGATTATCATGAATGTTTTGAGGCAGAATGATTCCTAGTTGCAGCATTTTGTCAAATTCATCTTAGGCTAAATTTTGTCTATCCGGCCGCAGGCTTCATCGGTCAAAGTAAACGAGCTGACCTGTAGTTTGAATATGATGTCTAGTTGTACAAGTGATTGCGCATGAAGGTAAGAATAGAGTTAAATTAGGATACTGGTGAAGTATATCTGTAAAGTTATCATTTTTTCTGGTTATGTCGCACTTACAGACAAGGGTGCTGTGTGTAGCATGTATTCACGCTTTGTTTTCATGAGTGTGCTGTGGATTTGAATCAGCCCACAACAAAGAAAAAGGCGAGAAAAGTTGGGTTTTTTTTTTAATATATAAATATAAAATATTTTTATTTTTGTATTTTTACAACTAATTTTTTTTCTCAGTCTGTAATTTTTTTTAAGTGTGTATGCAATTTGAAATAATCTTTTTATATGGGAGGACATCTATAAATAATTGTGCAAGCGCGGTTTCTCCATACACAATGACATACATCAATAAACTGGTTTTTGCACTGCTAATGAAATTTGGCGATACATATACAAACATACACATAATAAAATTCATAGGTAACTCGTTTCAAAAATATCTTTCTAAATTTTAAGAGAAGTATCTTAAAAAAAGGAAAACAAATTTTTGTATGAATGTTAAAATTCTTGTGTTAAAGTCCCTTCTTTGTAGTTGTTTGTTAAGATGAAAAGAAATGTGATTTCTTCGCGTGTATATGTGAGAAAGAGAGACAAGGGAGACAGTGAGGAGGAAAGTGTAAGTGTCACGTAGCTTGGTGATGAAGAGCAGTGAAACGAGTAAGGGGATCTCTTTTAAGCTGCCGTCGTGAAGTGATGTTGCATGTATCACCTTACTGGCTTTTCTGATCTAGAAATCTTGCTTATATACTCTTCAAAGTGATCACGAAACATGTATTTTTATTATTGGCGGAAACGCGACCTGTTGGTTGAAAAATGTCAAATGTTTATTTTCGAAGGATTAATTTATTAAACAGGAAAATGCGCGAATCTTACGACTCAGAAACGATTTTTTTTCATTTGATTTTTCACTGTCTTAATGTTTATTTCCATCTTCATTCCACAAACACCTTCCTTGGGCTGAGTGTTTGAGATATACAATAGGAGTCCTCATATCCGAACTTCTCTGAAGTTCGAATATCAGGACGGCTTCGTATATAGTGTAACTATAACTTAGCAGCACGGAAGAACTTATCGCAATATATGGAAAAGTTAAGGTGTCTCGCGAATGTAAATATTAATTTGCAATGTTTAATACTCAATAAGTGTTTTCATTTGTCTTTCTTATTTATTTTCTCTTTTTCTTTACTTTTTGCTGTTCTAGTCCTTTTAAAGTAATGCGAATTAAGTGCACTTGTACATTCTGCATTACTGAACAACGATTTTTTTTCTCGCCATGAATTTGATGACGTCATCAAAAGCTTTTTCTACTGAGTCCCACTATTCTTCATCATCCTTCATATTTTCACCATTATCAGAAGAATTTGATTGTTCTATTTCTTGACAATCCAATTCATTTGTTTTTTACTCCTCAAACCATAACTGATCCACATATGTTTCAGTCAGTCTCTCCTCTCTTCTGTTTTCCATATTTAGGTTCCCACAAGACTACTTTACTTAGCTCTTTTTTCTTCTTCCAAATGTGCCCAGTGAATTACCATCTTCTAATCCATCGTGATTCAGTCACACTTTGCAGTTTTCCATAGATCTCCTTTTTTTTTGTTTTCTTTCCATGATACACCAAGTATAAGAATCCTCGTGTATGTTCCATCAAGCCTATTATTTGTTTTCTTTGTTAAAAATATCTTCAAAGATATTCTCTGTTCAATAATTTAAATACAAAAAGTTCTATCACAATATATGAAAAATTAAGTGTCTCATGAAAGTAAATATTAATTTGCAATGTTTAATGTTCAATAAATTTTATTTTCATTTGTTGTTCTTATTTATTTTCTCTTTTCCCTAACTTTTCGCTGTTCTAGTCAGTTTAAAGTAATATATTTCTGCAAATTGTGTGCACTTGTACATTCTGCATTACTGAACAAAGATTTTTTTTCTCTCCATGAATTTGATGACGTCATCAAAAGCTTTCTCTACTGAGACCCAGTCTTCTTCATCATCCTTCATATTTTCACCATTATTGGAAGAACTATTTCTTGACAATCCAAATCCTTATGAAGCGATTCTCCTGTTGAATTCTTTTGTAATTCATTAGCATATTTATTTATCCATTCTTTTAAATCATCCAAACTGAGAATATTCCGTTGTTCATCTTCAAACACAAGTCTTTATGTTTCCTTCAGATTCTGCAATTCTTGTTTGTTAATTGGTAAATTCAACGAATTGGTAGCATCATCCAGTTTTACAATAATCTCAAATTTCTGACATAACCTGAAAGAATTTATTTTTCCTTTTTCTTCCAGTTCTAGTTTTCTTCAATACGAGACATTATGGGTTGAGAAATTTCAAGTTACTAACAATTATCTGCAAGGGAAAGAAAAATATTAGTATATATTAGGTTTGTGCAAAAATAATGACGTAATAATGTCGTTTTTTGACGTAACGTCAAAAAACGACATTATTACGTCATTATTTTTGCACAAACCTAATAGAATATTCCTAATACATCTAAATGGTAACACTGAGAAATTCGGATATGAAGCATTCTACCGAATCTCTATATTTCTGAGATGAGGTGTTATGTACACTATTTACATTGTTCGGATTATTATCCTCATATTTATCACAAGGTTTCGGCCGTTGTACGCCTTCTACAGCTTGTTGGAATGTCATGCTGAACGCTTTATTTCGCTCGCTGGGGTAGACTGTTCTAGTTCCACGTGCCATGTCTAACGGATGTCAGTTATTAACTATATCCTGTTAATTTCCCTCTCCAATACCCAGAAATTCATACACAGATATCCTGAAGGACACATGGCACAGTGGATAAAGTTGTTAGTTAGATCCAGTGCCAGGACCCAAAGTGTGTGAGTTCAGTACCTGGTTAAGGCAGTGGAGAACTTGGAAAGGGGAATTAACAGTAGATAACTGATAACTGACATCCATTAGGCATGGCACGTGGAACTAGAACAGTCTACCCCAATGAGCGAAATAAAGGGTTCAGTTCGACATTCCAACCACCTGAAGAAGGCCGGAGCGTACAACGACCGACGCGTTGTAATAAATATAGCAACAAAGATGAAGATGATAGTCCGAACAATGTAAATAGTGTACATTCTACCGTATATATAATGAGTGTATTATGTTTTGTTTTTATAAGTGTCTCTTCACCAGTTAAAGTATGCTTGTATACATTTACAGACAACATAAAATATTACTGAAATTCTCCGCCGATTATGGGCGTTTTTTACATCTACTAACGTAACAATGTGAGATGTAACGTTGCATACAAACGTCCACTAGAATTTGCGTTGTGAACCTAATTAGGGTTTAATTGACTTTAGACCAAACATAATTAGTTAAGTTTCTGTTAGCAGCTTGTTAGCGATACTCTGATTTTGTTTCGTTCGTTACACGAGGGCGTAATGACACTGATTTGTAATCTCGTGTCTATTAAAAAGTTCAATTTTGCTGTCTTATCAAAGATGTAAAATAAACAGCTGCTTTGTTGTCGACCGGCCAGCGACGCTGCACTCACTGACTGGTGAAGACTTTTCCCTGTCTCGGATGGAGTTGGTAATCTCAGGGCTTAGTACATTTCCTTACTGCTTCCGCAAAAGATTAAAATGGTATCTTTTCTTTCTATGTGCAGTGTCCTTTCAGGACGTAGGCGATCATGGCTCTCCACCTCCCTCTATCCTTTGCAGCTCTCAATAAGTTCCGTCCCTTTGTCACCTCCCCCATACCACGTTCTGTCATCCACTTGCTTAAGGCCGCTAGGTATGTCACGAGTTGTTTTACCTTGTTTCTCTTTCCCTGTATTCGACATGTGAGTATCAGATTTTCCAGGGCCTTCTTCCTCATTCTGTGTCCCAGAAACTTCAACTGCCTGCTCCTTGTTTGCATCCTCACACGCTCGGTCCATGATATCCATAGCATCCTTCTGTAGAACCACATCTCCGTCACCTCGAGTCTCTTCATCATCTTTGAGGAAATCGTCAAACATTCGCTGCCGTAAAGAAGAACAGATGTCACGTAACAGCTCAGTATTCTTTTTCTTTGTTACCAAAAAATTCTCCTGTTTCGTAATACTCTACCCAACTTTTGGAACGTGTCCTTGGCCATCTCAATATGTTCAGACCATAATATCCTTAGCATTCTTCTGTAGAACCATATCTCCGTTGCCTAGAGTCTCTTCTTCATCTTTGAGGAAATCGTCCAACATTCGCTGCCGTAAAGAAGGACAGATGTCACGTAACAGCTCAGTATTCTTTTCTTCGTTACCAAAGAAGTCCTCCTGTCACGCAACACTGCCCAGCTTTTGGAGTGTGTTCTTGACCATCCGATACGTTCGGTCCATGATATCCTTAGCATCCTTCTGTAGAACCACATCTCCATCGCCTCGAGTCTCTTCTTTATCTCTTTGGTTTTGGTCGTTTTCTACTCTTTCTAGTAGCCTGCCGTGGAAATGTAACTTTGTGGCCAATTGCTCGACTGCCCGTTTAAGATTCCCTACTTCTTGTTGTTGCTATCCTGTTTCGTGCAGAGAATGTATTAGTCTCTATTGTTATGACTTGTATGAATATGGTCGTCTGCTAATCTACCAGTTTATCAATATAAATTGGATATGTTGTGGTGTCATATTCCATGATGAAGAGGAGTCACTCGAGGAAGGTTTTAACTTGAATAAATGTTGTGACTTGTCGGGAAAATGGGTTGCGTTTCTCTGAATTTTCTGTGTTCTCTTTAAAACATCACCGTTCGTTGGGAGTTTTTTTGTTGGCAAAATGTTCTTTTTTCATGTTTCTGCGTCGAGATAGTCGCCAGTTTTGAGCTTTCATGTTCACCTCCCAACTGTTAGTCACCATTTGTTGCGGTCAATACTTTTAACTCAACAAAAGCAGTGACAGTTTTATGTGTAAATGACAAACAACATTTTTTGTTTAAAATAAAAATAAAAAAACACTATGTATATATACATAAACACACGAATAACAATTTTAGGAAACAATGTTTGTGTGTTTGTAAGTGCTTGCCAGTTGTGGCAAAATTATTTACATGCTGGGCAGCAACTGTTCAAGAAACCTAAATAATTAGAAAAAAAGATGTTTGACAAAAATGTGCTGCTTTTTAAACTCATAACACGTGACCCTAGTTACATGACTAAATGTCAAAGGGAGGTAATCTATTTCAGCCACATATGTTTCTGTTTATTTTTGCTTATTTATTTTTTGGTGGTGGTGGTGGGGGGGTCTTGGTTCGTACGTATCATCACGTTGATTGCTTTCATCTCGCGAAGTCAACACCCGTTAAAGAAGCTCTGTGGAAATGTTCTGCTCTCTTCTAAAACTATGTGGAACTGTTGTCCTCATCTTTATTGTCATATTCAAGATATTTCAGCAGTTATACGCTCCGTCCTTCTTCAGGTGTTAAACGTTGGAATTTCAAACCGAACCCCTTATTTAGTCCACTGGGGTAGTGTTGTAGCCTACCTACGGATGATAATGGGCATGTCCCTATTCACATAAATACAGCATTTTACATTATTGGACAAAAGTGCTCCTAGCACAATCTATTCTTTCTTCAATTTCTTTATCGCCTACACTAAATTTATTATGCACCAAAAGACACGTTTACAATTTACGTTCATTTGAAACAATTTTAAATCATTGACTGCAGAAAACGGTTGTACATATCTGATATTTTAAACAGCTTTTAATCACTTGTCCACCATGTATGATATCCACAAGAGAATTGAAATCTGACGAGTCTCTTTGAGAACATGACTCAAGTTCTTAGGTTAATGTTTTGGTTTTGCAACATTTTACATTATTGACAAAAGTGCTCCTAGCACAGCCTGTTCCTTCGTCAACTTCCTCCTATGCTAAATTCATTATGCACTAAAAGATGGTTTACAAGGTTATTTGGAGGACTAACATCCAGTGTATCTTATCCAATCTGCACATCTGCAAGATCGATGGACCCCTAATCATAATACTTGTGCACTGGATGCAATATTATCTTGTATTTTTGTTGTTTATTTTGCTTATATTGCACATCTAAATGGAGCTAACACTAGAATGCCCTTAACATTCCGTATCAATGCCTGTCGAACATTTTATAAGGCAAAATTCTTCCATTCTCAGAAACAATATGGAATCATACATTAAGATTTGTAGGACAATGCTGTAGAACTTGCCTCTGATCTACTGCTGTGACAAGCAACTCAAGGCAAAGATAGTCGAAGTCAGCTATGAAAAAAACATTGTCAAACAAGTACTAGAGGATGCAGAGTGCAACATTGATGAATTGCAGATTGTTATGCGCAACTGAGACGAGTGGAGGACCGGTGTCAATGGATGCCAAGCAAGCTCGATGTAGTAGTAGTAGTAGTAGTATCATCAACTTGATTGTTTTTTTTTTCAGTTGACTTTTACTGCACAAACATATCAAGGCAATCAACATGATGATCATCTTCTATGAGAGGTTAGAGGTTATGACTCTCCACAACTTCATGTCCTTCATAGCTCTATCACCCCCGGTTCATGTTGTTATATCTCAAAAAAGGTAAATTAAAAACATTATAGACACATTTTGTGAAATAAATTTTAAAATTTTTCTCCTGTAAAATTTTGTCTTTCTTTCTTTCCCTGAAACCAAACAGTGCCTTTTATATATACAGTGCAACCCTGAGATAAGAGAGCTGTCGGGACCGGAGAAGAAGTCTCTTATATCCGGGCTTCTCTTATATCTTGGTTTGGTCTAATTTATATACATTAACACAGGCTCAAATTTGGGACCAGAGAAAATCTCTCTTATATCCGGTTTTCTCTTATATCAGGTTTTCTCTTATATCCGGGTTACACTGTACCTTCTTCCATTTATCCTTGCATTCAAACTGGTATGGTTTATAGTTTATCTGATGCAATGGCAG
>OZ010593.1:23497171-23617171 GCA_963932145.1 Acanthosepion lycidas
AATTTTTAATCTTTGTTGTTGAAGAGTTTGCTTTTGCACGGTTTAAGTTACGTATAAAAGTAATTTCATAATTGGACATTCACTTTTATAGTTTATGCTAGTTGTTTTTATATGGAGAGGCAGTAGTAAATGTATTATTATTAGTGTCTATCAATACATCAAGAAACGGGATTTTATTGGCATTGTTAAGTTCAAATGGGAAATAAAGTACGGAGTGTTTTATTTATTTATTAATTTTTGTAATTCATGTATTTCGTCTGTCTTTGACTAAAATGAGAATGTCATCTACATATCTTAGGTAAATGGAGTTTTTTATGGTATTAAGTTGGCTATTTTTTAGGTTAGTCAGGTAGAAGTTGCTAAATGTTGGTCCCAGTACGGAACCCATAGAAACACCATCGCATCGTACGTATATGTTATTTTTATGGTCATAGAAAGGAGCTTCTATAGTGATCATCAAGAGTAGTTTTCTTAAAATATTAGGACGAATATTTAATGGAGGGAGAGATGAATTGTTATAGATATTCTTTATAATTATATCTATTGTTTTCCTGACTTGAGACGTTGTTGAATAAACTTTCAATGTCAAGTGAGGTTATGGTTTCATCATTAGATTTTTTTCTTTTTTGTTTTTAGAATTTGGAGTAGTTAGTGTGTTGATTTTATGCTGTATTAATTGAGAACGTATGGTGTAATTTGTTGATTAATAACTTTGGTTAGTTGGTAAACAGGAGTAGGGATTTGGGATATGATAGAACGGAGAGGGAAGTTAGGTTTATGTATTTTTATACTTCCATACATGTATCCTGGTTTGTAATCGCCAATTATTTTAGGGAGTATTAAGCTATCCGGCCCTGCGTTACTCGCTGTGATAAGTATGTTGGTTTTCGATTTTAGTTGGTTAATCGTATTTTTGCCAAAATTTTTAAATGTGGTGTAATCGTCCAGTATTTGTTGCATCTGTAGCGGACCGGGGTTTACGTGTTGTTAAATTAGGAACACGTGTGTAACACCTGATAGAATATTAAAAGGTCCACTACAAGAATATGGCGGGCTCAAATTGAGTCCAACTGAAGATGCAAAGAAAACAAACAAGACCTATATATATATATATATATATATATATATATATATATATATATATATATATATATATATATATCGTGGCTGTCCTCTCGGTTTCGAGCGTGACCATCTCCTTTATTTCATGTCCTCGCCCCCCTCCCACTCCCTCAAATTCTATGTATTCGCAGGTGACTCTTCAGGCCAGCCAAACTGCGACAAATTTTGCCACAAAATTGGCATACCCGATCAGTTTTGTTTACAGTGACATTATTCGGGTGCACAGTAGGTTTTTTGCACAACAGGTATATCTATTAGACAATAAAATTTACAATGGACAAAGACATCAACATCTGTGTTTGTGCGTGAATGTAAAGTGTTTGTTTTTGATGACTGTTCGTACGTACGTGTATCTGTGTGTGAGAGAGAGTTTCATGGCGTTTTCCCACAAGTGGGCAAAACGCAGGTCTCTGCGAGAGATCATATTTTTATATGTGTCCGCTGAAATGCAAAGTAAAAAGAGAATGAGGAAAGCGACCCCTAGTGAACAATTAGGAAATTAAGGAGGAGTTAACTCCGACACCCCTTTGAATACTTATCCAATTTATTTAATTTGACGAAGATATTACTTTTGTCTGTTTTTTAACTATTGTTGTGGCTACGTAGCTGTTTAGCAGCAGTTTTTGTTGTTTTGATAGAAGGTCGGGCATGTTTCTTTTCCACTGTCATGCCTATCTTTCACCCCCTCAGCCTTGAGTAGGTCCCAGATTTCTATTTTTGTATTTATTAATTAATGCTCTTCAAGTTTTTGCATGGACTTGAAAGGATTATAACTAAAATAAATAGATATAATACGTCTAAATTATTTAACCAAACCTGCTTGAATAAAAAATATGCTGCATATATATGTGTGTTTGTGTGTGTGTTCATGAAATTATGTTTCGAAAATAATATCCGATAATGCTTTTTGCCTATATGGCTTCATCGGATGGATAACAAAAATGGGTAGTGTGTGTTTAAAATAATTAAATCTTATGTTATTTTTCCCAGGCTGGCTTTGCTCGAGGCTAAAAAAGAGAAAAAAACATGAGTAACTTTTTAAAAAAATCGTCTAACATTTTTGTTGTGAACAAGTAAATGGTTAGGTAATAACAAAAACCAGGTTTGCAGATATACCGTATATTAAACCAGAAGAGTATGACACGACTAGTGAGTGTATATCGTATGAACCAGCGCTCCATCTATTCACTGTTCACTGTTTTCCAAACCATCTCTCCTACTAAAATTATAGTAGGCGGAAGAGTCTAACATAGACTCTTTATAGGGAGGACACCACAACAATTTTATATTCTCCACATTAAGTGTCGGAAGTTTGAGATATAAATCCTTCAGAATGGGTAGAAAAAATTGTTTTTATCGATGTGTTCTCCATGTCGATAGTATCTAATAAATTTGGGTATGTAATTCCGACAGAGTGATAAGTTATTGACTCTCTCGTAATTACATACCACAATTTATTAAATATCAATTGAACATTTCATCACCTTCGAAGTAGTCACCTTCTGTAGCCACAGACTTTATCTATTGTGCCGCATCACGCATACACACAGACGTACTTTAAAACAAGTTCTAAAATATTCTTAGCCCAACCTAGAAGATAACACAAAACTGAAAAAAATGTATATCAGGTGTTTGATCAAATTTTGTAAAGTGGATATACACCAATGGGCATATATATATATATATATATATATATATATATATATATATATATATATATATATATATATATTGTGTGTGTGTAAGTGGAATTCGATTGTCATGTCATTTGAAAGAAGCTTTTTATATGGAAGCAAATGTATGAATATTTGTGTAATTGTATATATATATATATATATATATATATATATATATATAAACATAATAAAATTCATTGTAACTCGTTTCAAAAATATCTTTCTAAATTTTAAGAAAAGTATTTTAAAACAAAAGGAAAACAAATTTTGAAAGTGAACAGGAATAAAAGAAATACTATTATTCATATTTTTATGTCAAGTCTGATTGCACTGTCGATAAGAAAAGGATTTATTACCCCGTCTAAAGAAAAATAAAACAAAAAAAATAACCTAGACTGAATTTCTCAAACAGGAGTGTTTCAAGACATAGCCAATGTATAATAAAACAGTGTGATATTATGCAGCTAGCAGTCAGGCAAAATGGTTTAACTTTTTAATAATATTCCTTTGTTATGGTATGACTACTCCACGACACGCGAAATGAACATGCGCCATATTAATAAAACAACGGAATATTTAATTACTGAGGTCAGTTTGTTAATACTTTGTATTTTTAATTTCTTTTGCTTTACCTTTCTTCGGGTAGCTTGAATTTTAATAATTTAAAAAGCAGAAATATTTATAGTTCTTAGCAGTAAGTTGTCCTCAAGAGATGCAAATTTGAATTGGTATGAAATGAAAATTCTTAGATCAGTTAATATTTATATAATAACCAGTTTCGCATCCAAACGTAAAGAAGGCTATTTTCTTGCGAAACTGGGCAGATATGAAAATTTCCAGAGGAATTTCATTAAAAGTCACTATTCAATCTAACGTGATCGGCTAAATTCTTTGTAACTCAGTATGCCTAGAGCATATCAGATCTAAAGATAGTTCCCACTACCCAGATCTCTCATATATATATATATATATATATATATATATATATATATATATATATAATTTTATAAGCGCAATACTTATTGGAAAGTGCTCAATATCAATGATAGAGCTAACATATTCAGTTGTATGGATATCAGTTGATGATCCTGGGTTTCACGCTTTTACGATCAACAGACAGTTATCTGATGATCACAAAAGCATGAAACCCAGGGTCACAAACTCATATCCATACAACTGGATATGTGTATATATATATATATATATATATATATATATATATATATATATATGTATGTATGTAGGTAACTATACTCGTTTCGAAAAACCTTCGAATTTTTCATTTGCCAATAATCAAATAAATCTCGAAGGAAAAAAAGGTTTTAAAAAAAGAAAGAGCTAGAAACATGAAAGTCTGTCGAAAAAATCGCACAGATACAGGTTCAAAGCCCAAAGGAAAAACGCCGACACGAGTAAACAACTAACTAACAAAAGAGCTCAATACAACCGTAGAGCAGACCTAGATAAACCTAGTGAGCCAGACAAACCTATCCAGGTTTCACCTAAGCGGATCGTCAGGGAAAGCTTAGGTGAAACCTGGACAGGTTTGTCTAGCTCACTAGGTTTATATATATATATATATATATATATATATATATATATATATATATATATTAATCGGTATCACCCCAAGCAATGGAGTAAAGCCACTAAGAAAAAGGTGGAGTTACAGGGTGCGGGAGAATTAGAAACAGAAACATTAATAATTAGCCGGAAGTGGAAAAGGTAATCAAGAGGACAATAGACAGTGATTGACAATGCATTAACATTTTTGCAGAGTAAAGTTGTCTGAAAAGCAGGGAGCCAGAAAGTAGTTCCACAAGTGAGAAGTGTGAGAAAAGAAACTGATAACATAAAATTTACGGTTGCATCTATCCAGCTCAACAGTAATTTGATGAGCTCTCGACGCCAATCTAATCAATATATATATATATATATATATATATATATATATATATAGTGGGGGGAAATAAATATTCGTACACCATGAATGTTTTTAAATTAACATAGTTATAACTTATGAAAAAACCTAAAATCCAATCAATGTTTCTACGCCATTGCATAATGCTGCACTATACACAAAGCAATTAGAAAACTTTGTTATAAATGAAATTGTGTGTTATTTATAAAATTTCGAGGCGAAAAAAGTATTCGTACAAAATATGTCTTTAATAACAAAGGCTTAAATTACCTTTATTTACATAATTCTTTGTAAGAATTTGCTAGATTCTTCCAATTATCTTATTACCGGAACGATCTAGAACATTCCGCAATTCATTTCTTATATACGGTTATATCCACACACAAATCATACACAATAAATATGATCATGGGGAAAGGCAAAGAACTATTATATTCACAAAAAGAATTGATCATCAAACATTGGAAGGAAGGTAAAAGCTTTAGGAAAATAGCAGAGATCCTGAAAATACCATTTACTATTATTAGTTCCGTTATTGCTATGTATAAAAAGGTGAAAACTGTTGAGAACAAATCGAGATCTGGTGCACCATTCAAGATTTCTCCCAGATCAATGAGAAGAATTCAGCGCAAAATCCAAGAAAATCCTACACTGAGAGAAATACGGGAAGAATTAAAAGCATCATGGATTATTGTTACGAAGCAAACAATAAGTAATTAACTTAATAGAAGTCAACTAAGATCGCGTTCTCCAAGAAAAACTCCACTACTATTGAAGAAACATAGGGAGGCTTGGTTAAAATTTGTTCGTGAGCATAAGAATAAACCTGAATTATTTTGGGAAAGTGTTTTATGGATAGATGAAGCAAAAATTGAACTATTTGCGTGTAATTCAAGGACTCACGTTTGGAGAAAAGACGGCACAGCCTTTGCACCAAAGAACACAATCCCAGCGATGAAATATAGTGGTGGCAATATCATACTCTGGGGATTTTTTTTTTCTGCTAATGGTACGGGTAATTTAGAGATGGTAGAATTAATTAAAAAATATGCCAACATGTTTTGGAATCTAATTTGTTTGGGTCAGTAGTAAAGCTTGGATTCACAAATGAAAGGGTTTTGCAACAAGATAATGACCCTACACTTACGGCCAAGTCTATGTAAAAATGGCTTATTGAAAACAATCTCAATCCGCTCGAATGTACATCACAGTCTCCAGACTTGAATCCAATAAAGAATTTTTGGCGTTTATTACAAATTCATGTTAATAAAAGAGCACTGAAAAATACAG
This sequence comes from Acanthosepion lycidas, assembly GCA_963932145.1. Lineage (NCBI taxonomy): Eukaryota > Metazoa > Mollusca > Cephalopoda > Sepiida > Sepiidae > Acanthosepion > Acanthosepion lycidas. The sequence continues at coordinate 23,503,181 of OZ010593.1, forward strand.
TGGAACTAAAGAGGAAGATGTAAAGAATGGAGTAAAATATCAACGGAAACATACAAATCATTGATTAAAAGCTACAGAAAGGGACTGATTGCTGTTGAATTGAGTAAGGCATATGATACAAAGTATTAAACAGGTATTATAATTCTGTACAAATACATTTTTCGACTCTATTTTTTTAATTTCATTAATATAACAAATTTTTCTGAATTTTTTTTTTGCATATTGCAGCATTATTTCATGGTATACAAATATTGTATGGATTATAAAATTCTTTTATAAAATCTAAATATGTTAAATAAAACAAATGGGGTACGACTATTTCTTTCCGCCCACTGTGTATGCGTACATATCTATCCATATATATATATATATATATATATATATATATATATATATATATATATATATATATATATATGTGTGTGTGTGTGTGTGTGTGAGTGTGTGTGTGTGTGTGTGAACAATCGTGTAGCCTCGTTCGGATTCCTCCCCGCCCGAAGGTAGAGAGTTCAACCGGTCAGCCGGTCGCCCGACTTCGGACTGAACGGTATTTAGTCACCTCCCCCCAGGGCATCATGTGGCACAAGGCCAGTTTAAGGTGGGATCTCCGAGCCCGCGGGATCTCCGAGCCCGCGGGATCTCCGGGCCCGTGGGATCTCCGGGCCCGTGGGATCTCCGGGCCCGTGGGATCTCCGGGCCCGTGGGCTCGGCCAAAAATATGCCCTTTGAACCCGTATAAACGGGTTCAGGGTCGGTTTACCTCCCCGAAAGAGACTCCGCCCTTCGGCGTAGCATCTAGCGGGTTCCTCCCGGCCCGTAGACAGAGAGTTCGATCAGCCGGTCGCACGACTTCGGACTGAACGATATTTAGTTACCCCCCTCAAGGGCATCATGTGGCACAAGGCCGGTTTAACGTGGGATCTCCGAGCCCGTGGGCTCGGCCAAAAATATGCCCTTTGAACACGTATAAACGGGTTCAGGGTTAGTTTACCTCCCCGAAAGAGACTCCGCCCTTCGGCGTTTGCCTCGTTCGGGTTCCTCCCCGCCCGAAGGCAGAGAGTTCAACCGATCAGCCGATCGCCCGACATCGGACTGAACTCCCTGCTTCCTCTTGAGGCGCAGTATTTATTACGCATGGAATAGTCCATTATGTTATTATGGGTAAGGTCCTATAACAATATATATATATATATGAAGAAATATACTCTTAAGGTGTGCTATATTTATGGGATAAAGTGCTCAATATCAGAGATAGAGTGTGTGTAAATATAAAAGTGAACATTGAAGTGAACACTTAGAGGCGACAGGTTGTTTCATGCTAGACGCAATCGTTAGGAGATATATATATATATATATATATATTTTTTTTTTTTTTTTTCTTAACTTTTTGTCCTGGAGTTACAATGTGCCTCACAGTTTTCAAGTACGATTTCATTTTTCACTACTCTTTCGACTGTGATAGCTGAAACTCCTCTATCATGTGCCAAACGTCTTATGGATTGATTTGGATCTTTTCTAATTAATCTCTTTAGCTATAAGTTGAAATGATGATCCCTCTTCCTGTTATGACCCCACTGATCCAGTTTTCCTCCCTACTGTTCCCTCTTTTCTAAACTTATTCACTGTTCTCTTGTTGGTTCTTGAATGGACTTTGAAGATGGAAGCCAGAGTATGAATGTTGGTACCATTACTGAAGGCCCTAATTATCTTTTTCCGCTCACCATTGGTCATTTGGGAAGACAATAGGTCAGAATTTTAAAACAATTTTAACCCGTTCTCTTTCTAGTTGAATATCTCAAAGGGATTTTCAGTGATTCTTACGACAAATGGCATCAAGATGGCTAAACATCTTACCTGGAAAAAAGAAACTCAATTAATGATTTGTTTAGATATTTTGAGGTATTGAGTAATTATGCTGTTACATGATTTGGACAAATTTATTGTTATACTCGGTATATATTCACCTCAAGCAAGACGATAATGCCACTAAGATGCAAGGATTACTGGAAGTGAAAGAGAATGGAAAATACTTTAGATATATATTGTTAGTGAATCTAGACATGTCTTTTCTTATACTATAGAGAAAACTTTCTGAAATGTTAATTGTTATATATATATATATATATATATATATATATATATATATATATATATATATATATATATATATATGAGATCCAGAGACGGATATGTAATGTGATTGGCCCTGATCTGGCGTCTCGCCTGCAGCCACTATCTCACAGACGCGCCGTCGCCTCTCTCTGTCTCTTCTACAAATACTTTCATGGCAATTGCTCCGATGAGCTGCTTTCCCTGGTCCCCAATCTCCATGAATACAAGCGCCTTACGAGGCTGGCATCCCGCTCTCACCCTTACACTGTAGAAACTTTAAAATGTAGCCGTCTCTTCTACTCCAATAGCTTCATACCTCGCACCTCTCGCCTGTGGAACACCCTTCCCAATTACTGTTTCCCTGATAGCTATAATCTCCAACTATTCAAATGTAATGTCAATCGACATCTCCAGTTACCTTGATCTACACACTACCCTTCCCTTCATCCTTTCTTCTATCACTCCTATCTGCTCTTGCTACAAATCTTCTGCATCCTAGTGGCTTCATGCCTTGCCCGGGGCGCTAAGCTTAATATATATATATATATATATATATATATATATATATTCTTTTAAATAAATTGTCTACGATTTTTAATCAGACTTGTGTGTGTGCTTAGCTGAAGATAACGAGTAGAAACGAAAATACATATTTCCAGCATTCATCACGAATTACGCATTGTTCCGTGCCTCGTCTTCTGCTGTCACATGTCTGCAAAGATTTCATCTAAGAATGATTGGAACAAGAAAATAAATTAGAAAATAAGCAAATTAATTCCCACAAAGAAGAGAAAAAAATGTTTTTAAAAGCACGCACGCACACACGCACACACGCACACAAACACAAAAGCAAAAAAAAAAACCCCAAAAAACAAACACTAATTATTATGGATACGTAATTAAAGTTGGTCAATGGCGGTGAAAAATTTTGAGTGGCTTATATTCTTACTTTATTTACTTCTACGATTATTTTTGTTCTTGTTTGCTTAAATATATTTGAGAAAAACTAAACTGACGGTCTCCTAATCTAATGATGAAGTCTGTCTTACTTTCTGCGTATGTTTCCGTTCTCTCGCCAACACCAGTTCGTCTTTTCGTCTTTCTTCCTGTAACAAACAGATATTTCCTTTCATATGGTGGCACATGAGGATTAATGGTTATTATATGATGAATAATTATTAGGTTGGTGTAAAAATAATGACGCAATAATGTCGTTTTTTGACGTATTTTTTAACGTCAAAAAACGACATTATTACGTCATTATTTTTGCACCAACCTAATAGTTACGAGTATGGATATCTATTAGAATTCCTGGAAACACGTTAAGAAAAATAATGTTCGTCTTCATCTGCAGGCATGTGCGAGTCTGTTGTAAAATGGCTGGTTGAAGACTTTTAAATCATATTGGGTGGAGCATTTTGGGAGAGCATTTTGGGAGAATGAATGAAGGCATTTTGGAGGAACGGTGTCGACAATTGTGATAGGAGTCGTAAGGACTTTCAAAGTAAATGTAATAAAGACAGGGATGATTTTAATGGCTGCAGTTTTCACTTGGTTAGGATGCTTGTGAGAACTTTTCAAAATAAATGAATTCAACATTTTCAAAGGAAATGAATGCCACGCATGAAAGATTTTTAAGCAGATATTTTAGCTAAAGAATAGGATACCTTACAAAAGAGAAAATTGCGTTTCGGAATATATAAATAACTGAATGAAGAGAAGAAAAATAATGTGTAGGCTTAGCTGTTAGAAAATTTGGGTGAAGTAAATGTGAGTGTGCCACGTAGTTGTGTTGAAATTTAGAAGTCGGTTACCTAGGTGAATAAATGTCCCAGGCTGGGAGAATGATTGTTTATATCCTTCTTTTATAGTCCTGAACAGCGCTACCTAGTGGCGTCCTGACGGACAAGGTAGGAATAATCCCCACAGTATTTTTGAAAAAACAATGCATATGAAAAGGTGTGGAGCAGACAACGTTTTCCTATTTTTTCTAGTCAGTAAGAAGCTAAATAAATGTTTGTAACAGTTTTAGTGAGAGCATAAATTATTTTCAAATGAAAGATCCCAGTTTACAAATATTTGAATTTCATCAGTCATCTATTTTAACAAATCAGAAGTTAAATAAATGTTTATAAAAGTTTTTTATTTAGAGTCTATGTAAATGTAAGATCTTAGTTTGCAAAATTTTAATTTCATCAGTCATCTAGTTTAACCAATCAGAAAGAAAATAAATCGTTCTAACCAATCAGGAACAAAACAAATCGTTTTAACCAATCAGGAACAAAATAAATTGCTCTAACCAATCAAAAAGAAAATAAATCGTTCTAACCAATCAGGAACAAAACAAATCGTTTTAACCAATCAGGAACAAAATAAATTGCTCTAACCAATCAAAAAGAAAATAAATCGTTCTAACCAATCAGGAAAAAATATATTGTTCTAACCAATCAGATATTTTTTTTAGTTCAAGCATAAAATGGATGCAAAAAGAGGATCACAGCTGAGAAGATTTTGCATTTCGTTGGCCATATTTTCAAAAGCAATCAGAAAACCGAGAAATATTATTGTCTCTTGTCAACAAGCAATTCATTAAACGCTTCTTTTTTTTTTATTTCTTTGGCGCTAACTCAATTTGGTAAAAGCTTTGATCAATTGTCTTCTTTTGAGATTACGCTATACATATAAAACTATTTTACTCTTTCTCGTACCTTTCACTTCTTGCTATTGCTAAACCTCTACTAAAATGAATATTCAGCTACCTTCCATTAATCAACCTTTTTGGAAATATTTACCAACCGCTGATCACATGGCAGACATTTCCACTTCGTCTTGCTACAGTCACTGAACTCTTTCATTATTTAGATTACAGGACAGTCGTTCTAAATGTATTGGTGTTTAGTGTCACTCTCCTAATATTCTAACAATTTTGCCATCAGTCCACTTTCAAGTGTCTCTCGATCCTGGCTACCTTCAGGAAATTTCGAACTGAAACTTGCATTCAACCTACTATTTTTTTTTCGTTTCGCTAGAGGATTTATTGTGGGAGCCGGGTGATGCTTGTTGAGGGAGTTATGGTGATTATTGGGGCGCAGAAGATGATATGTTGTTGGTGCTAAACTTATTTAGGGTAGTAGGAGTGATCACTAATTATTCCAGGTGTTGTCCGGAATAGAACGATCTTGACCCAACGTACATAGGAACAGACCTAACAAGGAAAGGATGAAGTAATGCATTTAAACAAATGAATTTTAAATGGAACTGAAGATAAAAATTTACCGTATTTGACGGCATATAAAACGCACGGGTGTATAAAACGTACCCCAATTTCAGCAGGGCAAATCAATAAAAAAATTAGAGATTAGTAAAATTAGTAAACCCACATAAGGCATATAAGACGCAGGGAAATTTTAAAAGATATTTCTTTAAAAAAAAAGTGCGTCTTATATGCCGTCAGATATGGTATTTAATAACAAATAATTTATTTGGATGTTTTTACATCGCATGGCAAATATAATAAAACACTTGAAAAGAAGGGTAAGTTCGCATATACAGATGTGAGGTGTTTTTGTGTTTTTCTTGAAATGGGAAAGTTAATACATACACATTTAGGTGTGTTTAATTTAAAAAAAAAACCCTTTGAAAATTCATAGACACACATTGAAGTATGTTTAATGAAGTCCATAAGAAATGAAAAGTTTACAGACACACATCGAAGTGTGTTTAATGATAAAAAAAACCCTTGAAAAGGGAAAAGTTCAGTTCAAAAATTCAGATTTAACAAAATTTATTAGAATTAAATTTTTGCTAATTATATATATATATATATATATATATATATATGCTAATTTTATATATATATATATATATATATATATATATATATATATATGTTAATTTTATATATATATATGCTCATTTTATATATATATATATATATATATATATATATATATATATATATATATATATATATATATGATAATCCTAAGCAGCCAGGCAAAACTTACCTAGGTTTCACCAGTTTCCCTGAAGATCCGTTTAGGTGAAACCTTGGTAGGTTTTGCCTGTCCCCTTAGGATTATCTTAGGTTTTGCTCTACTGAGTATATTGAGCACTTTACGTAGTTGTCTTTTTACTCGTTTTGTTTTTTTTTTCTTTGGACTTGGAGCTTGAACACTAGACAATTGTTTTCACCTTGTTTTAATGTTCTTGGTTCTTTCTTTATTTTATTCTCCATTTTCCCTCGGGTACCGATTTGTTCTACTGCAAATTGAACTATCCGAGGTTTTTTTTCCAAACGAGTACCACCATTTATATATATATATATATATATATATATATATATATATATATATTGCTCCTTAATAATTGTCTGCGAGACCTCTTTCTGCCTTCCATCATTCCTCTAGGAAAGTGACACGCTGTGCCTTCTCGGTCTAACGCTCTTGGCTGACATGAAGTGGAAATACTATATTGAATCCACTGATAGATCAGCTGCTAAGAAAGTCAGTTCACAATGTGAGGCATTATTTATCTCCAGAATCTATCTCCAGCGTCTCCTATTCATCCATGCTTAGAATATTGCTGCCACATTTGGTCCAGTGCTCCTGCTATATCTAGAGCACATTGATAAAATCCAAAACAAGAATCAACAATATTATTGGTCCTGATCTGGCATTCCGGCTTCAGTCACTTCCCCAACGCTGTATGATTGCCTTACTGTCCCTTTTCTATAAATACTTTCAATTCTTCGTATGAGAGCTTCGCTATGGTACCTAGCCTTTTTTTTTTAATTTAAGTCCAGTACGAGAGTGATATCGAGGTCTCACCAATCTACAGTCATGTTGGCCAGACGTAACAGTAACTTCTATATTGACAGGTTCTTTTCTCACACTTCTTCTTTGTGGAACTCCCTTCCGGCTCCATGCTTTTCAGCCAACTTTAATCCTCAAAAATTGAAATGCAATGTCAATCGCTATCTACTATCCTCCTCTTAGTGGCTTTACTGCCTTGCTTGGGGTGAACTTGACATATATATATATATATATATATATATATATATATATATATATATATATATATATATACATACTCACACACACACACTCATACTGAGGGTGAGATTAATAAATTGTCGTTTAAATTCCACAAAAAGGAAAATAAAACTGACATCATTTTAACGGGTATATTTACAAAAATGACACAAAAATATCTTGAAATACTAAAGAGTAAATTTATTCAATAAAACCGCCATTGGCTTCAACCACGGCCTCCAGGCGACTTCAGGAACTTCTGCAACTCTTCCAGCCGGTTTCCTTGTTTAAGTTGGTGAATGCTGCCATAATCATTACCTCCAGTTCATCTTTGGTGTTAAAACGGGTTTTGTTGGTCTCTCGCTCAACTGTGCCCTGCACATAATAATCAAGTGTGTTGCAATCTGGGGAGTTTGATGGCCAGATGTAAGGGCTGATGTGGTCGCAGAAATTGTCTGACAGACATGACTGGGTTCTTCTGCTTGTGTGGCATGGTGCAGAGTCCTGTTGTCAGATATAGGTTCTTCCATCTGCCACCCTCTTGACCCAGGGCAACACTACTTCCTCAAGGCTCTTAATGTACGCCTCCGTGTTGAGTCTGAAGACCTCACCACCAAATTCGGGTGTTCTTTTCTGATCAGAACGATCCGAGTAAGTTTTCCCAACTGCTGTACATTCGTAATCACCATTAGACTCATCCAACACTTCCCGAATGCTCTGCACTGTCCTCAGACTGACACTGTGAAATGTTAGTATTGGTTTCTCAGAAACGATGCTCGCATGACCCTACTATACTGTGCAGTCGATGACATCAAAAACAAAAAACACGTATGTGAAAATTTAGAAACATAAACTGTCGACAATTTACCCATCGCACACACACATTCTCTCTCTCTCTCTCCCTCTCTCTCAATATAATATATATATATATATATATATATACATACATACATATATATTTATATATATATATATATATATATATATATATATATATATATTACCTGTTCTTGAATTTTGTCTTTTTGTCATCTCTCCTAAACCTTGTTTTGTCATCCATTTACTCAAGTTTGCTAAGATGGTTATGCTTTTTTTCTTTTGTCCCTCTTGCCTTTAATATCCTGTGAGTGTCAAATTTTCTAATCCTTCTTTCCTTATTATGCATCCTAGAAATTTCAATACTTTCTTCCTAATGCTAAATATAAATGCCCATTTTCTTTCAATTTTCTCTAGAATTTCCTCATTGCCAACATGTTCAGTCCATGATATTTTCAGTATCCTTCTGTAGTACCACATTTCTATCACTTTGAGTCTCTTCTTCATCTGTGAGGAAATTGTCCAGCATTCTCTGCCATATTGAAGGACTGATATTACATAACAATTCAGTGCTCTTTCATTTGTTTCCAACAAAATTTTTTAGTTTCTTGATACTTTACTTAGCTTTTAGAAGGCATCTTTATATTGGATTTCAGAGTTGCACTTTCCAATTTCTGTTAAAACACATCCCAGATATTTAAATTGTTTCATTTTAGTATCTCTAATTTGTAATTTGTATGTTGGACTGTTACTTTTGCAAACAACCATGTATTCCATCACCTTTATATTTGGCGTGCAGTCAGTTAAAAAAGTTCTCTGTAAGTATATATATGTGTGTGTGAAAGAGAAAATATATGCTGATAAGTAACGGGAACTTGATTCATGTATATAGTTTCAAAAGGAAGACAGTCTCAGCTGGTATCTCTCTAGGTGTCACTTTTGTAAGTGGCTGTCAGGAGGGTTTCTTAGAAGTCACTGTAGTACTACTTAATCCTTTTGATGTGAATGAATTTTCTAATACAGACAATTTTTCTGGAAATGAGGTAGCTCACTTTTTATTTACTTTCAGATTAACTACTGGCTCTCAAGCTAATACTTGGTTATTTTTTTTCTGTATCAATGAATGCATACTGTATTCTTTATTACGTCTGCCAAAATCAAAATTGCTCAAGTGAAGCCAGTTTTTTTTCTTGTAGAAACGAGGCATAGGTATATTATTTCTATTATTTTTAGAGCTCTGTACTTGATTGCTCATTGTTCGTGGTGTCTCCTCGCATTGGCTATTTGTTGTGTAGAGATATGTGTATGTCTAACCTACACTATGATTAACTGGTTATAAAGCCAAGTTCTTCATGGTTTATCAAAGTGGTAATATGTGTAACTGCTACTGGTAAATGTATTTTCAGTAGCTCACAGTAAACAACTTCCATACATTTAAAAACAATGCTACCCATGAAGAAATGTCATGAATACACCTGAGGAAATTGAGAATGCTTTTCAGCACCTTCTAGTAGAGTATCAGAGTGTGACAATAGACAACAAAACAAGCTTCACTAACTATTACCCTATGCTGATAATCCTTGGGTTATTCAATGTTGAATTTTGCAGGGGGCACCCAGTGAGAATCAAACTCAATCCTTCATAGTATTGGTCAACCAGACTAGCCTTGCTAATTGTTATTCAATGCTGAGGCATCTCAGCACTGGTCATGTTATTTAATGTTGTATTTTGTATGGGGCACACAGTGAGGATCAAATTCCCTACTCAGTAGTAATGGTCAATCAGATTACGCTTGCTACTCCTTATCTCATGCCGAGACACCACAAAACTTGTTGGATTATTTAAATTCGTATTTTCTATGGGTCACCCAGTGAGGATCAAAGTTTCTACTCCACAGTAATGGTCAACCAGACTAGCCTCGCTAATCATTATCCTCAGCCCTTGTTAGATTATTTAATGTTGAATTTTGTATGGGTCATCCAATCAGGATCAAACTCACTACTCAGTAGTAATGGCCAACAAGGCTAGTCTTGAATTCCAGTTGAGATTGTTACATTCACTTACATACAAATACCCTTGGGAAAGGTCTGAATCCATTTCTTCTCTCCAGTCCAGGGTAAATAGCAGAACAGACTGGTCCCTATAATCTTGGTTGGCAACCAGTCTTAGCGAAAGAAAACTCTGAATTCAAACCAACCTGGAGAGTTTGGCTCTGACGGGCTATCTAGTCCACCCACCACTGCATCTATGGTTGCAGTACATGTGGCACCTCTATAATCAGGATTTCAAGACTCATGATCTTGATAGGGCATCCAGTGTGGATCAAACTTATTACTTAGTAGTAATGATCAGACTTGTTAGCCATTACCCAACACCAAGGTACCTTAAATCTTTGATTATTTAATTTAAATTTTTATATGTTCTGTAACAATCCTCACTAACTATTATTCTATGCTGCGATACCTGAATTCTTGTTGGGTTATTCAATGTTGAATCTTACATATGCCACCCAGTGAGGATCAGAATCACTACCAAGTAATAATGGTTAATTAAACTAAGCTTGATAACCATTATACCATGCTGAGACACATAATGTTGTATTTTGTGCATGACACCTGGTGAGGATCAAAATCAATACCCAGTGAAAAATGGACAACCAAACTTGGTTTGCTAACCATTATCCCATTATGAAACATTTAAAGCCAAATTTTGAATGGGACACTCAATGAAAATCAGAATGACTACTCAGTAATAATGGTTAACTAGACTAAGCTTACTAACTATTATACCATATACCAGTGCAACAGTTAATGTTGAATTTTGTATGTGACACCCAGTGAGAATCAAATTCACCACTCAGTGGTAATAGTGCCATAAATGGAGTAAAGCTTTTAATAATATAAAAATATGAAAAAAAAAATTGTAAATTCTATATCTATATAATATTTAATGTTTTTTTCTTAATTTTTGGCGCCAGATTTGAAGTGGTGACTGTTATCTGAAAGAGAACTAGCAGTCAAATAATCTTTTTTTTCACCTGTCTGATGTTCTTAGCCAATCAGATTCACCCATAAAGAATCCTTGCTTTCTGACAACCTTTTTTTTTTAGAGGAAGTCTTTTGATTTGTTCTGGCTTGGTTTCTATTGATTGTTGTCTAGAAATAATGATAGAGTTTCTGAATTATTGTTTCTCTATCTCATTGGCTTGTAAGTCAATGTGTTTTACCTGCAAATGCAGTTTGAATACTTAAATGACCTTTATGGTTCTTTTTTGAAAGTTATTCTCTCAAACGTCAATCATGATCTAATGAAAAGAAAAGCTAGGTTGTGTCAGTGATATAGTCTTATCCTGGCCTCAACATCACACCAGCTTTGAAGACACATTTATTTTGGCTAGCTAAGTCAGAAAATGCGACACTGAAATCTAAAACATATTGGCACAACCAAAGATACATTCTGAAAGCTAATCAATGTATTAAGAGATAGAAAAACTTGGCTAGAAACAATGAAAAGAGTTTTGAACAGTTATCTGATATCTCTCCTACAGTAAATGTTGGACAATATTCTCAAAGATGAGGAGACTTGAGGCAGCAGAAATGTGGTTTTACAGAAGAATGCTGAGAATATCATGGACTGAACATGTGAGCAACGATGAGGTTTTAGAGAAAATGGAAAAAAAACTTATCCTTAACATCAGGAAGAGACGAATGGAATTTTTGGGGGCACATAATGAGGAAGGAGGGCTTTGAAAATCTGTTACTCACAGGACAGATTCAAGACAAAAGGGACAGAGGAAAACATCGCATAGCATACTTAATGAGCTTGAGAAAACTGATGGCAGAACAAGTTTTAGAAATTTATTCAGAATTTATTTAAAGCTGTAAGTGACAGGAAATTGTGGAGATCCATGATTGCCTACATCCTATGAAGACACAGCACATGAAGAAGAAGACTCTTTTGGGGTAAAAACATGAAATTACTTCTTTTTCTGTTGGTTTTGCAAGATTCTGATAAGAAGTATTTTTCATTATTAGAAGCTATTAATTTTAGTTTTGATTAATTGTCACATCTTTATTGCTGTTTCTTATAAAAACCTATTCTGATATTTCATTTAAACTTGCTGAAATTAAACTGCCAAAAATCTATAACAAGAAAATGGACAAGATTCGGCATTACATCCAATATCTTGGGAGTCATCTCTAATATTTTTCTTCAGTTAATATAATTTTTATGAAAAAAGCACAAAAATGAATCTAAGGAATCTCTTTCATGGCAATAATATTACATGCCTATCAGTAATAATATGTAACAATATGTAATAATATTACATGCCTATGTGTAACAATATGTAATAATATTACATGCCTATGAGTAATAATATGTAATATTATTACATGCCTATCAGTAATAACATGTAATAATATTACATGCCTATGTGTAATAATATTTAATAATATGTAATAATATTATATGCCTATGTGTAATAATATGTAATAATATTACATGCCTATGTGTAATAATATTTAATAATATGTAATAATATTACATGCCTATGTGTAATAATATGTAATAATATTACATGCCTATCAGTAATAATATGTAATAATATGTAATAATATTACATGCCTATGTGTAATAATATGTAATAATATTACATGCCTATCAGTAATAATATGTAATAATATGTAATAATATTACATGCCTATGTGTAATAATATGTAATAATATTACATGCCTATCAGTAATAATATGTAATAATATGTAATAATATTACATGCCTATGTGTAATAATATGTAATAATATTACATGCCTATCAGTAATAATATGTAATAATATGTAATAATATTACATGCCTATGTGTAATAATATGTAATAATATTACATGCCTATCAGTAATAATATGTAATAATATGTAATAATATTACATGCCTATGTGTAATAATATGTAATAATATTACATGCCTATCAGTAATAATATGTAATAATATGTAATAATATTACATGCCTATGTGTAATAATATGTAATAATATTACATGCCTATCAGTAATAATATGTAATAATATGTAATAATATTACATGCCTATGTGTAATAATATGTAATAATATTACATGCCTATCAGTAATAATATGTAATAATATTACATGCCTATCAGTAACGGTTAAAAATTCAAGGTTTATTTTAAGATAAAATGATATCTTTCATACTTGGGGAAATATAGTGATTTCAAAATCCTTTTTTGAAGTGATAATGAAATGACTACTATTTCTACATACAAAAGTACTCCATCACAAATGCCGTATTTTTGTTACCAGGTTTAATTTTAGTTTTACTCCATTTCAACTTAAAAATAATCCTGGTAACAAAAATACAGCAGCAAAATCACCACCTATAAATTATCAGGCATGGCTGAGCATTGATAAACTGTGGGCAAGATTACATATGGACTTTGTTGAACCACTAAATGGTTTATACTATTTAATTCTAGTCAGCAGTTTCACAAAGTGGCCCAAGATATTAAAGTTTACACAACCTGCTACTGCAATAACAATTAAATTTTTACATAAATTTTTTACAGGGTTTGGAGTACTTGACACCGTGGTATCCAACAATAGACCTCAAATTTACTTCTTGTGAGTTTTAAAATTCCTGCAAAATCTACATGGTTGAACATTTGACAACGTTGAATGGTCAAATTGAGTGGTTTGTTGACACCTTTAAAAGGTCCTTAAGAAAACCTAAATGCTTGGAAGGTGAAGAAACAGCACTACAAGAATTTTTGAGTGTATATCAAATGATGTCACATGCTAATGCCACCATGAAAATCTCACCTGCAGAGCTCATGCTTGCTAGGAAAGTTACATCCATTTTTGACAAAATACTGCAAGGGAATAAAAAGAAAAGTCAACAATTTGAAACTATAAGATCATTTAAGATTGTTGATAGTCTTCTTTAAAAGCTTTAAGGCCAGAAAGGAAAATTGGCAGAAAGGAAAAATTATTGAATGCTTTGGTAGTATGATGTACATTGTCAAAGGTGGATGATTTCAACATAGAAGGCATATAAATCAATTGAAGTCTAGATATACACAGAATAGTCAATCAGTGCAGTTTAATTCAACAACTTTACAATACATTTGAAATACATGTTCATAAAACTAATATTACAATACAATGGCAGGATAAGCGAAATCATAATATGACTGAAATTTTGGAAGTGGACCCATCTCAGAAAAAGTATCAAGAAAAGAAAGTGCATATCTAAAAGTGGAGTGCTGTGGAGATGAACACATCTCTCCAGAATATGACTTGGACTCATCCAAATAGCATATATACTGATGCCAAGAATTGCCAGCAGAGAGTTAGGCATGCACTCGCCAGGAGCGTTGCCAGGAGCATTGTCAGGAGTGTATGTGCTCGGATTGCCCCACATTAAAAACTGGCCTTGTGCCGCATCCTGCCTTGTGAGGAATCTTTGGGTAAATACCAAGTTAGTGGCTTTAGTGCTCTCAGAGCTTTTAAGACTTGCTGCCTTTGGCTGGAGTGGAACTCAGATGAGGCTATGTCTATGGGCAGAGTCTTGTCTGAGGAAAAGTAGACAGCCATCCAACCCCATGTATTCAGAGTCTACAGGGAATTCTTGCCTGAATATGCGCTCTGAAAGCCCCACATTAAAAACTAGCCTTTTGCCACATCCCACTTTCTGGGGAGGCTTAGGGTAAATATCAAGTTAGTTGGAAGCGAGTCTTATTCCCTTACTACCAATTCACTAAGACTACATTGACTCCAAGTGACATTATATTTCATAATTATGTTATCCTCATTCAACTGAATGAAGACATAGCAAATACCAAACCAGAACTCCATCCACAGCATTCTTTTCATTTGTGTCGAGCCAAATATGAAAATTTGTTATCCATTATGTGTTTATGAAACATGGATGGACCATTACTGCAGGCATTTATTGTCCGCAGCTTTACAGGGCATGATGGGTAAATTGTCGTCATTTTATATTTTTTTATTATGTATATGTGCTTTGATTTTTTTTTTTTCATTTTGTTGACTGTAAGGTATAAGTAGGAACAGCTTGGCACCCTCCATGAATAAATATTCACTCCACCAGAAATTTGGAAATGGCATGTTGTAGTGCTTGACATTCATGCCAGAAACTCCAATATGAACATTTCAGAGTGTTTGGGTGTCAATCTGAGGACATTCCTGGGGATTCGTAAAAAGGTGTTGGAGCTATAGGTTAATTAGTAAGACTTATATCACTATTATCTACCCCCTCAAAAAAAAAAATTCTTACAATCTAAAAATATTTTCTGTCTTTAAATAACCTGCAAAGGATTGATAAGCAGTAAAAACGAATTAATCTGCCCATAAATAATATTTTTATAAATTTAATTTGTGTTTTTAGCTTTCTGCTAAAACGTAATTAATTTCCAAACACCCTAATAACTCAAAGTATACACTTCAGTTGTTTGGGATTGTGATATGATGTATTTTCATGCTGAAGTATAGTTTATTAATAGTTTTGACTAGTTTTTTTTCTATTTTGTTTTCAACAGTTTATCACAGCATTTAAACTAATCTCTTATTTAGCCATGAAACTGAAGTAAAATTAAAATAAACAGGTAGACTCGGACAGGACTTGAACACATATCCAGTACCATATGGGATCATTTTTCTTGACTACAATAACTGTGATAAAAAGCATTGACAAAAACAATGAAACAAGTAGAACTTAATAATATGTAATCTCATTCTCTATATTAAAACATAAATCTGTCGGCAATATAATATCCTGATCGAAATGGTAAATGTTCAGTATTTATTTTGAGAAGATTCCAGAATTTTTCTGTCTATTTATCAGCTCTCTATATTTAGTCTTCTGAGATTATGAAATAAAGTGTTTCATGATTAAATGTATTTTAATATGAGAACAGACTAGTCATTTTTTGTTTTATATCAGAGTTTATTGACTATTGTTTGGGTGTCAAATTGAACTTGAGTAATTCAAAATATGGAAGCCTTTTTCTTTTATGTATTGTGTCTCTTCAGAATGTGTGCAATCATGGCTCTCCACAATTTCTTGTTCTTTGTAGCATTTAATAAATTGTGTCTTTTTTTGTTATTTCTCTTAAACATTGATCCATCATCCATTTACTCAAGCTTACTAAGGAAGTTATATGTTGTATTCCTCTTGCCTTTAATCTGCCATGTGAGTATCAGATTTGCCAATGCTTTTTTTTTTCTCATCATGTAAACTAGTAATTTAAACTGTCTCTTCTTGATGTTAAGTTTTCTTTTTGTTTCCATTTTCTCTAAAACTTCATCATTGCTCACTTATTCAGTCCATGGTATCCTCTGCTGCCTCAATTCTCATTTTGATCACCAACGAGATTGTCCCGCATTCACTGCCAAACAGGAGGACTGATATTACATGACAGTTGAGTCTTCTTTTCTCCTTGGATTCATAATCTTCACTTGCCATGGGGAAATTTACCCCCTCCTCTTTTATTCATATCACATAAGTCATTAATTATTGCCATTTTAACAATGACCCTCTACCTTGAGTGGCTCTCAGTATTTTTAGATATTTCTGGTGTAATCTGTGAGTTTTAAACCTAATGTCTGTACACAGATGGTGGAATTATATGTGTGTATTGTCTCAGGTGATGGAATTTAAACACCTTTTCTTTCTTAATCAGAGGCTCCTGGATGGTATTCATTTCTATGCTAGGTCTGCTGAGGAAGTTATTAGTGCCTAACATGTGTGCTGATTCTTTCAGTCATCTTTCATCCAGTGTTGTCTTCTATTATCTTGACTTTATTCTGCTTGGGTTGATGGTCACTTTTCCCTACATATATGATCAGCATCTCTCTCCAGATAACAATCTCACAGTTTTCCTGAATCCTTACTTTTAGAAAGTAGCTGCTTTCTTCTTTGTATTTCCTTCAACGGCTATATGGGATAAAATACACACACAGTTCCTGGTCATTTGTTGAACTGCTTTTGAATAATGACTTAATGTTGTATGAGTATTGAAATGCCAGTTACTCTGGTTCAGAGGAAGAACTGAATACACAAAATAAGTTGAATAAAATTGATGCGTATTAACTGATAAGTCATATCACCTAGAGGGGGAAAATGGAACTAGATCAGTCTATCCCCATGAATTGAATAAAAGGTTTGATTCAAAATTCTTAGAAAGCTACTGAGTACAATGACAGAGACCTAGGGAAGGAAGAAGTGTAATAATGCTAAGATGTAAATAAAACAACCCGAGATGTGCAAGCTGATCTGAATAATAATGTATATAATATGGATAATTCTAGACATAAAATATACAATAAAATGTATTTGAAATATCTAATGATGACACAGTGTCAGATGCATAAAGGGAACTACAAGAACTCCTATAGAAGGAAATGAAGGAAAGCAAGAAGAAAGGACTAAGCATTAATTTCAAGAAATAGAGAATGCATGGCTGTTACCAAAAGGAACAACTCAACATGCAAATTACACATTGGAGCTAACAAAATCAAAAAAATACAATTATTTAACTATCTAGAGAGTGTTTTAAAAAAGAATGGAAAATGCAACATCAAAATCCAAAGTTGCATTGGAAGAATGAACGTTGCCATCCAAAAGCTAAGCAAAGTTTTAAGAAACAGAAAAATATCCTTAAAAACAAAGAAAAGAGTACTGAACCGTTATGTAATATCAGTTTTCCTATATGGTAGTGAATGCTGGGTAATCTTCGCGCAGATGAAGCAACAGGTAAGTGCTTCTACAGAAAGATAATGAGAATGCCATGGACAAAACATGTAGGCAACAATGAGGTTTTAGAGAAATGGGGACAAAAAGGACACATACTTAATGTCCGAAAGAGATAGTTTAAATTTCTAGGGCACATAATGAGGAAATGGGGCTTGGTAAATTTGTTAAATGCAGGACAGATTGAAGGTAGAAAGGACAGAGAAAAAAAATGCATAATCTAACTAATTAGCTTGAGTAAATGGATGGTGGAACATGGTTTAGAACAGATAACAAAGAAATAAAATTTATTAAGAGCTACAAAGGATGGGAAATTATGGAGAGGTTTTGGTTTCATCTGTCTCGCTTGAGACACACCACTTCTACTGAAGCTGCGGTACATACAGTGCCCCTATAATTAATGAGTTAGAACACTCATGATCATGTTCATTCATCTGCCAAGTTTATTGAATTGTTTATAAAAGCATATGTTTTGTTCTTTCAGTTTACTTATCTTCCAAGTTTATTATTGTTTTAACTTTCTTCTCAAGTAGTTGGTAAGTTCTCTTTCTGTACAGGATCAGATATTCTTGATTTCATAGTCTCTCCATGAATATTGGCCTTTTAGTTGTTTTTTTTTTAAATCTTTTAAACCCCAAGCAAAGCAATAAAGCTACTATGACACAGGGGGTTACTGAGTGTAAAAGAATATAAGAAAAAAGAAAAATATTATTAAGGAGCAAGAAAAATAAAAGAACAGGAATTAAGAAGACAGAAGATAACAACTGACATTGCATTTAAATTTTCGAAAATCAAACTTCACTGGAAATCCAGAAGCCAGAAGAGAGTTCCACAAGTGAGAAGTGTAAGTAACTGTTAGTATAGAACTAACAGTTACATGTAACCATTTGAAGTGTAAAATGATGAAAACTTTTTGCCAATCTAGTACTGAACTTAAATTCATAAAGTCTAGATACCATAGAGCAAAGTTCATCACAACTATTAGGTTGGTGCAAAAATAATGACGTAATAATGTCGTTTTTTGACGTATTTTTTAACGTCAAAAAACGACATTATTATGGTCTATGAATGGAATGATAGAATAGTGAGAGAATAATGGAATAGTGGTATATGTATAAAATAGTGGAACAGTGGTCTATGAATGGAATGATGGAATAGTGGAAGAATAATGGAATAGTGGTATATCTATAAAATAGTGGAACAGTGGTCTATGAATGGAATGATGGAATAGTGGAAGAATAATGGAATAGTGGTATATCTATAAAATAGTGGAACAGTGGTCTATGAATGGAATGATGGAATAGTGAGAGAATAATGGAATAGTGGTATATCTATAAAATAGTGGAACAGTGGTCTATGAATGGAATGATGGAATAGTGGAAGAATAATGGAATAGTGGTATATCTATAAAATAGTGGAACAGTGGTCTATGAATGGAATGATGGAATTGTAGGGATATTGTGTAATAATGAAATATTAGGTTGGTGCAAAAATAATGACGTAATAACGTCAAAAAACGACATTATTACGTCATTATTTTTGCACCAACCTAATATTAATATGAAAACATTTATAGAAAAAG
Source organism: Acanthosepion lycidas (assembly GCA_963932145.1). NCBI lineage: Eukaryota > Metazoa > Mollusca > Cephalopoda > Sepiida > Sepiidae > Acanthosepion > Acanthosepion lycidas. The sequence continues at coordinate 23,522,507 of OZ010593.1, forward strand.
GTGCAGGGAAGCTACATTATGTGGGTGAGAAACTGAGTGAATCTGAGATGCTTTTATTCACAGCTCCCAGGTTTCACCATTATATTTTACAACTGAATGGGATGCTGTATATCAAGTTTGTGATCATTTTTTTTGTAGTGTAAGTTCAGCCTTGATGATGTTATTGTCAACAAAAACTGTCAAATTAGTTCTTTTTCTCTTTCTGATGGCAAGAGAAAGGACACTTCTACACCGAATCAAGAAGAGATAGCTGAAATTCATTGGATACATAATGAAAAAGAAGGGATTGGATAACTTAATTCTCACAGGGAATACTGAAGGCAAAAGAAATAGAGAAAGGTAGCAAGGTACTTACGTGATGAGCTTGTGTGACTTGATGGCAGAATGGAGGGGTAGATGGGTGGAGGGCTTTAGCGAAGGGAGAAAACTGCTACAAGCTACATGAAATAGAAAGTTGTGGAGAGCTATGATTGCCTATATCCTGACAGGATGCAGCACATAAAAGAAGAAGAATGTTGGCCATAAGAACTTTTTTTATGCTTTTATATTGACCAAATCTCTGATAAAAGCACAGTATATTTGGGACAGTAATTTTTCAAAATATTTCAATGTATTTTTGAATGGAAAATAACCTAATAAAGGTCCAGAGTTGTTGAGAAATATTTGAATTTGAATTCTTGTTGTAAATATTTTCTTTTTAATTCAAAACCAATTCATTATATTTACAATGCATTAGTTTGTAATCTTGAAAAATGTTGAAGTGCAATCCCATTTGCTTCTGTAGAATAGACGAAGCCATTTTATTTTGTGAAAAACATTACTTAAATGCATGTTTGTGGAATTTTAGGTCTTCAGTAAAAATGGGTTTAAGACAAGTGCTTTTAATGCAGATAGAATTTAGAAAAAAGAATTTTTCTATTACTTCTCTTGAGATTTTATGTGCACTGAGTGATAGATTAGTGGTTAGTGCCTTCAGATGAAAGAACCTGAAGTTCACTGTTCAACTATCACAGAAAAGTGTTTAGGTGTGGATTTTTCTTCTTTTTTTTAAACAAAAAGAAATAAAAGAACAGATGACAGCAAGTCAAAATGCTGAATCATTAAATCCTTAGTAACATTCGTTTTCTTTTTCTGGAGTACATAATGCAACAGGGGCTTGGAGAATTTATCACTCACAGAACATATTGAAGGCTGAAGTAGCCACAGAAACCAGCATATCACCTACCTTTTATCTGTGTGACAGAGCAGGGACAAATAGGGATGGTAAAATGCCAAAAGTTGCTTAGAGATCCAAAGAACATAATGAAGAAAAGGAGAAAACAGCAAGTAAGATTACTTGTCTAAGCTTATGCGAATGAATAAGAGAACAAGGCAAAAATTTCAAAGGGCTTCAAATATGTAAGTCCCTTTTCTTTCTTAATCAGAAACTCATAGATGGTATTCATTTTTGTGCTAGGTCTATTGATGAGGTTGTCAGTGCCTAACATGATTCTTTCAGTCATTTTTATCCTCTAGTGTTTTCCTCTGTCTGTTACCTTGACTTTACTCCACTTAGGTTGATGACGCCTTTTCTCTCTATATGTGATCAGTTATGCCTGATTTCAGTGTGGAAAGTCATGAATACATATGTTCTGAAAGTACATAGCACATAAGAAGAGTTAGAAAGGTATATTATTCCTGAAATTATTAAAAGAAATATCTTTATAATTGCTGTGTTTATTCAAGCATTTTAGTTGATAAGATCTTTTATTATTCAGAAATAGTCTACTATTCAATATTCAATATTAAATTTTTGCTCTTACATGGAAACTATTCATCCTGTACAATACCGAATTATCTTGCTTATTTGGGAATTAAAAAAAAAACCTTAAACTCCATTATATATCCAAAATTGATTAAGTAATTGATTTTGACTTACATAACTTTTCATCGGATTTCGTGGAACGGAACAATGTGAATGTTCTCTTGCTAAACATGAAGCAAAATTCTTATACAAAATCATTAATTAATAATCATAGAATTTCCCAGGAAATTTGAAACATAGTCGATAAGTCTTAGAGATTTTGGCATGGTTTCTAAATCTATCACATACTTTTTCTTTTCTCATTTATAAAAAAAGCAGTCACCAATGACAGGTTATTAAAAAGAATTGGTTTGTAGCCATATGAAGTGTAGAATACTGTAGCTTTTCAAAATGTTTCTGACGAAAAATACTTCTGGGTTTGAGGAATTTCATTGTTTTCTGAAATTTAAATCAAAAGAATGAACTCATTTTTAACACTGTCATGGCTATGTATTACATTAGTTCTATAGTTTTTAGCAAGGATTAATTTAATCATCTATATGTGATCAGAGTAAAATGAAGATGTCTGTATCATTATGAGATGGTAATGAAAAATTCCCAGCCAAAGCCAATTCCCTATATCTCATTAGATGATCAAACATTTGGAGAAAAGGGCTTCAGAACTTTTCAACACTGCCTCATATATCAAATAAGATGTTAGGGAAGTTAATAATGCCTATTTTGAATTACAAACCTGTATATCCAATGTGTTTTCTTCATTGCATCAAAGTTCTACCCCAGGTGAGAAGTTTGTCTATATGGCTGAATATATTTACTTGGGAATCATGATTCCTTGAAAAAGACAGAAAGGGGTTACATCCACTTGGTATATATATATATATATATATATATATATATATATATATATATATATGCTATATTTATGGGTTAAGTTTTCATAATCTTCAGATTATCAGATGGTGTTTAAGCATGAAACAAACTGTCACTGTTTTAAATATAAATATATATAAATATAAAAGTGAACACTGAAGTCAACACTCAGAGGCGACAGGCTGTTTCATGCTGGACACAATCATCAGGCTGCTGATTGCGTCCAGCATGAAACAGCCTGTCGCCTCTGAGTGTTGACTTCAATGTTCACTTTTATATCTATATTTACATACACTCTATCTCTGATATTGAGCACTTTATCCCATAAATATAGCACACCTTAAAACTATATTTTGTTAAATATATATATATATATATATAAATATATATATATATATATATATATATGTATATATGTATATATATATAGGGTGCAATGAGTAAATTTTTGCCTAAATTACGCAAAAATGAAAATAACACTGACATTTCATTTTAGCAGATATAATTACCAAAATTACACAAAAATATCTTAAGAGTAAATTTACTCAATAAAATCACCATTGTCTTGAACCACAACCTTCAGGGGACTTCAGAATATCCTGCAACTGTTCTGGATGGTCTCCTTGTTTAAGTTGATGATTACTGCCATAATCCTTGCCTTCAGTTGGTATAACAAGGAGTTTTATTGGTCTCTTGCCAACTGTGCCTAACATATAATAATCAAGGGTGTTGCAATCTGGGGAGTTAGATGACCAAATATAAGTGGTGATATGATCTCAGAAATTATCTGACAGAGTCATCCAGCTTTTTCTAAATCCTTTGCACTGTCCCCATATTGACACCGAAACCTCTGAAATGATCGTATTAGACCTTCCAGATGGAATGCCAAGCAGTACAGCATGCTTTTTCTGGCAGATTGAATTGCATCATCATGCTCTGTTTCTCACAGATGGTGCCTAACTGAAACTACTATACTGTGCAGTCGACAAAATCAAAAACAAACAATACATGTGCATGAAATTAAAAATATAAAATGACGACAATTTACCCATTGTATACTGTATATATAACCAAGATGATATAATCCCTCTTATATATATATATATATATATATATATATATATATATATATATATAATTATTTATTTAAAAATATGATTCCAACACGCTACATAAGAGTTCTCATGTTTCAAAACAAGAGCCGAAAACTTCAATATAATTATTTGAATTAAATTGAATTAAAGTAAGCTCTGTTTCATCTTCAAGCAAATTTTTTTTGGAATAACTTATTTCTGAAATTTACGTGTTTTAATAGCATATTCATTATTGAAATCAAAATTTCCATGGTAACGGCCAGCGCGATTGTTCATATAAAGGGGGGCGCATGGTGTTAATAATTTGTATCAGTAAAGAGTTACATTCATATATGTCAAGTCAGAGTAAGGATAGGGTGTCTAAATTTAAAATGGAAGATGATTTCATCTAGTCTGGTTTACGTGTCTATGGAGATTTTTTTTTTTTTTATTTTTTTTTTTCTGTGTATATAAAAAAACTGCCGTAACATTTGTTTTTTGACGACTTCATAAAGGGTTATCTTTTTTGTAGGGTATTTAAGCTATTTATTAGGACTATGGATTTAAAAAAAAATTATATGCTAATTATTCAAAGCAAAGATTTGATATATATCTGTATTTATGTGTATATATATATATATATATATATATATATATTTAAGCAGCATATTTTCATTCAGACATGTTTCATTGAATAATGCAGATATATTGTGTCTATTTAATTTTCTAATGATCCTTTCCAGTTCTCTAAATAGTTTCTTGATGTTATTAGGTTGGTGCAAAAATAATGACGTAATAATGTCGTTTTTTTGACGTCAAAAAACAACATTATTACGTCATTATTTTTACACCAACCTAATATATCAATCTATATCTATATGAGAGATTATATGAACTTTCTTTATATATATATATATATATATATATATATATATATATATATATATATATAAACTGATCTTCACCTAATACATCTCCCAAGAGCCACTCAAGGTAGAGGATTACTGAATGAAGTTTCTGTGTGAGTGATAAGAGGAGGTAGCAAGTGTAGTTTATAAGGATATGTAGGAAAGATAACAGTTAACCTGAGATTTAAGATTGTAATCAACCATTAAACATCTTATTAGAAGTCTGTTCCACAAAGTAGCCGTTCTTGAGAATAACCTGTCTAAATGTAACTTATTCCTTACTAATCGAATATGAAGGACATGGATTGTTCTAGTAAACATGGCTTGGTGGATCTTAGCTATAAATGCCAGAATTAATGGAACTAAGGAATGTAGCTTTTCAGAAAATTTGCCATGGAAATAGCAATCGAGTAGCATGAGGCTTTCACTGCTTCATCTGTGGGAAAGGGGTTGTAGGTTGGGAAATAATTCATCACCTAAAAGGCCGTGTACATACTTTTGGACTCTCTGAAGACTGGGAAGTAATGCTGAAAATAGCAGAAAGCAATGAATCAAAATAAAAAATTCCATCCAAAATTGCCTAAAAGCAGTACATATCTAAAGAAGGACAAAGAGTATATCAGTAGATATAATGAGAAAACTTGAAATTAATAAGATCTTAAAAGGAAAAATACTATTACAAAAGAGCAGGATGTTACCTTAGAGCTTTGTGAATTGATTTCATTATCATCATCATCAGTCCCATGACCAGAATTTGGACTTTAGGATTGCTGCACAGCTGAACACTTGACCTGTTGTCTCCATTTATCTCAGTTGCATGCCAATGCCTTTGTCTCTGGGGATTATTTTCCAGGTTACTCAATGACTGTCTGCTCATGTTTTCCTTTGTCTACCACTACCTGTTTGGTCTAAAATTGAACCCTGTAGGATGGCAGTGAAAAGATAGTTATTACTTATGATATGGCTCTGACATTTCAACTTTATCTACTTGATGGGGGGTGATGACCTCATATCTACTGTCAATCAGACATGAAACAGATCCATTGAAAGACCTTATATCAACCTCATATTCACCAAATTATTTTTTAATCATTTCACTCTAAGCAAGATGATAAAGCCATGAAGATGCAATTGGTTACTGAGCATGAAAGAATCTGAGCAAATATTATTAAGAAGAAAGGACAATAAAAGAACAGGTTTGAAGGAGTTTGTTAAAATTAGATGTGCATATTTTTAGCTAATTCAGCTTGATATTACATTGTCCAGACAAGTGAAAGAAATTTTCTCTGTAGCACATGAAATATCCATTTTTGCCAGGAAAAAGTCAAGTATATTTATAACAAAAAACATTGTTGGAAAAATGTTGGCCTTTGATGAAATGTGTGATTAATTAGAATGTTCAGAAAGGCCAGAACATCATCCATTTCCGTTTCCATGCTGAATAGCAATGAATGACCCTTTAAGATCTCAGTTAAAATCTTGACATTACAAGGACAGATTAAAAATAAATGAAATAACAGATGAAGTGGCAAATACATGATTTCCCCAAGAAGGGATATTACAATGGAAACATCTTCAGTGGTTTGATTAAATAGTTTGGGTCCAAACTCTGTGAATGTCACTGAAGATGACAAATATCTGAAGAAGGCTGAAAAGTGAAACAGTTCAAACATCATAAGAACTGAAATTAAGAAAACTGTTTGAATAAATCAGTTTTTATAATGTAAGTTAATATTTTGCAATAAAAGGAATCAGTGTTGGTAAAATATTTAGAATATTCTTATATTTATATGAACAGTGTCTTCTGTGAACTTCAGATTATATTTCTCTGTATTAAAATAACAATAAATTATCAGGTTTTATTATGCAAACTAAGTGTAACATTTTTTATTTGTAAAGAAATCCAAGCTGTGTAGAATCATATTTGATTGACATAACTATTTAGGGGCCAGAAACAAAGACACGGAAGACGAAGGTAGGTTAAACAAGTCTATTGAAATAACAGATATATACAAAGCAAGAGTGTTAGTAATAAGCAGATAGAGGTGTACGTCCAACGGTAGATTAAAACTGTGTCTACGCTCCCCCACTGACTGCCTATGACTCTTGCTAGGAAATCTCACAGCTAGTATTTATGAGAGGAGGAAGAGTTCATTCTACTGTAGGAGGAGGGTTTACCACAACAACAATATCCCATAATCAAGGATACATTCTTATTTTATTATTTTTGGAGAAAAGGGCTTCAGAACTTTTCAACACTGCCTCATATATCGAATAAGATGTTAGGGAAAGTTAATAATGCCTATTTTGAAATACAAACCTGTATATCCAATGTGTTTTCTTCATTGCATCAAAGTTCTACCCCATAAAGAAAAATATGGGTTCTTTGACATTCTGTGTCCTTCATCAGTCATTTATTCACTGATTTTGTTAACTTTTCAACCAGTCTAATTTTCATGTTACTTAGAGCAGTTTTTATTGCTTCCCACAGATCTTCTTTACTTGTGCATTATTTTCCATTCCCAAGTACATCTCTTTTAATGATGGACCAGAAGTTTCTGACTGGATTCATATTTGGGGAAGCTGAGGGAGGGCAGACCACTCCATAAATTTTGTTTCATATATATATATATATATATATATATATATATATATATATATATACACATCTTTTATAATTACTGTATAAATAGTATCTAACATTAAAAGGATTAGATATTATCAGTCGATATGATGAAAGCATAGTAAGAACACCATAGACAGAACATGTGAGCAACAAGCAAGTTTTAAGGAAAATGGAAACAAAGAAGACTCTTATACTTATAATCAGAAAGAATCAGATGTTAATTCCTAAAACACATAATAAGGAATGAAGAATTGGAGAATTTGACACTCACTGGATATAATGACGTCAAGAGGGACAGGTTCGTCAACAAGTAACTTACTTGACAAGCTTGTAGAAATAAATGACAGAACAGAGAAAGGACATTGCTTAGAGATTTTATTTTTAATAGTTTCACTCCAAGCAAGGCGGGAATGCCACTCCACTAGTACAGATGGATTACAGAGAGTAAAACTGAGAAAAAAGACTGTATATAGGGAGGATTGAGGAAAAGATAAACAGGATTCAAGAAGATAGAAGATGGTGATTGATGTTGCATTTAAATTTTTTAAAATTGTATTTATCAGGGAAGTGAGTAAGAGGAAGGGAGTTCCACAGGTGGGAAGTGTGAGAAAAAACTGTTGGAGTAGATGTGGTGGTTGCATTTAGCTATTTCAGCAGTAAAATGGTGGGACTTAGATGTCAAACTAGTAGCACACTAAAATTCATGTAGTTGGGACACCAGAGAAAAAAAACTTGTCAGAACAGTTGTTGTGAAAATATTTGTAGAAAAGATAGAGGGAAGCCACATCACATCAGTGAGAAAATGACTGAAGTCAAGATACAAAGGATAAGAGTTGAGAAGAGCCATGACCACCCACATTTTGAAGGGACACAGCACATAAAAGATGATGAAAGACACAGTCTTTAATATACTCTCTTTGTTTTGTCAGTTTTGTATATAATATTTGTTCATAATTTTTTAATACATACTCCCAAAATAATACTATGTTTTAAAAATCATTGTGCTGCATTAAACAATTTTTTTAACTGATAATTGCTTATATTCTGTATTTGTCTATATTTCTGAGATGAGGTATTATGTACACTATTTACATTATTCGGACTATTGCCCTCATCTTTGTTGCCATATTTATTACAACATTTTGGCCGTTGTATGCTCCAGCCTTCTTCAGGTGCTTGGAATGTCGAACTGAACCCTTTATTTCACTCACTGGGGTAGACTGTTCTAATTCCACATGCCATGTTTAATGGATGTCAGTTATCAGTTATCGCCTGTTAATTCCCCTCACCAAGTTCTACACTACCTTAACTAGGTATTGAACTCACACTCTTTGGGTCCTGTCACTGGATCTAACCAATGCCTTTATTCACTGCCACAAAGATGAGGACAATAGTCCAAATAATGTAAATAGTGCTTATATTCTGAAGTCATTAAATTCTTTTTTTTTTCTTTTTTTATTTACAGGTAAGTACAGATAAGTACAAGTGGTATTCTCTTGAAGAAAATGAATATAAACCAGAGAAAAATTCAGTGGTGTCCTGAAGTTATCAGCAACCAAAGATGGTTCCAATTGATAAAATCCTAATCTGTGTAAGTTAAAGCAAAGAATAACTTCAATATGTCCTCATTAAAATTCATCTGAATATTATCTTGTGTATCATGTGATGTTGAATTTAACAAAGAAAAATTGTTTGTAATGAAGAAAGATATAATTCACGTCATTAATATTCAAAACAGAAAATATTTGGGAAAAATACAGCAAAGATTGTTCTTAATACAATGTATCTCACATTGTGAACTACTTTTAATTTTTCATGTTTTAAGGAAATCTAATGAAGGAAGTCATGGAAATTTTTGAGCTGTTAATATATAAGATATTTTATATGATATAAATTACAGCAGATAACATGTCACTTTTATGATAGTGGAACAGTTTTATGAATTTTACCAGATTGTTCAAGTTCAACATTATTATTAGCCTTGTTACTGAAATCCCAAGCAACATTGTTATAGCTAAAAGTTATATTTACAGAATGTACACAAAGTTTTCAAAGACTAGGGTATTGGATGAATTGAATGAAAGTATTTTCACTGTAATTCTCATCATGTAAATATCAAGGTCTACAAATTCTGAATAGTTTTAAATTGTAATGCTTAATGCAGAGAAATACATTGAAAATACTTTTAAACTCTTCCAATACCCGAATTATTTCATATTCAACACAAAACAGTAGGTTCATCAAATATTTCAAAATAAAATAAAAGTTGCCCATTCAAGCAAATCGAACAAAAGGAGATACATTACCTACCAACTCTATCACAACTATGATAGAAAATAATTTATTTAAGCTTAAGATAAAATTTGTTATAACTACTTATAAAACAATAAGAAACTTAATTAAAACAAAATAAGCTAAAACTTGAAAGTGGTATTTACTCAGTTACCTACAATAATTGCTACAAGGAATACATAGGAGAAACCTCAAGGAATTTAAATAAAGATTATAAAAACACGCAAGAGATTTTTTACAAAACACATTCAGTGGATGAGTCCAGACATAATTTTGATTGAGAAAATGCTGCTTTAATTAAAAGTGAAAGCAATTTGCTAAGACAAAGTGTATGGAAAGTGTTTTGAATCCACAGTAAATTTGCAACCAGGTTTTTACAACATTTTAACTTTCTTGGCAGATTTATTACTGTAATATGCAATCCTTGTTAATGAAAAAGATAAAAAAGCATAAGGAAACTAAATGAAATTGGCTATGCTACATTCCCAGACACATCTCTAAAAAAATAAATTATATTTAAAACTTTTAAATTTCAGTATTCCAACATTTTCAACGTTTCCTGTCAGTACATAATTACAACTGGCACTTACATTTTTATATCTCTCCCTTGTATACATAAATAATTCCATCAATAAAAAATTACTTTAGTCGGTTGAAGTCCTTCTAGAGAATGCAATGTGTTACACATAATTTTTTCTACTTCATCATTCAATTACCCAACACTGTTCTGACATATAGAAATTCATATTCTTCCAAATCTTCGCTGATAAATTGTCATCTATCAATGTAAACTTTCCTCTGCAGCATGCTCTATAAGTTTTCAGCTGGATTATGGTCAAGAAGACAAGATGACCACTGCATGAAATGAATGTCTTTAAACTCATTTTATTCAGATCTTTAGTTTTTCTCATTAAACATGACAGATTATTGTCCTGTATAAGATAATTTCATCTGAAACTTACCATGGGTTCACCACTTAACCACATATGAACCTACCTCCAGGTTGTTGATATCTCAATGTTTTTGATATGATGGAGAATTCTACCTTTATGCATCCAGCCTTATCTGTTGGCCTTATCAAAAGTAGCATAGCAGTTGTCAGTGCAAAGAATGGCTGAAAATTTGGTCTTTATGTCTTGACCATTTTATTTTGAATTTCTTCAGAGATATCTTTTAAATGTCTTGTGTTTGGTATTTGTCTCAGATATGTCATTTGATTTACGATTTTATACTTTTTTTTTATGTTTTTACATTTTGCCATTTCTAGTGTCTTTTTTAGGTTCACAAGCTATTAAATCTTTAATTGTTATCTATCAAATCAAACTAAGACTTATTTTAAATCTTCAGACTTGCAACATGGTTATTAGGCTTTGAAATAGAAGGAAGTTCATATATTAATCTTTTGTTCCTTTAAATCACTGTCAGGCTAGCTTTTGCTAATAGCACGTATAAAACTGGCAATCCTAACTAGTCATATGTATGCTGCACTTTATTACATAAAATATGATAGTCTACCATTTTGGCATTGAACACTTCATCTCTTTTCGTATATTCCTTGAGAAGTGTTATGGAAATGAACATTATTCTTTTATATTATGCAAATTCTTCTCTATGTAACTAATGTTTTGTATGTAAATTCCTTGGATGTAAATGAACATACATTTTTTTTTTCTTTATAAATTATGTTGTATCCTGAAGAGAGGGATATTATATGGAGAGACACCAATAGCATTGTTTTGCTGTGTTTTTTTTTTGTTTTTTTTTTTGTTGAATAAAGCTTTTCTTAAGGATATTGTTGTCTCATCTTCCTCCTATTTTGAATTGTGTTCAAAATTCATAATAAGGAGTTGCTACTTTTGAGTATCATTTTTTAATATAAAAATGTGCTCAGTCTCTTTACAGTGGGCAACCAATTCATTTGATGTATTGTTTTACTGACTACAATTTTGAAATGATACTCTGATCAAAGAAGAATACAATTCACTACAATGAAAATGTCTAGAAAGTGCCTTGATTGCAAAGTCATGTACAGTAAACTTGAGCTTTGGCCCTTACAACATTTCACCATTCCTGGCAGAACTTCTATTATCACAATGTGGGATATGCATTAACAAAAGTGATGAAGAGAAAAAAAAATCTAAATGAATTCAGCTAGGTATAAAAGAAAAACAAAAAATTACCAGCATCACTTGTTTGTGTACATGTCTAATCACACCAATATAACCAATTTAGTCCAATGGAGTCCTAAAGAACAAAACATGTCACAAGAAAACTTTTCCCACTTTGTCATACATTTTCCCCCAATATTGTTCTTGATATATAAAAATATATATTGTTATATAGGAATAAAGTGTTGCTGCTGACACTTGATTTTAAACATAGATCGTCATTGAGCAAATACAGGTGATCCCTTTATTGAATTAAGTAGATCACATGACCATGGGAGACATGCATAAGTAGGAAGTCATGTAATGTCTAACTGATCTTTATTTCAAGTCTGTCCTCTATTACTATTTGGATCACTATTTCTACTCTACCCTCTATTACTATATGGATCGTTATTCTCTATACTATTCACTATACAGATTACTACTCGGTGGTTACTTCTCGAGCGAGTATTATTGAGCAAGTAGTGTTAGTGAAAGTGCTATTCAAAGGTGTCTGACACCAGTAGTGTTCAACTGTGTTACTATAGCTGTGTCTGTGATTCTAAAGTCTCTACTAGAATGAACGTTAGAAAAGTGGTGATGAGTATTCGTTGACATTACAAAAGTGGCAACAAGTGTTCGTTGACATCACAAAATATATCATTATGTCATACTTCACTATATAAAAATTTGCATTAAAAGGTTTCTCACTACAATGCATTACAAAACAATTTTCTAGCAATCTATTGATTAGGGTGACTGCAAATAGTCAAAAATATTAATAGGCTGCATGGTGGTCCCAGTAAACTCCAATGAGTGGTTGAATGGAAAAAATCCCCAAATTAACAAGTGGGTCAAATACTTATTTAGCACACAAGAGTAGTTTTTTTAAGCCATTTGACCTGTTGGCCACTGTCCACAGAATCCTCCTAAACAACATCCATCCATTTGTATGGTCAGTGGAGATGCAGTGAGTTTATGCTTCAACAGGAATTTGTCTAAGAAATAAATTTCAGCTTGTAGCTCCATTCTGACCTGAGATAACAAAATGCCAATTAAAAGATAATGTGAAATTTGAATCTTTATTACTTAACATCTTATTCACTGGAAAATTTCATCAGTTACTCCTGATCAATGTCAGTGTTAAGTTGTCCCCATAGATACCTGCTCTGATATGTTGACCTTCTGCATCTACTATGTATGAGAGACTGCTCAAAACATTTCTTATCCAGTTGTTTATTGATCAATCTGTCCAACAATCTTGTTTTCATGCTTACAATGTTGGATTCATCCATGCAGTCTCATACTCCTGCATTAAATGTCCTGGGTAATCTCAGGTCAACCCTGACTTTCTTGGACAGTCTAGTGTGGATTTTGAATACAATGTCTATTCTAGCATAATATTGCAATAGTGTGAAACTAGAACTCTTATTTTATGCAAAGAAAGATACTTAATAGATCCTAATTTCCAAGAAGTTGTTTAATTCATCAGTAAAATCCTTTCATCATCTCAGACTGGGTTCCTGTCCTGGGTAAGATGATAAACTACGTTCAACAGCAAGGTCTCTGATCGGGACATTTTGAGGAGCATGGAACCACCTCTTAATTGCTGGTGTTCCCTGGTCCACCCTGACCTGGGGTGGTAGCACCTGTTAAGGTCCTAGCTATGGGCAAATAGTTACCCCATCAAACTGGGATCAAAACACCATGAAAGTATAAAAATAGGTTTTAATACCAGGAGTGTTTTGTAAAAAAATTATTACCAGCAATAAATTTTTGAAGAAAAAATTATTACAAGCAATACATTTTTGAAAAAAAAATATTACCAGTGATACATTTTTGGAAAAAATATTACCAGTGATACATTTCGGAAGAAAAAATATTACCAGAAATATAGATTTGAAGGAAAAAAATTTTACCAGCAATACATTTTTGGAAACAAAAAAAATATTACCAGTAATATATTATTACCAGCAATACATTTTTGAAAAAAAAACAAACTTACCAGCAATAAAAATCTTGTCGGCATTAAATAACCCATTGAGGATGATATGCCGTAAAACAAACCAAATCAAACCAGACAGGATTCCAACTGCTTTTGTTTTTGTGCTAATTCTACTTTCAGACACTTCTCATGAATCTTTATGTTGTTTGAATATGATTTTTACTATTCTCTTTCTACAACAAATTCTTCATTATGCCCTGTGTTCCCTCAGGGTGTAGGGTAACATAGATCTCCAGAATTTCCTTCATAAATGTCATTTTTCTGTTATTTCTCCTAAAACTTAATCTGCCCGCCATTTACTAAAGTATGTTAAGCTCTGTTTTCCTCTGTTTCTCTTGCCTTCAATCTGTCTGTGAGTATCATATTTTCCAATCCCTCTTTCCTCATTATGTTCCCTAGAAATTTCTAATGTCACTTCCTGATGTTAAGTATAAATTTCCTTTTTGTTTCCATTTTCTATAAAACAGTGCAATTTCTCATTGTTGCTGAGGAAAATAGTGAGAAACCTTATAAGCTTGTGTAGATGGATGGTAATGGGAGAGATAGTAAAAAAGATACATTACATAGGCCTACAAAGTATAGGAAGTTGTGAAGAACTACAATCAACCACATCCTAAAGGAACATGGCACACAAAATAAGAATGTGCTATTATTATGGATAGGAAAATGTCAACTGAAGTAGGAAAGAAATATTCTCTCAAATATGCTTGTAAAGATTTGTTTTATAGATTGATATGTTTAAGATTTGACATTGTAATGTAAATAGTGTACATAATACCTCATCCCAGAAATATAGACAGATATTGACATTGTAACATAAGGCACTAGTGACCCAACATGTAAAACTCATTTCTCAATTTCTTTGGAAGGTTACCAGTCTGTAAGTGTAAGAAGCTACAAAAGAACACAGGAACAAAGAGCAACTATTTGTTGTAAAATGTAAAAATCGATTATGCCATTCCATAAGCCTTATGGCCTTTCAGAACTGTAAATGCTAATCAATACATCTGCTAGTCTTGGATTGATTTATTTTTTATGGCATATCAACCTTTTGCTGGATATTTAAAGTCAGAACATATTATTTTATATTTTAAGAATTTTTGGAGATAATAGTCATCATCATCATCATCATCATCATCATCCTTCGACCTCCCTATAGTTAGCCAGAACTCCACTGACAATCCCTTTCCACACTGTTCAGTCCAGCATTGCTGTCCCCAGATCCCCAGAGTCTAATCTCGAGTCCTGAGATATGAAGTGTGGAAAAGTCAATTTTTATGTAAAGACTGTTCCAGAAGGATGCCATAGGAGTAAGGGTGAGATGATTTTCCTGTCCTGTTACTGATACTAGTTCTACTAATTAACCTCTCACTGAGGGGAGAAGAGATTGATTCATACCTTTCCCAAGTGTATTTGTGTGTAAGTGAATATAACATACCTCACTGGAATTAGAACTCAGCTTTTTGTTTTCCAACTCCAAGCCATTATCTATTACACCAGCCACACACCCAAGCTTACAGTACCTGGTATTTCCAAGCAGTTACTCTTCTATGTACTGACCAGGTTCAACATTGTTTCACTTCAGTAATGGTACAAGAACTGGTGTTTCATTGTCTAGTTTTGGGAAAAATGAAAGAGAAAATAAAAGTTATAGAATGGTAGTTAATTTTCTGAGATGTGGGTGTTAGCAAAAGGGTGTGTCATGCTTTTATGGTTTAAACATTTGGAAGGCAAAAATATGCTCCATTGAATTATATGGAGAGAAACTGAAAGTCTTCATTCGTAATGTTTGATTTCTGATTTTATGGGTTTTTTTGTCAGGACCTCAGGTTGAGTTTCTTTAAAGTAAAGACATTTTTACTTATATCTTTCATATTAAAAGAATAAGAAAATGCTCTTCTAGATCTTTTTGTACTAATGCCAGTGTCCCCCAGGGCACTATCCTTAGACCTAGATTGTTTCTAATTTTCATCAACGACCTTCCTGATGGCATCAGTTCTCAACTTGGCATCCATGCTGATAACATAGCCATTTACTACTGTCTTAATAATGAGTCTGATCAGTTCAATAAGGTCAGATTTGCAGCTGTTCTCAAAAACAACCTGCATTCGGTTGTTAACTGGGGCAAGGAAGGGCTTGTTAATTTTAATGCCTCCAAAATGAAACTGCTCTCTTTTAATCCTCTGAGAGAATGCTTTCTGACTTCCATCAGCATGGCTAATGTTAACCTCCAGTAGAGTGACTCATTGCACCTTCTCAGGCTAACATTTTCTGCTCACATGAAATGGAAACATTATATCAAATCAATTGCTATGTCTGCAGCTAGGAAAATTAGTTGTCTGTGTCATGCTAGACAATTCATTCACCTGAATCTATCTTATATATAAAGTTGTAGCCCCCCTCTCTGTTTGGTTGTTATCAAACACATCGTAAGCTTTTGGCAATACCCCCCATAACCACATATATTTGGAAACTACATTACACAAGCTAATTGGATAAGTATATTTCATTTTGATCAAAGGAGGGTTCAGGGGTCACCCCACTCACTGAAAATTTTTTCCCTTTGATTTAAATTAAATTTAAATTTGAACAAGAGAATGACTCCTATCTAAAATATAGAAGGAGAAATCCTGAAGATGGAGGTCACATTGGCAAGAGCATTTTGATCAAAGGGGTCCCAGAGAGTACAAACCCCACTCTGAATTTTTTTTTTTTCTTTTGATTTCAATTAAATTCAAATTTGAACAAGGGAATGACTCTTTGGGTACTAAGATAAGTATATTTCCTTTTAGTCAAAGAGGATCCCGAGGAGCACAACCCCGACTCCTAAATTTTTCTTCCCTTTGATTTAAGGTAAAATTTAATTTTGAACAAGGTAATGACTCTTTGGGTACTAGGATAAGTATATTTCATTTTGATCAAAGGGGGTCCCCAGAGGGCACAAACCTTCACTGAAAATTTTTCTTCCCTTTTATTTAAATGAAATTTAAATTTGAACAAGGGAATGACTCCTATCCAAAATATAGAAAGAGAAAGCCAGAAGATGGAGGTGACATCAGCAAGATCAAAATAAGACAATATAAATGTCAAGTTCAGCAAGAAATCACTAATCAGTGGGTAGTGCTTTGCAATAAATATTTGTTGTGACAATTCAACCGTCATATCAGTGTTGAAATGTGCTCATCAATTCATTCAATCAAGTATGGCATCAAATACATATCAAAGCTGTTTTTGCACCCTCACTGAAATTTTTTTCTGTTTGATTTAAATTAAATTTAAATTTGAACAAGGGAATGACTTCTATCCAAAATATAGAAGGAGAAAGCCAGAAGATGGAGGTCACATTAGCAAGATCATTGAGTAATAGTGAAATGCATCATTTTTCTCCATAAATTATATCAACAATTTAAAATCAATCATCATTTTCTTACAAAAAGAATGTGTGATACACAGCAAGGTGCAGGTAATTCAGCTAATGTATTTATAAGTCAACTATTTATCCATGTTTAGAATGTTGCTGCCACATCTAGGCTGCTATATATTTAATGATCTTTGACTAGCTCCTGTGAATTAATGGCTTTGTTGCATTGCTTGTGTGAATTGATTAAATTTTATTGGCCGATGTCATGTTTGAAAATGGAGGCAACAACCTTTTGCTGCTATTGCTTTGACAGGTAAAGCATTTATCGGCTTGTCCAGCTGCTTGTCCCTCCACTTCATTCAACTATTTTGACAGGTATAAGCAGACCTCTTCAATTAGGTTGGATTCTCCTTTAGTCTCGTATAGGCTGTAGTCAAGAACCCTTCAAGCAAAGATTTTAATTTTCTAGATGTTATAACATCTAAATAGATTCATAAATTGAAATGATATCAATATGACAAACTAATATTTGACTTTGTAGGAAGCAAAACAAGGAAAAGAATATTTCAGTTTGTGTCATTGTGTTTCAAGTCAAAAACATGTTTGATTTTAGTTCAGCATGTTTAAATCTAAGAAATTTTTGTGAAGTGATTTTAATTTTTTAGATGTTATAACTTCAAAATAGTTTCTTGAACTGAAATGATATCAGTATGACAAACTATTTATATTTATTTTGATTCTTTTATTAGCTATAAAACAACCTTTTTATACAACATTTGTGTTGAAATATGTCCTAATTTGGTTTAAAATAAATGGCAAAATAGTGATATTTCTCAAAGAATATTTTTATTGACAATAAAGCTATTCTAATTTATTTAAAGAACTTGCAATAAATTTGCTTTATGTTATCTAAATGCCATTAAAATATATCCTGAATAAAAAAAATATTAAAACAAGTGTTCATAGAATGTTGCTTTGTCTGGGGAGCACATAATTTTATTAGTCTATGAGCTCCAAAGGTTTATAATCTGACCCTGCTAAGTGATCTGTGAATGTTGCCTGAGTATCTCACTCCACCAGTATATCTTTCTGACCTATATTGTATTTTAGTTTTTGAGCTGATCCTAGGCAAAGCTCGTTTCATTTCATCATCTCCTTGCACCCCTGCCTCTCTGACTGCTTTTAGCTTCTTCCTCATACTTCTGACCAACTGCACTATACTGCTCATATTGCCCTTGTGACTGGTCTTTATTTCTGTATTTTCTAACCAACTGTCTCCTACTGCCTGCCCTAACTGGTGAGACTCATATATTGATGAGAAGTATGCTCCTTTCAAGTGTCAAGTTACATGATGATTTGCATATAGGCTTAACAAAAGATCAGAGGAAGAGTTTTAATGACCTCATCCTCTTGTTATACATAGGGTCAGCTGAATTCCTAAGCTAATATACAAAAGCAAAAAAGTTATAATGGGATTAGAAAACAACAAATACCAATTGAACATGAGCCAAGATCCAACCAAATTTAGCACCTGCTGGTTTTCCTCAGTTGTCAATTTTCCAGTGACACTTATTTGTGAAGCGTGGTTGCTATTTCTTTCACTCTGTTCTACTAGTTTAAACCCTGTTAATTCGTGAGTTTTGGCCTAGGCAATTCCAAGTACTAATTCATTTTATTGTAATTATTTTTTTTTATTTCTCCAAAATTCCTTTAGAAATATTTAGAAAATAACAGGCTATATGGCACTTTTGACATGCTAGTAAAATCCAAATTAAGTAGCTTGCTTATATAGGCTTCTCACATTAAATTTTCAACATAATTTTCATTCCATTAGTACCAGTTATAAATTCACTTACTAGTAAAATTTGCTCCATTAACTCCTTTACAGATGGAAATGCAAGATCTTTTTTCAAGATATTTGATCAAGGATCAGAATGGAAAGGGAAAATAATACATGCTTTTACAAGCATATTAGAATGTTATATAATAAGCATTAGATTTAATGTTTAACTGTCTATATTTCTGAGATGAGGTACTGTAATTATTTACATTGTTTTCAAGGACACATGGTCTGTGGATGAAAGCAGTGGAAATTTATACTTAACATCAGAAAGAGGCAGTTGAAATTTCTAGAGCATGTAATGTGGAAGGAGTGCTTGGAAAATCTGATACTCACAGGACATATTGAAAGAAAGAGGGACTGAGGAAAGCAGTGTGTAACAAACATGATGAGTCTGAGTAAATGGATGGTAGAAAAGGGTTAGGGAGAAATAACAAAAATTTACGAAGAGCTAGAAGGGACAGGAAGATGTTGAGAGTCATGATCGCCTATGTCCTGAAGGGACATGACGCATAGAAGAAGAAGATCCTTTCCAGCAAGCTATATTTATATTCTGATATTTGATACCTTTTGAGTGGGTGTGTGTGAAAAATGATTGAAAGTAAGTTTTCACCTGATGTATTGATTTATAGCAATCAACTCAATACGAAGAATTAGCGTATCAACTTTCAAAATCCCTTTCAACTGTTCAATGTAAGTAGAAGTTTATTTAGACATAAGAATTTAAGTGATCTCTACTTTGTTCATACAAATGTTATTGTCTTGAAAGGTCAATTCTATATCTGTGATAAAGATAAGAGAGAAAGAGAAAAAGCATGAGCAAGGAGAGACCAAAACTGTGGTTTATTATTATTAGGTAAGAGAGAAAAATTTATTCAGTTAGATATTTTGACCATTACAATAAACCAGTTTTCAAAAATATATTCAATCTCTATCTATAAAAGGCAGGATGTGTGTGTGTGTGTGTGTGTGTGTGTGTGTAATAAATGCACGGACGCAATTTTCAAGGGATTTGCAACAAAATTTACATGCACATGCTCCAAGTTAGTGAGAAGGCCAAGACCAACTTTGCATTTCCCAACTCCCATCGATAGTGGAAATAATCGATTTTTTCATGCTTCTACGGCAGTTTTCATGTAGTTTGCGGCCATTTTCTATTGGTCAAAGTGAGAGCCTATAGCTGGCTGCCACGAATAGGCAGGAAGATTATATTGGCCAGTGTGAGAGACAACAGCTGACTGACACGAATGTTAACTAGCATGCTAGCATGCAAAAAAAATTGATAGCTGCATTCGTCACAAGTGGGAAAAATTTAAATCTGCATGGCACGTTTCTCCAATTGGCTCATTCGCTTGCTTAAACTCAACGTTGATTCTGATTCCGCAGAACTGGGTTGGGTGTGAAAAAGTATTTGTTGTTAACATTCTTTTTTCATTCAGTTCTCCCAGTTACGAGTCCTTTTTTAAAGCTGATCGTTTTGTGTTCATTTTGTTTAGTTCTTTTTTCGTAACAGATTTAATGTTTAGTATAGAGCTTAGAAAAAATTCGCAGTGTGAGATAGGCAAGAAGTAAGGCATGTAGCAACATCAGCACGGCAAAGGGCACTCCTTTAAAGGCAAGGAAGGGCAAAAATATTTTAAGTCAAGTGATAGCGATTGCTGTGTGAGTCGTATGATTTTTGAATCAAGCACGGGCAACACCGGGTAATGCTGCTAGTTTATGATAAAATGAGTTTTTTATGTATATTAAATTAACGCATTGTCACTATGATTTTATATTAATCATTTCATTTCAAGCAAGGTAATAAAAGACAGAAGGGGGTTAATGAGTGTGAAAGAATATGAGAAAAAGAATACATTATAAGGAGAAAGAACAATAAATAAATTGCCTTCTCAAACATATGCCTGCATAAATTAAAAATAATAATATTTAAGTTTCTAAGCCTGGAAGAACTTGTCACCCCTATCTTTGTATAAAAATGGAGATTTGAAGAATTAGGGCCAAAATCCCAGTACTAAGGAAATAATTTATATTCCTATGAACACTTTAAGTTGTCTCTTTCTTAATATGATTAATATTTGCTCTGTTTTTACATTGAGCTCTCTGGATTGCATCCTCCTTGGAATTATCCATACAGATTACCAAATAACTTCATCAACTATATATATATATATATATATATATATATATATATATAGTTTATATATGTTTTTATTTTATTTTAAGTTGCCTGTGTTTTTATTTTATTAAACAGTGAACAACTGGCTTAAATTGAGGATGGAAAAAAGGGATGCAAGTTTGATTCCTGTCGGAGGCATAATTTTTCTTTAGTAGAAGTTTTTATTAATTTCACTGTTTAATAAAATACAAAAAAACAAGGATAGCAACTGAAACAGGTGTACCCCACTAAAATAACATCTATAATAATAATATATTTTTATATAGAGTAGCACTATAAAAAGAGACAAAATAAACTTCTACGTACACGGATAGCTAACACGAATAATCACTGACGTCCTGAAGGGGCATAATATATAGAAGAAAAAAACATTTCAGTGATGAAATATTTATAATTGATAAATAGGTATCTGTCAATTATCTTTCATGATTTTTTTTTTTATTCATTATTACTTGCCATATTCTGGTTTTTACTGGTAGTGCAAGCAGTAACTTTAGGAAAGATTTTATAGACTCTCTCTCAGATTCAGACAGAAAAGATATAGGTAAGTAACTAGTGGTAAGTAGTATCATTATATCCTGAAACCCCTCTGAAAAAACATAAATACAAGATTTGGCAATAGGTTGTGTTCAGTCAACTGATAAAATTGCCAGCTCATCTGCAGTGTTTCCCTTTAGCCAAAGAAATAAGTAGTGTCTAGGTATCAAAAGACTTTCCAATAAGTGAAACTACATACCATCTTCTGTAAATGAATACGTTTGTAATTTTATTTCACTTTTAAATTGATTAATAGCATCTACTAAACTATATGAAATTTCCCTATATCAGACATTTATATGTTGAAATCCAAAGGTGTATCGGGATAGCCAAAGATTCATTCCAAAAGCTAAGCAGAATAATAAGAAACAATAAACTTTGCTAGAAACAAGGAAAAGAATACTAAAATGTTAGATGATATCTGTCCTCCTGAATGTTAGTGAGTGCTGGATAATCTCAAAGATGAAGAAGAGACATGAAACAACAGAACTGTGTTTCTACAGAAGGATGCTGAGTATACTAAGGTTCAAGGTTTTAGAGTTAATCTTTGGTGTTACAAGGAGTTTTGTTGGTCTCCTGCCCAACTGTGCCTCACACATAATTAAGTGGGTTGCAGTTTGGGGAGTTTGGTGGCCAGATGCAAGAGGTGATGTGGTCATAGAAATTGTCTTTCAACCGTGACTGTGTTATCCTGCATGTGTGGCATGGTGCAGAGTCCTGTTTCCAGACATAGGGTTTTTCAGTAGCTAGCCTCTTACACTAGGGCAGCACTACCTACTCAAGGCACTTGATATAGTTCTCTGTGTTGAGTCTGAGTCCCTCACCAACTAATTTGGGATTTCTTTTTTTATCATAACAATCAGCATGAATTTCCCGAGCTGCTGTTCCTTCATAATCATCATTAGACTTATCCAACTCTTCCCAAATCCTCTGCACTGTCCTAAGATTGACATCCAAACACTTTGAAATGTTTGTATTGGAGCTTCCAGCATAAATGCCAAGCAGTACAGAATGCAGTTGCTTAATTTATGGCAGAGTGAATTGTGTCATGGTGCTCTTTTTCTCACAGACAATTCCTAATTGACCCTACTATACTGTGCTGTTGACAAAATCAAAAACAAATAACATGTATGCATGAAATTAAAAATATAAAATGGTGACAATTTACTCATTGTACCCTGCATATATTAATATATTGCAGTTTTAATGTTACCACAATTATTGAAATTTTCTTTACTCTGTTGAATACGTCTATGAATGCTGCTAGATATCACAATAATTTACTTCTTTTTAGTCACTACATCTTTAATTTAATGTAATCAAAGAATAATGTGTACTTTCAACATTTATTATCAAAGATAAATTTGTACAAGAATTTCAGCAAAATGTGATGACAATCAAAATTAATTGTCTCGGCGAGACAGTTGTTTCTATACAGAAAGCATTCAGCATTTATTGACTTAGCATTACTGTCTGTTTAAATTTATAAAAGCTTTCTCTTAAAACAGTTTTTCAGGAAAATAATTTGTGTAACCTTTCACAAATGTAATTGCAATATGGTGCCGGACTTAGATGAAAAGAGGGCCAAGGCTATTCCACGAGTGAGACCCCCTTCCAAATCTCCTATTCCGTTGAGGAGAGGAAATAGTAGAGTGTTAAATTAAACAAATTGAGTAAAGAAGAGGATGATGATGGGTGTTTAAAATTACACAGTTAACAATTCATCCTTTAAGGGACATAATTATTGTTAAATACAGAATGTGATTGAAAAAATGCATGAATGTTAAAATTAAAAAACTCTATAAACAAATCAAATCATCAAGTTATTGGCTTAAAACAGAATTATTCTTAAACGGAATGTAAAGAAAATTATATTGAAGGGTTGTTTAGAGTCTATAATGCATTATGACAGCATGTGTAAGAAAGGCCTATAACAGTGTCAAAAATATTATACACCTTAGCTGGAGGCCCTCTTGGTTTTGAGGCCTTATGCTACAGCCTGAAAAGCCTATAGGTAAATCAAGCACTGGGTGCAGCAGCTGGAAACATTACCACTTGCTTCAGGTTACTATTTTTATGTAGCAATTATTGAAGGGATATTTATTATTGTGTATTTATGCAAATTACAAATTAACTGTTTAGTATCTAGCAATTTAACAGTTAGTCATAATATTAGTATTTTTTTGAAAGGATACATATTCATGCATTGTATACAATTTATGGTTTACTGGTATCTGAGATTTCACACCTAAGGGTGCAATAAGTCTCTTGTCCCTCTGGCAAATTGTGGTTGAAGAGAGAAAAAGAGATCATCCACAATTCTTTATATACTGCTTTATAAAACACTACCTAATATCTACTAACAAAAAATAACTAACAGACATGTGAAGTAATCATACAGTAGTTGACCTTTTTAGATGCATTGTGGCTTTTAGCAATGCCATGCAGTAGCATGCAGAAGATGTGACATCTCCAGGAATCCATATTGGGATAGGTTCCAATCCAAGAGTGAAATAAAAATGGAGTTTATATTTAATTTGAATAAAGTGTTTATTTCATGTTTCATCTCTTTCTACATAATTAAAATGTCTTCCTTTCTCACCTTTCTCAGTACTAGGTCTTATAGGCCCCCATTATTTTAGTTTTGGGGCTTATAATCAAGGAATTGGCCCCTGACATAACCAAACATCACCAAACCTCTGCACATCACTGATACCATGGAAACAAGTTTCAGAGAATATACTTTAAAACTGTTAAAAATGGGGCTATTCTAAAACACAGAAATTCCTGCTAATAAATAATTAGAACTTATTAAAAATTAAAATTTTTGTAGAACATATATCAAGAAACAGGCCTGAAATTGGTTGGCCATGGATGATAAAGTTGAACTGGCATGTACAATGACAGTGTCCAAAACATATCATACAATTACTTATGGAAACTCAAATTAATAACCAAAGGATGGACTAAATCGAGCCAACCAACCAATACTCTCAGATACAGAAGTCTTGTAGGAGTTTTCATGATTGCATGCACATGTGTGTGCTCAGCAGAGAGAGTGGAATGTCAACAACTTTTATTTTGAGCTTTAGGTTTTATTCATTCCACACACACACATATGCACACGAAACAAGGAAAATTACTACACAATGCAAATTTGTTGTCTTTTGCAGGAAAAAGTGGGTTTCCCAGTTAACAAAGTTCTTGAGTAGTTGTTTAGTAGAGAGAGATTTTTCTGCTAGTTCCCCACATGAGGAACAAGAAATCTGAACATGAAACTGCTAGGACTGGTACAAATCTTGTTGTAGAGTAGTTTCACAGTGGAGGCTTGTATTTCACTAAGTCGGTCCTAAAAAGGTTTGACTTACAAAACGTTAGGAACTTGATATAATAGTTAATGACACAGCAATCTAGTAGTGGTGGTTGATACTTTAATGTCCAACATCCGACTGACTCACCAACTCACTGAGCGACTTCACAACTGCTACTACTACTACTTATTATATGTGGGAGAGTCTATTAACAATAGAATAGGTATGTTCCAGTATAACAAATCTTCTGCAGCAATGCTTGTGTATAGTTTTTCCTTTAGGTAGGTATCTCTATGGGAGATTTCTCTGCCTGTTCCCATAGGTGGAACAAAAAATCTGAAGTCAAATGCCATGACTGGCCTCGTCTCCTGTGGTAAGGATTGAATAGCATTTCAAGCTAGGCTTGAAGGTAGAAGCTGCTGGAATGAAAAGGTGGGAAAGAGACCAAATAAGGCACAGTTAGGGTTTTTATGACTTCTGGAACTTCTTGCTGATTACTTCCATTACAGCTACTGCTGAATTGAGCAAAGTAAGGTAAACCCTACATGATATAGTTTCTATACTCTACAAATACTTTGCTGAGGCATGTAATATAACTTTGTTGTTAATATATAAATTTTAGTTTTAATGTTACCACAATTATTGGAATTTTCTTTGAATGTAAGTATGACTAATGACCAACGCTGTTAGAAATCAAAGTAATTTACTTACTTTTACTCACTATATTGGTAATTCAGTGTAATCAAAGACTTTCAACATTTATTATCAAAGATAAATTTGAACAAGAATTTCAACAAAATGTGATGACAATCAAAATTAATTGTCTTGGTGAGACAGTCATTTCTATAGAGAAAAAAATTCGGCATTTATTGATGAAACATTTAGCATTGCTTCCTGTTGAAATTTATAAAAGTTTTCTCTTAAAACAGTTTTTCAGGCAAATAATAGATGAAACCTTACCCAAATGTAATTGCCAAAACAGTACAGGAGCTGAAGACATTACCACTTTGTTGTAGATAATATTATATATTATATATTATATATTATATATATATATATATTATATATTATATATTAGATAATATTCTTGTATGTACAGATTACTGGAGCTATATTTATTAGTGCATATTTATGCAAATTACAGAACTTCAAAGCGAGGCTGAGCAATTTATGAATGATCTGCAAAATGAAAACAGTTGACACAGTTTTGGCTAACATGTTAGTCTACTTGATTAGTGCCACTCACACTAGGTGCTCAATGTGACCTTGTGCTAAAACTAAGTGAAGCTTTCTAAATAACAACATTATATGTTTATTTCTAATAAATGATTTTAATAAGTTCCATTTGATGAATGAATTCATCCCAATATATCCAATTTTCAACCATGAGACTCTGCTTCAAATCTCAACACTCACTGTAAAGAGAAATTCAAAGTAACCGAAGCTATCATTTTACAAAAGGACCGATCAGCATTAAGTATAATGTCTTTCACCAAAGGGAATAATATTTTAAAACATGTATAAAACACTTAAAATTTATACTGAATATTTAATAAAAGCTTCATTATCCGATGCTATTGCTATATTAGGTTGGTGAAAAAATAATGTCGTTTTCTCACATATGTTACTATGTGAGAAAACGACATTATTTTTGCAACAACCTAACAAAATAAAATAAGACATATCTCGGCGGATATACAGGCAAATACTCAAGAGCGAGAGCCGGATGTGAACGGGACAAAGCCCCGTCACAAAATGACCATTATCTTCGTGTACAAATGTTCTCGACACACGAGTTCCGGTCGAAAAATAAAATAATATTTAAAGTGTTCTATTTTTCTTCCGATAAAAATGCTTCCCTCCTAATTATACTTGCTTCGTTTTTCGAGCCTGTTAAGCCATAAAAAAACGCTATAAAAGGGGTCACACGGAAGTTCAACAGGCAGTCACAGGTGGCCAGTGTAGAGACCTGTCATGGTCAGCAGCAGTCAGCAGCTGTCAGCAGCTGTCAGCAGGAGAGCATCAACCAGCGTCAACATGTGTGAACTACTATGAGAGATCGACCTAGATCCAAAGCCGGCTTATGAACTATACCACAAGGTAGCTGTCCCAAACCCTCACGTTCCTGTTGAAATAAACCATGTAAATCTATTTCTGCTGTTGTTATATTTCTTTCTTGCAACCATACGCTTGTCTATAACACTATCAAGCACCGTGAAAACTTTTTTATACATGATGTCAATTTCACAATACAGACATATTTAAATTTAAAATGTAGCAGTCTTAAAATGCAAGGATGAAGCTAATAAGAATGTCTTGTCTAAGAACTGACAGCATTAAAGTTGTTGGGTTACTTCCTCTTAATTTTCAAACCATTACTAGGTGGTGCTTCCTGGTGCTATATATATTCTCACTTCACATACTTTTGACCAAAAAGTTTCCGCATTCATTTGTTACACACATTATTGTTTTTGTCACTTGTAACCTTTTTGTTATTAATATGTTATCATTTGTTTATATATATATATATATATCAGTTCTTGTCATTTCTTTACATGGACTGACATCCTGAGTCCGTCAGGTTTGTTGTGGGCATTTCAGGAGACACACACGTTTATCTCTCAATGCATGCACCTGCCTGCATCAAAGTCACTCATAATGAACAGAGGTGGTTAAAAGTATCCAAACAAAATCTTGGACAATTTATCCACAAATTTAATTCAAATGTACAACAAATTGCCATCTGTAAACTGTAAAAACATTAATGAAAAATGAAGCAAGCAAAACTTGTCAGTTGACATAAATTAAATTTGTTTGATATATATGTATGTTAACATAAAGAACAAATAGGAAATTTTTATCAATCTAACATGTTTCAATTGTATTAAGGCTTCATCAGAGAATGGAAGAGAAAGAAATTCTGGTATTTTTATTTTTGTATTGTTTGATTTTCATTGATTAAGCAGGCTTCACATGCATTTGACTTGTTGAGTTCAGAACAACATAAATTATACTAACACTGCTTAACAAGTCAAATGCACATGAACCCTGCTTAACCAATGAAAATAAAAAAAAAAACACAAAAATAAAACACTATTTACCCTATTCAAAGTATTGTCCTCATCTTTGTTGCCATATTTATTACAACATTTCGGCCGTTATACGCTCCCGCTTTCTTCAGGTGGTTGGGATGTCAAACTGAGCCTTTTATTTTGTTCACTGGGGTAGACTGTTCTAGTTCCACGTGCCATGTATACCAGCATTCCTTTTTTTCTCTGTATCTCATTCTCTGATGAATATTTAATAAAAGTGAAACATGTTAGGTTGATAAACGTTTTCTCTTTGTTATTTATCTTATCATTTTGTTGGATTCTGATCTATATTTGATCTGTATTTGATCCCAAATCTTATATATATATATATATATATATATATATATATATATATATATATATATATAGTTTTAAGGTGTGCTGTGTTTTTGGAACAAATTGCTCAATATCAGAGATAGAGCATATGTAAATATAAATATAAAAGTGTACATTGTAGTCAACAGTCAGAAGTGACAGACCTGATAGTTGCATTGAGCATGAAACAGCCTATCACTTCTGAGTGTTGACTTCAATGTTCACTTTTATACATATATTTATATATGTATATACATATATAAACGTGTGTGTGTGTGTTTACCAAGTCCATTCAGGACTTATTTCTTGTTTTTTCTCTGCTCCTCTTCCTATCAATGTGCATTATGAGTAGGACATTCTTCCAACCTTCCATTCTCTCCAAAATTATTTTAGCTGTCTCTTTTGGGTTGTTAGCAGCAGTTTCTTTGTAGTTACCATTCCCGTTAAAAGTTCCTCTTTTATTCCATGGTATTCTCAGTGTTTGTCAACAGAACAGTATTTCAATTCACTCCATCTGTGAAGAAATTGTCCAGCATTCATTACCATAAAGAAGATTAGATATTACATAGGATTTTACTACTCTTTTCTTTGTTTCTAAGGACTTTTTTTTTTATCTCATAGTAGCCTCTGCATTTTCTGAAAAGAAACTTTCCCTGTTCATATGCACCTATATGCATATAGTTAAATTTCTCCATTTGCTTGACTTTTATGTCCCTCAATAAGTCACTGACACTTGATGTTGTTCCTTTTGCTGGCAATTATGTGTACTTAACTCTGCATGTAAATTACAAATTAGAGATACCATAATCAACTAAGTACAACAATTTAAAGATCTGGAAAATTTTTAACAGAAGACAGTACGACATCAAAATCTTAAGTTTCATTGGGATAGCAAAAGATGCTTTCCAAAAGCTAAGCAAAGTATTAAGAAACAGAAAGATTCTATTATAAACAAACAAAAGAGCACTGAACTTTTACCTAATATCAGTCCTCTTATATAGTAGTGAATGCTGGATAGTCTCCTCGCAGATGAAGAAGAGACATGAAACAACAGAAATAATGTTCTAAAGAAGAATGACAAGAATACCATGAACTAAACATGTGAGCAATGATGAGGTTTTGGAGAAAATAGAATCAAAATGGATGTATAATTAATCAGAGAAAAGATAACTGACATTTCTATGGCACATAATGAGAAAAGAAGCCTTGGAAAATCTTATACTCACTTGATATATTGAGGGACAGTGGAAAACAGTGCATAAGCTACCTAGTGAGCTTGTGCAGATGGATGACAGATAGGGTCAAGGAGAGATGGCAAAAAGACAAAATTTACCAAGAGCTACAAAAGACAGGAAATTATAGAAGCCCTGATCACCAACATCTTGAAGCGATATAGCACAGAGAAGATTCTATCTCAAATGACATTAAAAGGAACTTAAATATTGTCTCTCTCCAGGTGAGAACTTAAACATGATCTCTCCCTCCTAAGATGGGGTGGTGGGTTAAAACTGTTGTTTGATGCATCCCCAATCAAAAGGGAAATATTAAAGTAGCCTGAGCAATTTTTCTCCTATGGCCCCTGGCTCCTATCTGCATGAGACATCGACTTTAGACTCAATTTATTCCATATTTTATTTGAGTCAACATGCAGATAATATCTCCTACATCCTCATATTCTGGCTCATTAGCATAAGAAGATTTAAATAGAGTCAGAAGTTTAACGAAGATATGTTGGCATTAAAAAAATTTTGACTTGTAACAGGAAAAAACGTTTTCTGTTTATTCTGTAAACTCTTTGGGTTGTGCTTTACATAATTCATGAAGAAAAAGCCCCATAAATAAAATGGCATCTTCACTCTGGATGTTTTTCCTTGCTTTTTGTCTCAATATACGTGCCCAGCATCTGTGTTGCTTGTGGAAACTACTGTGGCTTCAGTCTGGTTTTTATTAACACTTTAACCTCAGCCACAAGAGAAGGTACAAATAGCAAATCTTTTTTAATGATCTTCTTATCTGCGAGTAGAAACATAATTGAATGAAAATGATATTTTAAATCATTTTTTTTTATATTTTCTTTTTTATTATTGGTTTTCATTTCATTAAATATTTGAGCTAATATCCTCATCTTTGTACTTTCTTTCATAAAATTTCAAATGATAAGCATTCTGGTAATCTGAGGTTCGAACATAAAAATTTAATCAAAAATATTTCAGGAATTATTAATATTCACATCTTTAGGATTTTGGTTATTCTCTGGTTCTCTCTCTCTCTCTCTCTCTCTCTAATCATTTCACCCCAAGCATAGGAATATAGCCACTAAGACAGAAATGGGTACTATAATATTAAAGGAAACTGAGAAAACAGTACTGAGTAGAAAGGACAATAAAAATAACAGGATTAAAAAAGAGAGATGATAAAATTGAAATTGCACTTAATTATGTGAAGATCACAGTTGACAGAAAATCAAAAAGCTGGAAGAGAGTTCCACAGGCAAGAATTATAGAAGAGAAAAATTATTAAAATGGAACTTATGCTTACTGTTAACAGTTTCAACAGTAAAATAATGAGACCAAACTACCAATCTAGTACTGTGCTTAAATTCATGGAATGAATCTTGGGATTGTCACAATTTCTGGAATAAAGATTTGTTGTTATTCAATAAATCTGTTGTGGGAGTGTGAATGAAGAGGCATTGTTCTTGATTTTCTTATTTTCATCTGGGATTATATCATCCATCCACATGTTAAATTATTATTTGTGTACAATATTACATGAAAACATGAGCAGATTTTGGTGTGCAACAAGATATAACATATTTATTAAATGATTAATTTTTGATTAATTGCTTTCATAATTGATTCATATTATTCACAGACTTCCTGTCTGTGGAACTCCCTTCCTCTTACTTGTTTCTCTGATAGCTATAATCTCCAACTATTCAAATGCAATGTCAAGATGCCTTGTTCTATTCCCCATCCTTCTCATCATCCTTTCTATCATGCCTCTTTACTCTTGCTCCCACTTTCTGTAACACCATTTGTGTTCTAGTGGAACTCTCGCCTTGCTTGGGCTGAAAAGTTTATATATATATATATATATATATATATATATATATATATATATACTGTGTGCCAAATTATTATCGAGATAACTTTTTTCTAATATTTCAAAAACCGTCCAATGAATTCACACAAAATTTTCACACAATGTTGGCAACACTGAAATCTTCGTACTGATCTGTGCAATGTAAACAAACTGGCACCATATTTGTTATCAGCATAGTGATTTGAGAGTGCCAAATTATTAGAAACGTTTAGTAAAATTCCCAGAATTGAGCAAACAAAACGTTTATTAATGTTGAACGTGAATGTTTATGATCAAAAAAGCTAATAAATGAAATAATCAAACCAATAATAACAGATACAAACAAAGGCACAGTTTTAAACAAATTAATAGGGAATGTGCTTTCCCTGTTTTGAAATTACTTGAAAAAGTCGACGATCCATAGAATTTGTTAATTGTAGGATGTCATCTGCTGTAATGCCGCGAGATATGTCAAGAATTGCTTCCCATAACTCAGCATTGCTCCTGAATTGTCGTCCGTTGACGTACAG
Organism: Acanthosepion lycidas; assembly: GCA_963932145.1. Taxonomy (NCBI): domain Eukaryota; kingdom Metazoa; phylum Mollusca; class Cephalopoda; order Sepiida; family Sepiidae; genus Acanthosepion; species Acanthosepion lycidas. The sequence goes on from OZ010593.1 coordinate 23,554,481, forward strand.
TCTTCACTTCATGATGCCTCAAAGGTTTTTGATTGGGTTCAAATCCGGAGAATTTGCTGGCCACTTCATTTTTTGAGGTCCATCGAAGCCTAACTGTTTCAAATATTCAGTAGTCTTGTGAGCAGCATCTGAGGGAGCATTATCTTGCATAAAAAACAATGGCTCTTCTGAAGGCAACTCTTTGCCTTTTCATCCACGGTTCAAGATGCTTCTTCATAAATGCTATGTATGCATCAGCAGTCATTTTGACGCCATCTGGTACTGTCCATGGGCCCACTAACGTGTTTCCAATAATACCACCCCAGATCATTATGCCTCCACCGCCTTGTTGGCGTCTCAAACACTGATGGCGATTCTGTCCGTCCAATACCCAGCTATTGCACAATCTATCTGGCCCATCAAGTGTTGCTCGAGTTTCAACTGTGAACAAAACTTTAGAGAAGTCAATTTTCATATTGTCCTCGGCCCATTTCAATTGATTTTGAATGTGATTTCTCGTCAATGGAGGCTTCGATACAGGTTTGACTGTTGTTGCTATTTCCCTCAGATACCGACACCGAGTACTTTTAGACACAGTAGGATCCCCAATACGACTGAAAAGCTCTTGACTGGTAAGTCCTGGGTTCTTCGTGGCCTCTCGTTTAAGTCATGACATGAGTCGACGTGAAATAACCCTCAGTTTGCCTTTATATGCCCTTTTGCGTACTTGTGTAGGGTCAGCGGTGAATTTTTTACTGTTTGATGACACTTCCCTATCATTCTAAAAATTTCTAGGGTAGATTTACTTATTGAGAGTTCTGAGGTAATAGTTTTCTTTTCAGCATCACTTAAACTGCTTTTACAGCCCATCTTTTCACCAAATTCTTGTACTTTTCTAATAATTTGGCACGCTCAAATCCCCGTGCTGATAACAAATATGACGCCAGTTTGTTTACATTGCGCAGATAAGTACAAAAATTTCAGGGATTGCGCAGGTTAGTGTTGCCAACATTGTGTGAAAATTTTGTGTGAATTGATTGGACGGTTTTTGAAATATTAGAAAAAAAGTTATCTCGATAATAATTTGGCACACAGTGTATATATATATATATGCATGTGTTTCATTAAATAGTTACATCTATCACACTAATACATGCCTATCCAACTACAGCTGCATTAGAACCCATTTAAACACATGCACAAACCTACCAGACTCCACCCGAAACATACTAGTAGAAAATACAAGCATAATAACCTCACCCACATATAAAAAAAGATTAAAAATAATGGAAGCCCTAAAGTATCTGTCTATATTTCTGAGATGAGTTATTATATACATTATTTACATTATTCAGACTATTGTCCTTATCTTTGTCGCCATATTTATTACAATGTTTCGGCTGTTGTACGCTCTGGCCTTCTTCAGGTGGTTGGAATGTCAAACTTAACCACATTATTTCACTCACTGAGGTAGACTGTTCTAGTTCCACGTGCCATATCTAATGGATGTCAGTTATCAGTTATCTCCTGTTAATTTCCCTCTTAAAGTTCTCCACTGTATTGAACTCACACTCTTTGGGTCTTGTCACTGGATCTAACCAATGCCTTTATCCACTGTGCCATGTGTCTACCCCAGTGAGCGAAATAAAGGGTTATGTTCAACATTCCAACCACCTGAAGAAGGCCGGAGCGTACAACGGTCGAAACGTTGTAATAAATATGGTGACAAAGATGAGGACAATAGTCCAAATAATGTAAATAATGGAAGCCCTAATAATAAAAAAGAAAAAGCCAATACTCAGTAATAATAACTATGAACACAGCCACAATGGGCTGACTGTGTTTGGAAAATAAAACATCCCTATAACTCTAGATCCATATATACAGCACATACATCCAGTTAAAAAGTAAAAATAAGATCATCGTTTATAATGGCTAAAAATATAAACGAAAGAACATTTGGGCAGTTTCTACACATTCTGTGTCCAGAAAAGAAAAGACTTGCTCAAGCACAAGAAAAATTACATAAAAAGCTTAATTGCATTACCTTGTCTGTTGTCTTTAATGAATAATATATAAAAGAGGGATATATATATATATATATATATATATATATATATATAGTATTACAGAACAAAATCCCAAATTACCTCATATGCGGGGTGGGGATAGATCTATTTCAACCAATGAAAACTATGTCAGTCTTATTCAACCTCAGTGTATAGACTGAGTTTGTGTTGGAATTAGAAATTTAACTTTGAAAGCCATCACAAAATTGATACAGAATTTATCCATTTCAATGTTTCAGTCAGATGAAATACACAAGACAGTTGTCAGGGGAGGGTGAAAGTAATAAAGTAAAATCTATATTATCGAAGTCTAATTTTATTTTTATGTTGTCATTTTAAAACTAATTCATTCCTTTGATTTAATAGTTTACTTTGATTATTGTATTTTATTATTCTAATTTTTTCTTTTAAACACAAGTTACACATATCTCTAAGACTATTAAGAGTATGAGTGAAACCTATAATTTTCCAGTCTCTCTTTCTCTCTCTCTCTCTCTCTCTCTCTCTATATATATATATATATATATATATTAATGCAAAGAAAGAAATGTTTTTAGGCTTAACCTGTATGAAGAAGCATCTTTCTTGTGAGTTCATTTAAGCATGTCCTTCTGATCCAACAATTGGTGGTCAGAGAGAGAGAGAGAGAGACTTTGTATTTTCATACCAAAACTGTCTTTCTAGTGCAATATGGGAATTCTCCTTCCTCTTCCTTTATTATCACCTAACAAGGAAGGGGATACAACTCCTACTTCTTATTTATGAACCACTACAATTCATTCAAACTGTTTTGATCAATTTTCTTACTTGGTTATTAAATATTTATTTTCCTGATCATCAGCGTATTATAAATATAAGTTCTTTTCCCTGTTTAAAATAAAATCTATTTTCCTTTTTATCTGTTTTGTTTATTAAATTATTTTAATGAAGGTGATGTGTAAAAAAAGAATTTAACGATAAAGATAAATGTTTGGCAAAACAAGGAAATAGTCATAATTTAAGATGAAACAGGATTGTCATAATTCCAGTTAAATTAGAAGGAAGACTTCAATGAAATTTTCCAACCTTTATTCAACCAGGTTTTGTAGTAAATTTCAATTGATATTTAGAATAGTTAGAATTTATCTTCGTTTATTTGTAAGTTTTTTTAATAAGATCACCGCAAGCAAGGCAATAATGCCACTAAGACACAAAGGCACTACTGGAAGTGAAGGAGAAGGAAAAGACCAAGGAAGAAACCAGAAACACAATAATAGTATAAATTTCAGAATTTAAATGGAGATGTTAGAAGTATAGACATGATGTGGAATTTTGAAAGAACTGGAAACGCAATCCTAAATACGAAACAAGGAATAAACCTCTACGCTTGTTCGAAAGATAGGGAATGGGTAGGAACCAGACAATAGGTAAACCTATCTACTCTTATTGTGGAAAAATAAAATAAAAAGTAAATAAATATTAAAAATTTCAAAGTTAAGCCAGAGACATCAAACATATACAGTTGAAGTATTCAGAAGGAAACAGAAATCCAATCCTAAACAGGAAACAAGCTCCTCCTGTTCAAAAGACTGTTAAGATGTTTGAAGTAAACAATAGGTGAATCTATCTACTCCTGTTGTGGAAAAAATTAATAAATAAATAAAATAAATAAATAGCAAACATGTGAGAAATATAGAATTAAATTATAATTTAGAAGGGACCAGAAACCCCATCTTAAACAGAAAATATGGGATAAACCTCTACTAATTGACCAGAAAATAGTGTGGACAGCATAATAGGTGAACCTATCTTTTCCTATAGTAGAAAAAAAATGTTGTATAATGTTGTTTAATGACACATGATCAGTAGTCAACTTCCTGTTGTCTGACTCTTTACACTTTATTTCTCTTATAACCAACATATGCAAATAGTAACATCCTATTTGCCAATCTTACTAAACCCCACCTGGACCAAAGTGGCTTAATGCATTTCATTGTTCTTGAACTTTTTCTCCAATCTCTTTCCTCCCCTCCCCCTTGAGGTTTATGTCCTGTTCTTTTTAATGGAGATCTTGATCTTATTTCATCTTCTGTGTCTGAGTCACTTCTGCTATCATCCATTTGTTTTCTATTATATTTTCCTAATCTGAAGAACTCATCCTTTCTTTTTTGTCAAGATCTTTCTTCATCACAAAATTTTCCTCTTCAATTCTGGGTCTTATTTATTAAGTTTTTCCTTTTCTTTGATATAATCTCTGTTGTATTATGTCCCCTTTGCATGAAGAAATTAGCTTTCTCAGGGCTTGCTACTTTGTATTTTTATACTGCAGTTTGTTAATGAATGTCTTATTTTTTTTTTTTTTAAGCTTTTCACTCTAAGCAAGGTGGGAGTGCTACTAGTACACAAGGGGTTACAGAGAGTGAGAGCAAGTGTAAAGAGGGCTGTTTAAGGAAAGGATATAGAGGAGGATGGGGATCAGGAAAAAAGCATCAGAAGATGTCAACTGACATTACATTTGAATATTTGAAGAGTATAGCTACAAGGGAAGCAAGTGGGAGGAAGAGAGTTCCACTGTTGGGAATTGGGAAAGAAGAAGCTGTTGAAGTAGAACAGGGGATTACATTTAACCGTTTTGACAGTGAAAGGGTGGGACCGAAATGCCAATGTAGTAGTTAGGGTACTAGTGAAAGTAGCTTGTCAGAGCAGTTGACATGAAAATATTTGTAGAACAAAAGGAAGCCACAACACAAAGTGACTGTAGACAAGATGCCAGATTAGGACCTATCACATTGCATATCCATCTCTGGATTTTGTTGAGGACCTTGAGATGAACAGTGAGACCATATATAGCAACAGTATTCAGTGCAAGGACAAATGGGAGATTTGAAGAATATTTGAAGGATAGACTCAGGTGAGAAAAACCTTCTGGCATGACACAAAGAACCAACTTTCCTTGTGGTAGATGAAGCTATTGATTCAGTGTAGCTGTTCCATCTCAGGTCCATTTAATGCAGATGGGCTTTGCAATCTGTCTCCATGTGGAATAGTCCTATAGCTAAGCAGTAAACTTGGTAAGTAACTGTCTATAGTATATCTTCTTGGAGACATTCCCTTCAATCCCATTTTTACTGTCTGCACTGTTCTTTTGGCAATCTCATTATATTGTAGGTGATATGGTCATGTTTTGTAAGGGAACCAGCCAATCCACCTCAACCATTTACATAAACCTTTATTACAAAATTCAATTCAAATACCAATGTTTTAGGGAACCCTATTTCTAGAAAATATCACTCTTAATATTTGCTTTATTGTCGTCATTTTTCTATATTTAAATTTAATGACTTCAGGCCAACCAAAAGAATAAGAAATTGACTACTGATCACGTGATGTAAATCAACACTATACAACAATCTGGCATCACCGATAGGATGTTTAAATCATTTAGATGTAACAGTTATATGTTGAGACATGGATCCAGTGTCCTGCACCCCAGGCAAGTGCTAAAATCCAGATCATCAGGTTGGCCTGAAGTCATTAAATTTAGATATAGAAAAATGATTTTACACTATTAATTTTTTCAAAATAATTCTAAGATTTTTGTACAGAAAAGACATCATTTTTCTATACTGTTTATTTTCTTTTTAACTTTGCATAAAGACTGAAAATTATTTTCTCTTCTGCAGTTATGGCAAATTTTTCCAAAAGCAGGGAACTTTGTTTTGTCAGTTTCTTGCTCATTCTTACAATATTTGCTTTTCTTGCATTCATTTATTATACTGTATTTTTCAATATTAGTAGAATTATACTTTTTAATCAATTCCAGTTTACTAAAATTAGAAATGATTCCATACCATTAATGTATGTAAGATCCATGTGAAAATGAAACCATGGTTCTGTTTCTTTAGATCCATGAGTGTATTCTCCTTTGTCGAAAATACTTTATTTCTACACATTTTGGGTATTTATGCATATATCTTTCTATGTTGTGATAATATCCTCCAATTTTAATCTCATTTGTGAGGTTGCTATCCCACAATGAATATCATGTACATTTTTTAAAATATTTTTTCTTACTGTCTCTGGTGGTGCTATCACATCTTCATTACTTATAACACCATTTTCCATTGTTAATTTATGTCTTATATTTTTTATAAGATCATTAAGCTTTAGAACAATTGCTTCACCAGTTTCTATTTACTCTCTCAGCAATCTTGCTTAATATTGGATCATGTAAAATTTATGATGCCAATCTTTGTAGAGATAATATATCAGTTTGTTATAGTCCAAGTTCCTTGTAGCACGGTGATGGTCCAAGGTTAGAACCAATGAAAGAATAACACGAACACAGGTATGGAATACAAAGATATATTACAACAGAAATATAATACAAAGAAGTAGAAGTATTAGTAATGACTATCAGATTTGGTTAGAGTGAACTATGTTGTCTCGACAAGTATCACTATTCGAATGTCCTAACAATATGCTCTCAATTATCCCTCCTCATCTTACAACCTCCTCATACCTCTTGAGAGGCGCAGTATTTATAATGTCAGGAATAGTCCATTATTATTATGGGTAATTTCCCATAACACAGTTTCAACTGAATGTAATATTACTTCATCTAACATTTCCATTTTTTTTCGTCTTGACCCTCATTAAATTGTAACCTTGACAGCACACTGATGCATGGTATTGTATTTCCTTTTACATACTCAATTTCAAAATCATATGCCATTAATTTTATTTTCCATCTTAGAATTCTGGAAGGTGTAACTTTTGGTAACTAGGGTTAAAAATAAACTCTAGAGGTTTATGGTCTGACTTTAATAGGAACTTCTTACCTAATAAAAATTCTCAAGCTCTGTCTGTGCTCCAGACAATAGCTAATGCCTCTTTTTCAATATTTGAAGAATTCATTTCTATTGATTTATACCTATTTTAAAATCACTACATATTCTTAAGTCTCCATCTGATTTTTGTAGAACTACAATCAGAGTAGCCTACTTAATGCTTCCTGGAGTAACATCGTCTGAAATTCCCTCCTTTACCATTTTCTTTAATTTAGCAACTATTAAAGTTAGGAGGTGAATAGGTAATTTATGGGGATTCAAAATAGGAGGGGGTGTACTATTTTCTTTTAATTGTATGCTCACTTTATATCCCTTTAACATTCCTGTTTTTACTTTCTGATTTTACACTATTGATTAATTTTGATGTATCCACATTTAGAACATCTATTCTCACTAGTCCATGACTTTTTTTTTACATTCAACTACTATAATGGGAATAATTTCAAATCAGGTTTCAAAAGTTCCATTAAGTAACCAAAAGTTTTTTTTTTAATAAAAGATCCATTGCAGTATCTCAATATAAATTTACTTTTTCTCAATTTTGCTTTACCTATTCGTTCCCAGAAATATCTTTGGATTAGAGTGACTTCATTCCTTGTATACACTTACATTGGAAAAGTCATGCCATTTAATTTAATTTTTTCAAAAGAATTCTAAGATTTTTGTACAGAAAAGACATCATTTTTCTATACTGTTTATTTTCTTTTTAACTTTGCGTAAAGACTGAAAATTATTTTTTTCTTCTGCAGTTATGGCAAATTTTTCCAAAAGCAGGGAACTTTGTTTTGTCAGTTTCTTGCTCATTCTTACAATATTTGCTTTTCTTGCAATCATTTATTATACTGTATTTTTCAATATTAGTAGAATTATACTTTTTAATCAATTCCAGCTGTTTTAAAACTTGTAAAGATACAGTTAGAGACAAATTATTCAATTGTAATTATTCCAATACCATATATTTATGAGATAGGTCAGTGATACCTTCAATCAACTCTAAGTGAATCAATTCATCCTCTATAGTCAAATCTGAATTCACAGTTTCCAAAATTTACACAATCTCTTTGCTTCTCTTAACCTGAAGATATTGTATAATTTATTCATCATGTTTCTGTTTAGTGGACATAAATTTGGTATGACAACTTTCTTTTTAGGTTGTAAATTAATTTTATAATTTCCAAAATTTCAATGAAAGTCAAATCCTTCAATTCTTTGTGGTATGCTATAACAGAAATTTTCATTATAGCTTCACAACCTGCCAAAGCTAGGAAGATGTCCTCCCATTCTTGCCTTGCTATCTTTCAATTTTTTTGCCTGGGGTGCAAGACACTGGATCCATGTCTCAACATATAACTGTTATGTCCAAATGATTTAAACATCCTATCGGCGATGTGTAAGCGTCCTGAAAGCAAAGGAAGTAGTTGTCGCAGATTACTTCCACAGCACAAAGAAAAATCACTAAGTCCAGACTCGAATATCGGGGTCAGAAAGAAATGCTGAAAACTCGATTCGCCGGTACTATTTCAAATCACAATGCGTGTAACCAGTCAGAAAAATAACTCACACTCTAACAAACGTCGAAACCAAAAATGCCCAAATTTTTCGCCCCGAATCAAGAACACCAACTGCTTTTATCGGCAGAACCTATTTTTTTCATTCGTCGACAGCTGGGATAGGATGTTCCGTAATTTACATATCAAAATACTTTTATAGCGACTCCTGCGACTGACTTGTTTCTTTGTTTTTTTTTAATTCAATTATTCCATTTTCAGCATGTTATGTGGAATACGTGCCCTTCTGTTTGGTAAGTAATTTTCTTTTTCGCCACTTTTTCTGTCGTAGAATACACGCGACACGCTGTCGCTTGGTTTGACAAGGTAAGTCGCCGTTTTCTTCGCTATATTGTTGTATACTGTTGTTTTACATCACGTGATCAGTAGTCAATTTCCTATTGTCTGACTCTTTACTCTATACTTTATTTATTCTATAATTAACATATGCAAATAGGTAAAATCATATTTGTCAATCCCACTATATAAAATAAATTGAATAAGAACTTTAGGTACTTAGGGTAAATAACTCTACTATTCCAAGGTACAATCCAGATAGTAATGCTTTTGTTTTATGGCAATATGGCACCACCTACAGAAAACAGACCCATTTACAACAGTCTCAGCCATCATGAAAAGATGTTAATATAGAAGGTTAAATTAAAATTATAATACGACAAGGATCATTTTATTTTTTACTCTGTCCGCAGTAAAAATAAGAGTAACTATTTTGTTATTATATTTTAACCTGATAACTTTTACCTCATTGCAATCCCTTGTTATCACTTTTAAGAGACAGGTTCACAAATATGAATGGTTGGCAGAGATAGTAAGGCCTTCTCAAAGATAGTAAAAAAGTCAAATTAGTGACATATATTACATGATAGTAGTAGGTAGCATAAGAGTAATCAGAATGGAAAAAGAAATCGGCTATCTGTGTTCAAATTCCAGCCTTGTCAGTTGCGTTCTTTCCATCTTCTCTCCTTCCAAGCATGGATTAAATAGCTGGATAGACTGGGATCTCTCTTACCTGGGGTGGTAGCCAATCTAGGAGATGGAAACTGAATTTCAAACTATGGAGAAAGCAACTGGAAACCACTCCTTTAACTTTATAAAAAAATCTTGGCTGTTCACAGATAATAAAGAAAAGGAATTTGTGGATCTTCAAGTTTTCTTATGTCCTGAATAGATATGATATTTTTAATAAAATGTAGAGGGTGACAATGTTATCAGAAACAACACTCAAAAACACTGTGGTCACAGTTTCCATCAACTAACAAATACTGTGATGGCAACAGAGAATCTAATGAAGACTTTAGGTAAATAGGAATAGGGAGGTTCACATTCAAAATATCATAAATCTGTGGTTGCAATTCCAAGGACGATAAATAAGTTTTACTAGTCCAACATCAGAAAATGCCAGGGGATTTAAATCAGAAGAGTCAAAAATCCACATCACAACCCTGTGGTCCAAAGCAGCATTCTTTTATTGGTGGTAAAAGATTGGTAAGGAAGCAGAAACAATTACTAGTTTTCAAGGATTACAAGTCAACTTGATCTTGATTCTTTTTTTTTTTTTTTGCCAGCACAGAGAACATTAATCCCTTTCAATGTAACACTTGGTTTTCCCCTTCATCGCTACAATACTGCATTGAGACCTGAACATGTGATACAATTAAATATTCCAGTTTTCCAATTTCTTTTTTGTTGTTCATTCATTTAGAATTTGGTTAGAGAAAAGAACAACATGAATCTGGAAACTAGCATCCTGCTTTATTTTGCGTGTCAGATTTATATTTAGATTATTTTGAAACAAGGCGGCAACCATATTAATATTCCCATGTTAATGGCCAATTTGGGAAATGTTTGCATTTTGATTCAGTGCATACAAATATGCATTATGTCGCATTTCATGTAACCTGCATGCACCGTTGGCAAAACAACATCTTCATTATGTACACATGTTATTAATACACATACATGAATATATATTCAATTTTTCACAGAAATGTACATTTTTTAATCAAAAAGGTATGCACATTCAGACTAATGTAAAATAGAATTTTCAAACTCTGGATATCTGTTTCAGTTATAATCAATATTACACATGCAGGTAATATAATTTGATCACATGGTATGTTTGATGTTTAGTTGCATATCAGCCTTTGTGGGCTATTACCACCAAAATCCAAATACCTTGCATGCTACTCTATGGCTTTAGTTATATATACCTTGGACACGGATCCATGCCCTCAACTGCAGATATTTTGTACATAATGTTATGCTTTCAGAATGAACATTTTTTTAGATATATAGTTTATAGATAAAAATGTATTGTAGATAAATTTAAAAAATAATTATTGCTGGTAATTTCACTATAAAATGTATTTTTATGTTTTTTAGTGTTGTATTGATTTTCAATAGAGGAGACATGGTGGAGTAATGGATAGTGGATCGTATTGAGGAATTGGAGAGCCGAGTTCAAATTCCAGTTGAATCTATTACATTGACTTACGTGCTAATAACCTTGGGAAAAGTATGAATCCTCTTCTTCTCCCACCAGCTATGGATAAATAGCAGAACAGGCTCTATAGCTTTGGATGGCAACTAGTCTACCACAGAAAGAAATGGCAAGCTACTATGAGAAAAAATCTTCCTTGTCGGTCATGTATCAAAAGATACTTGATTACCTAAGCATGTATCACACATGGCACATAACAGAACTGAGTGAATGAAATGTGTTACTCAGAATGTTTCTTTTTTGTCAGTTATTTGCCTTTTATTTGTGTATATATATATATATATATATATATATATATATATATATACACTTGTCTTTTTTTAAGGCAAATTTTGTGTTGATTAATTTTATTGATTGACTTTTCCAAATTACAAATAATCCTTCTCAGATAAGGAGAAAATTCTTTTGAGTAGGGAATCATCAGTTTGATTGTCCCAACCTTTCATCACTGTGCTTGCTCTTCACTTGATGACACCAGGCATTATTTACAGCCATCCACAGACTGGGAGGTGTCCAAAAAGCTGGCCACACAAAGAGAATACCTTCCACCTGGTGACTGTCTTTGGGGTTTCAGGAAGCATATTCTCAAAGCAGAATGTTGTCTTCCCCCAGACTGTTAAGCCAACTATATGAGATCTATTTTTAGTAACACTGAAATTTTGCTTGTCAGTTCAAAGTGCAACAGGTGTTCAGAAGCACTAGTTGTAGATATGATATACTTATTTACATACAGGTCATCAGTGTATGTTGAGGTTACCTCTCTGATTTTTTCATCCTGAGCATCAACAACAGATCTCATTATTGGAGGCGGGGGAATATTCAGTCCAAATTCCAATCTGGTTAGGCAGTACCTTCTGCCTGTTTGCTATGGCGAAATCATTCATTGATGCACACCTACAGATAGACTGACCTGAAATCTAGCATTTGAGATGTTCAATGCTTTGCACCTCCATTTTCTCAGCATCTGCAGTGTATGCATCAACATGGAGGTTGAGTTCCCTGTAGTCTATTATGGGCCAAACTTTTGACTTTTGGGGGTCCAAGCTTCTACTCATCATATGGAATAAGCCAACCCTTCTCAATCCACTGTTATAACTCTCTCTCATATGATCCTCTGATTGTCATTGAAACAGAATAGTCTATGACACAGTATTGGAATTTGCTTGGTGCCGTCTGCTCATTTCCAGAACATAGTCCACTCATTCTGCTGCTGATCAAATTCTGCCTGAAAATCAGGTTCTTTGAGAAAGAGTACTGGTGCCGCTGTGCACACAGAAACTGGCTCTTGGTAGAATCAAACCTCCTTGATTTAGAAATAGACATTCCACCAAGAGCATTGGTCTCATCTATTCCATTTAAGAGATCAAATCATGGGGCTATTCTAGTACTACTAGGGCAACCATCACAACAGCTCTTCTATTTTCCACACGAAGGCTGATGGGCCTAACTCTATACATTCACATTCTGTGGCTGATGGTTATGATGCCAATGCTTTTTTTCTTCCATGTTCGCCACACCTTCTTGCTCACTGTGTTAGAGAGGCACCCAGAGTCCACTAACAAAATGCACTTCCTTCCACGCACTTTAATTTCTATTGTTGACAGTGCTGAGTTTACATCTTGAGTGAGAAGGAAACCGGCACTGAGTTACTGTCTCCTGGCTCATTTCCCTGGATAATCTTGGGATACATGGCTTATTTTATCACTTTTAGTTTACCCTTCTGAATCTGTTGTCTTCTCATTTGCTTCTCTTCCTTTTTTTATCTCCCCTCTTGCACTTGCCATCTCAAAAATCACTCAACAAACTTTGTACACAACTCTGCAGAAAGCCTTTGGTCCACTGGATTCCTGGCTTACTTGGAATTTCCCCAGGGTCCTGATGCCCAGCAATGGGATCATGAACACTGTGAGTGTAATCTAGATTCATAATACCATCATTTGACTTTCATTCTCCAATATGCATTTGGATACGTAAATCTCCGAGGCTTTTGAATTTCCTGCAATAACCACACATTGCAACTGGTTTCAATTCCATATTATTACCATTGAAATATATATAATTGCCTTATATATATATATATATATATATATATATATATATATATTGCCTTATATATATATATATATATATATGTGTGTGTGTGTGTGTGTGCATGTATGTGCAAAAATTGCCTTACGTATATATATATATATATATATATATATATATATATAATTGCCTTATATACAAATATATATATAATTGCCTGATATATATATATATATATATATATATATATATATATATATATATATATATGAAGAATTATTAGTTTTAAGGTGTGCTATATTTATGGAATAAAGTGCTCAATATCAGAGATAGAGCATATGTAAATATAAAAGTGAACATTGAAGTTAACACTTGGAGTCTCTGAGTGTTGACTTCATATGTTCACTTTATCTATATATGTATAATTGTCGTACATATACATACATACATATATATATATATTTATATATATAATGTACATTTATATATATATATATATATATATATATAAAATGTATGTTTGTATGGATGTATATATATATATATATATATATATATAGAGAGAGAGAGAGAGAGAGAGAGAGAGAGAGAGAGAAAATCTCACCATGGTCGATTTGTCAGGAAGGCAACTTCCTGATGTTATCAGACTGGATCGAGGTCAATCACAGTGTGCAGCACCTTTGGAAAGTGCCTGAAAACCAGACTATGGGTTGACCCAAGCCTTGTGAGTGAAAACAAGTAGATGGAACTCTTGTGAGGCATCAATAGCGGTGCTAGCATTAAACCACAAGTCATCGTAGCCAAGAGCTTGAGCATGCTGGCCTTGTTCAAATTATTGATCACATTAGATAACATGCTCTCTCCCAGAAACTGTAACTAAGGTCTGCTCAGCATAGTTGCAGTATAAACTACAGGTGGGCTCTGTGAGTGTTGAGCAAACACAAATATGCCTGAGAGAGATTCTGCAATAGAGATCAGCTAGCTACTCTAGTAGACAGGTAACCTCGAATACGAGTGGCCAGCTATTATATATATATATATATATTTATTAAAGACATTTTTATGTTTAACGTTCTTTTTATAGATACAAGTATTTAAGTAAATGCTCTGTTTATAATAAACAGTATTAAATAACATTTACCGGCCTGAATGTCCGAGAAATTATTATCAAAAGAACGTTAAACATAAAAATGTCTTTAATAAATAAATTGTTGGACTTTGTCCATTTCGTAATATATATATATATATAATTATTTATTTAAAAATATGATTCCAACACGATACATAATAAAGAACTTTGGATTATTTACCTAACCAGTTCTTTCCTATTTTCTATATATTTTCAAATACACACACACACACACACACATATATATATATATATATATAATTGCCTTATATACACAAACACACACACACACACACACACATATATATATATATATATGCAGCAATTTCTAAAGAAGTAATACAGTTTTTATTCTTATATTTATCTATCTATCTATCTATCTATCTATCTATATATATATACATATATATATATATATATATATATATCATGCATACACATGTATAAGTATATACATGTTTCTGTGTGATATATTTTAATGAAGTGAGCAAAGCAGTGATAATTATTATATTTTTCTTATTTTTTGAGCAAATTCAGCTGAGAAAGTTTGATCATTTTGATCAGACCAATACAGCTATACTATTGATAGCTTCTTCATGAAAGCTTGCTGCTTGGAACAGGATGTGAAGAGTATGCTCATCGAATAATTGCAAGAACATTGAAAGAGCACATTATATTCTATTATGAACAAAGCCAGACGGTCTCACCTGACTAGAAGAGAAAATAAAAAAATAAATCTTTCATACCTGAAGTTTTTTTTTTTTTTTCTGGGCTGATAAAAATCCGTAATATCATAAAATAAAATAAAGTAAAACATTCTAGTTGAACATCAAATTTTTATTAAAATCTATTCATATTAATCTGTTAATTGCTAGAAAGTAAAAAAGTTCCAATGAAAGTAAAGTTTAAAAAAAGATCTAACCAAAGGAGACTTCATAAAACAATTGCGAAAGAGTTCTTTTTTTCCTACTTAATAGTAAACTTCGGCAAAAAAAATATGCATCTCATTATATTTGATATTTAATCATGTTCTGCTTAAAATAAAGACATTTCTCAGAGTTCTACTCAGCAAACAAATTTTTTTGCAATTTTCCTTTAAAATACAGACATGGTCATGCTTGTAGTAACAGAGATTCCATATAGAAAACTTAACTTTTTGTTTTCTATATTAAGAGCTGCTAGGCAAGACTTAGTCTGATCGAAGGTCAGATTGGTAGGAAGCAGAGTTTGGATATTTGTGTTACTGAACTCTTAATTGTCTATGTTAAGATCTGCTGCACTAGTCCGAGGAGTAGTTTTCCTGATACCCAGCTTTTTCACTGTTTAGCCTTAGGCAGGGTAGTTTTCCTTGGATGATCAACTCAAAGTCCTACTCAATGAAGGCATCTGGTGACTGTCTTAATTGATACATTCAGCTCTACTGTCTGTACATCATTGGCAATCCCCTTTGCCATTAAGTAAGGTTTCTTTAAAACACCTGTAACAATTTTCCTTTCCATTCTCTCAGAAATTAAACAGTCCATGACTTCAACACAATGAGACTCTTGTATTTCTAGATAATTATTCAAATTGTTAATCTAGGAACATTAAAATGCTTGGAAAGTGCTCTTGTATTTCTCTCACCTCACTTGTACATTATTTTTTTTTTAAGCATATCACCCCAAGCAAGACAGGAGTGCCACTAACATGCAAGGGGTTACAGAGAGTGAGAGTAAGAGTAAAGAGGAGTGTTTGGGAAAAGGATAAAGAGAAGGACCAGAATCAAGGTCAAGGCATCAGAAGATGTCAATTGACATTACATTTGAATATTTGAAGATTATAGCTATCAGGGATGTATGCCATAGGAAGGGAGTTCCACTGATGGGAGGTGCAAGATAAGAAGCTGTTGGAGTAGAATAGATGGCTACATTTAGTCATTTTGACAGTCAAAGGGTGGGACCAAGACGCCAACCTAGCAGCATGCTTAAATTCATGCAGTTTGGGAACCAGTGAAAGTAGCTCATTGAAGCAGTTATGAGATAGTGACTGCAGATGGGATGCCAGATCAGGACCAACAACATTGCATATCTGTCTCTGAATTTTGTCTAGGATCTCAAGATGAACAACGGGAGAAACAGACCGTATATGGAAGTATTCCATGTAAGAAGAAATGGTTGATTTGTAGATTTGAAGGATGGTCTCAGGTAAGAAAAAACCTTCTGGTGTGACCTTATTAACTATCTTCATTTCGAGTTTCTTAAAATGTTCAACAGTCTTTGATATGGTTGCAGAACAAACAGTTCTCTCTCCTGGGTATGGCGATAAATTTCATCCATGTCCTGGGTAAGACAATAAACTACGTCCGACAGCAAGGCCTCTGATCAGGAGGTTTCGAGAAGCATGGAACCACCTCTTAATTGCTGGTGTTACCAAGTCCACCATGATCTGGGGTGGTAGCACCTGTTAGGGTCCCAGCTATGGGCAAATAGTTAACCCCTAAACTGAAGTCAAAACACTATGAAAGTGTAAAAATAGGTTTCAATATCAGAAATATTTTTTGTAAAACTTTATTACCAGAAATACATTATTATCAGAAATATATTATTACCAGAAATACATTATTACCAGTAATGCATTATTACCAGAAATACATTATTACCAGAAATACATTATTACCAGAAATATATTATTACCAGAAATACATTATTACCAGCAATACATTATTACCAGAAATACATTATTACCAGAAATGCATTATTACCAGCAATACATTATTACCAGAAATATATTATTACCAGAAATACATTATTACCAGCAATACATTATTACCAGCAATGCATTATTACCAGAAATACATTATTACCAGCAATACATTATTACCAGAAATACATTTTTGGAAAAAAAATATTACCAGCAATATAAAATTGTTGGCATTAAATAATCCGTTAAGACTGATATGCCGTAAAATAAAACAAACCAAACCAAAGCACACTATTTACATTATTCAGCCTATTATCTTCATCTTTGTTGCCATATTTATTAAAACATTTCAGCCGAGGAGATAACTGACATCCATTAAACATGGCATGTGGAACTAGAACAGTCTACCCAAGTAATTGAAATAAAGGTTTCATTTTGACATTCCAACAACCTGAAGAAGGCTGGAGCATACAACGGCTAAAACGTTGCAATAAATATGGCGACAAACATGAGGACAATAGTCCAAATAATGTAAATAGTGTATATAATACCTCATCTCAGAAATATAGACAGATACCAAACCAAAGCAAACAAATAGTTATCATGATACCTGGCAATCATATACTGTCTTCTACAGAAACTTCTAGAATGTTATAGAATCAAGTCAATATTGTCTCATTTTCAAAATGAAATTTGCTTGGGGTGATTTACTTAATTTTTTTTTTTTTAAATGTCAAATTAGAGAAATAATATTACAATTGCTTTAGAGCAATAGTATTTGATAATCTTCGTAAGTGGGGTGGGCAATAATTTTGAATTCCAGTAATTTTTAGAAAAACCTATAATTATGAATATAATACATTGACACATCTAAAAAGTTTATGAGTTAGTAAAAACTAAATGTAGAAGAAACCATCTATTACAAATTCACTAAGTACTTGCAAATATTTGCATTTCCTTAGGAAATATGCAAATATTCATTGGCACGAATAATTCTAACACCAACCGTATATATATATATATATATATATATATATATATATATATAACTGCAAGAATTTATTCTCTTTAAAATTCATTATACCTACCAATTTATAACACTTCTCAATGCTAAAAATACAAATATGTATGTAGAAATAAAACTATCTTCATACACATTTCGTTTTCTCTCTTTACTCAAAATTCTGTCAGCAATTCTATTTATATTTTTAATAAGGACAAGCAAAGTCACCATATCGATCAATCTAATGATTCATTCCCAAAAGCCAGTGTTTCTTGCTTAAAATATTCAAATACATATGTTGAAAACGAGATCTTGTTTCTTCTATATCACCTTACCAATATAAACATGCCTAAGATTAAGAAATAGAAAACTTTTGCTAGAAACAAGGAAAAGAGTACCAAACTCTTATGTGATATTTATCCTCCTGTATGTCAGTGAGTGATGGACAGTCTCCTGGACGATGAAGAAGAGACTTGAAGCAACAGAAATTTGGTTCTACAGAAGGATGATGAGGATACCATAGACTGAATATATTCACAACAACAAAGTTTTAGAGAAAATGAAAACGAAAAGGAAACTTATACGTAAGATCAGGAAAAAACAGTAGAAATTTCTAGTGCACATAATGAGGAAAGAAGGCTTGGAAAATTTTATACTCACAGGACAGATTGAAGACAATAGGGGCGGAGGAAAACAATGCATGACGTACTTAATGAGCTTCAGTAAATGGACACCAGAACAGGATTTAGGAGAAATAACAAAAAGACAAAATTTATTAAGAGCTACAAAGGACAGGAAGTTGTGGAGAGATGTGATCTTCTACATCCTGAGTGCACACAGCACATAAAGAAGAACTCCCTGTCAAGGAAACCCCCCCCCCTGTATTTTGGCAGCATTGATAGTGTAATGGGAAGTCTCGCTATTTCAACCAATCTATGAGAAGGAAAATCTCATAATTCAAAACCTGAAGAGAGATGGGCTCTATCAGGCTATCTTGCCACGACACATTACTATTGTTATAACTACAGTACATATGGGGCTCTTGCAACCCTGATAGTGTACAGAACTTGTATATTATTCCAAAATGGATATTTTATGCTGATAATCTCTCTCAACTTCATAATTTTTTGTCAGTTTTATAGTTACATAAGAAAGCTTTAAGAAGTAAAAAAATGGATTTGTCAAAAAAGATAAACTTATTTTTATTTTATTTTTTTTATACAAGAAAGAAAATTATTCTTAAGCTGGCATAAATGTCTGTTTTTGGCACACTTGAATGAAATCCTGGATTCCCAAATATACAAAATTGTTACGCCTGGAAAAATACTGGTTTTATGAGGTACTGGTAGGTTGCATGTACATAGAACATTGCCTAGAGTAATTGTATCAAACAGGAAATATATATATATATATATTATTATACATATCTTTAGTCTAGATTTGTCTGCTGATGCGATTTTCTTGTGTGATATGTACAGGAGAAACAAAAAGCATTATACATTATTGTTTCTAATCAAAATCTCTACAGAGAGAGCAAGAATTAAAAATGAATCAATATAGTAATATTTTGGTGTTTACTCTGACGTATATAAAATGATTTTAGAAATCAGTTTTTTTCTGGGTTTTATCCAAGTAAAAAGTAAGACACAAAGTGAAAATTAAGCTCGAAAACAAATGTGAAATATTAATGCTAAAATTTAAGTCAGGATATAATACAGATTCTTCTTCTTCCTTATGTGCCATGTCCTATCAGAACATAGTTGATTATGGCTCTCCACAATTTCCTGTCCTTTGTAGCTCTTAATAAATTTTGTCTTTTTGTTATTTAAAACTTTGTCCCATTTGTTTACTGAAGCTTACTAAATATGTAATGCATTGTTTTCCTCTGTCCCTCTTGCCTTCAATCTGTCCTGTGAGTATCAGATTTTCCAAACCCTCCTTCCTCATTATGTGTCATAGAAACCTCAACTGTCGCTTCCTGATGTTAAATATAATTTTCTCTTTTGTTGTCATTTTCTCTAAAACATTGTCATTGCTCATATATTCAGTCTATGGTATCCTCAGCATCCTTCTGTAGAACTACATTTCTGTTGCTTCAAGTTTCTTCTTCATCTTTGAAGAGATTGTCCGGCATTCACTGCCATACAGAATAATGGAGTAGTTAAATCATCAAAATGTGAAGGAACAAAAGGAATAAAAAAGACTAGAAACTTTAACTAAGGTCTCCTTCACATTGTTGCTATATAAACCACAGGTTGGCTCTGTGGGGTGTTTAAGAAAACATAAATGTTTCTGAAGAGGGGTCAGCAACAGTAATTGGCTAGCTTCTCTCACAGATAGTTGTACTCAAAAAAATAGCTGCCCATTATTTATATGTATATATATATATATATATATATATATATATATATATAGTTTTAGACTATGCTATATTTAAGGGTTAAAGTGCTTAATATCAGGGATAGAGCATATGTAAATATAAAAGTGAACATTGAAGTCAACATCTAGTCTATTTCATGCCAAACGCAATCCCCACACAGTAGTTTTTCTTGGCATTTTGCGTAAAACATTTGCATTTAACCATGAAACAGAATCTGCCCCCTAGGTGTTGATTTCAATGTCTACTCATATATATATATATATATATATATATATATATATATATATATATATATACATACAATTTTCGACAGATTTCCACCAAAATTTACATGCACATGCACCAAGTTAGTGAGAAGGCCAAGACCAACTTTGCATTTCCCAATTCTCATCGATAGTGGAAACAGTCGATTCTTTCATGCTTCTACAGTAGTTTTCATGTAGTTTGTGGCCATTTTCTAATGGCCAGTGTGAGAGCCTATAGCTGGCTGCCACGAATAGGCAGGGAGATTCTATTGGCCAGTGTAAGAGCCAACAGCTGACTGACACGAATGTTAACTAGCATGCTAGCATGCAAAAAAAAATCGATAGCAGCATTCGTCACAAGTGGGAAAAATTTAAATCTGCATAGCACTCTACTCTAATTGGCTCAGTCACTTGCTTAAACTTAATGTTGATTCTGATTCCGCAGAACTGGGTTGGGTGTGAAAAAGTATTTGTTGTTAACGTTCTTTTTTCATTTGTTTTTTTCCAGTTACGAGTCCTTTTTTAAAGCTGATCATTTTGTGTTCATTTTGTTTAGTCTTTCGTAACAGATTTAATGTTTAGAAAAAATTTGCAGTGTGAGATAGGCAAGAAGTAAGGCCTGTAGCAACATCTGCACGGCAAAGGGCACTCCTTTAAAGGCAAGGAAGGGCAAAAATATTTTAAGTCAAGTGATAGTGATTGCAGTATGAGTCGTACGATTTTTTAATCAAGCATGGGCAATGCCAGGCCATGCTACTATTATATATATATATATATATATATATATATATATATATATATATATATATATATATTATTAGGCAGCATATATTTTATATATAAAGAAATAATCATACATAGAATCAATCAGCAATATTAATGCAATTAATGGCAAAATCATAAAAAGGTATGTATATATATATATATACACTCATACTTTTTAGCATGAAACAAACTCTGGCCTCTGGGTGTTGATTTCAATGTTCACTTATATATATATATATATATATATATATATTAAATATGATTCCATTGTGACAGAAAATTTCCATGTTTCAAAACCGAAACTGAATTTATAAATTTAACTATAAAAATTAAATTTAAAATCCATAGTCTAATTTATAAGTGCAGACAATATTGATATTATGAGCTGTTAAGGTTTAGGAAAATCTATTAAGTTTTTTAATATATATATATATATATATATATATATATATATATATATATACTTTTTTTTTCAATAAACTTATTTTGCTGCATACAGCACCAAAATTGTAAACACCATGTGTGATTCAAATTATAGAAACTTATAACAATACTTGTGACAAATCAGAGTGTTACATTTATATGTACATACTTTTATCACAAATACACATTTTTGGTCTGCAGGAATTGTGTATTTTATTGTCATTAGTTTGCTGTTAAAATCAGCCATGCAATCATGAGTGATGAAGATACAACTCAGTCAGTCAAATAAAATGAAATGCTTGACCTCATACACCAATTTCCCGACATACAGACGGTTATCCATCCACTAAAATATCAGCTTATCATTAAAGAAAGGAAAAAGTAGCTGCTACTTTTGTTGAAGACATTTTTTTTTAAATTTGTTTTCTTTCATATTCCCTGTCTTGTAGGTATTCTTTATTTACACTCTCTCTTACACACATGAATATACATATATATATTAATCCCATATAGACACATACACAAATGCAATTATGTAGATATATTCTGAAAGATTTCTAAGAATTATTCTTTCTTATTTTGATAGCTGCAGGGCAACTGAGATCATATCCAAGCCTCTTAGGCAGGAAGACAAAGTGATTAGAAGGATACCAGTAATTAATCAATATTGATTGATGCCTCCCAGTTTTTGTTTTCTATGTGGCAAGAATGGAAAGAGGGACATTTATTTCTCTTATTTCTTATATATCTATATCTATATATATATATATATATATATATATATGAGGTGCAAAGGGTAAATTGTTGCCAATT
Source organism: Acanthosepion lycidas (assembly GCA_963932145.1). Lineage (NCBI taxonomy): Eukaryota > Metazoa > Mollusca > Cephalopoda > Sepiida > Sepiidae > Acanthosepion > Acanthosepion lycidas. The sequence goes on from OZ010593.1 coordinate 23,576,891, forward strand.
TATATTTTTAATTTCATGCATACATGTTGTTTGTTTTTGATTTTGTCAGCTGCACAGTATAGTGGGGTCATTTGGGCACTGTCTGCAAGAAAAATGCACCATGATACAATTTACTCCAACCCAAAATTTGGAAATGGCATACTGTACTGCTTGGCGTTCACACCATAAGCTCCAATATGAACATTTCGGGGTGTTTGGATGTCAATCTGAGGACAGTGCAAAGAATTTGGAAAGATTTCGTTGAGTCTAATGGTGATTACAAATGTGTTTGGAGTGATCACTAGTTATGGCAACATTATGTTGCCATCCATCTTCCCACAGGGCCTCCAAACTCAGTATGGAGGCCTATATCAAGTGCCTGGAAGAGTTAGTGCTGCCCTGGGTCATGAGTCTGGCTGCTGAAAAACCCTATACCTGGCAATAGGACTCTACACCATGCCACACAAGCAGGAGTACCCAGTCATGGCTGTCTGACAATTTCTGCAACCATATCACTCCTTACATCTGGCCACCTAACTCTCCAGACTGTTCCCTTTTGATTATTATGTGAGAGATGCAGTTGAATGAGAGACCAACAAAACTCTTTGTATCACCAAAGATGAACTGAAGGCAAGGATACACTAACTTAAACAAGGAGACTGTCCAGAAGATTTGCAGGAGATTCTGAAGTTGTCTGGAGGCTGTGGTTGAAACCAATGGTGATTTTATTGAATAAATTTACTCTTTAGTATTTCAAGATATTTTTGTGTCATTTTGGTAAATATATCTGTTAAAATGAGATCAGTATAATTTTCATTTTAGCAAAAGTTAGATGACAATTTATCCATCGCAACCTGTATATTTCTAAATATAATATACTACTGGTATTGTTTGATTTAAAAATGTATTTTTATACAAAATATTCATATATAACAGAAACTGTATTTTAATTTCAATAGAAAATTAAAAAAAAAAACTATTAAACACTGAAAATTACTTATAATTTAAATTTCCCAAATTATTCCACATTACTCTTATGAACTTAACTGATCTATAAAGAAGAAAAAATTATGGAAACAGAACACCAGCAACTTTTTCCGCAAGGCAAAAGACTCCCACTCTGATGGCGTATTAATTACCTCTAGGTACCTTGTCAGTGAAAGTGTTCAAGGATAGTCTGCTTTCCTGCAATTATTGGTAGATATTTCATGATGATCATGCTACATTTAGAGAGATTATTGTAGCCCTTTACAAAAGCACCTGTCTTGTACATATCATTTCTCCCATGTTTCTTACCCTCGGGTAGAAAGCTTCTCATTCTTTTCAAGGTGTTGCCAATTCCTGAAAATAATTTCCAACTGGTTACTTACTATTTTGCTGAGAAATTTCAGTCAATTAACTCTCCTTGTTTTGCTATCTCCTCACTCTATCTTCTTCCTCCTCTTCCTTCAATCTCCTCCTCCTTCTTTCTCCTCCTACTTCTTCTTCTCTACCTCCTCTTATTCTTATTCTCTCTTCCTTCTTCCACTTCTTTTCTCCCTCCTTCTCTTTTTTTTTCTTCTTCTTCTTCTTCCTCTTCTTCTTCTTCTTCTTCTTCTCTACCCACCTCTTATTCTTATTCTCTCCTTCTTCTTCCACTTCTTTTCTCGCTCGTCTTCTTCTTCTTCTTTTTCTTCTTCTTCCCCTTCCAACTTCTTCTTCTCTACCCTCCTCTTATTCTTATTCTCTCATCCTTCTTCCACTTCTTTTCTCGCTCCTCCTCCTCTTCTTCTTCCCCCTCCAACTTCTTCTTCTCTACCCTCCTCTCATTCTTATTCTCTCCTCCCCCTCCACTTCTTTTCTCCCTCCTCCTTCTCTTCTTCTTCTTCTTTACCCTTCTCTTATTCTTATTCTCTCCTCCTTCTTCCACTTCTTTTCTTACTCCTCCTCCTCTTCTTCTTCTTCTCCTTCTTCTTCTCACTCTTCCTCTTCCTCTTCATTATTCTTGTTCTCCTCTCTCCTTCCTCTTCCCTTCCTCATTTTTATTCTTCTTCTCCTCCTCCTTATTGTCTTCTTCTTCTCTTTCCTTACTTATTTTTGTTTAATGACTCCTTTTCAAAGAGATATTTTCAATATTGCACTAAATGAGGAATTCTTAGAATTTTCTTTCCGACACTTCTTATGGCAATTTGATAACATCATTTTATGATTTTACTTTCTTTTTTTTTTAAACTTTTTAAGATATAAGATATTTTCAAGCCCTGACTGAGCAATGAGCTAAAAATATGGTGTTTATTCTCTTCCCTTTTTTCCCCACCATTCTTTAACCCTTTTCAGAAAGGATGATTTCTAAATTTGCTGTTTTGAGGAAAACTCAGATATAAAATCTATTTGGGTGAAATTATTCCAGTCAGATTAACCCCTGTAATGCAATTTCCAGGTTGGGAACACTAGAATGAAGTATATGCAAAAGTTTAAATATCTGGGAAGCGTTTTGACAGAGGACGCTAAATACAACACTTAGATACGTAGACATATTGGAATGGCCAAGAATACATTCCAAAAGCTGGGCAGAGACAGGAGGATTTCTTTGCTAACAAAGAAAAGAATACTGAGCTGTTACATGACATCTGTCCTTCTTTACGCCAGCGAATGTTGGACGATTTCCTCAAAGATGAAGAAGAGACTCAAGGTGATGGAAAGAGAGAGGATGCAAAGAAGGAAAGAAGGAGGAAGCTTATACTTAGCATCAGGAAGAGGCAGCTGAAGTTTCTGGGACACATAATGAAGAAGGAGGGCTTGGAGAATCTGATACACATGAGTCAAATAGAGGGAGAGAGAGACAAGGGAAAATGCGTGACATACCTAGCGGGCTTAAGCAAATGGATAACAGAACATGGTCTTGGGGAGGAAGCAGAGAGAAGGAACTTGTCAAGAACTGCAAGGGATAGAAGGATGTGGAGAGCCATGATTGCCTATGTCCTGAAATGGCATGGCACATAGAAAGAAAGAGTATTACAAGTATTAAGTAAGGATTAGTGTCAGGCAAAATGACATACGCATTTTCAGATATCAATTTCTGGTTTTGGTGATTTCTACGGAAACCAAGTGCAATAAAATTGTGGAAAAATGCAAATCAAAATTGTAAATACAAACTTCTAGCCAACTGTCAGCTTCAAGTCATCATTGGAATGCAATTTATCTATGAAGTATCAGCACTGTCGCTATGATAATGAATCTAAAGTATGCAGAGTGAAGCCGCTTAGCACAGATAAACCTTGAACATTGTACACTAGCATTGCACACTAGCATTTCTGTTAGCTTCCATTGTTTATAGCAGTGCTTGGAAAGAAAGTGAGGTTGTCTCACCAGCCTGCTAGGAATTTATAAGTTTATACCTCATTGTCATTGTATCAAAATTTAATGATCTTTCAGTGAAAAATCACAAAGTAAATCAGTAAACTTGAAGTATGCTACTCCATCCAGATTGATTCAATAGTGCATACCCCTCTATGACCATTTGGTATTATTTTCTGATATGGTAGTAATATATATATATATATATATATATATATATATATAATAGCATTATTACTGGCAGAAACATCTTAAATATATTTAATAACTAATCCTCTAAATAATAAACACCAACTCCATCCTTATTAATAATGAACTAACCCAACAATATCATCTAATATTATCTATAAAATTAAAACAACATATTTTCAAACCAAAATGATAGTTGACAATAACCAAAAGTGCTCAGCAAAAACCCACTGACTACGGTCCTATTTCAACAACTTAGATCCAAATATTAAATGGAACATGGAACTAGAATAGTCTACCCCAGCAAGCAAAATAAAGGGTTCAGTTTGACATTCCAATCACCTGAAGAAGGTCAGAGTGTACAATGGCCAAAATGTTGTGATAAATATGGCAACAAAGATGAGAACAATAGTCTGAATAATGTAAATAGTGTTCAAAAATACTTTTTCCATTGTCACCTCCTTTAGCTCTACATTTTTATCAGCATTTTAGAGTTATCTCTACAGGTTTATAGTTGCAACATACCACTCAGATTTCTTTTGTCACACCCATTATTGACACCAATCTGTGTTTACATCCATTATTTTGGCCTCTGTAAACACTTAGCAAATATTAATTAAATGTGTACAGATCTTCAGCTTTGTACACAATTTCAGAACAGAAGCAATTTTACCAGACTGCCACTCAACTGCCATCTTTTAAAAAAACAAAATTATGGGTTATTGATAGGCAGGTTTAAATACTGCTGCCACAGCACCAACATCTGCGTTTGACATCATAATAAAATTGGAGGCATTGTTTTCCAAGCATCATTTCTGGGCTCAAGATCAGTCCGGAAAAAAACATCCATCTATTTTGAATATCTCAAGAATGGTCTTCATGTAACTTGGTAACTAATTAGACAGAACCTTGCCATGAATGAGTGAACAGGTGCTCTCCAGTGAGGTTACACAGTCAGACATAAAATTCACCCATTGTTATGTACTGTAGTCCTATGATGATATAGTAGAAATAGAATTCTCTGTTATTTTAATACCAATGAATAGAAGAAAATATTTTATTCATGACTTATTTCTACTTACTATACATGGATGGACAGATACTCTCCTGTGAGGTTACACAGTCAGAAGTGCAATTCATCCATGTATATGTACTTCTCTAGAATGGAAATGGACCTGTGTCATGAGGACCAATTTTATTTTCTGCTCGACAATAATCCCTGGGTATCTAGAAAAAGTATAAGCAGGAATATGCAGTGATTTGAAGTCATTCTTATGACTACTTCTTTTATGTGCTGTGTCCCTTCAGGATGTAGACAATCGTGGCTCTCCACTTCTTCCTATTCCTCAATATGGTTGCCCCTTTTGCTACTATACACAAACCCTGTTCTGTCATCCACTTGCTTAAGTCCACTAGGTATGTCAAACATTACTTTCCGTTGTCTCTCTTTTCCTCTATCTGCCCTGTGTGTATCAGATTCTTCAAGGCCTCCTTTCTCATTACTTGTCCCATAAACTTCAGCTGCCTCTTCCTGATGTTAAGTATAAGCTTCCTCCTTGTTTGCTTCCTCTCCAAAACCTTGTTGTTGCTCACATGTTTAGTACTGTATCTAAACTGGAAATATCTTCTAATACATGCATTTTTTTAAATGAACAAACAATTTAGATTTGAAATTTGATCATCTTGTTGTTAGTAAAGTAACAGGTTCCAAAATGGCGTAAAACACTGTAAACCACTCAGTGATGTATCATTATTTCTATGGAAAGTGTTCAAATGAATACATTCCTTAGTTCCACCAATTCTAACCTTCATGCGTAAGACCCCCTATGCTATTCACATTGTAGCAAACAACCCTAATTCCTTTCATATTCCATTGCTGAGAAGTTCCACTTCAACAGTTTCTTCCTACAAACCACTGCTTTGTGTAACCAACTCCCAAGAGAATGCTTCTCTGATCACTACAATCTTAATCTGTTAAAGTCTAAGGTTAACCTTTGTCTTCCCCACATATCCCCATAAACTGTGCTTCTTATTCTGTAAACGTCTACCTTGTATGGCTCTTGGGCCTTCCACAAGGGTAAACATCATTGTAAAAAAATGTAATGCTGAAAGAGTTTCTACTCTTTAAGAGTTACTTCATGATGTTATGATAGAGGACTTAAAATTACACAAGTTGGTAAAATGAATGTTTTTTATATTTTGTGTAGATAAGAATTTAAAAATAAAACTGGAAATTACAATTTCTTTTTTCGTTTTTTTTTTTTTATACACCACGAAAGATAATAATTATACCACCTGAGGTAGATGCATTAAGCTACTAGTCTACCCAGAAGATCCCTGGGGGAGGCATGATGTTAAAAGAGTGAAAGATAGAAAAAAAGAAACTAGAAAAAGATAGAAGCAAAATGAATAAGTTTAGAAATGGGAAAAGAAAGAAAGTTGAAGAGAATGAAAAAAAAAAAAGAGAGGGCAATAGAAATGATAAGAAAAGAAAGAAAGAAGAAGAAAAAAAAGAAGTAGAGATAAAAGAAAGAAAGAAAAGAAAGAAGCAAGAGAGAAACAACCAAGAGAAAAAGCACCAGGGAGAAATAAAGAATGAAAATGATAGAAAGAAACAAAAAAAAAAACAAGAAAGAAGCAAAAAAGAAGGAAGACAATTAAATCAAAAAGAAATGAAAGAGAGAAAAATAAAGAGAGAAAGTCAAGAAAGTAAAAAAGAACAAGAGAATTAAAAAGAAGTGATAAAGAAAGGAAGGAAATAAAGAAAAGAGAAAGAAAAGAGATATTAAAGAAAGGAATGAAAATAATAGAAAAAGAAGGTGAACATAAGCAGGAAATTGAGAGGAAATGACAAGAGAAATAGTGAGAGAGAAAAATTTAGAAAGAAAGAAAGAAAGAAAGAAAGAAAGAAAGAAAGAGAGAGAGGATGGAAAAGAAAGAAAAATGGAATGAAAAACGTAATAAAGAAAATAAAGATATTTGAAAATATTAACATAAAATTTATTAAGGGGAGAAAAAAAGAAAACGAAAAAGGAAGGAAGGAAGGAAGGAATATATGTTTTCAGTAAGTTGAGAAATGGGGAAAAATAAAAGAAAATGAAGAAAAAGGACATGAAAATAAAAAAGAACAAGAAAGAAGAAAGAAAAATTAACTGATCAAAATTTCAAAGAAAAATGAAGAAAGGGAAAGAACAAAAATTAAAAGTAAGCAATTGAAGAAAAAAGGAAGAGAAATAAAGACTATAAATTGGAAAAAAGAAAAATTATTAAAAGCAAAGAAAGAGAAAATAAAGAAAGAAATATAGATAAAAAAAATAGAAAAAAAAAACGGTGATTAAAAAGAAAAAAAGAAAAGAATAAAATAAATTAAAATAATTTACTACAAAAGAAAAAAGATGTAGAGGGAAGAAAGAAACAAAGTGAAAAAGGAAAGAAAAATGAAGAAGAAAAGAAAATGATGAAAGAAAGATAAAGAAAAAGAAGAAAAATACAAATAAAAAATCAAAACAGAAAGAAAAAAAAGAAAGAGAAAAAAGAAGGAAGCAGATAAAAAGGAAAAAAGAAGAAAGTATATTGAGAAGAAAGAAACAAGAAAGATAAAACAAACGAATTTGGTGTTGTGACAAGAGCACCTGGTAGGTGTTTTGTTCTTCGTTTCATGGCACTTACTGTTGTGATAACTTATGCAGGTTTGTTTGCCATCACTTCACTACTGTCTTCATTTTTTCTACTAATTCACATCATCATCATCATCATCATTCTCTTCCCACTCCAAACTTTTTGGCAACTTCTTTGATGAATGCTACTGCTGATGTTGACAAGATCAAGTTTACAAATACCCTCCACTCCACAAAAAAGAAAACACTTCCTTACATTTCTGCTGCCTTCATTCACCCTCACCTGATGCCAATAGCCTTTTGGCTTCCTATTGGTCTTTGAATAATGGTAAATAGTAACACTAAAAGTAGTGCATTACTGTAAGTAGAACAATTTTCTGCAAGCAGTAAGAACAGATACAGAAGAAAAAAATTTATTTTTTTTTATCTATCTGCTTGATAAGATTTCACACTTTTTCGTAAGTTAAATATTTAATATATGTTACTGTGATATTCCAAATGTAACTGCTACAGTTTATCCTACTTTTTGACTCTGAGTAAAAAAAAAAATAGAATTCACTTTAGCATTGTAGAACTGAATATATACAAATTGGAACTTGGTAAACATTTTCAAGAAAAGGTTTTAATTGCACTGGTTTAAATTCAATTCCAGAACCCCCAAAATTGATTAAAATGTTACATTTATGGATTTAAAATCAAAGATAGTGTATTATTACTTTAGAATTTCATGTCCATTATTTTTTATTGCAAAATGATGGATTCATATTTTATTATTAGTTTTACACCATCTAATTATAGTTGCTTTTTATCCCAACACTCTGGATTGATACTCTTCATTATTGCAATTATTTTATTAGCAGTTTTATTCTATCTAATTTTTTTTTAATTTATTCCTTTTTTTAATCATTTCACCCCAAGTAAAATAACAATGTCACTAGAACGCAGGCGGTTACAGGGAGTGAATGTGAAAAAGAATGTGAAGACTAAGGAAAGGACAAAAAAGAAAGAAGGTTCAAGAAGATGGCAACTGACATTGCATTTAAATTTTTGAAGATTGTAGCTATCAGGGAAGCAAGAAAGAGAAAGGGAGTTCTACAGGTGAGAAGTGCAAAAAAAGAAAGTACTGGAGTAGAAGTAGTGGTTGCATCAAGCTCGTTCAACAGTAAAACAGTGACACCTAGTTGCTGATCTAGTAATACACATAAATTCATTTAGTCAAGGCCTCATAACAGAGCAGTTGCTATGAAAATATTTTTTAAAAAAGACATAGAGGGAAGCCATGCCACTTTGGTGAGAAAGTGATTGAAGTCAAAATGCCTGGTCAGGATCAATTATATTACAGATCCTTCTTTGGATTTTCTCAATAATTACACCACGTCCTGGGTATGACAATAAACTACATCCACGTCCTGGTTATGACGATAAACTACGTCCAACAGCAAGGCCTCAGATAATGTTTTCGGAACAATAATGTTGCCAGCTATACGTTTTTTTGAGAAAATAATGTTGTCAGCTATACGTTTAATAGTACTGTATATATGATATATATATATAGGTATATATGTGTATATATATATAACTTAATTTGGCATTAAATGACCTACAGTGGTTGATATGCCGTTAAAACCAACCAACAAAATCAATAATTACAAGATATACGCAAGGAGCAAAAGACCAGATATGGCAACAGTATTCAATGAACAAATAGTAGATTATAGTAGTAAATATGCAATATGGATTCTGTTGAGATAGACTTTTTAGTATGACACAGTGAACCAACTTTCCTTGCAGAAATACATAGTAATTGATTCGATATAGTCATGCCACTTCATGTCAGTGGAAAACATGAAGCCAATAAAGTGTAGAATACTGCTCTACTGGAGGTTAGAATCAGCCATGCTGATGAAAGGCTCTTCACTATGCTACTGTAGCGGGTTGTCACCATTATGTAAGGGTGTGTACTACATACATTTAACTTTGGCTAGGATTAAGGACAATGCATGGACGCAATGCAATTTATAGTTGACGTAAATAGCACATAGTATAAAATACGAAACAGAATGTAATGATTTCAAAACATAACAATTGAATTTATTAGTGTTTGGTGTACATGCATATAAGATGAAGGTTTGATAGTGATAGAGTTATGTCTCTTAGATTTGGAAATATTTGTACTTGAGCTCATAAAGATGAAGTAATTATTAAACTGTAGTTTAGACGAATAAAGTTCCTTTAGCATGTTAGGAATTGTGGATTGGTAAAGTTGGTAAGAGTTTAGAAGAGATTTTAGACTTCGTACTTGCGTAAATGTTGGTAATGGTCTTTAACGTCTGACCGCAAGGTTAAGATGGGAGCTCTTGGAGATTACATCTTGATAGCAAGGAGAAAGATGAATGAAGAGAAACACGAGGGAGCTTACACGTGTTTTGTTTATATATGGCTATGTATCACGTGGGAGGCTCAGATCGAAAACGTGGGAAAACAGATTTGTCACATGCAGGCGGTTTGATTGGTCAAAACTGACCAATCAGTGGGCTAGTTTTGAGTAGATAAACCAATGAATGCTTGTCATATGATTTCTATATACTGTGTGTGATAATTACTACAGGGGAAGAGTGCATTTTCCAATGAGGTGTAACTGGCAAATGTGGAATCTTCCACACTACCTAGACTATGAATTTAAGCACAGTACTAGACATATAATGAGAAAGGAGGGCCTGGAGAATCTGATACTCACAGGCTGAATATAGGGAAAGAGAAACAAGGGAAAACAATGCATGATATACCTGGTGGGCTTAAGCAAGTGGATGACAGAACGTGGTCTGGGGGAGGTGGCAGAGAGACATGACTTATTTAGAGCTACAAGGGATAGGAAGAAGTGGAGAGCCATGATCGCCTATGTTCTGAAAAGACACGGCATATAAAAAGAATAAAGAAAAAGACTAGACTGGCATCAAGATATCCTCAATTTACAGCTGAGCAGGCTAGATATAGTCATAAGTCCTATGGTGATAGTTTCTTTTCTCGAACTTCTCTCTTTCCAGCCAACATTAATCACCAAAAATTTAAATGCAATGTCAATCACTATCTACAGTCCTCCTGATTACTCTTTTCTCTCCCTGCTCATTAATGTTTCTGTTCCTATTTCTTCCACACCCTGTAACCCCCTGCATTTGAATGGTTTACAGCTTTGCATGAGGTGATACCAATTAAAAAAAAATAGAAGTATATTAAAAATTCTTGACAGTGGGTTTAATTCTTGACTTCAATCAAAAACAACAATCAACATAGCTTTAGGCTTCTAACATACCAATCTATATTCAGCTTAGCTGAGTATAAAGATTGGTACCAAATTGGTGTAAATCGGGAAAGAAGGGTTCTTTTGCATCTAACTTCTAAGCAGGCATAACATCATGCTGAATTAAATTTAGTATGGTTGGTTGATTTTATGATATGTCAATGTTTGTTAGGTTATTTAATGCTAAATTTTGTATGGGTCACACATTTGAGATCAAACTCATTATTCAATGGTAATGACCAACCAGAATGGCATCTGTAACCATTATCCAACACTAAGACACTCACTGTCATTTGTACACAAAAGAGGTGGGCAAGGAACGAGCAGAAAAGAATAAAGGGTAAATTCTTTACAGCTAAAAATTCCCTAAATATTTGAGTAGCCCCTCAAATATATATATATATATATATATATATATATATATATATATATATAATTAATAAACAATAAAATCCAAAATCACCTCATATGGGGAATAGCCCATTTCAGCAGATGAAGATATCAGTTGTCCATCTTATCAACCCTGGTGTGGAGTTTATGTCAGAAATAGAAATTTAACTGTGAAAGCTAAAAAAAAAATAGTTGAAATACTAATACAGAATTTATCCATTTCAATGTTTCAGTCAGAAGAAAGGCATGAGACATGGGCCAGGGGAGGGTGGAAGGTATTTGTCTTAAAGGGAAGAAGTTTTATAAAAATTTGTACGCTGCATCATCGAAGTCTGAAGATGCAGTTTAAGCCAATTACAGAAATAAATTTAAGTTTATAGCTAGAAAATTCAAATGTAAGATTTTCCTTTGAAATTTTTCTTAATATATATATACATATATATACATATATATATATATATATATATATATATATATATATATATATATATATATATATTTGTTAAAAATGACTGATACGGTTTTGCTGTTACTTTCATTTTGGCTGCCATATTTAACAAAAATTGGATAAAAGGATTGCTGCCCAAATACACAATTATTTATATATATATACATATATATATATATATATATATATATATATATATATATATATTAAGACATTCGAACCTGTATCCTATACGGAACCGTCATATAGCCTGATGTGGCTTTTTTACTGATTCAGCCACAGAGAATCGTTCGGTTGGCGAGGTCAAATTTACTGCTTATAAACTTCAATTGGTAAAAACGCACATCAGGCTATATGATGGTTCCGTATAGGATACAGGTTTGATTCCTGTCGGAGCACGAATATTTTCTATGAAAATTTCTCAGACATTCAGACCGGTAAATGTTGTTTAATACTAGTTATTATAAACAGAACATTTACTTAAATATTTGTATCTATAAAAAAGAACGTTAAACATAAAAATGTCTTAAAATAATTGTTGGACTTTGTCCATTTCATGATATATATATACATATACATATACATATATATATATATATATATATATATATATATATATATATATATATATATATATATATTGAAATTGTTTGATTTTATTTAGCCAATTTTCAAATTTTTATCAAGATCATTATGCATGATGTTACTGTAGACAATTTCAAACTTTCAGCTTTCCAAACAATACCAGGATAGAGAAAAAAAGAATTCTACCTACTATGCAGACATCACATTTGTTCTTAAAAATGACTGAAATGCTTGAACAAGAGAACAACATAATTTGTCCAGTTTATCCATAATTTTGATCACAAAGCAATCTTATGCAAAAATCGGAAAAATACAGCTAAAATTTCAACTGATAAACTTTATCATTTCTTTTTAATCAAACTTGTTTATATATATATATATATATATATATATATATATTATAAGTTAATAGACTTAAAATATGGTTTTTCGCTACACAGTTCCAACCATGTTTCAAAAATGGAAGCTAAAAGCCCCTAATTTAATTTTGCACTTAAATTAAAGACATCACTTCCATTCCATCCTCAATGGACTAGGCTGTTGGCCCACACCTACCAAAGACTCTTTTACAATGTATAAGGGTCAGGCAACTCAGTTCATAGGAACCAAAAGCCAGACATCCTGCACATATGATTTGATTATAGTGGGGAAGGTTTTGGTGCAGAACCATCCTCACTTTTTAAAGAGCCGATTACAAAGACTTGGTGCACTGTGTGCCACAAAGTCCACAAACAACCTTCCACAGGTTTGAATTCAAAGTTGTCCTTCTCCTAGACCAGTTGCCATCCAAGGCTACAAGTCCTATAATACCTCATCTCAGACATATAGACAGATACTAAAGTGTTGATAAACTGTAGAAAAAGAATCAACCAACCAATTATGATAGAATCGAATGAATTTGTTGAATCAAAATGTCCTCTTGATACAAACATTTAAAATGAATGACTGATGAATTTATTCAGCTGAAGCAGAATCTACTGCATATACAAATTTAACATCCAAAAGTTTCTCATGAACTTTTTAATATTTTCATATATTGCATCTTTAGAAGAAGAAAAAAATGGAAAAGTTTAAATCTTGACATGAGTTGCCATTTTAATTTGTTATTTTATATTCCAACAAATATTCAGTCTTAAATAATGAAAGTCCTGAGGATGATTGCTTACAAATGAATGTCATGGCTAAATTTTATAAATGATCATTTGGGATTAGAATCCATGAGAGTGTGTAGGATTGAGAAAATCAGGAGATCCAAGTTTAAATTCCAATTGGATTTGTTACACTCACTTATGCACAAATACGATTGGGAAAGGTTTGAATCCATCTCCTCCTCCAGCTATGGGTTCTTTTTTCTTTTTATGAGCTATGTCTCTCCACCCACCCTTATCCCTTGCAGCTCTCAACAAGTTCCATCCCTCTGCCACCTCCCCCAGACCACGTTCTGTCATCCACTTGCTTAAGTCCGCCAGGTGTATCATGCATTGTTTTACCTTGTCTCTTTTTCCGTCTATTCAACCTGTGAGTATCAGATTCTTCAGGCACTCCTTCCTCATTACGCACCCCAGAAACTTCAGGTGCCTCTTTCTGATGTTAAGTATAAGCCTCCTCCTTGTTTGCATCCTCTCTAAGATTTCATTGTTGCTCACATGGTCAGTCCAGGATATCCTCAGCATTCTTCTGTAGAACCCCATCTCCGTCGCCTTGAATCTCTTCTTCATCTTTGAGAAGAACATCTAACATTCATTACCATAAAGGAGGACAGATGTCACATAAGAGCTCAGTACTCTTTTCTTTGTTACCAAAGAAATCCTGTTCTTGCAATACTCTGCCCTGCTTTTAAAATGCTTCGTTGGCCATTGCAATATGTCGATGGGTCTTGGTGCCACACTTACCGTCCTCTGTCAAAACTCATCCCAGATATTTAAACTTTCACACCTGCTTGATTTTAGTGTCCCTGACCTGCAAATAAAGAACTTATATCTGGAAAAATCACTGTTATTCTTCAAAATATGTTTCAGACCTAAATTAAGCCTAAAAGGTTGATTAGCCATGAAAAACAAATTACTTGATCAATAAATCAATCCCATGTCTGTGGGTAATGATTGAAATATCCTTCAAGGCTTTAGTTAATGACGTTTTCAGGTGTAGAGCAGTGTTCATATTACTATTCCACTCTTTAAGTTAGGAGGTTTACATATATCATATCCCAACAAAAGAAAATGAAATGCAATGTCAATTGTCATCTCCTGTTTCCTTGAGACTTGTTATTTTATTACCGTCTTTCACTCTCAGTAACCCCTTGCATCCTGATGGCTTTTATTCTATTGCTTCAGGTAAATCTTTTTGCTTTTAAATTGGATTTACCATATGCAAGTCAGTAAAGCCACAAGGGGTTACTGTGTGGGAAAGAGTTAGAAAACAGAAGTATTATTGGAGAGTGATAGAAGAAGAAGAATCTGGAAAACAATAGATATCGATTGACATTGCATTTAAATTTTTGAAGATCTAACTTGACAGGGAAGAGAGTTCCACAAGTGAGAAGTGCAAGAAAAGACACTGTAAGCATAGAACTTTTGGTTATATCTAGCAAGTTCAACAGTAAATTGATATGACCTTGTTGATAACCTACTACTGCACTTAAATTCATGAAGTCTAGGTACCATGGCAAAGTGCTTATCCGAAAAATTACCCTGAAAGTATTTATAGAAGAGGCAACCTTATGGTGATGGGAAAGGGACTAAAGCTGAGATGCCAGATCAGGACAAATAATATTGCTGATTCTTTGGATTTTATCAGGAATCACTAAATATATAGCAGGAGAATTGGACCATAAGTGGCAGCAATATTCAAAACATGAATGATATATAAGATAGATTCAGGAGAGAAAAATTGTCTAGCACAACAGAGTGAACAAGCTTTCTTAGCAGCAGAACCAGCAAAGCTTTCCATACAGTCTTCCCACTTCATGTCAGCTGAGAATGTTAACGTGAGAAGACACAGCAAATCACACTCTTGGAGGTTAGCATCAGCCATACTGATAGAAGACAGAAAGGGGTCTCTCCAATGATTAATAGAGAGCAGTTTTGTTTGGTAGGTGTTAAATTTAACAAGCCATCTTTTGCCCCAGTTAAAAACAGACTGTAGGTCATTTTTGAAATCAGCTGCCATTTTGACCTTATCAATCCAATCAGTCTTACCATCAAAACAGGAGTAAATGATTGTGTCATCAGCATAAATATAAAGCTGAGAAATGATGTCATCAGGAATTTCATTGATGAAAATTGAGAATAAAGTAGATCTAAGGATAGTGTCATGGAGGGATGCTTACATTCATACTAAAAGATCTACAATAGTGGCCAAGTTGGGATTAATAAATAAAAAAAAATAAAAAAGTTCAAAATTTAGTTCTTCACCCAGGTTCTTGCTTAAAAGAAATTTCTATTCTTGCTTGAATGTTGAACAGATTTTCCAATATTTCAACCAGCTGTTAATTTCTCAGTATAAGCTGGTAATTCTCCAGCCATCTTTGGGTAAGTAATTGCTAAAAGAAGAGTTCTTAGAGTGATGCTACCAGGCAGTGCAATCAAACTGCCTGGTTGTTTGCCAAAATAAATGCAAGCCAGAAAAGTGCCTGAGGGAAAACTTGTTTTTTAATGAAAATTTTTCCCCAACATTCCAGCAAACAACCAAGAAATAGTTTCTGAGAATTATTTTTTCTTTGTTTTAATAACTTCTTACATCTCAGTTTATTCAAATGATGCTATTCCATAGGTGCACATGTAAAATTTACTACAAAATAATTTAAGACTGCCTGCTTAGGACAAGATATATTTGTGGTTTGTGTTGTTACAAACAAAAAAAAGAGAGCTGAACTGTTACGTAATATCAGTTCTTCTCAATGACAATTTACTCACGGATGAAGAGAAGCCTACAAGCAGTAGAGATGTGGTTCTACTGAAATTCATATAACAAAAAACGATTCCTACTTTATTTCTGGATCCAATAATTATGCATACTTTGGTTAATTTTTGACTTTCGTACCAAATAAAGGTGCCATCTGCAAGAGTCATGCAGGGGGAATTTTTCATTTTATAAATAAAAGTATAATTAATCTGGGACAAAATAATCATCCTAAAGAGAAAATGATGAAAACATAATATATTTTACTGGTGGAGGAAATTGAGGGGATATAATTTTATATTTAATCTTTTTTTTTCTTTTAGTTCTTTCACTCCAGGAAGGTGGGAATATCACCAGTGCGCAGGGGATTACAGGGAGTGAAATTGAAAGAGAAAACTGAGATTAGGTAGGTTTGAAGAAAGGATCAATGATGATTGGGATTCAAGAAGACAGATAATGCTGATTGACATTACATTTAAATTTTTGAAGATTGTAGGGAAGCAAGTAAACAGAAGAGAGCACCATGGGGGGAAAGTGCAAGAAAAGAAACAGTTGGAGTAGAATTGTCAGTTGCATTTAGCTTTTTCAACAGTAAACGGGTTGAATCTAGGTGCCCACTCTAATAGCATGCTTAAATTCATATAGTCAGGTTATCAGAGAAAAAGCTTGTCAGAGCATTTGCCATGAAAATATTTGTATAAAAGACAGAGGGAAGCCATGTCATGTCAGTGAGAAAGTGACTGAAGTCGAGATGCCAAGTCAGGATTGATTACATTGCAGAACCTTCTTCTGATTTTGTCAAGAATCTCAAGATGTTTAGCAGGAGCACCAGACCAGATATGGTAGATTTAAAAATATACAAGATGAACACTGACAAAAAAACAAATTTTCTGACATGACACAGTAACCTAAGTCTCCTTTCAGTAGATGCAGCTATTGATTCAATATAGTTACCTCCACTTCAAGTCAGTGGAAACTGTGAGGCAAAGAAGGTGCAGTGGGTTGCTCTCCTAGAGTCCAGCATCAGCCATACTGATAGCAGGTAGAAAATGTTCTCTATGTTCTGGAGGCATTAAAATCTACAAACCATTTACCGTCCCAGTTAACCACTGATTGAGGATCTTTTCAAGAGCAGTGGCCAGGTTTACTTTGTCAAATCTGCTGTCGAGACAGAAGTAAATGATAGTGTCGTCAGTATAATGCTCCAAATCTGTCAGATTCTCCAAAATCAACTTCCTTAAGATGTGTCCAAAACATTTCAGTCTGTCTGGCCATGTGTAAAGCAGCTAAATTTGCAACACTAGACATGACTGATTAGTCAAGTTTGCTAACCATGGCTCTATAACGAGTTGATAAAACTTAATTTTTATCATTTACAGTTTTTTAGCACTTTATTTGCTTTAGCCATGAAACTGTTCACAAGAAGCAAGTTTAGTCTCTTAACTCTTTCAGTGCAAAGTTCATGTTTTTACAGTGTTAAAATAGCTGATCAATTATGATCAAGCTATAAAGATATATCATCTTGAAATGATTTTTGTTTCACTGCTGGCTCAAGATTTGTGCTTTTTGTTAGAGTTCTAAATTTTTTTTGTCTTGATCTTGAGGAAATTGCTCAGTAATCTACTGTCACCAGCTCTGAAGATGAAAGTAAGAAGAAAATAAGAAATTAAATGCTTAGTCAACATTGAAACCAATCAAATTAAAAATTTTAAAAAATTGTTGGTTCCTAATAAGTTTTTATGCAAAACAAATGAATTACTGCAAACAAGTTAGTTTGACAATTGAAAATAGTAATTTAATTTGAATTGTAATAAAAATCCCTTTTTTAATCATTTCACTGCAAGCAAGGCAGAAATGCCTAAAGTATGCAGAATGTTACAGGGAGTGAAAGTGAGAGAACCAGCTTGTGTCTGGTGAATTGGGAACAGTAGTTATTTTTCTCTGGATAAAGCCATCATTATGTCGGACTAGCAAGTTTAACAGAATAAATTGTAATGAATAGACAATGCCCAATATCAACTTTAGAACCTTTATTATGATAAACTGTTAAATTGTCTTTTAGCTAGAGTTGTTAGTATTGAAATTGGTAGAATGGGAGAGGTCATTATTATCACAGGGAAGATTGAGGAAAGGAGAAAAGATGAATGAAATTCAAGAAAATAGAAGATGGCAATGGATGTTGCATTTAAATTTTTGAAGATTGTAATTATCAAAGAAGCAAGTAAATGGAAGGAATTTGATTCAAAGTTTCTGCCTGAATTTCTAGGATGAGAAGTTATCTATTTATTCAACCAGTTATGTGTCATGCATGATACACACTTAGGCGATCATGTATCTTTTGATACATGACTGACGTGGCAGATTTTTTCTCAGAGTAGGTTGCCATTTCTTTCTGCAATAGACTAGTTGCCATCTGGTCTGTTCTGCTATTTATCCATAGCTGAGGGGAGATGAAGAGGATTCATACCTTTCACAAGTGCATTAGCTGTTGTATGAATGTAATGGATTCAACTGGAATTTTGGCTCTCCGATTCCTCAGTCCGAGCCATTTATCCATAACACCACCATGCCTCCTATTTATTTATTAGAGAGTATATTTATTTGTTTTTGTCTATGTGCTGAGGAGGATGCAGGTTCTAATCCTGCTGGAGAACACATATTTTTTTAATAAGATTTCCTGAATATTCAGGCTGATAGATGAAAAAAAAAATTAAAATGTTTAATAAAATAAATGGAACACCTATTCAAATATGAGCATCTACTAAAAAATAATGTTTAAGTAATAAAATCTGCCAGATGAAAAAATAAAAATCCACAAGGACACATGGCACAGTGGATAAAGGCGTTAGTTAGATCCAGTGGCAGGACCCAAAGAGTGTGAGTTCAATACCTGTTTAAAGCAGTGGAGAACTTGGAGAGGTGAATTAACAGGAGATGAGTGATAACTGACATCCATTAGACATGGAGCTAGAACAGTCTACCGCAATGTGTGAAATAAAGGTTTCAGTTTGACATTCCAACCACCTGAAGAAGGCCGGAGCATACAATAGCTGAAACATTGTAATAAATATGGTGACAAAGATGAGGACTAATAATTTAAAGATAAGGATATTGAATTGATTTGGTAATAATATAAATAAATAAAAAGTGTTTCCAAGTAGACATGATTTTTGGAAATTATTTCATCATTTATATATACTTTACATTATATGTATTATTTTTAAGGCAACTCTGAGTTTACTCCCTTTGTAGATATTGCCATCCCTTCTTGTGATAATTTTTGTTGATCTTTGATCTTTAGCTCAAGTTTGACTGAATTAAGTATTACAAAATAGACATATAGCAAAAGATTGGCATTACCAAGTAGAAATTGATACAGTAACCAAAGTTGAGGTAACTCATTTACGGTGCAGTGTAATTCATCTTTTCTAGATTTAACAAATGGCAAAAAATACCAAAATCTTGTTAACGTATTTATAAAATAGATAAAAGAGAAATAAATAGATTTTTTTTGTTGTTGTAAAAACGCCTAGAGGAGGAGGAGGAGAACATTTGTCTTACTGACAATCAAACATGAAAGAGATGCTCTTCTTGAGAATCTATTCAAGGACGTTTCCGTATGAGGAAAATCCTCTTGAGACAAAAAGAATGCTTTTATGAAACAGATTTGCAATGAAAATTTGCGCTGAGAAGAAACTGAAAGTATAACCAAAAACGTGTTGCTTGTTGAAATGTTTAAATTATTTTTGATTCAACGAAAAAGATCAGTGGAGCTCAAGAGAGTGACATAAAATATTGGTATGAGATTTGGATTGAGAATATGTATCGATCCCAGCACAAGCTATACACTTTCAATCTCTTTCAACAACTTGTCTTGAAGCAATCTAGTCTGGTGGATAAGCAGGTAGCACAATGGTTATTAAAGCAGAAAGGGGAACTAGTGATCAAAGTTCAAATTCCAGATCAGTCTGTTATGTTTATTTTTTTTTACTGATGTCCTTGGGAAAGACATGAATTCATCTCTTGTACCAACCAACAATGTGTTAAATAGCAGATTGGATTCTCTGTATTAGAGGAGGAATATACTGAATTCAAACCGGGAG
This sequence comes from Acanthosepion lycidas, assembly GCA_963932145.1. Taxonomy (NCBI): domain Eukaryota; kingdom Metazoa; phylum Mollusca; class Cephalopoda; order Sepiida; family Sepiidae; genus Acanthosepion; species Acanthosepion lycidas. The sequence continues at coordinate 23,596,736 of OZ010593.1, forward strand.
AGAAAGCATTGAGAAGTCATTCAGCTATCTTTCTTAAGAAGTCATGTCAATTCTCAGATGTTAAAAGAAAAGGAAGATATAGAGAGCCTTGAAATCATACATCCTGAAAGAAGTTTAAAAATTAATGATAAGATCGGTCAATAATTATTTATAATTATTTTTACTGGGACTCAGACATGCAATTGCAAGTAATCCATCCTAATATGTCAAATTTTGAAATATTTCAGATAACCACAGATTTGAAGTCAGAACATTATCATTGATAATTCTCTCCTCCAAAACTACTGGCATATGTAAAAATAAAAAGACTGAGGATTGCTTTCAAGCATGAAACAGACTGCCACTACTCAGTATTTACCTCAGTTTCAACTTTTGTATTTACATTCTCTCTCTCTTTCTCTCTCTCTCTGTCTCTCTCCCTATATATATATATATATATATATATATATATATATATATATATATATATAAACCTAGTGAGCCAGAACCTACAGATCTTCAGTAGTACCCTAATCCGTTATGTGAAATCTTATTAGGTAGGTTTTTTAGATTTTGCTCTACTTTGCATATTGAGCACTTTTATGTTTTTACTTCATTTACTCTGTCAGTGTTTTTTCTTTTGACTATGCATTGCTGTGCTGATTGATTATTTTTGTCCGACACGGATGTCTTTAGTCTTTTAAGAACCAAATAACACACACACACAAACACTTAACAGAGACACATCCCCTCTCCAGGACCAATAAAACTGTCAAACTGACCAGGGGAATTCAGAGCAGCATAGATCCATCCAGCTCTTATCTCAAATAACAACTTAAAAGAGACTGTTTGACCAACACAAGGAATGTTAAAAGATTCATGTTAAAAAGATAAAATAAAAATACAACTGAAAACTACAGACAAAAGTGCATTTTCTCCATCAAGACATTCATTTCTGTAGTTCACTGCTACCAGCAAACAGAAATATTTCATCTCCTGATGATGGCCATTTTGGCCAAAACTAGTCAAGGAATCTAAATGAAACAATAATAAAAAAAACGAGAGAATATTAACCTACAACCCAGTGTGTCTGAAGATTTTAATTTTTTATTGTTCAATATATATATATATATATATATATATATATATATATATATATATAGTCATCCAGAAAGCAGGACACCTAGATACATAATAATATATATATATATATATATATATATATATATATGGTCATCCACAGATAGACTGTTTCACTGTATCACAGCTCATCAGTGTGGCAAGACATCCAATCACTACAGGTTGGGATTGAAACCCGATCAATTTGGTACCTGTCAGAGATTCTAACCCCTAAGCCATCAATTCCCAAGAGAGAAAGGTGAACTTTTGCATATTTATTTTTTCATAAACACACCAGTCACTCAGAGAACTCAACCACTAGGAGAGTCTTGCATTATCAGCAGTAATAGTGACTGTTTATAAATCCGTTTCTTACTATATATATATATATATATATATATATATATATATATATATATATATATATATGTGTGTGTGTATGTGTGTGTGTGTGTGTTAGTTTTGCTTTACCATAATACCCTACTTTATTTTTTCTCAGATTGGCTTTTATTCATGCCTATAATTCTTTTTTAGGTTTCATTTTCTTATACCAGGATTATTACCTGGCCATCTTCTGCTGCCAGTGGTACTTTTAATGTAGCGAACACCTTATCAGGTTCATTCCATTCTTCATAACACCTCTACACACAGACATGATAGATTCAAAGAGAAATACTTACCATTCTTCTTGTCTCTCTTCACCACATATACAAGGTTTATAAATTGGCTTCTGAGTGAACATACACACAGACAGGAAACCTGGATCACTAAGAGGTTTTGATGTTGCTCTTACTTTGATGGCTACTGAATCCAATCTATGAAGACCGGACGTTCATTTACAATATATTTGAAACAAAGCGATAAGACAGTTTGGATGACGCATGATCAAATATATCAGGCACTTCTTGTAGTATTTACTGAAGAAATGGAAGTCTGCTCAACTGGGAACTGAATTGTATGTTTGTTCTTGTAATGGCATTAGCAGCTACATTCGTGTTATTAGGTTGGTTCAAAAATAATGACGTAATAATGTCGTTTTTTGAAGTTAAAAAATATGTCAAAAAACGACATTATTACGTCATTATTTTTGCACCAACATAATATTTAGAGCCATGATTTATTTAATGGGAGATATTTTGGTTTTACCATCTTCCTATACAGGGTTATTCAAAAAGAAAGAGTAAATTTTGAAAAATTTAATAAAAACAAGTGCAAAGAGACAGAAACACATACAACACATTACTAGATAGGAAAAGGTTCAAAGTTATTAAAATAAACTAAAATTTTTTTGAATCTTGTTTAAATTCTTTTTTTGTTGTTTTTTTTTTCCGATTTTGTATACATTTAAATTGTTATAATTTGTGTCAACCCTTAAAATGTCCACACCACATGAAAAGTCATTTTCTCTACTGCATTTTGTGGAGCGTAACATTAAAGCAATAAACTTTGAACCTTTTCCTATCCAGTAATTGTGTTGAACAGGCGTAATTTTTTTTCCATTGAGGCCATGTTGCTGAAGTTACAGCTATGTTGGGCAGGGCATGTCTCCAGAATGGGGATCATTGCCTGCCTAAGATAGCTCTGTACAGCGTACCCTCCACTGGTCACCACGACATAGAAGTACCAAGGAAGCATTATAAAGACTTCCTCAAGTTTCTTGGTACCTGCCACACTGACCATTACCAGTGGTCGACACTTGCTAACCTGTCTCCACTTTTGAGGACTATCGCAGGGCCAACTTGAAGGAGAAACACCAGGAAGCTATACCAGAGCAGACCTTTATTTGCAGTCACTGTGGCTGGACTTGCATGCCTCACATTGGCCTGGTCAGCTATTAGCGTGTCTGTAGTTGACATGGACAGCCTGCTTCGTAAATCTTCATTCGCGAAGCCAATCCAAGAAGATTGGAAGAATGTGTCAAATGTGTTTCTGTCTCTCAGCATTTGTTTTTATTAAGTTTTCAGAATGTACTTATTCTTTTTTAATAATCCTGTGTTTCTGAGATGTCATATTGTAACTATTTACACTATTTATATTGTTTAGACTATTGTCCCTATATTTATTGCCAGATTCACAATGTTTAGGCAGAGTTGAGTTATCAAGAGAACTGTGATATCCAAAAGGGATGGCATACAGAACAAGAACAATGCACCCCAGTGGATGAAATAAAGGGTTCAGTTGGAAATTCCAACGTATATCATCTGAAGAAGCTCGGAGTGTACAACAGCTGAAACATCATGAATATAGCAATAAAGACGAGGACAACAGTTCCAACAATGTAAATAATGCAATATATATGTAGATGCACTTTGCTTTATCTCTCTCTCTAAATATATATACATACACACACACACACACACACACACACACACACACATATATATATATATATATATATATATATATGGTAAGCATTTAAGATGATTTTAAATACTTCTATTTTCATATGTTTTCCAGTGACCTGGTGTTATTAGAAAAATTTACTTACACACACACACACACACATATATATATATATATATATATATATATATATATATATATATATATATATACAGTGTAAGAGAAACCCGGATATAAGAGAGATTTTCTCTGGTCCCAAATTAGAGCCATACTTACCTAAACAAAATAGACCAAACCCAGATATAAGAGAAACCCGGATATAAGAGACTTCTTCTCCGGTCCCAACAACTCTCTTATATCCGAGTTACACAGTATATATAAATATATATATATATATATATATATATATATATATATATATATATAGAGAGAGAGAGAGAGAGAGAAAGAGAGAGAGAGTGAGAGAGATAAGTTTGGATATGAACCAAATAATTAGATATTAGCAAATGTATATGTATCTGTTAGCGTGGATATACAGATAAGAGAATAAATACTTAATTTAATATAAGGTGTAAACAAAACAGTACTCAATGTAGAGCTAAGAAGTATATCTCAATAAATATAAATATACCTACGTTTGGAGTGCAACTTAAAGTTTCATAGTTTTCCCAAGTCGTCAGGCATGGTGAATGAAAATACTTATTATGGTTGTTTTTTTAAAAAGTACTAGGTCTCATGAGTGGAATGCTAAATTATACACAGATTCAAGGCTCAAAGTTAATATAAACTTTACATATTATTGTGGTGTAAATTCAAAATTTAGAATGTAGGTAGCAAGATGCAAACTTAAAGCTTGAATATGAAAAGAGGGATGCCATGTAGCTTGTTACACATCAATAGATGCTTAAATGCTTAAAAGGGGGTAATCAATATGTAACCTAAAATATGTAATGAATTACCGTTTAGCAAAATAAAGGTTGGAAAACAATATCCCTCATGTGGTGACCATTTTCCTTGAAGCATTTCTGAAAGTGTTCTTGAAAGTTGACCTCCACTCTTTCCAGCATTGCTCTGTTGATTTGGATGACTCATTCGCTTGAGGATGAAATGGAACTAATGTCTTTAATTTAATTACAAAATTAAATTTGTAGCTTTTAGCTTCCATTTTTGAAACATGATTAGAACTGTGTAGCAAAAAAAACATATTTTAAATCAATCAATTAATAATATATATATATATATATATATATATATATATATATGTTTGTGTGCGTAATTCTCTCTCTCTCTATATATATATATATACAGTTGGGTTGACTAGATGTAACCATAAGTTCTATGCTAACAATTTCTTTTTGTTGCCCTTCTGTTGTATCTTGTGTTTTCAAGCAAACAAAGGAAAACAAATAAGAAAGACAAACTTGTAGGTAAGTAATGAAGTAGGACGTTTGCTCTATGGAGATACACTTAGCAGTTGACCTAATGCTAACTCTCCTCAATTCTGCTTAACTCCACCTATTTACATTAACAGACAATTCTATTCATTTATGTCCTGTATGACAACTTCTTACTCATGGAACTCCCTTCCAGCTCCATGCTTTTCAGCCAACTGCAAAAATTTAAATGCAATGTCACTCACTATCGACTGTCCTCCTGATTACTCTTTCCTCTTCCCGCTCATTATTAATGTTTCTTAATTAATGTCTGTGCTCCTAATTCTTTGACACCCTGTAACCCCCACCCTTATGCCTTACTGGCTTTACTGCCTTGCATTGGGTGATATCAATTTAGAAAAAAAAAATCGTAATATGTAGAAAATTTGAAAAAAAACATGATTATTTTTCATCACAGTGCCTATTGGACAACACCCCCACTTTTTGGTGGGGGCAGTTGTAAGCATGAAAAGAGAAAATTTTGATTTTTTTTCTGTTTTTTTATTTTAAAACCATTTGGAAACCTAGAAATTGTTTTCAGACAAAATTTCTAAAATTTTCAGGATTACACTTTCACAGCCATTTTAAACGTAAAGATGGGCCTATACAATATGAACCACTAGTGGCACTTTGAGTACAAAATTCTTGCTTTAAATCATAATGCAGTCAAGGAAATAATCTCAAAGCTGTTGCAATGGATCCTTGGGGAGTTGCTGCTGCACAAGTCAATTGATACAGTTTAGACATTTCTGAAGTTGTTTAGAACTTGTATCACTGTCAAGCAAATTCTACCAAATACCAAAAGAAGAAACTAGCTGGGGTTTGCGAAAAGTAAGATGGGTTCATTATTAGGTTGTATGTAATTTTATGCTGTCTTTAAATTTAAGTAACTTCAGTTCTCAATGAGGTTCATGCCTTACTATAATGATCAAAATGTGACAAGGACAATCTCGCAAAATTACTTGTCTTGACATTTTGTTTTTCTCATGTTTTCAGTGATGGTTGCACTATGGTTGGACCTCCAAACAAAATTTTTAATAGAGAAAGTAATGATATCTTTGTAATGTTCATTTGTTGGAGATACTTTGTAAATCACAGATACAATAATAGTAACGCCTTCAAACAAAGCTTGGTCAGACGCTGCTAATTCCCATATATATATATATATATATATATATTCCTTTATCTGTCATGTGATCTAATTATTTCAAGATGAGGTCGACTGTGCTTGCTCTCTGGCAATCCGTGTTCAAACCCAAGTGTCGACAGCGACACTTTATTCCTCTATGGGTATGATGTATACCCAGACGTCTTATGAAATTATTGTTAACATCTGTCTATATTTCTGAGGTATTATAACTATTTGCACTATTTACATTGTTCATTCAGACTGTTAACCTCATCTTTACTGTCACATTCACAATGTTTCGGCTGTTATACCCTTTGTCCTTCTTCAGGTGATATTTATTGAAATTTCAAATTGAACCCTTTATTTTATTAGTTCGTGGGGATAGATTATTCCAAATTATTCAAATTATATTATTGATTTTGAACGTATATGAAACCAAAATTTTAACATTAGAAATTCATATTTAAGTTTATTAAATTATTAAGTTTTACATGTATATGCAATACAAGATCGTTTCGCCTATTGTCCAGTTTACACTCCTCCCCAGTCTTTTGAATGGTAAATTTATCCCTTGTTTCATGTTTCTTCTAAAATCTGCTTCAACTCTATACTTCTAACATAGTAGAAATGTTTGCCTATCACCTGTTCACACTCCTCTCCAATCGTTTGAGGTTTATCACTTGTTTCCTGTTTAGGATTGGGTTTCCAGTTCCTTCTAAAGTCTACTACAACTCTGTACTTACAACATAGTAGATAGGTTCACATTTTGCTCAGGTCACATGCCTCACCAGTTTTTGAGGTCTATCCCTTGTTTTCTGTTTAGGATTAAATTTCAGCTTCCTTCTAAAGTCAACTTTATACTTCTAGCATCTCTGCCTAAACTTTTATTTACTAAATTACTTTTAATTAAATTTTATTTACTAATCAATTTTATTTTATTTTTTTCATTGGATAGATGCAGATAGGTTCATCTTTTGAAAAGAAGTAAAGGTTTAAACCTCATTTTCGGTTTAGGAAACGGTTTCTGGTTCTTTTTTAAAGTCTTCTTATTAGTGACATTAACACCTTGCTTCAGGTGAATTTATTAATGTACTAGCTTAAAAGCTATCCTATTGAGCGGCATTTAAGCTAGCTCCTGTAGAGGGCTCTTGATTCAAGCTTCATCACAATAGGTAGGGAGGAGTAGATGTGATACGCAAGAATAATCTACAGATGAACTCAAAATTGATCACTTCATTTAAGTACTGCATTAATATTTAAGCTCACCTTTTAAAAGTTCTACAATAATTCTTCTGTCACCACTTAATTTAAAGACAATTTTATATACAAATGACCTTACTTTCTGTACAAACAATTATTTTTATTTCATGAGTGATTTTCACTGGATTTTGTAATTAATTTCAATTATTCCTAAATTTATTTGCAAGTTATAAAAATTGTTATCATAAAAAAATTTGTCGCAAAAAATCATGTAAAAATTACCGCCAAAAACATTCACAGTAATGAAAACTTGGGAAAACTTGGTAATCCAAAATTTAAGGATTACAGGTTTAGATCCAGCATGGATCATTTTTAATTTGCTCACAGTGCTGGCCTGACTCCAAAATGGTATAATATATTGAGCTAGCCTCTAAGAGTAAAAATGAAAAAGTGTGATACAGGGACGCACTGACATTCACATTTATTATTTTATATATATATATATATATATATATATATATATATATATATATATATATATGACACAGTATGTTATATTTTATTACGTTGGTGCAAAAATAATGACGTAATAATGTCGTTTTTTGACGTACTTTTAACGTCAAAAAACAACATTATTACGTCATTATTTTTGCACCAACCTAATATCATGCAAGTTGTTTTTTACACAATAAAATTTGTATTAAACATACAATAAGATATCTGGGGAAAAGACAGAAATAAAGAGCAGAACAATCAAACACCAAATGACAAAAATTGATTTCTGAGTTCATGCATCCTTCCGGTTAATGAAAAATAAACATTTAAAAATAAATATTTAACATTCTTATATAAATAAATATTTAAAAATAAATATTTAACATTCTTCAAGCAATAGATCACATTACCACAGACAGCAAGAAACATGCTCTCTTCAGGTGATACTTTTAAAATGACCACTATAACGGTTTATTTCAAAAATAATATTTTGAAATAAAATGTTAAAGTGGTCATTTTAAAAGTAGCGCCCGAAGAGACCATCAGGTTGAAACCATGGTCATGTATTTTAATTGACCTCCTGATTTTTAAAGTTAAAAGCTGTTATTTTTATTTTTACTTATATTTTTTCTCACATATATTGAGCACTTTTAATATTATTGTTTTCTGGTCTGATTCAACTCTGACCATTAACCTTTATACATACATACATACATACATACATATACATATATATATATATATATATATATATATATATATATATATATATATATATATATATACCATGAGAAATTCAGCTTTTCTTATTTTATAATACATATTTACAGTAATATATTTGCTAGTGTGTGATTTTGCTAGGCAACTCAAGGGTTGTTAATGATATTGTAAATAAATATAGTTACTGATACTGTCTTTTTAAGCTTACATATAAAAATATTGCCATGTGTTGTAAAAGGGATAGCCTCAAAACAAGGCATAAAATTATTGTGTCACTGGAAAAGTTGGAATGGGTATAAGTTGTACTGAGGTCAGAGGACAACCACAAAAGAAAAAAACTGACTTTAAGAATATCGTGAAAAGTAATCTCAGAAAGATTAAAAGGGTAATAAGCAAGGAAATTTAATTAAGTAGCAAGAAAATATTTGAGAGAAAAAAGAGGCAGAATATAAAGAAAATTGGCTAAAGGTATGGATGCAGCCAAACTATCACCTTAACATCACAAAGACAGTCATGTCAGCTGCGTAAAGAAATACATGAAAACTCATTTCTCCTTAACAATTATTAATGATGAATGTAAAGCTACATTGGATGGACCTGATGTCTGGTTGAGAGCTTGTGTCCGACATGAAAATCTCCAACCAACACAACAATGAGGGAAATGGACTAATATTGTGCACAGTAAAATTATCGGTCCTTTCAAAGTTGAGGATGCTATCAAGATAAATGCAGAGAATTACTGTAATTTTTAAAACAAGTTATTTCAAGAGTCACCAATCATAAACAAGAAAATTTAAGCTGTGTATTAAATGTGTATACTTTTGAGACAATTACAGTTACAAATTTGATGGTGTGAGATTTTATTATGCAACTCAGGGGTTGTTCATCATATTGTAAACAAATATATATAATTGTACAGTTATTTATAATTATTTTTTTAACATGGTAAAGTATTGAGAGATGAGAAAACAACTTTGGAAAATACAAAACTGATGTAACCTAGAAAAGATTACTGAATGAGGAATAACCAAAACGGAGGTTGGAAATGAAATGGTAATCTTTATAACATCAAAAAAACACAATACTCACCAGCGGCATGAAGTAGGTAAACCCCTGCTAGTGGTGAACTATTTAGACAGCATATTACCCCCACTTACAATAGTGTCCAACGTATTTATGTGGATTGGGACATACCCATTAGTATTCATAGGTATGGTATAAAACACTATCGATCTCAGTCAGGTTCTATCTATCTATCTATCTATTGTAACTTAGAAAGGATTACTGAATGAGGAATAACCAAAACAGAGGTTGGAAATGAAATGGTAATCTTTATAACATCAACAAAATACAATACTCACCAGCGGCATGAAGTAGGTAAACCCCTGCTAGTGGTGAACTATTTAGACAGCATATTACCCCCACTTACAATAGTGTCCAACGTATTTATGTGGATTGGGACATACCCATTAGTATTCATAGGTATGGTATAAAACACTATCGATCTCAGTCAGGTTCTATCTATCTATCTATCTATTGTAACTTAGAAAGGATTACTGAATGAGGAGTAACCAAAATGGAGGTTGGAAATGAAATGGTAATCTTTATAACATCAACAAAACACAATACTCACCAGCGGCATGAAGTAGGTAAACCCCTGCTAGTGGTGAACTATTTAGACAGCATATTACCCCCACTTACAATAGTGTCCAACGTATTTATGTGGATTGGGACATACCCATTAGTATTCATAGGTATGGTATAAAACACTATCGATCTCAGTCAGGTTCTATCTATCTATCTATCTATTGTAACTTAGAAAGGATTACTGAATGAGGAGTAACCAAAATGGAGGTTGGAAATGAAATGGTAATCTTTATAACATCAACAAAACACAATACTCACCAGCGGCATGAAGTAGGTAAACCCCTGCTAGTGGTGAACTATTTAGACAGCATATTACCCCCACTTACAATAGTGTCCAACGTATTTATGTGGATTGGGACATACCCATTAGTATTCATAGGTATGGTATAAAACACTATCGATCTCAGTCAGGTTCTATCTATCTATCTATCTATTGTAACTTAGAAAGGATTACTGAATGAGGAGTAACCAAAATGGAGGTTGGAAATGAAATGGTAATCTTTATAACATCAACAAAATACAATACTCGCCAGCAGCGTGATGTAGATAAGCCACTGCTAGTGGTGCACTACTTAGCATATTACCCCCACTTACAATAGTGTCCAACGTAATAGGTATCTTCTCTCTTGTTCTTGTAATGGCATTCACCTGAGGTGGGTTGAGCCGGCTCCAATATTGGAGTTTCATGGGAATTTGGAATTCACAAGCAGTCCCCAATCCGCATGTATAGCACATGAGATTTGATTAGAGTAGTGAAGGTTTTGTGCAGGACCATCCACACTTTTTGAAGGGCTCATTACAGAGACCTGGTGCACTAAGTGCCACAAGGTCCCCAAACGACTCTCCAAAGGTTTTGAATTCAGAGTTTTCCTTCTCCTAGACCAGTTGCCATCCAAGGCTATAGAACCCAGCCTGTCCTGCTATTTACCCATAGCTGGAGGGAGAAGAAGAGGATTCACACCTTTCCCAAGGATATTAGCAGGTAAGTGAATGTAATGGATTCGACTGGAATTTGAACTCGGCTCTCTGATTCCTCAATCCAAGCCACTATCCATTACTCCACTGTGCCACCGTTCATAGGTATGCTATATAACAAAAACAAATGTTAAACAGTGATTAGAATAATCAAAAAAGAAATTGTAAACATGAGTAAGATAAGAACAAGAAACGGATAGATTTGGTTTTAAGAAGAGAATTAAGAAAGATTAAAAGGAATTATCATTTTGATCTTAGACAAGTGGATTAAGCAGCAAGAAAATATTTGAAGAAGCTGATGTTTCAAATGTAAATGGAGAAAAAAGAAACTTAATATTAAGCAAAACAGGCTAAAAACAAGAAGATAATTAAACTGCGAAGTAGTACATGAAAGCTGACATTTCAACACTGAATTTTATGATGAATCTTGATCTACATTGGATGGCTATGATGGAAGGATAAGAGTGTGGCTCCTTCATGGAAACAGAAAATCAACCCAAATAAGTAGACAAGAGATGGAGTATTGTTTGGGATTACTACTGTCGACAGTAAAATTAAAAGTCCGTTGAATGTTGATTATGATTTCAAAATAAATGCAAAGAATTATTGTAAGCTTCTGGACAAAGCACATTTTGATTGGAAAAGGTCACAATCAAGAAACATTGGAAAACTAAAGATCATATTCATGTCGTCAGTGTTGCGTTTATCTCATATCCAAATATTTAATTTCTGTTTTGCTGATTCACTTCCTTTATGATAATGGCATTCATGACTACATTTATCTAAGCACAACAAAGGAATGTAGTTCATCTGAGCACTTTCCATGGAAGTAGTGATAGAGCAGTTAGAGATTTACCGCATCCTGTCTGTGTGAGAGAAGTTGGCGGATGGAAAATAATGTTTCTTCAACAAGGATTTGGAGACACTAAACCAAAAACTATATCTGTGCAAGACAATTTTCTCTCACATTCTACAGAACTGTCTACAGCCTTTCTTACTGTTAAGAGAATCTGGTTTTGTGAATTAAAATTCTCTGAGTGCTGAGTCGTTTAATGTAATCCGATGACCTTACAAGTGGAGGTTTTAAAACTGGGTATTCATATTCGTTGGTTGATGCAAAAATTAGCTGAGTTGGCTTGTAAAGAGTTGTTTCCAAAATTTGCTTCAGTGCAATCCATTTACTACCTTTTACTGACCTGACATGTAAACTATAACACAAAGCCCAACAAATCCAGCCTGAAGTTATTTTCAGTTGTTTCTAACTTCTTACCTTTATATTTTCTTCTTTAGCCACTGACCAAATCACTAAAATTATAATAAAACCTTTTTTTTTGCTGGGGGTTAACTATAAAACCTTATTTGGTCTTCTGGCATTCACTTTATTTCTCTTTATCTTATTCCTTTTGTTGCACATGTGACACTTGCCAAAAAAAAAAAAAAAAAGGTTTCAAAGACACTAATTTCATAAAATGGCCTCCAGCTTCTCCAGATATTAATCCAATAGAAAACTTGTGGTACATTATTAAAAGTGATATAGATGAAAATGGAAACAGTATTCAAGCATTGACAATCTTTAGTAATAAAAACTATTGCAAGTAATGCTCAAGATAAAACAATAGAAAAGTTAGCAAAATCATTTCTAGTAATACAGACAATGTTTAGATAATGTCAAAAACGTGAAATTAATAAGTACAAAATGAGGATTTATTGAGGTAAATAAAGTAATGAATTAATCAAATATGTTTCTCTGAACTATAATTTTTGTTTTATTTATTTACAAATAAGAAAAAGTTACACTTTGTTTATTAGCAGAATAAAACCTGACACACCTAAGCAAATTATTGTCAACTCCTTATGAGTCATCTAAGGCTGAAATTTAATTTCTCATAATTTATTTTTACAAAAATGTACTGCTGGTAATTTTTGTACTATGAAAATGTATTGCTGGTATTTTTACTATAAAATTTTTTATATTTTCATAATGTTTTGACCCCAATTTGAAGGTTAACTATTTGGCAATAGCTGGAACCCTAATAGGTACTACCACTCCAGGTCAGGGTGGGCCTGGGAACAACATCAATTAAGAGGTGGTTCCCTGCTCCTCAAAATTTCCCACTCAAATGACTTACAGACAGATGTAGTTTATCGTCATAACCAGAGGGGATATTGCTTGAGATATATTTTTAAAACATAATACCAATTTTATGATGAAAACATTCACTTACATAATAAAATCTGACATGCCATTAACTGTACATGGATATATATATATATATATATATATGGGATGCGATGGATATATTGTTGTCTAAATTACACGAAAATGAAAATAACACTGACACTTTATTTTAACAGATATATTTAACAAAATTACACAAAAATATCTTAAAATACTAAAGAGTAAATTTATTCAATAAAATCGCCATTGGCTTCAACCATGGCCTCCAGATGACTTCAGAATCTCATGTATCTCTTCTGGACAATCTCCTTGTTTAAGTTGGTGAATGCTGCCATAATCCTTGCCTTCAGTTTATCTTTGGTGTTACAAGGAGTTTTGTTGGTCTCTCATTCAACTGTGCCCCACACAATAATTAAGGGGGTTGCAGTGTGAAGAGTTAGGTGTCCAGATATAACGGGTGATGTGGTCACATAAATTGTTTGACAACCATAACTGGTTTCTCTTGCTTGTGTGGCATGGTACAGTGTCCTGTTGCCAGATATATGGTCTTCTAGCTCAACTTAGAGCAGCATTACCTTCTCAAGGCATTTGATGTAGGCCCTCTGTGTTGTGTCTGAGTCCCTGTGGAAATAAGAATAGAGACATAATATTTTGCCATCACTGTTGATCACTTCAAAGATCTTCAGAATCACCAGTAGACACATCCAACTCGTACCAAATCCTCTGCACTGACCTCAGATTGACACCCAAACACACTGAAATGTTCATATTGGAACTTCTGGCTCGATTACCAAGCAGTGCAGAATGTCATTTCCAAATTTCTGATGGAGTGAATTGCATCATGATGCTCTTTTTCTCAAGGATGGCGCCCAACTGACCTTGCTATACTGTGCAGTTGACAAAAGCAAAAACAAACCCCATGCATGCATGAAATTAAAAATATAAAACAGCGACAGTTTGCTCATCACACCCTGTATATGGCCCGAAGATTGTGTTCAAGCATGAAACAGACTGTCACTATTCAATATTCACCTCAGTGTTCACTTTCATATTTACATATGTTCTATCTGAAAGACCCATTTCTGTCCAATGAGTGAAGTTAAGCAATGTTGGAATTTTTACAGTAACGAAATGGGTGACTGTTCAGGAATGCCAGGTTCTGTAAGCTTACATGTGAAAGTGAGGTAATGGACAAAGCCTCGGAATGAGAAATCAAAGAGGGCCGAGGTCAGATTCCATTTGGGTTTCTTATATTCATATACATACCAATACACATGGGAAAGGCATGAAACCACCTCTTTTTTCTCCAAGCTATGGGTTAAACTGAAATACTTATATCATAAAATCTTTATTATCTAAAAAGAAACTGTTAAAAACAAGTCAGTGAATCAATCATATGTTCTCTCACTGATATTGAGCACTTTTACCCCTAAATATAGCATACCTTAAAACTTACTTTTTATCATATATACATTTCAATCTATATTTCTGAGATGAGGTATTATGTACACTATTTACATTATTCGGAGTATTGTTCTCACCTTTGTTGCCATATTTATCACATTTCGGCCGTTGTACATTCCAGCCTTCTTCAGGTGGTTAAATGTCAAACTGAACACTTTATTTCGCTCACTAGGGTAGACTGCTCTAGTTCCACGTGACATGTCTAATGAATGCCAGTTATGAGTTATCTCCTGTTAATTCCCCTCTCCAAGTTCTCCACTGCCTTAACCAGGTATTGAACTCACAACTCTTTAGGTCCTGTCACTGGATCTAATCAATGCCTTTAGCCACTAGTTTTTGATTGGATTTTATCTCTATTGTAAATGCGAGGGTTTTGAAGGTTTTTATTATTTCTTTTCTTTCTTTTCTTTTAATTCTGCCAATATTGTTTCTAAGAATTCATCCCTCTTTAAACTAAAATGTTTTTATTAATAATATGTGTTAATGTTCTTATGTATATGCCTATGATTTCAAAACGCCATCATAGCTACCCATTGTTACATCAAAGTTATGATTATTATCATTATTATGAACCTTTTTTGTCTATATTTTTTATTGCGGTATGATATTGATTTTCATCAGTGTTTAATTATATATATGAAGTCTTTTATGTCTAACTGCATGAAGGAACAGTTTTCTGTATTACTAATGTTATTAAACCAATTGTTTGTTGATTTTGTAATTTTCCATTGGCTTTTGTTTAGTATATTTCTTAATTTTGAGTATAATTTTTAATATTTGTGCTTACTTTGTGGGGTTCAATGATCTGCAATTTGGTTGGGAAATTGTCCTTATGATATTGTAATTTAATAAATGGTTCTACTTTTTTTAAATGATTTATTCTGTTGTCTAATTTTAGTTTAGTGGCTATGTTTTTAGCTTCTTTGTTTATATCACTTTCTGTTTCATTTTTAGTAGTTTTTGCAAAATATAGCAACTTCTTTGTCAACTATTTTATTGTAGTTGTTGGTTTCCATTCTATAGATTATCTTGAATTTATCTGCTTTTATAAATAGTTTTTGAGTTGTTTGTCATTTTTTCTAACTTTTTAAGTCTTTTTTTAAAATTATTGTTGAATTTTCTTATTTCCAAATTATTGATTATTTTTCTTAAGTTATTTTCAAAACCAATGAAGTGTTTTGTTGTGGTTGGCATTTCATTGATGTAAATCCAAATTTGTTAATATTATTGATATTTTCAGTGTTGTTGTGGTTGCTACCATTGTCATGTCTTTGTTGAGGAAATGGAATATCTTCCATCTTAGGTGTTTTATAAAGTGTATTTTATTTCTGAATTTGAATACACATACATTATCAGACTTAGAGATATGTATTATTTTTTCATATGAGAAACAATTGACACACCATATACATACATACATACAAACATAAAACAGTGTATTGCTAACAAATATCCTGCAACCCTGCAATGGTTTCTACTTCCAATAGCATTGACACTTGCATCCCAGCAAAATAACCTCTTTCCCTTTCAGATCTTTGTGAAAAACTGTCCACACCTTAAACAAAGAAACACTTTGTAAATTAATTTAATATCTACAATCTGACAATATAATCTTTGATGTGCCCATAAATGTGTTTTCACAAGAATTTTGTCAAGAATTTGTCTTATTGTATTCATTTATTCTTAAAAATATAGACCAAATTAAGTGCATTGACAAATAAAATTATATTGCCAAATAAATATTAGTTGTAGAAAATTAAGTTTTCCATTATTGGAGTCTGATGCATGTTTGTGTATGTGTATTTAGGCAGCAATCATTCTTTTATGCATGTTTCAAGAAATATGATAGACATGTAATAACTTGTGAGTTATTTTTTTTTATTGTTCTTATGTCCTGAAAAGTTGTCTTTTTTGAGGACTGAATATGCAGAGAAATTGTCCAAAGTGTTGGTTTCCTGAGTTATATATATATATATATATATATATATATATATATATATATATATATATATATATATATATATATATATATATATATGTCCAAGTAAGATGAGAATGAATAGAGTACAATTCCAATGTTGCTTTGAATATCTTTAAGGCATTTGACAGGGTTAGGCATTTTCTCAAGTTAAAAGGTTATGGTATTTCTGAATCAAATCACAAAATAAAAGTTGTCATGAATGGCCACTCTTCTAGATCTTTTTGCAGTAATGCAGGTATCCCTCAGGGCTCTATCATTAGATCTGCATTGTTCCTAATTTTCATCAATAACCTTCCTGGTGGCATCAGTTATCAACACAGTATCTGTGCTGAGGACCCAACCATTTATTCCTGTCTCAATAGTAAGTCTGATCAGTTCAATAACATCAAATTGGCAGCTGATCTCAACAGTGATCTACATTCTGTTGTAAACTTGGATAAGGAATGGCTTCTTAATTTTAACACCTCCAAAAAGAAACTGCTCTCTTTTAATCTTTTGAGAGAATATTTTTTAACTGCCATCAGAATGGCTGATGCTAACCTCCAGGAGAGTGACTCATTACACCTTCTTCGACTAATGTTTTCCGCTGATATGAAGTGGAAAGATTATATGGAATCAATTGGTAAGTCTGCTGCTAGGAAAGTTGGCTCCCTGTGTTTTACTAGACCGTTTTTATTTTCTCAAGACATCTTACATATTTATAAGTCTACCATTCATTTTTGCTTTGAATATTGCTGCCTGATATTGTCTGGTACTCCTACTATATATTTAGAGCTTCTTTATAAGATACAAAGAAGAATCTGCAATGTCATTAGTCCTAACTTGGCCTCAGTCACTTCTTCACTGCTATAATATAACTTCCCTTTTCTATACTTTCATGGTTTCCTCTGTAGTAACTAGACTTTAATTTAAGTGCAGTACTAGATTGGCAGCAAGATCTCATCTTAATTATTATATATATTATATTTCCATAAATTTAGATTTATACTTATATCTATAAACATAATGCATGAATATATATTATATATATATATATATATATATATATATATATATATATATATATATATATATATATATATATACACACATTCACACACAAATGCACATTTATACAGGGCTGGTGCTATGGTCTCCCCACACCGCAAAACTTTGATAGTTGGTGGGCATCTTTACTACATGTTGATTTCAAAGTTTCCCAATCTGAAGGTCACAAACCCTTGAAGAAAAATTGGTGTGAAAGGTCAGCAGTTGTTTTAAATTACCAAAAATCAGGGGATTTAAATTATTCAGGTTAAATGAAAATTTCAGTACTTATTCAAAAATTATTTACTTTTATAATGAACAGGTTTTTTATTTTAAAAAATCTGAAAAAAATTTATTCTTTTTGTAATAACCACCAATATTTTCATGACTAAATTTTACTAAAAAAAAAAAATG
The DNA here is from genome assembly GCA_963932145.1 of Acanthosepion lycidas. Lineage (NCBI taxonomy): Eukaryota > Metazoa > Mollusca > Cephalopoda > Sepiida > Sepiidae > Acanthosepion > Acanthosepion lycidas. The sequence goes on from OZ010593.1 coordinate 23,614,840, forward strand.
TTTGTCACAAATTTTTACATTTCCATAAAGATTAATCTCTGACTCACAAAGATTCCTGCACAACACAAATAGGATTTCAGTTTTCAGGAAAATTTAGGATATGGTGAAATCTTTAAATATTTTTATTTTTTTTAAGCCATCATTTTCTTGGTTTAATCTTTCTAGAAATATGAAAAATAGGGATTACAAATTTTATTTTAATTACTAACCCTGTACTTCTGGTTAGTATTGCCATTAGTAAAATAAAAATATAAGAGATCAGCAATCCTCTTTAGTGGATGATCTCAAAATAAAAAATGATTTTACCAAGATATATTATCATCTTAATTGATTTAAAAGAACTATTCAGAAAGAAAATTATCATTAAAAAAAATAAGTACTGCTGAAATTAGAATTTCTGCCCTACACCCATCTAGGAGACATGGAGCCCCGATGTGGTTGAGAGGTTTGGGGTAGTAAGCACTGGCCCTCTCAATTATTAGAGTTGATGACTGACAATATAACTTAGGTATTAAAATATACAAAAAGCAAAAAAAAAAAAGTTGCTGAAACTAGCTTTTTGGGGCTCCAGCCTTGTCAGGGTTTCCTGCATAGTCTGCACTGCACAGGGCATACAGATACACGATGTATATTATTAGGTGATGACTGACAATGTAATGACAGTTTAAAAATAATTTAAAAAATGGCAGATGGATATGGGTATTTTGGGGGTAAGATGTGCAGACCTTGTATACATACTTATATATATATATATATATATATATATATATATATATATATATATATATATATATATATATATACGCACACACATACACACAGATTTATGCATATATATACATATTTATGCATCTCTATTTATCTATCCATTTATATATATATATATATATATATATATATGTACACACACATAACTACATGTACACAAATGCATTTTACATACATACACACACACACATATACACACGCACAAATACACACATTTATGTATATACATATATATATTATTTACCATATTTATAGGGAGAAGAAAGTATTGCTTATAAAACAGAGCATTTTCAGATATATACATTTGGGATATATGACTCAACACTGCACGGTGACTGTCAGTTTCATGCCTCAAGCAATCTTCATGTCATTATCTGAAGATCATCTATATCAACTGTGTCTATCTGTCTGTCTTTCTCCCTTCTGTGTGTGTCTGTGTGTGTGTGTATATATATATATATATATATATATATATATATATATATATATATATATATATATGGGCATGGGGCACCTCAATGTGGTGTGCTGTTTAGAAAGCTTGTCTTGCTAAATCAGTTATGAATTAGTCGTGAGTTTGATCCTCACTGAGTGCCCCATACTGTCGGCCTTGTGCCACATCTAAGCCGTGTTTATAAAATCACTATATATATATATATATATATATACATATACATATATATATATATATATATATATATATATATATATATATATATATATGTATATAGGCATGTGGTCAAGGGGTTAGAATGTTCACTTTCTGACCATGAGACATTGGTTCGAATCTCCGCAGGGTTGATTTGTCTGAAAGGTGACTTTCTGATGTTATCCGTCTGGTGGAGGCAATCACAAAGTGCAGAAAGTGTCTGGAAACCATACCACGGATTGACCTAAGCCTTGTGAGCAAAACTTGGTAGACAGAACCCTTGAGTTGGCATCGAGATTTGTGCTAGCACAAAGTCACAAGTCATGCTGATCAAGGATTTGTGTGGTCTAGCATTGTTCATATTGTTGATCACGCAAGATAATATGCTCTCTCCCAGAAACTGTAACTAATTCCTGCTCAGCATCGCTGCAATATAAACCATAAGTTGGCTTTGTGGATGTTGAACAAACACAAATGTTCCTGAGCTGGCGTCTGCAGTGGGGATTAACTAGGTGCCCCAACAGATGAACATACATATGGCCAGCCACTTTACATATATATATATATATATATATATTTGCACATATATACTAGCTTAAAAGCTGCCCTATTGGGTTGCATTTAAGGTAGCTCTTGAGGACTTTTGATTGGTCCTTCATCACAAAAGATAGGAAGGAGTAGATGGAATAGGCATAAACTACAGAAGAACTCAAAATTGATCACTTCATTTAAGTATTGCATTAATATTTAAGCTCACCTTTTAAAAGTTCAACAATAATTCTTCTGCCACCACTTAATTTAAAGACAATTTTATATACAAATGACCTTACTTTCTGTACAAACAATTATTTTTATTTTATGAGTGATTTTCAGTGGATTTTACAATTAATTTCAATTATTCCTAAGTTATAAACA
>OZ010593.1:23627171-23629671 GCA_963932145.1 Acanthosepion lycidas
GGAACACCAACAATTAAGAGGTGGTTCCACATTTGTCAAAACTGCCTGATCAGAGGCCTTGCTGTTGGACGTAGTTTATCGTCTTACCCAGGATGGGGAAATTGTGGAGAGTCATGATTGATAATGTTCTGAAGGAACAGAGCACATAAAGAAGAATGTGCACAATATGAAAATGTTGTGCACACAAAAATATGTATATGGAAACACATGGCATTTTACTTATGCAGATATCACACATACACATATCTTTCTCCCTCTCTAGATATCTATCTATCTATCTATCTATATATATATATATATATATATATATATATATATATATATATAATTATTTATTTAAAAATATGATTCCAACACGCTACATAAGAGGTCTCATGTTTCAAAACAAGAGCCAAAAACTTCAATATAATTATTTGAATTACATTGAGTTAAAGTAAGCTGTTCCATCTTCAAGCGAAATTTTTTTTTGAATCGTTGATTCCAAAAAAAATTTCACTTGTTGTAGCTTCTTCCTTTAATGTCGGTCTTCACCCCTTACCCATCTATATCTAGAGACAAGACGCGTTAGGCTTAAGCAACATCTAGCCGACACACAGTGGGGTTAAGAATAAGGGATTGAAATGGTACATCTAACCCACTCATATCTTCTTTCCCACCTCACTTCCTCACTTCGTTAATTTTACATATGCTTGATGAGGTCCGTCAAAAACATGTGAATTTCTTTTCATTTTTCATTTCAACCTTTGGAAGTAAAGTCTGATGATCCAGAGACCTGTTAAAGGGCTTGTGGTGAAATAACTTATTACATGGAACCTTAAAGTGATCTGTTTTTATTCAATATATATATATATATATATATATATATATATATATATATATATATATATATATATATATATACAGTAGAACTCCCCAAATCTGAAAATAACATAATTTAGACTTACTAGGATTTGAACTCATCTTCAAATCTGGACATAAATATGAAGCCTTTTCTTCCTTGAATTAGAACAGTACCCTCAATGCCAAACATCTCGGATGTTCGGTTTAGAGGAGTTGTACTGTATATCCTTATTTTTGATTTCCTTTACAGATTGTAATTGTTTTGAATAAGATATTTTGTAAATCTTAAAACATTTCATAAAATGTCTTATTTTTTCACAAATTACAATATTTGTTTAGCACAAATGTTTTCATTACTATTGGTTGTAAATTATTTTTTGTACATTTATGTATTCAATTCATATTTTCAATAAAAACGAATCAACGTCACAAACTATCTTTTGTATTCTAAACTCTAAAAGTTAAAAATTTTAATCTTGTCACAGCAGCCTTTTCTTCTTCAAATCCGAATAGTACCCTCAGTACCAAACATCCAAGATATTCAGTTTAGAGGAGTTGTACTATATATATATATATATATATATATATATATATATATATATATATATATCGATTTTAATACACATGTTATTTAGTTTTTCACTCTTGCAACAGATTGGGTGCTCTTTAAACAGTGGCCTTGAGACAAATGTAGCTCTCATATTTGCAAACATTTCATGCATTTGTGTGCATACTTGCACATTTCTGTCTCATTCTGTATGTGTGTTTGTGTGTATGTGTGCATCTGTATTTGCATGCATATGTATGTGCATCTGTATTTGTATGCATATGTATGTGCACAAAAGTGCACATAGATATTGGTGTGTATATTCTTGCAGTCAGCTTGCTTGTGTGACAAAGTCAATAGCACGGTTTTCATTGAATGTGAAAGAATGCCTTGAGATGTGTGTCGGAGAGTAAGGATGTGGAAGTGGTGAGGAGGGGCTTAGAGGACATTAGCCTCCTCCTCCTGCGCTCTCTATCCCTGGGCTCCCCCACCTAACGTTCCTGTCGAAACCCCCCTTCCCGACTCCAATCACTACCACTGCCGCCGCCGCAGTCATTATGATGCAACTATAGCAGCAGCAGCAGTTACTGCTGAAGCAGTAGTAACTGCATTTCTTTTTTACTACAGCTAGTACATAGCAAAGTAGCAGTGATACTAGTCCGTTTTAGTTGGAGTGGAAGTACCAAAATTCTAACTAGTAGATGTAATACTCGGAGACAGAGTAGAAGAGCTTGTGTAGTTTTTGGAGCAGTCAGTGAGAAAGGAAGAAAAACAAAAAAAAGAGAGTGAGAAAAAGGAAGAGAATAGAAAGAAAAAGAAAGAAAAGAAGAATGAGAAAGAAAGAAAAGAAGAATGAGAAAGAAAGACAACTTAAAAAAGAGGAAGAAGCGGTATCTACAATGCTTACATTGTGACTGAGATAGCAGTGGTGGCCGGGGAAAGGATGGGAGGGAGAAAGTGAAGAGAAAAAGAAAGAAGGAAGGTTATGGGGGGTGCGGTGGTGTTGGGGCGGTGGGGAGACGGCGACCGGGAACGGGAATGGGGTTAGGTTGGAAGGTTCTTTTTCCCCCCAACTAGTTTCTCTCATTCACTCACACTATATTTTGTCCTCTC
>OZ010593.1:23637171-23734671 GCA_963932145.1 Acanthosepion lycidas
GTGCTACCAAAGTGCCATTTTGATTGTAATTCAGTCTTTTAACATCAAAGAAACAAACATTGTTATCAGGATGGGAATGTGTGTTGCATACACTCATAGTATTTGGGTGCTTGCATACTTTTCTGCTGCTTTGTGCAATTATTAAATGATTTCACATGTGTTAAAAAAGACAGTGCTGGCATCCCTGCTTATGCAGAACAATACCTTGACAAATATCTTCTTTCTTGGGGACACACAAACAATTTCCCTTCTTTCAGGCTACGTTAGACTGAAAGCAGTAAGCAATTTCACATCTGTTACTGTGATAGTCAATTCTTTAAAATTGTAGATAATCAAAATTTTAAAGAAAATATTCTTTTTCTCTTCTGTTAATTATTACTTACATAAGTTTTTCATATGAATGTTAAAGGGAAGTCACTAATTTCACTTAGTTTTAAGATTATTTCTCATAAAATTAGCATTTTATACTTGATTGTTTGGTGTAGCTTTCCTGTGAATTTTCTCTAAAATACTTCCGTGATAATTGTTCTAAGGAACTTTCCTCTATGGTACCTAGACTTTATGTATATAAGCACAGTACTAGATTGGCGACAAGATCTCATCATTTTATAGTTGAAATCACTAGATGTAACCTTAAGTTCTACAGAAACAGTTTCTTTTGTTGCATTTATTGCTTGTAGCTTCTTGCATCCCAGTCAACTTTGATCTTCAAAAATTTATATCCAATGTTAATTCTTATCTTCTGTCTTCTTAATTTTCATTCTTTTATTGTTATCTCTTCTTAATAGTATTTTTTCTCTTATTTTCTTACATTCAGTACCCCTTGTGTCTTACAGGCTTTATTGCCTTGCTTGGGAAGCAATGGTTAAAAACAAATTAAATTTGTGTAGTTATCAATACAGTTTTATTATTAGTTTGGAAAATTTTAACAATGCTTACACAATGGATGTCATATTAACTCTTGTTGATACAACAATGTTAGCTAATGGTTGTACTTAGTTTCTACTGTTTCCTTCACAACACTAGCAGGGAAATGAATCCTATCAGCCCTTAAAAGTTTTCAATTGTTAAATCTCTGGATCATTTTGATGATTATCCTCATCCTGTCTTATTTTTGACTATTACTTTGACTATTAATTTCATCTTATCTAATTTTTGACTATTATCCTCATCCTTTCGCATTTTTGACTATTATCCTCATCCTATCCCATCTTTGCCAGTTATCCCTATCTTTGATGATTATGATCATCCTATCACATTTTTTGATTATCTTCACCCTATCCCACTGACTATTATCCCCATCTGATCCAATCTATTATCTTCACCTTATATCATCTCTGACTATTATAGTCATCTAATACATAGACAATTATCCCCATCCACACATCATTCACTATTATCCCCATCTGATCCAATCTTTTGTTCTTATCCTCATCCTATCAGTCACACTCATCTTTGTTATTCTTAACTTCATCCTGTCACTTCTTTGAGTATTATTCACATCTCATGTCATCTTTGACTAATATCATCATTCCTTCCCATCTTTGACTATTGTCTGATCCAATCTTTGACTATTGTCTGACCCAATCTTTGACTATTGTCTGACCCAATCTTTGACTATTGTCTGACCCAATCTTTGCCTATTATCTAACCCAATCTTTGACTATTGTCTGATCCAATCTTTAACTATTGTCTGACCCAATCTTTGACTATTGTCTGACCCAATCTTTGACTATTGTCTGTATTCTATCCCATCTTTGATCAGTATCCTCATCTTATGTCATATTTGACTCTTAATTTCATTATGTCCCATCTTTGACTATTATCCTTATCTGATTCAATATATGGCTACTATTCTCATCTGATAATATCATAGATTATTATTCTCATTCTCTTCCATCATTCACTATAATCTTTATCTGATCCAATCTTTGACATTATCCTTGTCTGATGTCATCACTATTATCTACATCCTCTCTCATCAATGACTGTTGCCCTCATTCTGTCTTACTTTTTACTTTTATCTTTATCTGTCTTTCTCTGTTATTCCTATCTTTTCCAATCCATAAGTATCATCTTCCTTGTATCTTATTAGAGAAAAGATAAACTTATAAGATGAAATAAAGATATAGCTTGAAAGGTTTATAAAATTAAAAGAAAAAAAATCTGTGCCTGTAAAGGGACAAAAAAAAAAGATGGGAAAAGGGAAAGTTGGCAGAAAGCAAAAAAAAAAGAACAAAAAAAAAAAATGATGTGAAAGATTTATTAATTACTGGCACAACAAATCTAGTATAAGACAATGAGATTTTTAGAAAATCAAAATCACTAGCTCATTAAACTACTCGGATGACCTCTGTTCAGCTTGAGACAATTCCTAAGGGAAAGTGAAGGAAAGAAAGAAAGAATGAAGATTAAAAGAAAAATGAAGAGAAAAATGAACTAAAAATATAGAGAATCTCATGAGATGCTACTTGATATTAAATTCAGTTTGTCCGTCACTCTTAGATACAGTAATCAGGGATGGATTCTGTTACTGACAATTTTTAAAAATATTCACCACTCTTGTCAGATCAAGACTCTCTAATAGAATTCATGCATAGCATCAAACCTATTCAGAAATATCCAAATGCTCAGCAGTAAAGAACTGCTTTCTAAGGTCAATGGTTAAAAATGGCTTTGAGTGAATAAAGCATTTATATCTTAATGAGGAATTTGCTTGGAACATCATGGATGGTACTACAGAATCAGAAAGAACTGTACCAAATAATAGAAACCATGTCGCTTGAGGACTTTCAACAACTAAAATGGATATTGCATGTAAACAGAAGAGAGAAAAAAAATGACATGACCATGATGTTGGTTTCCACACTACTTCAAATAAAAAGTTAGGAAGGAAACCCCCATCAATACTGGAAAGAGCAGTAACAGCTAGTGGAATTGAGAAATCTATTTTCTTAAAAAATTGTTTTAACAGGAAGATTTTATAAATTTCAACCAGGAAGTAGCACTTATTGTTCAGTGAATGAATGCCAAATGTTTCCTTATAAGGAAATAGATAAAATTACCATTAACAATAAAAATAAGAACACAAACTCAACTTTGGTCAAAGTTCAGTGGCCAGAAAGTGAAGAAAAGCATAAATGGATTAGCATTGGCTGTTTAATCAATGAATACCAAATGTTTCCTTATAAGGAAATGGCTATTATTGCTGTCCAAATACACAATATATATATATATTTTTACATGCATCCAAACATGTTTTGTCAAATTCAACCAACAAGATCCATCTGTTTACATTTTTATTGCTGGATATATTTGTGCATAAGTTGGCTTCATATATAGTGCGACCCTCAAATTTTTGTGCATGAATTTTAACCCCTACAGAAAAAAATCACCTATGTATAGTGCAACTGGCCAGCAAAAAAAAAAAATGATTTTTAACCTCTTCCATGAAGAGAATGGCAGGGGATAGTTCAGGGCATCTGGAGATGTCGATTGACATTACATTTGAATAGTTGGAGATTATAGCTATCAGGAAGCAAGTAATAGGAAGGGAATTCCACAGATGGGAAGTGCGAGATATGAAGCTATTGGAGTAGAAGAAATGGCCACATTTAACCATTTCAACAGTGAAAGGTGGGGACCGTGATGCCAGCCTAATGCTTAAATTCATGCAGTCTGGGAACTAGCGAAAATAGCTCGGCGGAGCAGTTACCATGAAAGTATTTGTAGAAAAGGATAGTTCAGTACTCTTTTCTTAGTTTCTAATGAAATTTTCCTGTTTCTTAATCAGTTGCTTATCTTTTGGAAGGCATTTTTTCTATCTCCATGCATTTTCACATTCTGGTGTTGCACTATTAAAACACTTCCCAGATATTTAAAACTAGTGTCCATATTTAACTAATTAGTAAATCATTTTTAATGGTTAAATTATATTACCAGAAATAAGGATCAGGTGCCAAAAAACAGAAAGTACAATAATACTTTTGTTATCTGACTATTGTAATTATTTACATTATTCAGACTGTTGTTCCAGTGAATGAAAGTGTTGGTTGAATCTGGTGACTTGACCGAAAGAGTGGTGAGTTCAAATATTTGGCTACAGCTGTGATGAACTTGGAGAGTTAAGTTAAAGGGAGATAACTGATAATGAGACAACCGGAAAAGGTATGACGCGTGAAACTAAAACAATCTACCCTGGTGGATGCAATAAAGGGTTCAGTTCAAAATTCCAGTCACCTGATGAAGGCCAGAGTATACAATGGCCAAAATGTTGTGAATATGGCAAGAATAATGAGGACAACAGTCCAAACAATGTAAATAGTGTAAACAATACTGTTGTGGCCTGTTTAGGGGCCAGAAAGAAAGACATGGAAGATGAAGGTAGGTTGAAAAACTATATTGAAGTTATATACAAAACAATAGTGTTAGTAATAAGTAGATTAGCACTGCGTCTACTATTCCACTTCACTTCTCACTCTGTGCTCCCGTCCGACTCTCGCAGTTTGTATTTATGAGAGAAGGAAGAGTTCATTATACTGTAAGAGGGTTTACCACAAGAAATACTTTTATTATTTTAAATTGTATTTTTAATTTTAATATTAAATAAATAATAATAAATTATATTTTTATTTTTAATAATACAGTCTTTGTACTGGAATAATGTTTAATGAAATTGTTATATAGTATTTCATTTAAACATAGAGTTGATAAAATATATTTTAAGATATCGCCACAGTCTATGATATAACTCCCATCGGACTATTATTTCTCTCCCTCTAGCTCTACTTGTCTCCTCACAGCAAATTTCCCTCTCTTCAGATATTTTTGACAAATCTCTCCCATCGGCTTTTCTATGGCAAATAACTCCTCTCATCAAACCTCCCCCACTGACTACCCTTGACAAATCTCACTCCTTGGCTCCTTTTGGCAAATCTCTCCACTCAGCTTGGTAATTCTCTCTCGCCAGTAAATTGCTCCTCTGGGCTTATCTCCACAAATCACTCTCCATCGCAAATCACTTTCCTCAGATCCTCATCCTGGAAAAATCTTTTCACTTGGCTCCCCACTCCTGGCAAATCTCTCCCCTTGGGTCTCCTGGTGAAATCTCTACCTTGTATTTTATGATTTATTTTTTATGAACATTATGCTTACATGAAACTTTATGTAGCATTTTCATAATGCATTTCTTCAATACAGATATAGTCACAATGAGATACTGTATTTTAGTAATGAGTTAATTATTTCAGTAAATGGTAAACTATATTACAGTATACAGCAAAGGGTGAAGATATGCAAGATAAAGCGCCATTAAAAAATTGCATCAATACTCTTACTTTTTAAATATAAAAATGTAAACTTCTATGTTTTTTTCCTAATTTTCACCCATAATAAGGCCCAAGAGCTACTCAAGATAGAGCATTACAGTGTAGAGTTGTATTAGTATAAGAAAGGGCAAAACTGCTTGATGATATTAATTCCTATGAAAGGATGGCTCTAGTTATAACCCAAGTTTCACACCTATGCAATCTTCAGACAGTTCGAAAGTATATGTATATTTCTTAGGAATTAATTGTATTTATTTATAATCCAACATTATTTCTTAGTACTATAAATAGTATATTTAGTAGATACATGAGTTTGAGAAAACATGTCTGCTTTTTAAACAATCTAATTCAAAAAATATACTTCCTTGCGCATTTCCAAATCTAAATAAGCAAACGTCCAGCTAGATTCATATATGCGAGATATAGTTTCAAATCATGCTAGAAGGCCTATTTTCTTAAGATTCTCAAATACGCCGTTTGGTAGACAAGGAATTATCCTGTTTAAAAAACAGCAATGTAAACTCAAACAAATGTATCTATAATGTTTATAGTAGTAGTAATAATAATAATAATAATAATAATAATATATATATATATATATATATATATATATATATATATATATATATAGTACAGGTAATAAATCCAAGTGGATCCTAGTAATATCAAATATTAAAACTGATCCATAAAATGTCATAAGGTCAATATCTGAGTTAATTTTATCACACCTCTTTCCTTTAAGGCTTATACCTTCAACCCTCCCTTATCACCAACTTGAGCCTTTCATCTGACTAAAACATCAAAATGGATAAAGTCTGTATCAATTGTTCAATTGCTGTCAAGTTAAAATTTCTGGTTCTGGTATGAACAGTCTGTACACTGGGTTTGAAGAAGACTAACATACTTTTTGTTAGTATAAACAGATCCACCCACATATAAGGTAATTTAGGATTTTGTCATGTAATAGATATATATATATATATATATAAGTATCCTATAAAGAACCATCATGTAGCCTGACGTGTTTTACCAGTTTAGCCACAGGCTTATAGGATTTAGCCTTATAGGATACATGTTCGATTTCTGTTGGAAGACTCATATTTTCAATGAAAATTTCTCAGACATTCAGGTCGGTAAATGTCGTTAATACTGTTTATCATAAACAGAACATTTACTTAAATATTTGTATCTATAAAAAAAACGTATAAACATAAAAAATGTCTTAAAATAATTGTCAGACTTTGTTCATTTCATAATGTGTGATGTCATTTGTTTACATTTGGATACACATCGAGCAGATATTAATGTACGAGAGAAAATCATGGAGAATTGTAGTTTAAAAACAGTCAAATCAACCTTGCTAATCGAAACACTCCTCTGTGGCTAAATCAGAAAAGCACGTCAGACTATATGACGCTTCATTATAGGATACAGGTTGAATTCCTGTCGGAGGACACATATTTTTTATGAAAATATCTTGGACATTCAGGCCAGTAAATGTTGTTAATACTGTTTATTATAATCAGAGCATTTACTTAAATTTTTGTATCTATAAAAAGAACTTATAAACATAAAAAATTTCTTAAAATAATTTCATGTGATATATATATATATATATATATATATATATATATATATATATATATATATTAATACTGTTTATTATAAACAGAGCATTTAATTAACTTAAATATTTGTATCTATAAAAAAGAACGTATAAACATAAAAATGTCTCAAATGATTGTAAGACTTTGTCCATTTCATAATATATATATATATATATATATATATATATAGCAATGCAGACTGAATGTGGGCAGAGAATGAATTTGGAAAGTAATTTTCCATTACAGAAGAAAACAATTTTCATCATCGTCACCATCATTGCCAACTTATCCCCAATTGTCTGCAGTCATGTTTTAACCAAACAGTTCATCATACAAATCCATGCAAACATCCAACATCCATTCTAAGGAATTGTATTCTTTGAAATCATCACAATCTGTCTGATCCTATTTGATGATAATGAGATACACAAGAGTATTATTGTAAAGAAGATTTAAGTAATATGTTTGCAAAATCTTATTTGGAGTCTGACCATAAGTAGCTGTATTTGTAGTACCTTGTCAAGTTATCCGTGACTTGAAAGAGCACTGGCCATCGATATAAAAGCAGACAGAATTTCTTAATGTCATAATTTCATATCTTAAAAACAAACAAAAAAAGCATATAAAAGTTGCTATAATTGAATACAGAAGGCTGGTGAGAGATAGTGTCTATTAAAATGGAACCTGCAAACCAAAGCTGCTTTCATTTGCTCTGATCTCATGCCTTTGGTAAAAGGCATGAATCTATATCAGCTATTGGTAAATCTCAAAGAAGTTGGGTCTCTTTAGACTTGAAATACAGGATCTCATTCTGGCTTTTTTATACACTCCTTTGTAGCATTGGGTCAAAGCCTCACTACCCTATTTCTGCTGTGGTTTCAGTAGCAAGTAAGATTTTGAGGGATGGAATTTCCTGTTTAATGGTCAAAAGTAGACATGTAAATCTAACTAAAAATGGACTCTCTCAGGTTTTTATAACTCCTCAATGGTGCATAGGGCCACAGCCTCACCAAACTATATGTTGGTACTACAGTTTCTATAGCAAATAAAATTTTATCGGGTGGAGTTGCCAGCCCCATACATAACCAGTTTTCAATTAAGCATTGTCAGTTTTCTAGACTGGTTGCCAGTAGCTAACCATTAGACTACTCAAACATCGAAAGAAAATGTTACTTTTACAGAAATAAAAAAAAACCTACAGTTTTACAGTTCGTCCCAACCCTAGTTGAGAAATAGTGAGAGTTAGGCACCAGGCCAGCACGTCAACTCTGTAAAAGCTTACAATTACTACAAAACAATAGATAAATTGCCAATGAAAAATATCTCATATGGAGATTTCTGATATGCCTTGTCACATGGAAGGAGCTAATATCATATAATTTTGCTTCTTCCTTTGTTAGTGAGTTAGCACTTTTTTTTACATCCTTCTATCACCTCATAAATAATGGACTATTCTGTTTTGATTGCGAGGAAAGATGAAAAATCATATCAGAGATGCTCTTTGCTTTCAGTGAGAAAAAGAAAGAAAAACAGAAGAAAACAAAAGAAAGAGATGATATAGTAGGAATAACATGTTGAAGGTCTACTTCAATGAAATGCAAAACCTTTGCATCTTCCCATTTGTACCCTCTTGTTTAAATAATGACCTACATCCACATTTTTATGATTGTTTTTGCAATATTTGATTAAAGTTGTTAAGCTGAAATATTTGATTATACAATGAGAAGAATTTCTACAGAAAGTCATAGAATTTGAAAAGAACTTATTTAATTATTAACTTCAGAATTATGATTTGTCAGATCATGAAAATAGAAAAATTTTCGCAAGTAGTATTAGTCATATATAATTGAATTTTGTAATTTTCATTTTATTTCAGATTTTTTTCGGAAAGTTTTACTCTATAAGTATTGATTGTTTCTTCTTGGGTATATCTCTGTCCAGTCAATGGCAACCTTTTTATTTTGTGGGATTTGTTTGTAGTTTTACAACTACAACAGCAATTCATCTTTCCCAAACATCCTTTCTTTCTTCTTTTAATTAAATATCTTATTTATTTTTCACTCCCTTATCTTTGTTAATATTTTTTTTATTAAGCATTTTCGCATCCTTTTTCATTTTGTTTTGTCTTAGCAATTTGATTTATATGTTCTAAATCTAGAAATAAATTTTGGTCTGTGGAGTTAAGTCGAAGACAATTGTTTTCTTGGGTTCAAACAAGATTTTGTCGAATTGTTTTACTGTTTGTCTCAAAGATCTAGTATTATTGACCAGTTTAAAAGACAGAAGCAAAAAAAAAATAATAATAATCAAAACCTTTTAAAAGAAAAGAATTCTCACTTGTTCCTTTGAAAGACACTTCTTTTATTCAAAATAGCAAGAACCAAATTTCTTTCAGAATTAATTTGCTTTGTTTTTTTTCTTTTTGCTGACAAGCAAACTTTTTTCTTAACTTGACATGAAAAACAAGAAATAGAAAAAGAAAAATAGATTTTTGTTTTATTATGTAAAAGAAAAAGGTAACCATTGTCATGAATACACTGGAAACTGGGCAAATGATTTAGCTTTAGCCTGATAGGTAAATGGAATTGGCAAAAGCCAAAGGTTATCAGAGACAACAAAAAGAATCCAAATCGTATGCTCTATCCAGGTGAGAAAAGTGGATCTGATTGTTATTAAAAAAAAAAAAAAATGGAACTGCCAGATTTTAAAAGTTGTGCTCAACTTGGAAATGAGAAACGAAACTACCAATTGTTTGTGAACAGCAAATAAGTGAAAGTTGCTTGGTTAAACTTATGAAATGTCAAACTTTTCTGTCTAGATTTGTAGGATGAGAAGTTATTGTTATTTTTGTTATTTACATTCAGACTAATAGCCTCATCTTTGTTGTTATTATCATGCATTGTCCTTTGTCCAGAATATCTGAAGACGTGGACAGTGGAACAAGAAGAATAGATTAGATAAATGTTCCAGCTTAAAATTCACTGTGGTTTATCCAGTTTGACAGACATCTGAAGAAAACCAGAGGATACAATAGCTGAACAGTTTGGAATAATCACATCAATAATGAGAATATTAATCTGAACATAAATAAGGTAAATAATGTCATTTGTTAGGTAATTTAATGTTGAATTTTGTATGAGAACACTCAGTGAGGATCAAACTCACTACTCAGTAATTATGGTCATCCAGACATGTCTCATTAATGACAACTTCCATGCAAAGACTCCTGAACCCTTGTTGGATACTTTAATGTTGAATTTTGTATGAGGACACTCAGTGAGGATCAAACTCACTATTCATTAGTAAAGATCAAGCAGACTAGCCTCACTATCTGTTCGTATATGCCAAGGTGCCTCAATCCTTGTTAGGTTATTCAATGTTGAATTTTGTATCAGGTACTCAGTGTGGATTTGAATTCAGTACTCAGTAGTAATGGTCATTCAGATTTGTCTTATTAACCATAGCCCCATGGCAAGGCTCCTCAACCCTTGCTGGGTAATTTAATGTTTGATATGGTATGGGGCACCCAAACTCACTACTCAGTAATAATGGTCATCCAGACATGTCTCATTAATCACAACCTGAAGGCTCCTGAACCCTTGTTGGGTACTTTAATGTTGAATTTTGTATGGGACATCCAGTGAGGAACAAACTCACTATTCATTGGTTAAAGGTTAACCAAACTAGCATCACAAATCATTATTCTATGCTAAGGTGCCTCAATCCTTGTGTGGTTAATGTTGAATTTTTTATGGGGTACCCAGTATGGATCAAACTCACTATTCAGTTGTAATGGTCAATTAGACATTACTCCATGTTGAGGCAATTGTGAAAGTTAGGATTGTGTGTATAGCAGTTAGTGTACTTAAAACAATGCCCAATACAACAGAGGCAAAATTAGATGAATTAGTAATTCAAGTGAACAATTTATTTAATCCATGGAGGTTAGAATATTCTTATATTTTTCATTTTAGTTAACTCTTCTAAGTTAATTTCTTCTTAGAATTGCCACTTTTACTTGTTTCACTGAGTGTATATATTTTACTGTTTGATGTACAGATTGAAAACACAACTGCCAATCGACTTATATTGTAAAGGTCATTGACATGCATGTAATGAGTGTTAGCATGTTCTTAAAGAGGTAAAGTCAGTGTTCGTTGATAGAATGAGATACTGTATAGCTTCTCACTAATTTGATTCTAGAGATTACTGGTGGCTCTGCAAGTGTGTCTTTTGAAATAAAATTAAATCTGAACTGACTGCATTAACAATAGTCTAACAGACCATCTTACAATGATTCCAATATAAAGTAACTTTAAGAGTATAAGTTAAAAAAAGCTTTATTTTATCACTGAAATCTTGCAAAAATCTTTGTAAATAATAAAAACAAGAAAAATACTAGTGAGATGGTATATGAAATAAAAATGTTTAATCTTAGAACTTAACCTCTTCACTGTTAGAGTAGTGTGCAGGATTACCCCTACTTTTTTGCCAAATAACTTTGCTAGCAACTGCTAGATAGTGTTGCCGAAAGTAGTATACAAGGTCTGTCTGAAAAGTGACAGAACTGGTGTCACAAACAATTTCAATTCCAAACAACAAACTACATTATTTCCCATCTTTCCCTGTAATGCCTCTATGCACTGCTGAAACGATTCTTCCCCACCCCCAGCTCTGTCATTATGGCCTGCTTAATGGCCTCCATGCCTTCAAAATTGCTCTCCTAGATGATCCCCTTGAGCTTGGGGAAAAGAAAAGTCACATGGAACAAGATCAAGGGAAAAGGAAGGTTGTTCTAGCATGGTGATGTTCTCAGCCAGGAACAGCTGCATGCTCAGGGAGTTGTGATCAGGTGCATTGTCGTGGCAAAGCAGCCACGAATTGTCCAGCCACAACTCTCGTCTTGTCTCATGCACTGAGCAAAGCAAATGCCACAGGATCTCTTTGCAGATTTGCTGATTGGTCATCTGCCCCAGTGGCAAGAACTCATTGTAGACAATGCCCATTGCTCACACAGTACATCCAGTCGCATTACTTTTCAGACAGACCTCATATAAAAAAAAAAAAACTATGCAATGTTTATCTGTCTCTGTTTCTTTTCACCACAGGATGTTTTAGAAATAAGACATGCCATATTTTCCCTCCAGAGGATCCTTTGTCTCCAACAAACCAAATGTCACATTCAACACTATCACAAATCATGTGTTCCCTTAAAGTCAGACAGGTAGTACATCTACTGCAGCAGTCGTGTGTCCTGGATAAGACAGTATAACGGAACACAACCTTCTCCAAGCTGGTTTAAATACAAATTTTTCTTTCTCTTAGACTGGTGACCAACCAAGCCTATAGGGCCCAATCTGTCCTTCTGGATGAAAGAGATGAATTGATACCTTTACCCAGGGTATTAGCACATAATTGAATGCAATGAACTTGACTGGAATTTGATTTCAGATCTCTGATTCTTCAGCCAGAGCTGCTATCCATTACTCCACCTTGACACAATAAACACAATATAGAAATGTCCTAAGCTTATTTCATTCCATGCATGCAGGCATACATGTTTTTGTTGAGGTAGGGCTGTGATTAATCTTGCACAAAGCAAGGTGCGTTCTACCTGAAAGAGGATTAAAAGATTTGAGGCCTTATGATAGACACCTACATTCACAGTAGCCCAAGAGTGTTTTATCAAGATACCATCTCTAGGAAGCTTGCCATTCATGATATATATGTTGGCCATTGGCTCCTATAAAAAGCTCATCTGTCCTTTGACAGGTCTTGTTTTACATCCTATGAAGTTACATGCTACCCCCTTCTGACCAGCAGAAAAGCTAAGAGGGGAGCTTGTTCAGACATCAACCACCTGTCCATGTGGCAGGTTGGACTGGATTACATGTTACCAGAAGCAGGCCTAAGTCTGCTTCTGATAACATGCACCTGACACAATTCTAATAATTTTACCAAACTACCAAAACCTCAATCTCTCATAGAAACCTTGCACAAATATATTTATGATAAAGGACATCTCCATACACAAACACTTCTTGATTAACCCTTTTTGTATTATTTCTACTGAGTTTGATCAGACAAAAAAGTCTGTAGTTGTTAAATGTATATAATTGTTTGTATATTCATTCACACCCTTTTGTCTGAGGAAAATCTCATGCATCCAGATTTCTATCAACTAATATTACTCAACGCATCTCACACTAAAAATGTCCTTTCAACAACATTGCTACTTTGTTTATATTACAAAATTTTAAATATTCATGTATAACTTAGATTTACTTACAATACCTGTGAATATTTTGCAGTTTTCCAATTTGAATTTTCTGATTAATCATAATTCTTAATTTATTAATTGAATAAACTACTTCTAAGTTCTACAACTATAAAATATGCATGGAAAATCCTAAATTGCATTGTAAAGTATTTGTTTTGTTTGTTTTACAGCATATCAACCCATTGGGTCATTTAATACCGAAATTTAGTGTTATTTCCTAAATAAATCCTTGTATTTAAACAGTTCAAGGACATTTATCCCCTTTACGCCATTTATGCTAGCAGTTGGTGGATGACAGTCAGGTGACACCTATTGTGCATGTCAGTACTTACCAGGCAGGGAGCAAATTCCCATAGACTTAACCCCTTTCATGTTGTTAGGTTTTGCATTATCTGATTTGTTGGCAATGAGTTATCTTGGGATTGATAGTGGAGTGGTTTCCCATTGTCTTCTCCTCAGTGGTTTATGGAGACATCACCTCTAGTTAGCTGACTGTTGACCCAGAGAATTACTCTAAAGTTCCTGGGACACATAATGAGGAAGGAGGGCCTGGAGAATCTGATACTCACTGGTCGAATAGAGGGAAAGAAAGACAGGGGAAAACAACGCATGACATACCTAGCGGCCTTAAGCAAGTGGATGACAGAAGGTGGTAGGGGAAGGTGGCAGATGAAAGGAACTTGAGAGTTGCAAAGAATAGAGGGAGGTGGAGAGCCATGATCGTCTACGTCCTGAAAGGACACAGCACATAGAAAGAAAAAGATTTAAACAGTCAGTATTTTTATTTTAAACACTAAGACTACTGTTAATTATGATTTTTTTTTTTTTTTTAGATTATATTTTTGAAATCAGTTTTGTTGGTAATTTTACTATAAATACAGTGCTGTTCGATAAAAGTGACTCACCTGATTTTCTTTACTAAATGTTCTCTTCTCCGATGAAACAAAAGTTGAGCTAAATTCAAAGGATAAGCGATCTAAAATCCGAAGAAGAAACTTTGAAAGCTCTTTGAATTTATCAGTAAGTACTGTCAAGCATCCATTCAGTATAATGTTCTGGGGATGCTTTTCTTTTCATGGAACTGGTTTCTTAAAACCTATTGAGAAGACCCTCAGGAGAGAGCAGTACAAGAGAATTTTAGAGTCTTGTCTGCACCCTTCTGCTGAAAGGGTGCAAATCAACCCCACCAAGCTCATTTTTATGCAGGATAATGCTCCCTGTCACAAATCAAAATTGATGAAAGAATACTTTGATGAGAAGCAGGTGAGTGTTATGACATGGCCGCCCCAATCTTCTGACCTCAACCACATAGAAAACTTATGGAGCAGTATAAAGTACAGGCTCTCAAGAAAGCAGTTGAGCAACAAAGAGGATTTGATTGTGAATTTCATATCTGAATGGAATTCAATGCTTGGAGATGAGATTTGCCAGAACCTAATCAAGTCAATGCCAAAAAGGGTTGAAAAGGTTATTCAAAATAAAGAAGAACCCTTAGATTATTAAATATTTCAAACTATATTACCTATTATAAATAAATTATACCTCTATTATTCTTTATTTAAAGCTGTTCAGTTATGTTTTTATTGATTACTAGTTGCAGGAACTAAGTGAATCCCTTTTTTTTGCATAGAGTTTTTCCCTAAATCTCATTTATATCCAAAATTATAATTATCAATAGAATACTTTAGGGTGAGTAAACTTTTTTACTAGGTGGTCGGGAAGGGGTCTTTATATTAGTAAGATTAAAAATTAGTTTGACCCCAAAAACAATAGGCGAAACAATTTTTAATTCAAAAAAATCAGGTGAGTCATTTTTATTGAACAGCACATGTATTATTACTAAGTTTACTATTTAAAAATCTATTGCTGGCATTTTTTACTATAAAAAATGTATTTTTATACTTTCATAGCATATTCTTTTTGGGTTCATTCTTTGCACATAACTGGGGCTCTAACAGGTGCTCCCACTTCGTGTCAGGGTGGACCTGGGAACAATAGCAATAAAGAGATGGTTCCACACTCCTCAAAACCTCCTGATCTGCCAAATGTAGTTCATCATCATACCCAGGAGTAAAATATTTTTGAGCTTAAAATATTGCAATGCAGACCATTGTTTAAAAGAAGTAAGAAATAGAAATAAAAAGATTTTCTATTTCACTCAAGCAGACCTTAAATATATGTGAGTGTTATCACCTTCTCTATCTTTCCTTTCTTTCTTAGAATTATGTATGCTCTCTTTTTCTCATGTAAACCTAACAGTGCCTCCAATATATCTTTTTCTTCCATCTTTCTTTACAACAAAGATGGAGTGGGATATTATTTATGTGACGTAATGGCAGTGTGTAATTCTAACAAACTTACTTACTAACAGGGGATTTTTGTGATGAGATATTCTATTGTACAAATGCATTGATTTGCATAAAAAATAGTTTGAAACGCACAACAAAGGCTTTATGCTTTCATCAAATTTTTACGAGGAAAAACCCAGTGCTGAAATTGCAATATTAATAATATACATTTCAGCATCAAACAGATAACATACTGCTAACACACCAATTGTTTGTGTAGTTTTTTTCAATAATTCTGTTCTATACTTAGTCATAAACATGATTTTTAATATGATTTACTTGACTAACTTTTTAAGCAGAAGAAAATTTCATAAATTTTCATTTTCAAATTTAAAAATGAACATTAAAAATAAAATGTATATTTCAATTTCTACCAACAAATTCTGAAAATACTTATTTTTTTAATATAGCATTTATTTTTCTTAACCTGATCATGCCTGATCATGTCCACTTATACAATACAGTTTGCCTTTTGTGTCCACAGAATAGCAGCTCAGAATCAAAAATCTGAGAACCAAGTTTGAATTCTGGTCTGGTTCGTTATATTCATTTATTAGGATTTGTATCTAGAAAAATCCTTGTTATGCTCATAAAATTGTTAATACAATATTCATCCATATAAAAAAAAATTATTCTTACTATCCAAAATATGTTTCAGCTTTAAATAACCCACAAAGGGTTGATAAGCAGTAAAAAACAAATTTTCAAACGTGGATTACTCAAGTCCAGATTCAACTAGTCACGAATTAAAAATATTTGAAAAAATAAATGAATGAAAGTTACTTAAAGTTATCGCAAGACTGAATCCAGATGAAGAAAGTGATGTCTAAGGATAGTCTAGTTTAACTCCACACCATTTCCCAGATTCTCAGTCAGTCTCTAGTTCTCGTGTGAGTGTTTTCAGTCTCCTCACGTCTTTCTTGTGTTAAGTATATGCTTTTTTTGTTTCTCTGAAATTTGGAATGGAAAATTATTTTTTAAAATCTACATGTATTAAATAAGTACTGATCTTAATAAGTGTTCCTTTTGTTCACATTTTCTCTGAAACTTATTTGTTACTCACATGTTCAGTCTGTGGAATTCTCAGCATCTGTCAGTAGAATTACATTTTCTGTTTCTTCAAGTCTCTTCATCTGTGAGGAGAGTGTTTAGCATTCACTGCTATATCAGTGTATCTCATATTAAATAACAGTTAAGTAGTCTTTCCTTTGTTTTTAATGAATTTTTCTGTTTCTTAATACTTTGCTTAGCTTTTGGAAGCTAATTTTTATTATTGCCTTCACATTTCGCTGTCACAAAGCTGACATTATCTATAAATCTGGGCAGTGTTTACAATTTATACAAAATGTTTATATTGAAAATGTACTGTTTTATTGTGGTAGTCTGACAGAAATAGATTTCATTTTTGACTATTTTTATCATCAAAAGGTACGTTTAGCATGCTGATCAATTCACTATGCTATAAAATGGCCAGGTGAGGTTCAACTCCATTATTTTTTGCTGGAACCGAAAACTAAACAGAAGATTTATCTTTGCCCCAATTTATGACAATGCTTTGAGTTGAACTGTATTATATATCTAAAATCATTATGTTTATTAAGTTTAAAGATAAGGCAGAAATATTTTATTTTTTTTAATTAATTTCTGTAACAGTAAAAATTTGTAAGTCTCACCCCAGAAAAAGCAAAAAAAAAAAAGTGTATTTAAAATAAACCAAAAATAGATGTTTACAGTAATAAATAATTAGATGGTTTACAGTAGTCTGTCTATATTTCTGAGATGAGGTATGATGTACATTATTTACATTATTCGGACTATTGTCCTCATCTTTTTTGCCATATTTATCACGTTTCAGCCGTTGTACGCTCCGACCTTCTTCAGGTGGTTGGAAGGGCACAGTGGATAAAGGTGTTGGTTAGATCCAGTGACAGGACCCAAAAAGTGTGAGTTCAATACCCGGTTAAGGCAGTGGA
The DNA here is from genome assembly GCA_963932145.1 of Acanthosepion lycidas. Classification (NCBI taxonomy): domain Eukaryota; kingdom Metazoa; phylum Mollusca; class Cephalopoda; order Sepiida; family Sepiidae; genus Acanthosepion; species Acanthosepion lycidas. Next base: position 23,654,707 of record OZ010593.1, read on the forward strand.
GAACTTTCAGAGGGAAATTAACAGGAGATAACTGATAACTGACATCCATCAAACATGGCACGTGAAACTAGAACAGTCTACCCCAGTGAGCGAAATAAAGGGTTCAGTTTGACATTCCAACCACCTGAAGAAGTCCGGAGCGTACAACGACCGAAACGTTGTGAGAAATATGGCGACAAAGATGAGGACAATAGTCCGAATAATATAAATAATGTTTTACAGTAATACACAATTAGAAGTAAATTGGGTGGTGGTGGGGGAATCAGATTTTATGTTTTAAAGATTTCTTATTGTATATTTTTTTATCTGATCTGCTCATGAAATTAATATTTTTTGCATCTATTATCCATAAATGCAAAAAATATTAATTTTTATGAGGAGACCAGATAAAAACAATATAGAATAAGAAATCTTTAAAACATAGAATCTGATTTACCCACCAACAATTTACATCTAATTTAGTCCCTCATCTTGTGCCACTATGCCTCCGATATAGCACAACTCTTGATATATATATATATATATATATATATATATATATATATATATATATATATATATATATATATATTCTCCAGTCATTCTTCTTATCAATGTCACAAAGATCCTGATGATATTTTTTCCTTCGGTTATCAATGTCTTATCAAGATTTTTGTTCATACCTTTCACTTTTGAAAACGGTCAGCGAAATTCTCTTCCACGATTACCATCAGCTGTCTCATTGCATTCACTTTGATCTTATTCACAGCATTTTAGTGGCATTCTTATCTCCTAGAAAAACAAAAAGTTACAAATAACCAAATCTGAATTGGTATGGCTGTGCAGCTGACAGACTTGGGTGATAGAATATGTTGCCAAAAAACATTCACTACTCACTTGGTCATTATAAATGTAGCAGTCACACAGAAAGCAAGTTCACTCAATGATATATCATTGCCGATTGAGTAACTTTGCAGGAGAGTCTCTGTTCACATTTACACAATAATGTTATGTCAGACCTACAAAAAAGTTTTTTGATATATTCAAATGACTAGACTAGACACATTTCTTAGACAGTTCTACATTTCTACAACCTCATTGTGTGTGTGATATATATATATATGAATATATATATATATATATATATATATATATATATATATATATATGAAAAATTTCTCAGGGTTCACCTGTAGAAAAACTTAAAAAAGAAACATACATAGAAAACATTCAGAAACTTACAATACTCATATCATTTCATCAACAATGCAAGAAGAAATGCATACAAAATATATAACCAAAATAAAAATAATAACATAATCCGCAATAATAAATTACATGAAAACAGATGCATAATACTACCGACCAACTCTGTCACGTCCACTATCCAGAACAACCTATTCCATCTAAATAATCTTAAAATAGTCACAAAAACTTCCTAAACCATTATGATCCTGAAACACTAATAGAAATAATATTCCTGAAGCAGGCATTTATAAAATAAATTGCCAAAACTGTTTTTCCCAATATATTGGAGAACCAAGTAGAAATTTTTAAAAATGCATTTATGAGCACAAAAGAGACCTCACAAAAAAACAACTTAGCTAATGCACTAATCATACATAGAAATAAATTCAACCACAATTTTGATTTTAAAAATGCTATACTCATAAAAAAAGAAAATAACTCACTCAGAAGGAAAATCCTCGAGAGTGCTGCCATTGAATATTACCCAAATATTAATCTACACCCAGGCTTTTTGCCTATTTCACCTTTCTTAACAGAATTACTACTCTCCCAAACAAGCGTACAGAACAGTATCAAGAAATCAAAAGAAAATGGTTGAATCTGTCAACACAGGAATAAAAACAATATTTCCACACATGACAGTAATTGACGTAATTTTCCATTAACAGTATGAAAACAGTGTTCTCTAAATTCTTCCAGTTGCTAAGGACATTTTGTTTTGTTATTATTAGTTACTTTGTTTAATAAATTCATTTCAATTTTGCCTTGAAAAAGTCCACATCAAATGAAACGCATTGGCAACTATTTCAGTTTTCCTATTGTCTTTTACATTTATATATATATATGTATATATATATATTTCAGCAGCAAGTTCTCTTTTAGGCATGTCTGATTGAATAAATTACAGATGTGTCTGCCTGCTAATTTATTCAATCATATATATATACACACACATACACATACATATATATATATATGCACATATATATATATGTGTATATGTGTATATGTGTATATATATAATTATTTATTTTTAAAGCTTTTTGAATTTTCCTGTACTTGTGTTTTGATTGGTCCATCTAGCCTTTGTAACAATGTTTTCCCCTTGCGTAGGATTATTAATTAATTTGAAACTTTTAAAACCATTTATTTTACATTCAACGTCATCACTTGATAAGACACCAAGGGTGTTGAAACAAAATGGCTATTTTTGTAGTGATTTTATAACATATTTATGTTATAAATTTTTTTTTTTTTTCTTTAAAAATAAATAATTATATCTGCTCTACTTTGTATTGAGCACTCTTTTAAGAATAGTAATTGTTGGTTATTGGAATTCATTCCATATACACCAATCATATACTTGTGTATATATATATATATATATATATATATATATATATATATGATGTGTGTGTGTGTGTAGATGCCTGTGTGTGTATATAAATATATATATATATATATATATATATATATATATATATATGTATGTATATATATATATATATATTTTAATCTATTTTAAATATATTTTAGCATGTTTAAATTTATATTCAAAAGACTCAAAGACATGAAGAGCTATGATCCCACACATTTTGACAGCACATGACACATAAAAGAAGAATCATATTTATTTCAATTTGTAAGGTCATAAACAAGTAATATTTAGACACCCCCCCCACGAGGGTTACATATGGCACAAGGCCGGGTTTAACGTGGGTTTTCCGTGCCCGTAGGCTCGGCCAAAAATATTCACTCTTTGAACCCACATAAACGGGTTCAGGGCAGTCAACCACCCCGAACAAGACTCTGCCCTTCGGCGGAGCCTCGTCCGGGTTCCTCTCTACCCGAAAGCAGAGAGTTTGACGGTTACTTAGCCCAGAGGCAAGTTAAGGTCATAAACAAGTACGTACACACATATGTATGTGTGTATTTACATATTTACAAGGGGAGCAAAGCTCTTTTAAGAAAATGGGCACATTCACGCAAGCACAAAAAGGACGCTGCCTGAAAGAAACGGACTGCTGATGAATGATGACAATACACTTTATTTGTAGCCCTGTCATGTCGGCTTGACCGCTCATATTCGTAACCATACACAGTGCCACAAAATAAAAAGTCGAGGGGGATAAATTAGATGTAAAGTGTGAGGCTTAAATCAGATGAGATGTTTTAAAGATGTCTGATTTTATATTGTTTTTATCTGATCTGCTCATAAAATGAATATTTTTTTACATCTATTATCTTAATGTAAACATCATTTTTTTTGCATCATTTTTTTTGCTTTTATTTTTTTTCTATTTTTGCTTTACCCTTGTACTGACAACACACAACTAATTTCTCTAGATTTATCCTATCTAATTTGTAATGAAGTATATAGAAGTGGGTCCAGGTTAGCTAGACGTGTGAAATATTACAATATCATTGTATAATCCAATATGCAATCAAAACAAGACTTTTAATGTAGACTTTGCATAAAAATGTGCAAATCTCATGAGAAGCTTAAGAATCATTCTAGATCCCACAATTTAAAAGTCATTTGTACTTATTTGACTGATATTATTTATTTTATTTTCAATTTAAATTGTCAATTCAAAAGATGTCTTAATTTATATGCTAATCTTGACTTTGTAGCCATTCAATTCAACCTAACATACATACAAAATTTAATATAAAATTAGAGTAGTTGTAACATGTGCTAATGAAGGAGTTATCTTATATGTTAATGTGTTAGAAATAGTTACACTTTATTTGAATGAACATCTATCTATCTATCTATCTATCTATCTATCTATTTCTCTCTCTCTCACTCTCTCTCTCTCTGTATATATATATATATATATATATATATATATATATATATATATATATATATATATATATATAATGCTTCTAAAAGTTCAACTGTCAAGTTCACATACTTTTCCCCATGTTTTGCCAGATATATAACATCTTTCTGTATACTATATCCCTAGGAAATAAAGAATATCATTTTCTGGCAGTGGTTTCATTCTTTGTGAATGACATTTGCATGCATTAAATTCCCAAACTATTGGATATAATTTGGGGCATGTAGAAACACCAGGAAACATATAAATCTGTTTGTTTTTCAAAAAGGCACCCACAAGAAAGCTGATGGATGATGACAATACCTGAGAGGTGAAATTTGATGTAAAGTGCAAGCAATCCCAATCCCGTTTTTTTGCTGTGGCCTTTGAAGAAAAATGTATAAATCTTTTGAAGATTTCAAGAGTTTTTCTAAATTCCACAATTTATAAATCATTTGTATTTATTTAGCTGATATTATTTATTTTATTCAATGTTTTTTTTTACTCAGTAACAATAATTCCTATTTGTTTTTATTTTTGTAGCGTAATATTTAAATTCTTCACATAGTAATTTATTTTGTTTATAATGTCAAAATATTTTTGTGAGACACTGGTACAAGTTAGTTAAAATTAGTGCAACAGTTTAAATTGCCAATGAAATAGTTGCTTTATACAGTGCAGCACAAAAGTAAGTGAACCCCTAAGATAATATTAAAAAAATTCTATTTTCCAGATAATTAACAAATCTTAATTAAACTATATATTGATTAAGAAAAACCTTTACTAAATGAATTACAACAAATCTGAAATATTTTAGCATTGGTAATTGTCTAATCAGTATTTCAGTTTTCATTAGATGCTCAGAAGTCTGGCACATGCTTACTGACAAGTTTGCTGTATCACTGAAAGCTGAAGTTTTATGCAATGATAAAAATACGCAGGTGTAGGCTTCAGAAAGCTTTATTCAACTGAGAATACAAGGTTCGCATATAGTGTCCTTTTATAGTCCCATTAAAGAGGAAGAATAACAAAACAAGAGGAGACCACTCTTGATTATTCATAACAGTACTATGTCTGAGTCCTTGGATGAAAAACTGTTTACTTCTTCATTTCACATGCTATTTTTTTATCCCTTATGATGTCTAATGAAAAGAGATTGTCATACACAGATAAATGCAAATTAAGTCTGATTAATTATTCCCAAAGAACATGAAAATGAGATTGTCAAAAGGAAGTATTTATTTTGATATTTTAAATTCTTTGAATGTATTTATTTATTTGGATGTTTTGAGCTATTTGAAAGTATTTATTTTTATGATCTGAGTTCTTCTATACAATTTATTTCCAAGGTTTTGAGCTCCTTGATATTATCTATTTTGAGTTCTTTGAAAGTATTTTAAAGTTTTGAGCTCTTTGACACTATTTTGATGTTTTGAGCTTTTTGAAAGTATTTACTTTGATGTTCACTTTGGTAGTATTTATTTATCTTGATGTTTTAAGCCCTTTCCTGCTATTTTGCAGTTTTGAGGTCTTTGACAGTATTCAATTATTTTGATATTTTGAACTCTTTGACACTATTCATTTTGAGGTTTTGAGCTCTTTGAAAGTATTTAAATGTTTTGAGCTTTTGACACTATTTTGATTCTTTTGAGCTTTTTAAAAAGTATTTAATATGATGTTTATTGGATAGTATTTATATATTTTGAACTCTTTGACAGTATTTTTTATTTTTTGCACTCCTATGTTTTACTCTCTTTGACAGTATTTATTTTCATGTTTCGTGCTCTTGTGTGTTTAGAACATTATCTTCTAAGCTGTAAAGAATCGAACTGAATTTTTGTTCAATAAAAATTATTCAAGCGTAACTAGTTTTTTTTTCAAAAGTTCATTGTCAATATAAAGTTGCATGTTATATGCCATTGTCATCTATGCGCCATGTACCTTTAGGCCGTTGATGATCATGGCTCTCCTCAACTTCATATCCTTTGTAGCTCTTAGCAGTTTTTTTCTTTTTATTACCTCTACGACGCCTTGTTCTACCATCCAACGATCTCATTAGGTAGGTTACTCACTGTTTTCCTATGCCTGACTTGGCTTCAGTATATCCTGTGAGTTTCAAATTCTCCAAGCCCTCTTTCCTTGGTATGTGTCTTAGAAATTTCAACTGTTTCATTCTGATTCTCAGTATAAGTTTCATTTTTGTTTCCAAAAACTTCTTCATTGCTCACATGTTAAGTTCCTTGTATTCTCAGCGTATTTCTATAGAATCACATTTTTGTTGTTTGAAGTCTTCTCTATCTGTGAGGAAATTATTCAGCATTTACTACAAGAATGGAGGATTGATATTGCATATCACTTCCATGCTCTAAACATACAGTATATTATATTAGAAACAGAAAGTAGTCTCTGACCTCTCACAGTGTATTAAAAATAAAAAAAATCGACATATGAATTTGGGGGGGAAAAAATCGAATATAATTGAAATTTATTCCATTCCTTTACCATTAATTAATCTAGGCAGAACAATTCCTTTGATTTTAGTCCAACTTAAAAACAAGCATTCTGTTCATTAATCTTAATTTTATAGATTTAAAAAAACAGGTCTTTCTTTACTTGTATTTTTGCATGTTCTAAGATGCAAATCATGCAAAATTGGTGGCAGTTAACTGTCTCATCAAAAATAAAATCATTTACAAAAATTCACAGTTACTTAATGAAATTCCAAGTAATAATGAATTGTGTTCTCTTCCCATTGGCAGATGTTGTGTCTAGAATTTTGCTATGGTTAGATATACACCCTGTCTGAAGTTATTAAGCAAATCATATAAACTTCAATAATTCCAATTTGGTTTGAAAAAAAAATTGTTAATGAAATGGCCACCATCAAGTCCTGATCTGAATCCAATCTAAAATCTATGGTCAATTGTGAATATTAAATTATATGAAGGTGGCAAACAATATGGGAAACAATTAAAACTACCATGTCAGAAACTGAACCTGCTGAAGTAAAAACAAAAAAAAAAACTTAACAAAATCAATGGATAATAGATTATTGGCTAGGCTCACTATATTAAAATGTAAAGGATTTAAAGAATTATGATATATGTTATTTGTTCTATTATAGGTCTTGATCAATTTTAAATAATTTCTCTTGGAAATCTTTTAAGCTCAAAGAATTCACATGTAAGCTTAGATATATGAGAAGGAGCATTGTCATGCATAAATATGCACTTCCCTTTGAAACTGCGAGATTGGGGCTTGTACCATGCAAAGAAATTCTTGTTCATAAAATCGCAATAGTTAGCATTGTTCAGTTTAACTCCTTCATCGACTTTGAAAAGTCCAATAAATGTTTGGTTGAAAATTCCAGCCCATATCACAACACTGTTGCCTTCTTTTAGCCACAGGCACATCTGAATTGGATAAAATGCATCCTTTGGCCCATCCATCAGGTCCATCAAATGTCACTTGAGATTCGTTCATGAAAATTACTTTAGAAAAGTCAATTATCTTGTATTTCTTGGCCCGATTTTAAAGCTTTAAAATACTTGCTTTAGTGAAAGGAGGTTGCCTAGGAGATTTTTTTTACAGATCCCAATTCACAAAGTATTCTACACTTTTTGTCCTTCTTGACTCCCTCAATTCCTGCCTCTTCAAAGATCTGAGTGTTGGCCAGAATTGATTGTTTTGCTATAACTCACTTCCTCAAGATGAATGTAAACAAAAGTTCTTACATCCTTTTTTTTGCTTCAAGTTCTTAAATTACATATATTTTTAACAGCCTTCTTTATCGTTTGATGATCTCTGCAAAGCTCCTTTGATATCTCTACTGTGGACATTCGTTCACTCAATAATTTTGTTATTTTCTGTTTTTCAGCAGTTGTCAGATCCTTCCCTTTACCCCGTGTTCAACATATATTATGGACAAAAAGAAAAAAAGTAGTTTTTATTAGATTTCAGATGTCTTACACTAATATTACCTTAATCTAATAACTTCCGTCAGTCCATTCTCATAAATTCCAAATATCTCAAAGACTAACCATTAAAAATAGCAGAAAATTTAATTAACTATTTAGGTAAGGTTGGAAATGGACGAGTTTAAATTTGACAAATATTGATTCAGAACTTTTTGAGTTATTGAGGTTTATTTGATTTGCATAATAACTTCAGACAGGCTGTAGTTTAAATTTCATAAAATTCTCTTCAACAAAATGATGTTCTCTCAAAGCAAATGCAAATGGCTACTACCAAAACAAAGTGGCTTGTATTTTCTTCTCATACAATGATAGTTACTCTTAATCTTTTGAAAAATGACTATCTTCCTTGAAGTCCGAAAACGCACAGCATTATATAGGCTAGATGAACCTTTATATTAGAGGATTATTTTCTCAAAAATCTGAATTCTCTCACCAAAATATATATGTTGTCTAGTATCTTTTCTGACTTCTGGCTAGACGATCTTACTTCTTTTGATATATGACATCTACATAGGTACATCAATAAGTTCACATTCTAATAACACAACAAATAACTTTCTCTATTATTTCCTTCCTTCTCAATTCCCCTAATTCAATTTTAAATATTAATCACATATATTGAACCTTATAAAGTGAAAAATCCTATCAAAATTTACCTAATAACTATGTAAAGCTATGGATTTCTTAATGCATTCATCAAAATGGTAATAAATTTGTTACAGATTAAAGTAACTTCTAACTGAATCCTTATAAAATGGAGACTGTAGTTGGTATCATGGAGTAATTGCAAATTCTATTCTCTTTTCCTTAGGTGGATAATCACTGCTTCCCCAGGATTTCATGTAGGGGTTTGAATTCAGAGTTGTCCTTCTCCTAGATGGGCTGCCAACTGTGGCTAAAGAGCCTAATCTGTTTTACTACTTAACCCATACCGTGGACTCATACTTTTCCTAAAAGTATTTGGGCATAAGTAGGAGTACCAAAACTTGACTAGAATTCAGATTTAGCTCTCCAATTTCTCATTCCAAACGAATATCCATTACCAAAACTACACTTATAAAAGGATCCCTTATAAAAGACAACGTTGATATGTTGATTTTCAACATAGGAAAAAACTACTTCAAGAGATTGGTGATAAACTTTATTCTAAGCAGTCTATACATTTGTATTTGTTTAGACTTACACTACAGTTCAAATATTTGAAGTCACACCCAGAATTAGTGTGGGATGAACTTGACAGAAGAGTGAAACCTTTCCATCCAAAAACTGAAAGAGAATCATTGAAAAAAGAATGGAATCAATTATCAAGCATACTTTGAGAAACTTTTCAATGAATGCCAAAAATTTGTGCCTCAGTTATTAAAGCTGAAGGTGGATATTTTAACGAGAGCAAAATTTAATCATAAAATGCTATTTTTTCTATTTGTCATAATAAAATTTCTATTAAAAAATCCTATCTCACTTTCTTTAACCATGTATAATAATTTTCTTTTATTTAAAGTACAAAACAACTAATTTTGGGGCCAATTTAAAAAAGTTTACTAGGGTTGTCCTCCAACTTTTGAACTGTAGTGTACATACCAATATGTTAGAAGGGAAATTGAAGGTGACCTCACATTGCTTTCCCCACTTCCACCTTAATAGATTCAAATTAACAGGAGGAGGAGGCTTGTCACACCTAAAGATTAAAATGAAAAACCTGGAGCTTGACACCAGCTCTCTCAAATTCTCCTCAGTAATGGCTGTGTCAGCTGTCTATCAGCTATTCCACCCCATTAAGCTATGAGACATGCATAATCCTGGGGATTTAAGCCCTACTGCAGCACTTCCCTCATTGTACTGAAAAGGGTTGATGAAATACAGTAGCGGAGACTTACCTCGGCAACCCAAAAGGGCCAAAGTCACATGTATGTTTTGCAATGGAGCATGGAGAGGGCGAATCGGTGAGCTTCGGAGTGCAGGTGAATTGGGCAGCACTTTGTCTTGTCAGAAGTGGTCTTGTCACTTGTAGCCATTTTTATTGTCTGGTTCTGGGCATTCATTGGCTGAGCGATGACTGGGTCAGGTGCATAAACGCGTGGTACACTCATTCAAAGACGAGACTTGTTTTGGGCAAGAAGAATTGCTTACCTGAGATTTAGGAATGGTGATAGCATTTGTGGAATTGATTTGCCTATTAGACTGTGTACCACTGTCTTGCACATTGGATTTGTATATAGTCTTTTTTTTTTGTGTGTGTGTGTGCTTCCGAACAATTCTCATGCAGAATGCTATGGTGATGACGTAGGTATTTATAGTTAGGATAAGAATAATCTTGAACAAGCAAAATCAACATTTTCTACTAAGTGTTCCATGATGTTGGAATCTGGATAAACATTTCAAAATCTTTTTGTGTGTGCTTCCAACCAATTCTGACCAGGTTTGATGTTGGTGATTGTTTGAAAACTGGTGTTTCAACACAATGTCCCGTAAGCCTATGCTACCAGGAAATTTGGTTCACTAAGTCATGCTAGACATTTTCTTTCACTAGAATCTATCATGCACATTTATAAGTCTAAGACAGAATTGAAAGAAGAATCTACAATAATACAAATGCTGACCTGGCATCTCGATTTTAGTAGCACTCCCACCACTGTAATGTAGCTTACCTGTAGCAGAGACCCAAAAGGGGCAGAGTCGCATGTATGTTTTGCAATGGAGCATGGCGACAGTGAATTGGCGAGTTTCGGACTGAAGGTGAATTGGGCAGCACTTCATGTGGATGGAAGTGCTGGTGTCCCTTGTATCTGTTTTTATTGGCTGGTCCTGGGCACTCATTGGCTGAGCAATGGCTGCATCAGCTGCATAAAAGCATAGTACACTCATTCAAGAGCAGTTTTTTTGCTTCTGATGAGGAGTGGCATATTTGAGATTGAGACAGAAAGAATTGTAGATTTGTTTTTCCAAGTGGACCTATTATTTTTTTATTTTCCTGTGTGTGCTTTCAGCAAATTTTCACACAAATACCAACATTATCAGTATAGTGGTTGCAGTGACTGGGTAATTTTGGGCCTTACCCCTTATGTATGGGCACCCCATATTAAAAGTAACCTTGTCTCATATACTGCCACAGTGCAGAAGCTAGTTAATACCAGTTGTATCAACTGCCTGAAGAATCCTTGACAGTTTGACCAAAGAATTGCTTCTCTGAATATTTCTATTTTATCCAATTCACCCAAGCAAAGTGAGTATGCCCCTAGTATGCAAGTGGGGGTCAGGGAGTCACAGTTAGAGAAAAGACTGAGTATAGAGAGGACTGAGGAAAGGACAAGAGATGAACGGGATTCAAGAAGATAGAAGATGGTGATTGATGTTGCATTTCAATTTTTGAAGATTGTAGTTATCAGGGAAGCAAATAAGCGGAAGGGAGGTCCACCAACGAGAAGTGAGAGAAAAGAAACTGTTGGAGTAGAAGTGGTGGTTGCATTTAGCTATATCAACAGTAATTGGTGGGTTCTAGATGCCAATCTAGTGACTCACTTAAATTCATGCAGTCAGGGCACCAGGGAAGAAAGCTCATCAGAGCAGTTGTCATGAAAAATGAGAACGTGACTGAAGTTGTGATGCCAAGTCAGGATTGATTACATTACAGTTCCTTCTTGGGATTTTGTCAAGAACCTCGAGATGAATAGCATCAGACCAAATATGGCAGCAGTATTCAATGTACAAAATGGATTCTGACAAATAAAATTTCCTGGTACAACACAGTGATCCAACTTTCCTTGCAGTAGATACAGCTATTGATTCAATGTAATAGTTCCACTTCAAGTCAGTTGAAAAAGTAAGGCCAAGAAGGTGCAGTATGTTCTCTCCAGGAGTCTAGCATCATCCATGCTGATGTCTGGCAGAAAAGTTTCTGTAGTGGTTAAATTTTTTTTTTTTTTTTCTAAACTTTTCACCCCAAGCAAGGTGGGAATGTCACTAGCGCACAAGGGGTTTCAGAGAGTGGGAGCAAGAGTTAAGAGGTGTGAAAGAAGAAAGCATGAAGAGAAGGATGGGGAATAGATCAAGGCATCTGGAGATGTCGACTGATATTGCATTTGAATAGTTGGAGATTATAGCTATCATAGAAGCAAGTAAGAGGAAGGGAGTTCCACAGACAGGAAGTGCGAGACATGGAGTAGAAGAGACGGCTACATTTAACCATTTCAACAGTGAAAAGGTAGGACTGAGATGCCGACCTAGTGGCACATTTAAATTCATGAGAGCAATATTGCTTTGGTTGTTTTTAATATTTCTACCCCAACAGCATTTTTGCATATCTGCTATCTCAATTGTATAAATATTGATATGCATCAATATAATTCATTTTCCTATTGATATTAATGTAGTTTCACATATGTCTCTTTTGAGATGTGTATTCAGGAGATAAGCAATTAGGGTTCTCCATAGATTCCTGTTTCTGCTCTTAATAATACTTGCTTATACATGCCTTCTCTTATCTTGTGCCTCTCCACAGTAAAGAGGAGCCATCAATTTGTTCAGCTTTACCAAGTAGGTTGCTCTGCTTCTACTTCTCTTGCCTTTTTGTGTTCCCTGAGTGTTAAATTCTCCAAGCCTTCTTTCCTAGTTAGATGTCTCAAAATTTTCAGTTAGCTCTTTCTGATTGCTGTCAACTGTTTTTTTCTAGTTCTTATTTGCTTTTGAACTTCCTAATTCACTGCATGCACTAACTATGGTATTCTGAACATTTGTTTGTAGAACTGTCTAGGTCTTTTCATTTATAACAAAGCTATTTAGCCATCCTAGGTATGACGATAAACTACATCCGTGTCCTGGGTAAGATGATAAACTACGTCTACCAGCAAGGCCTCTGATCAGTAGGTTTCGAGGAGCGTGGAAGCATCTCTTAATTGCTGGTGTTCCCAGGTGTTGTGTAAAGATAGTTTTAATACCAGAAATACTTTGTAAATTATTACCAGCAATAATTTTTGAAGGAAAAATTATTATCAGCAATAATTTTAAAAAAATACCAGCAATACAAACAGCTATACATTCTTTGAAAAAAATATGACCAGCGATAGATTTCTTCAAGGAAAAATATTCCCAGAAATAGATATTTGAAGATAAACATTACCAGCAATGAAAATTTTGTCGGTATTAAATAACCCATTGAGGTTGATATGCTGTAAAACAAAACAAATGAAAACAAAACTATCTAGGTTTCTCTGTCATATATACCTGTTCCTTATACTTTCACTTTTTTATAATTGTTCCTCAGACCATTTGCTCAAATTTCTCAAGTAGGTTCTTTCCCTTTCTTTCAATGTGCTGCATCCTTTCAGAATGTGAATGATCATGGTTCCCCATGTCTGTTTTGTTGCTTGCAGTAACGCTATTTTCTTTATAATTCCTCTTTGCCTTTGTGGCACTTGCTCATCCATCCATCCATTTGCTCAAACTTGCCAAGTAAGTTCTCTTTCTTTTTTTCAATGTACTGTAGCCATTCAAGATGTGAGTTATCATGGTTTTCCACATCTTCCTATCTTTTGTTGCTCTCGGTAACACTTGCTCATTTATGACACCTCTATCCTCAGGGGCATCCTGTCAGCTGGGGCTGTAGAATATGCTGCCTGCACCTGTGCAAAGGGGTTAAGACACCCCCTCTCCCCAATGGAGCATCCCGGGTATGATGATAAACTACATCTGCGTCCAGGGTAAGATGATAAACTATGTCCAACAGCAAGACCTCTGATCAGGAGGCTTTGAGGAGCGTGGAACCAACTCTTAATTGCTGGTGTTCCCTAGTCCACCCTGACCCAGGGTGGTAGCACCTGTTAGGATCCCAACTTTGGGCAAATAGTTAATCTCGAAACTGAGGTAAAAAGCATTATAAAAGTGTAAAAATGGGTTTTAATGCCAGAAATACTTTGTAAAAAATTATTACCAGAAATAAATATTTGAAAAAAAAAATATTACCAGCAATATGTTTTTGGAAAAAAACTATAACCAGCTATACATTTTTGAAAAAATAATATTACTGGCTATACGTTTTTGAAAAAAAATTGTTACCAGCTATACGATTTTGAAAAAAAATTATTACCAGCTATATGTTTTTGAAAAAATAATATTACCAGCTATACATTTTTGAGGAAAAAAAATATTACCAGAAATATATTTTTGACAAAACAAAAATATTACCAGGAAAAAAAAGGTTATCAGTATTAAATGACCCATTGAGGTTGATATGCCGTAAAACAAAACAAACCAAACAGACCAATCTATCCTTAGGGATAGCTGGATATGGGTAGTGGAACACGAACAATCTACCCTTGTAGATTGGGTGAAGGATTCAGTTTGAAATTTTCTGAAGGTTAACTGGATTAACAAGCACCGCATAAAAGCTGGCAGGTACAGCGTCTGAAACATTGTGATAATAAAAATAAAGATAAGTACAATAGTTTGTGTATAAATAATGAAAATCATAATGACTCCTAAAAATAATGTAAATAATAATAACTCTTCATTGCAGAAATTCACAGAGAAAAGGTGAGAATAACACCTCATGTCAGTACATCAGGAAAACTAAAGTTTTGTTTCTGGTAAATGGTACAAAAATCAAAAGCTGATAAAGGCTGAATGAACTCCTCAGAGTCATCTGCCCCAACTATGGGTTAAATAGTCTTACCAGCCTGCAATTTTACAAGTATAGTGAGTATGGCTACACATCTGAAGAAATGATCAATCAATGAGGTCTTTCACCAACAGGAGTGAGAAGACCCTGGATTTAGATTTGAATCTGAAAATGGTATAGCGATTCATTTTTGGTAACCACAATCTTAACAGCGTAAGATATGTAGATGACATAGTGTTGATAACAGGCACAGAAATGAAATTACAAATGTTTCTACAGAAGGAAGTGAAGGAAAATGAGAACAAAGGACTTTGTTATAAACTATAAGAAGACAAAATGCATGGTAATCAGCAAAAGGGTTAACCTAAAATGTGACTTACAAATTGGGGATGGTATTAGGTTGGTGCAAAAATAATGTCGTTTTCTAACATATGTTACTATGTGATAAAACGACATTATTTTTGCACCAACCTAGTATTAGGTTGGTGCAAAAATAATGTCGTTTTCTAACATATGTTACTGTGTGAGAAAACGACATTATTTTTGCACCAACCTAATAAAATCAAACCCGTACAAAAATGTAAATATCTGGGAAGTGTTTTAACAGAGGACAGGAAGTGCGACACAGATATGAAGACATATTGGGAGACAGAAAAATTTTGTTGAAAAAAAAACAGAAAAAAAGGGTATTGAACTTTCACATTATATCGATCTTCCTATATGGCAGTAAATGTTGAACACACTCTTCAAAGATGAAGAAAAGACTTGAAGGAACAGAAATGTGGTTCTACAGAAGGATGCTGAGGATACTACAGACTGAACATGTGAGCAACAATGAGGTTTTAGAGAAAATGGAAACAAAAAGAAAACTTATACTTAACATCAGAAAGACGCAGTTGAAATTTCTGATGCACATAATGAGGACGGAGTGCTTGGAAAATCTGATACTCACAAGATGTATTGAGAGAAAGAAGGACAGAAGAAAGCAGCAAATACTTGATGGGCTTGTGTAAATGGATGGTATTAGGTTGGTGCAAAAATAATGACGTTTTTTGACGTTAAAAATACGTCAAAAACGTCATTACTTTTGCACCAACCTAATCGAACAGGGTTTGGGAGAAATAGCAAAAAGATAAAATTTATTAAGAGCTACATGGATCAAGAAGATGTGGAGGGCTATGATTGCCTATGTCCTGAAGGGTCACGGCACATAAAAGAAGATAGCAACTAAGTGACACAAGGCCAAAAGTATGGAGCACCTTGTGAGGATCGAACTCACTACTCAGCTTTAAATGATCTATTAGGTTGGTGCAAAAATAATGACGTAATAATGTCGTTTTTTGACGTATTTTTTAACGTCAAAAAACGACATTATTACATCATTATTTTTGCACCAACCTAATAGTAAGACAAGCGTGTTAACCATTACACCATGCTGAGGTGTCCAGTTTAGAAATGATGTATAATGCTAAGTTAAAAAATATTTTGAAAAGAGAATTATTCAAATTTGGAAAAGCATAGGTTTTTGGTTTTTTTTTACTGCTTTTAAAATGACAAGAAATTTATAAGCAAAGCACAAAAAATATCAAATTTAGAGTTAAAAAGATTAAGTCAACTTTCTGTTTGATTTAAAGAAAATGGCTACTGTTCTTTTTCCGTCATTCAGTTGTATCAAATAATGTTGTTTGTTTAAAAGTAAAACTTTATTGTTGAGATGTTGTTCGTAAAACACCGAAAAACATAGTATGACTAAATTAGAAAACTTTTCAGATCAACAAATTTTGTATTCAGTTATCTATGGCTTCAAGAGGAATTTGATATTTTTGCCGCTAAACTGTACACCCACTTGGTATCGAATTTTCAGTGAAGCGTATTCTTTAGAGGCAAGAGATGGATTGCAAAATTGATAAACATATCCCTACAGGATTTTAATATCTTTGATTGCTTCAAACCAAACTTGTCAATATGGCGGATGTTCTATGGTGCATAGCCACAAGTATCAAACTGTGTTTATTTTTTAATTATTTTAAAATTTCCTCCTTAGTGCATGAAAACTTAAAACTTAAGTAAATTTATATTGAGTTCTTAAGAAGAGTTCTTATTCTTCTTCTATATGCTGTGTTCCTTCAGGATATGGATGATCATGACTCGCAACAATTTCCTATTCTGTTAGAAAGTTTCTTGTTTTTTGCTATCTCTGCTAATTCCTGTTTTGCTATCCATTTAAACAAGCTTATCAGGTAGATTACTTGCAGCTTTCCCTCCGTCTCTCTTGTGTTCAGTACATCCTGTGAATATCAAATTTTCCAAGCCCCCTTTCATTATTATGTGCCCTAAAATTTAAAATCTTTCTGATTCTATGTGTAAGTTTCCTATTTTTTTCTATTTTCCTTCTGCTAATTACTGCTTCAAAATGACGACCGAATTTATGTAATTTTGTAAATGCATTGAATTTTGTTGCTACATCAGGTCTGGTGCTTTTGCTGTGGATTTAGAAATTCTTGACAAAATTCAAAGAAGAATCTGCAATATTATTGGTCCTGACCTTTCATTGAGGCTTCAATCACTTTCTCACATAATAACGTAAATTCTTTGCCCGTGCCTTTTCTATTAATATTTTCATTGCAATCGTTCTGATTAGCTTTCCTCTTCGGCATCTAGACTTCATGAATTTAAGCAGAGTACAAGATTGGCGGTTAGGTCCCAATGTTTTACTGTTGAAATTGTTAAATATAACCATAAGTTCTACTTTAATAGTTTCTTCTATCGCATTTTCTGTCTGTGGAATGCTCTTCCAGTTTCTTGCCTTCCTGCCAACTACGATCTTTGAAAATTGAAATGCAACATTCATTGTCATCTTCAGACTTTTCTAATACTGTTCTTTCATTGTCCTTTCTACTCAGTAATGTTTTTTCCCCAATTTGTTTCACTTTCAATAATCCCTTACATCTTAGAGGCTTTATTGCCTTACTTTGGGTGAAATGTTTTAAAACAAATAAACTGGTTTTATTTTCTGCATCTGTAATAATTTTCAACTCTCAAATTAACTTGATTGTTGCATGTAAGAAATAATTCTGCTCTTTTTAATCACTAAAATCTAAGAATATCTAAAGAAATCTAACACGAAACAAAAATAAAAAAAAATATATCAGCAGCTGGAGCTCTTCTATTTATTAATGAAATATTTTGTTGTTATGGTAACATGAGTTATAATTTGCTATTGGCATTGTTCTATTAAATTGGAATAGTTCATTAGATATTAGGGAAGATCAGGTTGTCTGACTAATCTTACTTATTATAAAAACGCAGATTGTGTGTGTGTGTGTGTGTCTGTACGTTTATATATTGGATCGGATTTCCTACATTTTTCAACCGATTTCAACAAAACTTCACAGGACTACGTAAAATTACCTTGCGGTGGTTCTGACAGCGCCAAAAATTGGAAAAACACAATTGTTTTTGCACAAAATCAATTGATTTTGTGCAAAAACAATTTGAAAACACGATTAAGAGGCATTAATGAAAGGGGGACAACTCATATCAAGTTATACTTATTAATATCGAGTTATCGAGCTATACTTATAAAACCCAGGTTGGTTGTTTGTGTGTGTGTGTGTGTGTGTGTGTGTGTGTGTTCGTTTATATATGGGATCGGATTTCCTACATTTTTCAACCGATTTCAACAAAACTTCACTTTTTTTTGGCAGGTGGTGTTTCTTATTGTCTTGAACACTTTTTTCTTTATTTTTACATTCAGAATGCTTTAAAAATTCCATTTACAAGACAATTGTTTATAATAAAATTCTATTCAATCGGTAGACTCATAACGATTGAAAATAATGTTTTTGTTTGAGTTTGGGTTTGACCAATTCATAAAAAAAAACAAAAAAAAAACAAAACAAAAAAATAAAACTAATTAAGACATACGTGTCCATCAACCTTAAACAATAATCTTTGTCAATTTTATTTTTCAGTCTTTATGATGGTCGATACTTGATCTATCTCTTACTGTTACATCTCCGGGCAACGCCAGGCTCTACTGCTAGTAAATATATAAAGTGTACTTTACATTATAGAATATATTGCTATACATCAGAGGTGGGCAAACTTGCACAATATAAGAGCTACATATGATAAAGATCAGATGTCTGAAAGCCGCAAGACATGAACAAAATTAACAGTTAATACATACGTTTTTGTTACATGCACATACGCATTAACATTAAGTTTACATTTTATTCTACTGTGCTTCAAATTCATAGCTGGTAAATTATAAAGCTTGAATTTTTTCTTATTTACCTTTTATATTAACTGTGATGAAAAATGAGCTCAGCCAACATATTCCTATGAGCCAAATATCAAAGGTAAAAGGGCCGCATGTGACTCATGAGCCACAGTTTGGCCATCCATGGCATAGACATAATAAATATTTTTTATTATTCTCTTTCTTACTAATTTTTGTATAATCCAGATGTGTAAACAAACCAGGAGAAGGGAAAGGAAAGGAAAATAATTCAAATTTGAAATTAGTTTTTTTCACAATGAATTTTATCATTCAGTTTTAGCGAACAATATTGTTCTTTTTAAATCACTGCCTCACTTTAAATTCAATATCACCTATATCTAAACAAACCATTATGAAGAACAAAAAACTATTATGGACATTAAAACAGGCATATTGATCAAAGAGGAGGAAAATAATAGAAAGACAAAAAGAAAATATTCAGTTACCATAAACAGCAATTCAAAAATAAAAAGTTGACTGCTTTTCGTTCCTCTCTCTTATAAGTTTTACTGAGAAAATAAAACAAAAGTGCCCAATGACTAAAAAAAAAAGTTAAGATTTTCTACATGAGGAAAGAATATGTTAATAATATACTCATATATGTATATAAATTATATGCCAGTCAAATTGAGACCTATCAGCCATTCCTGTTTACAATATATGAAATTTAAGCTGCTTCAGTATGCATCGTCTGGCTTTCAGTGAGAAAGCAGATGCAGTGTCGGGATTTTGATTAATTTTTTAAATTAGTTTTGGTACATTCTGATTTGCGTTAAAAGAGCTACATTTGTTTCTTTATCCAAAAACAATAAAAAAGTTTCCCTCCAAATTCCAGGAAGTGTATTTGGAGCCTACTTGTGGATAATTTAAGGTGTGGGGAAGTCTTGGATTAAGTTGATGAACATCTGTAGTAACCCAGTTTCAGAAAAAAAAAACAATGCAGAAGAACTGTGATAACCACCAGATGAGAACTGCAAGGAACATCAAAGTCACTTCCACATCAAGAAAAAGTCTTTGGCTGATGTGATTGTTCTATTCTTCACTGTTACTAAATTATTCTTTGAAAACTATTCAAAGAATGTATTTTCTCTTTGAGTATACATTCATTCCGAGGACCTTCTTGTGGTGCATTATAATTTTAATTGTAAAAAGGATTATTCCATTTTCATTGATAATTTACATACATGTTATTGACCAACATTTGGCACACAAAAAACTTGTGTAATTCATTCATTTTTTTGTGTGTTAATTTTAATTGTAAAAAGCATTATTTCATTTTCATTGATAATTTACATACAAGTTATTGGCCATCATTTGGCACACAAAGCAATTGATTTGTGTAATTCATTCATTTTTTTTGTGTTAACAATAAATTTTTCATCTGTTTTTAAACTTGGCTCATTTTGTCTGTCATTGTTGTGTGCCTGTATAAATTAAATATTACCTCAAAATATTTGTTTGAACTATTTTTCATAGGGAAAGATGTAATATGGTCTCTGAAACTTTGCAGTGCAAGTCTGAATATGACTTGTTTGCAACTGAAAATATCCTCTAGTGTAGAACATGACACAGTGATGATTATTTACAAAAATTGCTACTCCCTCACATGGGGATGTATTCAAATGTTCTTTTTTTTAATCAAGTTCACCTCAAGCAAGGCATTAAAGTCACTAAAATGCAAGGAGTTACTGGGTGTTGCAGAATTAGAAAATGGAAAAATTACTAAGGAACAAGAACAAAAGAAGAGTAATCAAGAGGACAGTAGATAGAAACTGATATTGCTTTTAACTTTTTGAAGATTAACATTGTCTGGAAACCATGGAGCCAGAATAGAGTTCCACAAAATCAGAGAAAATACAAAGGATCTGCGGTCCATATAACATCAGGACACCTTTCAAAAGCTTGACGACACTTCACAGATATCTCCCGAGTAAGACTGCCCATAAAGGAGAACATGACTAAAGACTGTGTGTACACTATCCCGTGCAGCTGTGGAAAGGAATATAAAGGAGAGACAGGCCGCCACCTCATGCTAAGGCTTCAAGAACACCAGAAAGCTGTAACACGAGGGGAAGTAGAAAAATCAGGCGTGGCTGACCACATATGGAGAGAGAAGGGAGATCCCCACCCTCTGTGGGATCAGGTTGAGATCATAGACTAGGAACACCATAGGAAAATTTGTAAACTTAAGGAATCAGCACATATGCTAGGCCACAAAAATCTCCTGAGCCGACCAAGCATAGAAATAAATACAATATGGGAACCAGTAATAAGGAGTGCCAGAGAAAAGCAATGATAACAACAAAGTTGCAATATGAGCTCTGATAAAAACATAAAATGATAACAGTAAAATTGCAATATGAGCACTGGTAAAAATGGTTGCTGAAGACATTAGGTTTATAATACCCAGAAATTCCTACCCAGATGTCCTCAAGGACACGTGGCACAGTGGATAAAGGCGTTCGTTAGATCCAGTGACAGGTCCCAAAGAGTATGAGTTCAATACCCGGTTAAGGCAGTGGAGAACTTTCAGAGATAACTGATAACTGGAATCCATCAAACATGGCACGTGGAACTAGAACAGAGCAAAATAAAGGGTTCAGTTTGAAATTCCAACCACCTGAAGAAAGCTGGAGCATACAACAGCTGAAATGTTGTGATAAATATGGCGACAAAGATGAGGACAGTAGTCTGAATAATGTAAATAAAGAAACTGTTAGCATAGAACTTTGGGTGTTGGAGAGAAAAATTGTCTAGCATGGCACAACTTTTTTAGCAATTGACCAAGCAATAGATTAAATATAGTCTCTCCACAAATATTAATTAAGTAATTGACCATTACTGAAACAAGCTGGCACATGCTGATTCATTCCCTTCCAGCCATGGAGTATTTCTGCCTATATAGCCAGTGTTACACAAAACATTAAAGTAATAATAATAATAATAAATAATAGATCTAATATAATTGAGCATAGTAAATTTTTTTAATACTGAAGTTCAACCAATACAAGGGTCAACAGTAACTCAAGGTAGAGTGTTGCTATTAAAATAGTTATGATGAATAATATGTGTAATATGACCAAAAGAGATGGTAGGAACTGAAGATTATTAGAATAAGCAGGATAGATAATGACTGCCCCTTGACTTGAAGCGGTTATGATATTAGTGTTCAGTGACTTTTGCTAACTGAAAATCTAAATTTTCTGAAAGTTAACAAGTTTATACACCTACCAATATTAAAATTTTAATCTTATAGAAAAAAAATGTATTTTTTAAACAAAGAAAAATAAAATAACATTTAAAAAAATAAAATTCAATTCGAAAAATGTTTTGTCAGTAAAATAAAATAAAAGTTAATGCAGCTGTGCAAAAGTTTATTTTTACTCAGTAGTGTAGCTTTTAGAGTAAAGTTTTCATGAAGAAATTGCTTACAGAAGGCTTTTCTTTATGATTCCTTTGTCATTTTAAGACCTAAAGACTAAAGAAAAAATAACATAGGATCTTTGCAATCAATGAAGACAGCTGATTGTAATTCTGTCTGCTGGCCTTCCTAAGTGCCCCAGACTTCATTTTTTTTAAAAGACAAGCTTTCTTTTTCCTTTTCCTCTTCTTCTTGCAAGGACTATTTTCATAAAGGCAATGTTGCAAAGTTGTTACAGCAAGGATTCACATTTTTTCTTTTCTTTTTCTGTTTAACATGACATGGAGGCTGAAGGTGAATGCATGGCTGAAAATCTAGTTTTTTCGTCTATAATGTTCAGCTTTAACTGAAAGTGCTAGATTTAATAAGTGGCTGAGAAAGTATTTTATTTAATTTTGTAATTTTTTTTCAGGATTGTTTAAAACAAGTTAATGGTCACTCTTTTATGTTACTTATTAATTTTTAGAAAATTAACCTCTTTAATCTGTCAGGCAAAGGAAAGATATATATATATGGGAATTAGCGGTGTCTGATTGAGTATTGTTCGAAAGCGTTACTTTTATTGTAGCTCCTTATTATTAAGTCTCTCCTACAAATGGGAATTACAAAAGGATTTTTGAGAGGAATTCACTGGAAATGTGAGTTACAATGATTAACTAAAAGAGAGTGAGAGAGTTTGAAATCAACATCAATGACCAATTCATGAAGTATGTACCAAAATTCATTAAGTCGACTTTCTATGTACTTATGATGTAAGCTGCCTTGCCCACCTGGCTTTGAGAAACTATTGAATTAGAACCAACACTTGACAGGTAGGCAGAACCAGCTGGTTACATATTCTAAATTGATGCCACCATGCTTTTTTTAGTGTACACAAAGAGATACAAAAATACAGGAAATATGACAGAAGGATTGTCAACATTGCTAAACACTTTCATGTAAAATCTTTCATATCAAAACACCATGCACACACACACACACACACATATATATATATATATATATATATATATATATATATATATATATATATATGTAAAATATGTGGTGCAGTTCAATTTATATTACAATGAATCATTCATATAAAAAGTAAATTAGTAAGTTCATGATATAAAATTGTGAAATCCCTTCGCTAACAAAATTTCAAAGATGCATTAACCTACCAATCACTCGATGAATGTTATGATCTTTGTTTTATTAAATACACAAGTACTTTCGACTGTACATTCAGACCAAATACAACTTATAATTTTAAAAAACAAGGATCATAACATTTTTTCACCTAAACCTTACTCTGCCATTCATTTACACAAGCTCTCAATAAGTCACGCATTGTTCTCCTCTGTTCCTCTTAATTTTAATCTGTCTTGTAAATATCAAATTTTCTAAGCCCTCTTTCCTCATAATGGGCATTAGAAAGTTCAACTGTCTCTTTCTAATGTTAAGTATAAGTGTTCTTTTTGTTTCCATTTTCTATAAAACTTCAGAGTTGCTCACATATTTGGTCCATAGTATTCTCAGTATTCTATAGAACCAAATTTATGCTAAGTCATGACTTTTTTTCATTTGTGAGAAGAATGTCTAGTTTTCATTAGCATATAGGAGGACTAATATTACATAATATTTCAGTACTCTGTCCATTGTTTCTAATGAAAAATTATATTCTTAGATTCCTGCTTGCAGCATGTTTGAAATATCAGATCAAGGACAGTTCACTATCAACTCACATTTCTTTCACATTTGAACTATCAAATCAATGATGCATGGATGAAGCTCTGGCTCTTTACTGATGACTCTGTAATTTTTTTGATAAGGATTAACTAGAGCACCTCTGAGGTCAGTAGAATGTTACTCAGATTTTGGGTTTATGGTTGCTTTTGCAACAATGTTTAGCAGTCAAATGATACACAGTTCCACAATCCCAAGAATTAATACAGCTGCTCAAAAACAGCCATTCTCCACCAGTATTAATTTTCTGCTTTTGTCAGTGGAGATTATTTTTTTCTTTCATTTTTATTAATGCAACTCTTATAATTTCATATACATGTTGAAAGTGCACAAATTGTTGATTCGTATGTTCACGCCATTTCTATCTACAAACAGCCTATCTCCGAGAATTCTTCTTTCATAAACATAATAAATTTAATATATATATATATATATATGATGTGAGTCTGTGACCAAAGTTTGTCTGATGATCACAGAGAGCGTGAAACCTAGGGTCACAAACTCACATCAATCCAACTAAATATGTTAGATAAGTACTGTGCATATGTAATATATAAAAATTGCATATATATATATATATATATATATATATATAGACATTTTACACACACACACACACACACACACACACACACATATATATATATATATATATATATATATATATATATATATATATAATGATTATAATTCATGAAAATCTTGGTTATAATTAATTTCAGGAATATATTTAAATATATAATTATAATCAAGATGAATTTTTAAGGATTTTCTTGACATTATATTGCTCTATAACTGACATTCAGCTCTCTTTGGATTAATGCCCTCCTTGGTATTATTCTTACGAATTATCAATTGATATTATATATATATATATATATATATATATATATATATATATACATATATATATATATACCATAATAATTCATCATATATGGACCTAAAAACATCAACAGAATGCAGGAAAGTGCTGAACCTCATCATACCTTTGGGCCAGCAGGCTATACATAACCCACAGGAAGGCCTCGAAAGCAATGACTTCCTTCACAAAGCTGGTCAGTCCAGAGTATTAGAAGCCAAATCTAACATAGGTTTATATAATGAAATAGTAATAGGGATTTAAATAATTTTTCATAATAATTCATCATGTTATATTTTTATTATATATATATATATATATATATATATATATATATATATATATATATATATATAATTATTTATTTAAAAATATGATTCCAACACGCGTGTTGGAATCATATTTTTAAATAAATAATTATATTTATGCTCTACTTTCGTATCGAGCACTATTTTTTAAAAATAATTACAAAAATACTAAGGAACTTTGGATTATTTACCAAACCAGTTTCTTTCCTATTTTCTACAATATTTTCAGATATATATATATATATATATATATGTATATATATTAAATTGTGCAGTGTATATATTATATCATAAAGAAGTAATTATACAAAGAATTGATTAGCAATGTTAATGCAATTAATGGCGAAATCACTTTATGAACATGTCTTAAAGAGACATTAACTTACTATCAATTTCTTGAATAATATGATTCTTATCTTTATTTGGATTGTTAACTGATGGAATTAATGATCCTGGGCTGAGTACTTTCAACAATTTCAAATTGTCATCTTTAGGGCATAGTATTTCCATTTACAGGTAAACATTAAGACGAAATAAATGTAGTGTAGACCCTACATTTGTTTATCTTCATAATCACCATTAGACTCATCCAACTCTTTCTAAATCTTCTACATTTTCCTCAGAGCAACAACTAAACACAGTGAAATGTTCATATTGGAGTTTCTGGCATGAATGGCATGCAGTACTACATGCTGTTTCCAAATATCTGGCTTAGTGAGTTGCAACATAACACTTTTTTTTTGATAGACAGTGTCTAACTGGCCCTAAAATACTGTGCAGTCAACAAAATAAAAAACAAAAAAACAACGTGCATGTGTGAAATTAAAAATATATAAAATAGCGACAATTTGCCGATTGCACCCTGTATGTGTGTATATGTAAGTATGTGTGTGTGTTTTGTGTGTGTATATGTGTGTGTATATATATATATATATATATATATATATATATATATATATATATATATATATATAAATATATATATCACATTGATATATATATATATAATTCTGGCCACCTGAAAATTGTAGTCAAGCATGAAACAGACTGTCACCACTTAGAGTTGAAGTAAACTTTTATGTTTTACATATATATATATATTAGGTTGGTGCAAAAATAATGACGTAGTAATGTCGTTTTTTGATGTATTTTTTAATGTCAAAAAACAACATTATTACGTCATTATTTTTGCACCAACCTAATATATATATATATATATATATATATATATATATATATATATATATAGATAGATAGATAGATAGATAGATAGATAGATGTAAATATAGATTATAGGCAGCTTTAGATTTTTATGTGTATAGATATGTAGATCAATAGATAAACTGAGAGTATAAGTATATATATATATATATATATATATATATATATATATATATATATATAAACAGTTATATTTAAATATATATATATAAAAATATATATATAGAAAGATACAAAATTTTATATAGAGAGAAAAAGTAGGAGATTTAATATTTTATCTCATTTGGTTATATTTTGGTTGTACACATTACACACGCACACGCACACTCATATACACACACACACACACACACACACATATATATATATATATATATATATATATATATATATATATAAAATAGTATACAGTGTAGTGCTGGTTGTAAAAACACTGGGCAAGAGATAATAACACTGCTAAAATACATATATTAAAAATGGATTATATAGTTTCTTCCTCAAGTTCGATCCTTCTCAAACTTGGCAGTTCATGACAATTGATTGCCATCTGTCATATATATATATATATATATATATATATATATATATATATATATATATATAGTGTATGTATGTATTTGTGTGTGTGTTTTGCAACTTTTTCAGGTTCAAATTGTTTGAAATATTTATAAGTTTGTCATTACTTGATATTTCTTAAAATGTCATTGACTTTAAAGTTAGAGAAAGAAAATAATAAAATGGTAGCCTTATTGCAGTATCATTCCAATGAAGCATAGAAAAGAATATTGTGAAAAATATAAAAATGACCTTTCCAAAATATTCTATCATGTAAACAATAACATTGACAATGTTATCAAAAGTGCAATCTTTTATTTGAATTTGAAAAATATGATCAGCATAACTGAAGGAATTTCATTTTATCAATACAATTTATTGAATTTGAAGATATTTTTGCTGGAGTCCATTTTGTTGTCAAAGATTTATGAAGACAGTAGTCACGATTTTTCATACTTTTTAACTATTTTAACTTTTAAAAGATAGTGCAACAATAAACATGTACATGTAAATACAAACATTCAGATAAATCCATATATATATATATATATATATATATATATATATATATATATATATATATATATATATATAAACAGTAACAAAGATGGTAGTTGACCAGGGTATTTCTTGAAGATAACACTTTTCAGTGTATCAGTTTTTGTAGTTAAAGTGCACGTTCTCAAAAGATAGAGCACTATTAGTAAGAAATAGAATTAAATATTCACTTATCTGTTCCTATTCTGATTTTTGTGTGAGGTTAAATCAATTCACAAGAAGGCTGGTTTGTAAAATTAGATGAGTTATGTAAATAAATTTAGTTTTACAATGAAACCGCCCGAATGGCTATAATCTCTTTGAAACTGAGTAAAGTCAGATAAATAAAACTTTTATTTTATTTGTATCCCTCTCGCTCTCCCTCTTTCTATATATCATCCTCTCTCTCTCTCTCTCTCTCACTATATATATATTTTTTTACATTAATGTTCAAGGGCCACTTGATGTAGATAGGAGTAGAAGATAACAGTTAACTGTAGTCTTGAGCAGTTTAAGATTGTAGTGATCAGGGAAACATCCTCTTGGGAGTCACTTCCACAGAGCAGTGGTTTGCAAGAAGGAGCTGTTAGAGTGGAACTTACTTCTCACTGGCAGAATACAAAGAGAACATGGGTGGTTTCCTCCTATGCAAGTGGCATGGCGTGTCCTTGCTGTGAAGATTTGAATTGAAGGGACCATAGAATGTAGTTTGTCTGAACGTTTACCATGGAAGTA
The DNA here is from genome assembly GCA_963932145.1 of Acanthosepion lycidas. Taxonomy (NCBI): domain Eukaryota; kingdom Metazoa; phylum Mollusca; class Cephalopoda; order Sepiida; family Sepiidae; genus Acanthosepion; species Acanthosepion lycidas. Next base: position 23,683,004 of record OZ010593.1, read on the forward strand.
GTGATTGAGCCAAATCCACCTGTTAGGGAGAGGTTGGATGGGGGAGAATAATTCGTCACCCACAAGGACTTACAGATGCTTTAGAACCCTATCAAGGCTGGACAGTGAGGTCTGGATAGCTCCCATCCAAATATGACAACAGTATTAAATTTATGACCTGATCCGGCTCTTGTAAGGACAGAGGATAGCAGGAGGTGTCAGATACTTACTGGAGAGGTACAGGGTGTCAACCATTTTACTTCCATCCTTAGATATATATATAATTGTGAATTTGGGTAGAAATCCCTCTTTTATACATGTTTCATTAAAGACATCTGACACGATAATGCAATTAACCTTTTTATTTAATTTTTCTTGTTTTCATATTAATAGCTTTATTGCCTTGTATGTGTTGAAATGATAAAAAAAAAAAATAAGAATAAAAAGTATTTTGTCCGAGGGCTGAATTTTTTTCCCTTTTCATAAGAATTCTAACTTTGGGAAAGATGTCGGGATTGAAATGTAGATTTTAGGGGTGCTGATTGACTGGATGAAGTGGTGTGTTCTCAAAAAATCCTGTGTATGAAGCAAAGAATTAGCAGTTGCCTGATAATGATGAATGGAACAGTGTTTATTCAAAATGGATGAATACTTTCTGGACAGGCTTTTATATATAAATATAAATATATATATATATATATATATATATAAAAACATTGTAATGGAATACAACAAAAATGACAAGCTTAGCACTATTTTCTATTTCAAGAAAAACAATTATCCAACTAGAAAAGTCCTCAATGTACCTTAAAAAATTAGTAAGCACAGAGCAATTTAAACTTTTTCCTAAACTTTTTAAAAAGAAAGAAGTCCTAACTTTTGCTGCCTGATGATCAACAGTTGAAACTGCAGTAGTAGTAAAGTTTGGATTTTTTCTTGATTTTATTTTAGAAAAGATTTTATGCGTAAAGGTAAAAGACAGTAGGAAAAACTGTATTATTAGCCAACACGTTTTGACCAATGTGGACTTTTTCAAGGCAAAAAACGAAATGAATATTCTTACTATATCTGTGGGTACGTTTTTGCTTTCCATGTCGACAAATATGAAAAATTTCTCAGAATTTACCTGTAGAAAAAGACAATATGTATAAAGGTAAAATAGACAATAGGAAAATATATACAGATATAGGCAGAATATTCATTTTGTTTTTGTTTTTGTCTTGAAAAAGTCCACATTGGATGAAACGTGTCAGCTATTAGGTTGGTGCAAAAATAATGACGTTTTCGACGTATTTTTTAACGTCAAAAAACGTCGTTATTTTTGCACCAACCTAATAATATTAGGTTGGTGCAAAAATAGTGACGTTTTTGACGTATTTTTTAACGTCAAAAAACGTCATTATTTTTGCACAAACCTAATAATATTAGGTTGGTGCAAAAATAGTGACGTAATAATGTCGTTTTTTGACGTATTTTTAACGTCAAAAAAAGACATTATTACGTCATTATTTTTGCACCAACCTAATAATAATACAGTTTTCCTATTGTTTTCGCCTTTATACAAATTGCGTTTTTCTGCAGGGTAACTCTGAGAAATTTTTCAAAAGATCTTATATGACAAAGATTGCGTTTTTATAAAAAAAAAACCAGACAATGATTAATGACGGTGTTTCTAGAAGATAATGCTTTTAAGGCAAATCTTTATAGTTACAATGCTCAGTATCAAGAGATAGGTCACTAATAGTAATAAGTAAAATTAAATGTTCACTTATCTGTCCACTAAATATAATGTTCATAGCAATAAAAAAAATAATGCTGGATTAAAAAATCTGTTAATTACTTACTTAGTTACTGTTGAAGAGAGCATGTTGGTGTCTCTAATATAAATAAACATTTAATACTTTGAAATTAACTTTACTTTTCTTTTTCATTATGTCATTCATTTTAGATATTTTTTTGTAATTTGTAACCTCGATCTACCAATTTTTTTTTTTCTTTATCTTTAGACAAACTTGTGATATATTCCGCTTAAAAATGACTATGGACATTTCTGTCTAGATATCCTTTATTTAACCATAGAAGACAAATAGAGATTACTTTCAAAAATAAAAATTTAAAAAGGAAAAACGAAACAACTTTAAATATAAATTTCTAAATATTACTTAAATCTGCAAAAAATAATAAAAACACTGACCAACGCAAAATATGAGGAAGTCATGATTTCAGATATGAATAAGTCCAGTCACTGCGAAAGATGGAAAAATATGCTTTGCATAATGCGAATTAAATGTGTACAGAGAAAGTAGATATTATTTTTTTAGAACCAGATCTAAAAATATGAGTTTAAAAGTATTTTAAATGAAGGAGGAAGAATTTTTTTTTCAAGAAAACCATTTCTACTTGAATAAAATCAAACATGGGAAATTTTCTTTTCCCTGGTATTTTATTTTATATCATATATATATATATATATATATATATATATATATATATATATATATATGTGTGTGTGTGTGTGTGTGTGTGTGTGTGTGCTTTTATATATGAATTTATTTCAATTATACATGTCTCTGTGAATTATTTATTTATGAAAGCACAAATGTAAGGCAAGGTAAAATTTATCTGAAATGCACTTTTGATAAATATGCTCATATATACATTTGTTTTGAATGTGTGCGTTTATATACATATATATATATATATATATATATATATACTACATACACACACATATGTATACCCATGTGAAATCAAGAACAAATAGAGTACATTTCCAATGTTCATAACATTTAATTTAAAAGAGAGCTCAATGCAAAGTAGAACTACTTGCCAGTTCTTTACTAATGCCTGATGAGATGTGTTGATTTGCATTGAAACATGACTACAATTGTGTAGTGTTTTTTTAACATGCTTTTGATGCAATATCCTAAAATATATATATATATATATATATATATATATATATATAAATATATATATATATTACAAATTAACTGGTTTAAAATATGGTTTCTTCACTACACAGGAATTTTCAAAAACCAAAGCTAAAAACTTCAAATTTAATTATATAATTAAATTAAAAGCATTATTCCCATTTCATCTTCAAGTGAATTTTGGAATAACCAATATAATAATAATATTTATGCTCTGTAAATTTACATTGAGCATTCTTTTGTAAAAATAAAAAATATCAATAAGAACACCAGATTATATATCTTACTGTTCTTTCTTTTTATTATAATATATATATAGATATGTAAATATATATATATATATATATATAAGGTTCATTCAAAAAGTTTTATGCTTCACCAAATAGGAGTTGGAGAAACAAGGCAGTTTTTCACTGTTTTTTGGGGCAGGTGGAATTTAAGTTGAGGAAACGAGAAGAAGTCAGATGGAACTAAGTCTGGTGAGTCAGCAAGATGGGACAGCAATTCAAAGCTACAATTGGATGCTTCAGCAATTGCAACATGAGCAGTGTTATTCTGGATCAAGAACTCACCTGTGTTTCTACCTTGATTGCTTCCTTCAGTTGTTTTAATTCTCATTTATAATACTCTCCATTAATAGTTTTTCTTTTTTCTACGTAGTCTATCATGATTATGCCTTCATGATCCCAAAAAACAGTAGCCATCACCTTGCCAACAGATGCTGTCTGCTTGAACTTCTTTGTGGGTTGAGAACTAGAGTATTTCCACTGTTTGCTTTGAATCTTTGATTCAGGATTGAAGTGGTGAACCCAGGTACCATCTTGAGTTAGTAATCTATGGTGGAAATTCTCAGAGTCAGCCTGGAAGTGAGATGGAAGTGTCCTGGAAATGTCAACCCTTTTCAGCTTCTGCTCTGATGTCAGCATTCTTGGAATACATTTTGCAGATACCTTGTATGTCCCCAAAATCTTGCTGCTGGACAGTAAGATATCTGTCATCCAAAACCATATGCTAAATGACATCAACATGTTCATCAGTGGTTGAAGTTTTTGGGCAATCTGACCGAGAGTCATCTTCTCTGCTGCTCTTGCTCTGCTTAAATTCTGTAGCCCAATTCTTCACAGTTGTATAGGACGGGGAACCCTCAGCAAATGTTTGTACCATGTCCTCATCCTTGGATGTCATGCCTTATTTTGCAGATACTTTATGACGGTGTGGACATCTGTTTTGTCCATTTTTAGATTTGTCACATACCTCTCATCTTTGTATGGGCCTCACCTGTACAGAAATTAAGATAGAAATCTTAATTAGTTTTCAGTTTTCCCGGTTTTATAAGAAATGGTAGTGTGTTGCTACAACAAAAAGGTTTAGCTATGGCTCTTCTTTTTGGGTAAGCCTTAGAACTTTTTGAACAACCCTTGTGTGTGTATGTGAAAAGTGTGTGTATATATATATATATATATATATATATAAATATATATATATAATTATTTATATATTATATGTGCAGTATTTATTAGAAAGCGCTCAGTATCAGAGATAGAGCTAACCCTAAATCATGCTCAGTTTTGGCTTTGTGTTAAAACATTGACAAACAATTCTGTCTGTCTAGTTTCTCTCACAAGGCTTGGGTCAACCCATGGTGGGGTTTTTCAAGAACTTTCCAACATTGCTACATACTGGGATGGCCTCCTCAGGTCTGATAAGAAGTCACCTTTCTGAAAGACTGACAATTCAGACATCAGTCTTAAGGTCAAGAAGAAAGCATTTGAACCACTCATCTACATTCCAATATATGTATTCTTCATGAACACTGTACAGATATTCTTTTGTCAAGATGGCTGTGAAAATTTAGATAAAGATATGCAGCATTTTATTATTGATTTGTTTCTAAATTTTCTTTTTTTCTTAATCATTTCACCCCAAGTAAAGCGGGAGGTCACTAGTAAAGTCATTAGTACACAGGATGTTACAGGGAGTAAAAGAGAAGACTGAGAATAGGGAGGATTGAGGAAAGGACAAAAAGATGAATGGGATTCAAGAAGACGATTGATGTTGCATATAAAGTTTTGAATATTCTAGTTATCAGGCAAGCAAGTAAACAGAAAGGAGTTCGACAAGTGGGTCTTGTCAGAAAAGAAACTGTTGGAGTAGAAGTGGTGGTTGCATTTAGCTATTTCAACAGTAAAAGTGTGGGACTAATATGCTGATCTAGTAGCATGTTTAAATTCATGCAGTCGAAGCACCAGGGACAAAAAAGCTCATCACGGCAGTTGCCATGAAAATGATCAATGAAATTCATGTATTTTAACTGCTCCAGAAAAAAATTACCTGTATATAGTTCAACTGGTCATCAAAAATGCATGATTTTAACCACTTCAGAAAAATAATGATGATTCTTTCACTTTGGTACAACAACTTTACAAATTTAACTACAGTATTAGATTGGCAGCTAGGTCTCATCATTTTGCAGTCGAAAAAGATCTAATTTCTATGCTAACAGTTTCTTCACTCACACTTGTCACTTAGGGAACTCTGTTCTGGCTTATTGCATTCCAGTATTAAGTTTTAATTTAAAATGGTAAAATAACCAATTCATGACCATCCAAAATGGTAAAATAACCAATTCATGAACATCCAAAATGTTAAATATAACCAATTCATGAGCATCAAAAATGTTAAATATAACCAATTCATAAACATCCAAAATAGTGAAATAACCAATTCAGGAACATCCAAAATGTTAAGTATACCCAATTCATGATCATCCAAAATGGTAAAATAAACAATTCATGAACATCCAAAATGCTAATTATAACCAATTCATGAGCATCAAAAATGTTAAATATAACCAATTCATGAACATCCAATATGGTAAAATAACCAATTCATGAACATCCAAAATCTTAAATATAACCCATTCATGAGCATCAAAAATGTTAAATATAACCAATTCATGAACATCCAAAATGGTAAAATAACCAATTCATGAACATCCAAAATGGTAAAATAACAAATTCATGAACATGCAAAATGTTAAATATTACCAATTCATGAACATGAAAAATGTTAAATATAACCAATTCATGCGCATCCAAAATGGTAAAATAACCAATTCATGAACATCCAAAATGGTTAAATAACCAATTCATGAACATCCAAAATGTTAAATATAACCAATTCATGAACATCAAAAATGTTAAATATAACCAATTCATGAACATCCAATATGTTAAATATAACCAATTCATGATCATCCAAAATGGTAAAATATCCAATTCATGAACATCCAAAATGTTAAATATAACCAATTCATGAGCACCCAAATTGTAAAATAACCAATTCATGAACATCCAAAATGGTAAAATAACAAATTCATGAACATTCAAAATGTTAAGTATACCCAATTCATGAACATCCAAAATGGTAAAATAACCAATTCATGACCATCCAAAATGGTAAAATAACCAATTCATGAACATCCAAAATGTTAAATATAACCAATTCATGAGCATCAAAAATGTTAAATATAACCAATTCATAAACATCCAAAATAGTGAAATAACCAATTCAGGAACATCCAAAATGTTAAGTATACCCAATTCATGAGCATCCAAAATGGTAAAATAAACAATTCATGAACATCCAAAATGCTAATTATAACCAATTCATGAGCATCAAAAATGTTAAATATAACCAATTCATGAACATCCAATATGGTAAAATAACCAATTCATGAACATCCAAAATCTTAAATATAACCCATTCATGAGCATCAAAAATGTTAAATATAACCAATTCATGAACATCCAAAATGGTAAAATAACCAATTCATGAACATCCAAAATGGTAAAATAACAAATTCATGAACATGCAAAATGCTAAATATTACCAATTCATGAACATGAAAAATGTTAAATATAACCAATTCATGCGCATCCAAAATGGTAAAATAACCAATTCATGAACATCCAAAATGGTTAAATAACCAATTCATGAACATCCAAAATGTTAAATATAACCAATTCATGAACATCAAAAATGTTAAATATAACCAATTCATGAACATCCAATATGTTAAATATAACCAATTCATGATCATCCAAAATGGTAAAATATCCAATTCATGAACATCCAAAATGTTAAATATAACCAATTCATGAACATCAAAAATGTTAAATATAACCAATTCATGAACATCCAATATGTTAAATATAACCAATTCATGATCATCCAAAATGGTAAAATATCCAATTCATGAACATCCAAAATGTTAAATATAACCAATTCATGAGCACCCAAATTGTAAAATAACCAATTCATGAACATCCAAAATGGTAAAATAACAAATTCATGAACATTCAAAATGTTAAGTATACCCAATTCATGAACATCCAAAATGGTAAAATAACCAATTCATGACCATCCAAAATGGTAAAATAACCAATTCATGAACATCCAAAATGTTAAATATAACCAATTCATGAGCATCAAAAATGTTAAATATAACCAATTCATAAACATCCAAAATAGTGAAATAACCAATTCAGGAACATCCAAAATGTTAAGTATACCCAATTCATGAGCATCCAAAATGGTAAAATAAACAATTCATGAACATCCAAAATGCTAATTATAACCAATTCATGAGCATCAAAAATGTTAAATATAACCAATTCATGAACATCCAATATGGTAAAATAACCAATTCATGAACATCCAAAATCTTAAATATAACCCATTCATGAGCATCAAAAATGTTAAATATAACCAATTCATGAACATCCAAAATGGTAAAATAACCAATTCATGAACATCCAAAATGGTAAAATAACAAATTCATGAACATGCAAAATGTTAAATATTACCAATTCATGAACATGAAAAATGTTAAATATAACCAATTCATGCGCATCCAAAATGGTAAAATAACCAATTCATGAACATCCAAAATGGTTAAATAACCAATTCATGAACATCCAAAATGTTAAATATAACCAATTCATGAACATCAAAAATGTTAAATATAACCAATTCATGAACATCCAATATGTTAAATATAACCAATTCATGATCATCCAAAATGGTAAAATATCCAATTCATGAACATCCAAAATGTTAAATATAACCAATTCATGAACATCAAAAATGTTAAATATAACCAATTCATGAACATCCAAAATGGTAAAATAACAAATTCATGAACATTCAAAATATTAAGTATACCCAATTCATGAACATCCAAAATGGTAAAATAACCAATTCATGAACATCCAATATGGTAAAATAACCAATTCATGAACATCCAAAATGTTAAATATAACCAATTCATGAGCATCAAAAATGTTAAATATAACCAATTCATAAACATCCAAAATAGTGAAATAACCAATTCAGGAACATCCAAAATGTTAAGTATACCCAATTCATGAGCATCCAAAATGGTAAAATAAACAATTCATGAACATCCAAAATGCTAATTATAACCAATTCATGAGCATCAAAAATGTTAAATATAACCAATTCATGAACATCCAATATGGTAAAATAACCAATTCATGATCATCCAAAATGGTAAAATATCCAATTCATGAACATCCAAAATGTTAAATATAACCAATTCATGAGCACCCAAATTGTAAAATAACCAATTCATGAACATCCAAAATGGTAAAATAACAAATTCATGAACATTCAAAATGTTAAGTATACCCAATTCATGAACATCCAAAATGGTAAAATAACCAATTCATGAACATCCAAAATGTTAAATATAACCAATTCATGAGCATCAAAAATGTTAAATATAACCAATTCATGAACATCCAAAATAGTGAAATAACCAATTCATGAACATCCAAAATGTTAAGTATACCCAATTCATGAGCATCCAAAATGGTAAAATAAACAATTCATGAACATCCAAAATGTTAAATATAACCAATTCATGAGCATCAAAAATGTTAAATATAACCAATTCATGAACATCCAATATGGTAAAATAACCAATTCATGAACATCCAAAATCTTAAATATAACCCATTCATGAGCATCAAAAATGTTAAATATAACCAATTCATGAACATCCAATATGGTAAAATAACCAATTCATGAACATCCAAAATGGTAAAATAACAAATTCATGAACATCCAAAATGTTAAATATAACCAATTCATGAACATCAAAAATGTCAAGTATACCCAATTCATGCGCATCCAAAATGGTAAAATAACCAATTCATGAACATCCAAAATGGTTAAATAACCAATTCATGAACATCCAAAATGTTAAATATAACCAATTCATGAACATCAAAAATGTTAAATATAACCAATTCATGAACATCCAAAATGTTAAGTATACCCAATTCATGAGCATCCAAAATGGTAAAATAACCAATTCATGAACATCCAAAATGTTAAATATAACCAATTCATGAGCATCCAAATTGTTAAATATAACCAATTCATGAACATCCAATATGGTAAAATAACCAATTCATGAACATCCAAAATGTTAAATATAACCAATTCATGAACATCCAAAATGTTAAATATAACCAATTCATGAACATCCAAAATGGTAAATATACCCAATTCCTGAGCATCCAAAATGGTAAAATATCCGATTCATGAACATCCGAAATGTTAAATATAACCAATTCATGAACATCCAAAATGTTAAGTATACCCAATTCATGAGCATCCAAAATGGTAAAATAACCAATTCATGAACATCCAAAATGTTAAATATAACCAATTCATGAGCATCCAAATTGTTAAATATAACCAATTCATGAACATCCAATATGGTAAAATAACCAATTCATGAACATTCAAAATGTTAAGTATACCCAATTCATGAACATCCAAAATGGTAAAATAACCAATTCATGACCATCCAAAATGGTAAAATAACCAATTCATGACCATCCAAAATGGTAAAATAACCAATTCATGACCATCCAAAATGGTAAAATAACCAATTCATGACCATCCAAAATCGTAAAATAACCAATCCATGAATATCCAAAATGGTAAAATAACCAATTCATTAGCATCCAAATTGTTAAATATAACCAATTCATGAACATCCAAAATTGTAAAATATCCAATTCATGAACACCCAAAATGTTAAATATAACCAATTCATGAACATCCAAAATAGTGAAATCACCAATTCATGAACATCCAAAATGTTAAATATAACCAATTCATGACTATCCAAAATCATAAAATAACCAATCCATGAATATCCAAAATGGTAAAATAACCAATTCATGAGCATCCAAATTGTTAAATATAACCAATCCATGAATATCCAAAATGGTAAAATAACCAATTCATGAACATCCAAAATGTTAAATATAACCAATTCATGAGCATCCAAAATTGTAAAATAACCAATCCATGAATATCCAAAATGTTAAATATAACCAATTCATGAACATCCAAAAGGGTTAAACAACCAATTCATGAACATCCAAAATGTTAAATATAACCAATTCATGAACATCCAAAATGGTTAAATAACCAATTCATGAACATCCAAAATGTTAAATATAACCAATTCATGAGCATCCAAAATGGTTAAATAACCAATTCATGAAAATCCAAAATGCTAAATATAACCAATTCATGAACATCCAATATGGTAAAATAACCAATTCATGAACATCCAAAATGTTAAATATAACCAATTCATGAACATCCAAAATCTTAAGTATACCCAATTCCTGAGCATCCAAAATGGTAAAATAACCAATTCATGAACATCCAAATTGTTAAATATAACCAATTCATGAACATCCAATATGGTAAAATATCCAGTTCATGAACATACAAAATGGTAAATTAACCAATTCATGAACATCCAAAATCTTAAATATAACCAATTCATGAACATCCAAAATGTTAAGTATACCCAATTCATGAACATCCAAAATGTTAAATATAACCAATTCATGACTATCCAAAATCATAAAATAACCAATCCATGAATATCCAAAATGGTAAAATAACCAATTCATGAGCATCCAAATTGTTAAATATAACCAATCCATGAATATCCAAAATGGTAAAATAACCAATTCATGAACATCCAAAATGTTAAATATAACCAATTCATGAGCATCCAAAATTGTAAAATAACCAATTCATGAACATCCAAAATGGTAAAATATCCAATTCATGAGCATCCAAAATTGTAAAATAACCATTTCTACTCATAATACTTAATTTTTATATCAATGAATAAAAAATATATATTTTCATCTTATTTTCTTAATAAAAATAACTGAAATTGTGTTGCTTTTCATTGAGGAATATTAATGATATTTAACATTTTTTGACACTTAGAAAAGACACGAATCTGAAAAGATAAAACATAGTTTTTTGTAGATAATCGTGAGTCTGTTTTAAATTGCACCTTGCCTTCTAAATGCCAAGAAAAATTTTAAGAAATAGGAAAATTTCATTAGAAACGAAGAAAAGAATAGTAAACTGCTAAGGAATATCAGTTTATTGCTATATAATTTCATCATAGCTGAAGAAGTAAATTAACACAACAGATATGCGTTTCTATAGAAGTCTGCTTAGGATATCATGGATGTAACATGTAAGCAATGAGGAAATTTTAGAGAAAATAGGAAGTAAAAATTGTTCTTAGAATCAGAAAAAAATAGTTGACATTTCTGGGATGCATAGTGAAGAAAGATGGCTTGGAGACTTTAAAATTCACAGGACATACTGAAAATAAGTGGCACAGAGGGAAAGATCAAGAAACCTAATGAGCATGGCTGAACAAGGACTAGGGTGGATAGTGAGGGGACAAATATTGCTTAGAACTACAAAGGATAGGAAGTTGTTCAGAGCCATAATCACTTATGTCCTGTATATTGTCATTACACCAAGAAAATGATAAAGAAATCCATTTTAATAGTGCAAAGAATATGCCTGCTGTGTCTTCTCCAGAGTGGTAAGACCATCACTGAAATTTGCTACCTACCTAGTGGATGTATAGGGACTCATATATGGTGGACAACAAAAGTATGCCAGTAGACTCAAGTATAAATATGATTAATGTTTACCTATGCACTTAAGTATAAATATAACCAATATTTGCCAATAGACATAAGTATGAACACAATAAATGGTTCACCTACAAATTCAAGTGTAAACACAACGAATGTTCACCTATAGTCTTAAGTATAAACACAGCCAATGTTCACTATTGTCTCAAGTATAAACCCAACCAATGTTCACCTATAGTCACAAGTATAAACCCAACCAATGTTCACCTATAGTCTCAAGTATAAACACAATGTTTACCTATAGTCTCAAGTATAAACCCAACCAATGTTCACCTATAGTCTCAAGTATAAACACAATCAATGTTTACCAATAGTCTCAAGTATAAACCCAACCAACGTTCGCCTATAGTCTCAAGTATGAACACAACCAATGTTTGCCCATAGACTCAAGTGTGAACACAAACAATGTTCACCTACAGACTCAACTACAAAACACCATGAATGATTGCTTATAGACTCAGGTATAACCCATGTTTGCTTATTGCCTCAAGTACAAAATCAAACAATATTTGTCTATGGACTCAAGTATAATTAGATTTCTAAAAAATAAAACTAAACAAGTAAATGAAACGATGAAACTGTGAGAATAATGCTACTTTACCTGTTTTAGTTGAGACAGTCCAACTAAAACATGAACAATATTTACCTTTTGACTCACATATGATTGGACTGGATTTCCACATATAATACTTCAACCCAAACAAATAAAAAAGACAATTCAGATGAAATGTAAAAAAAAGAATGCAAGTATATTAGTTTCAAAACTAACTGGATATTCATGATAACTTTTTTCTTAAGTAAAATATCATCCATTAGTGAATTTAATGATTTTCACTTTTGAAATATATTTATTTGAATTTTTTAGACTATGCTTTTCGTTCTAGTTTTACCTTTTGTATTTATCTCAGTGGGTAACTAAAAGAAAATACTCATGGCAAAAGTTGGTGATTTTTATTATTTTCTTTAAATAAAAATTAAAATCAGCCAGTGTTTACTTGAGTCTTTTGGCATGATCAAGTAAAGGTGTATTCTATATGCATATTTTAAGTACCATTATTCCCACAGTCTCAGACATTTTTTCTGCTTCTTCTCATTTGCTAGTTTTGTTTTGTTTTTTTGAAAAAAAATCTGTCTGTTCTGATGTATTCCAAATATTTAGCATGTTAAATAAAATCTATTTTTAAAATTGCAGAGGATGAAATAAAACTGATCAAATAAATAAATTCTTCCATTTTGAAATTTATCATTTGGACTTTTTTAAAACTGAGTTTTCTTTGTTTCTCTCTTTTAATTTCTTGTTCACTGACTTTTCCTTTGGCTCTACCATAAGAAAAATAACCTATGACAAATTTGTATTTTTAACCTTTATTGAACAAAGCATCATTTATTTTCAAGAAAATAACAGCAGGTGATGCTAAAATAGCAGAAAAAAAACACCTATTTAAAAGCTGACAAGAAATAACTGTGGGTAACTCTGAGAGACAAACATTTATTTTTCTAAATCATACAATGTTTAGAAGTAAAAATACACAAGTTATTGAATTATGAGTTTAATATAAATCAAATTAGGTCAAAGATTGTAAAATATTAACTCAAAAATGTATTCAGTGTATTTAAAAGGTCAAAGTGTACTTTAAAATTCTGTTATTTGATTTTAAATAGTAAGAATGTTTTATCATATGATCTATCAACAAATTTTTTTACTTGTCACATATGAGAATGATAATTAAAGCATAATACCCTATACTATGTACGTATAAATTTTTATCAACAGCTGACTCATGAAATAAAGACAAATTCAATAGCCAACAGGAATAGTTCCATAGGAAATAAACCCTATTTCCAACACAATTACATACCCACATCTATACCATATTAAAACATTAAATATTAAAACTTTATTTTCTACCCAATAACAAACAATATTTACAAACATGCCAAAAAGATTTCACAGTGCAACACACACTAATTAAATCAAATGTCTGTTGATTAGAAATTAACATCACCATATGAAATATTTGACCAATTAAAAAAAGCTATTTTTCTTAATCCTTCTGAGAAATATTTCTTATAAAAGCTCACAGATTTCAACTTTCATAAACAGACTGTCTCCAAGCTGTTTAAACACAAGAGAAGACATGGCTACATATATTTTTCCTCCTCTTAGCACATGATGAAAGAAACATGTGTCAGCGACTTCAAACAAATCATCTCCAACAACAGAGACATTGAATATTTGCTGATGATCAAAGTGTTTTCTCAACCACAGATTTTTACTGTGGACCAATTACTTAAAAGTCTTTTCTTAGTCACAGCTTTGACTGTAGACCAACTATTCAAAACTTTTTTTCAACCACAGCTTTTTAATGTGGACCATCTATATAAAACTCATTTCTGAATTACAGCTTTTTCTGTGGATCAACTTCCCAAAGATTTCAGCTCAACTGAAGACTGTTTTTACTTCTTTTTGACTCTTTTGAATTTATATACATGTTTGTAAATACAAATTATTTTTAGCAGGTATACCCATGTTTTCTTTACTTTTTTGAAAATTATTTTTTGGAATTTAAACATTTGGATTTTTAATGTAAAATCCTGCAAGACAGAATTTTCTACAAGTCTATCCTTTCTCTCTTAACACAAAGATTTCTCCGAAGAGAACTTGTTATCCAGGAAATTTGAAAACTAGTACTAATACTACTACACTGAACTTGGCATTCATAGACAATGGCCCTTCACACCTTTCTTTTGCTCATGATGATCTGCTGCTCTTCAATGATACACTGTGTATTTTCTAATAGATGTTTGACAAAAGATTTTGCTAATGAACTCTTTTTACTTTTACCATGAGTCGGTTGCTACAGAATTACATCAGTGACAAGTTATTTATTGTGCGAGCAGTGCTCTATAAATTTTAATCTATCCTTCTGTATGGATTCAGAGATGGAAAGAATTTTGATCCTTGTTTAACATGTGTTGATGCCACAAGCTGTTAACGGAAGCTTGGTGCGTTCTAGTGTAAGGACCATAGATGATATCAAAGTTCAAGTAGTTGAGCCATAAGAATGAATTCAAAAGCAGCAAAGAAGAGGTCAACTTTAATCCTCTAGGGTGAGTGAGGTCAACTTTAATCCTCTACAGTGTGTGAGGTCAACTTTAATCGTCTAGGGTGGGTAGGGTCAACTTTAATCGTCTAGGGTGGATGAGGTCAACTTTAAACCTCTAGGGTGGGTGAGGTCAAATTTAATCATCTAGGGTGGGTGAGGTCAACTTTAATCCTCTAGGGTGGGTGAGGTTAACTTTAATCATCTAGGGTGGGTGAGGTCAACTTTAATCCTCTAGGGTGGATGAGGTCAACTTTAATCATCTAGGGTGGGTGAGGTCAACTTTAATCCTCTAGGGTGGATGAGGTCAACTTTAACCATCTAGGGTGGGTGTGGTCAACTTTAATCATCTAGGGTGGATGAGGTCAACTTTAATCCTCTAGGGTGGGTGAGGTCAACTTTAATCATCTAGGGTGGGTGTGGTCAACTTTAATCATCTAGGGTGGATGAGGTCAACTTTAATTCTCTAAGGTGGGTGAGGTCAACTTTAATCCTCTAGGGTGGATGAGGTCAAGTTTAATCATCTAAGGTGGATGAGGTCAACTTTAATCATCTAGGGTGGGTGAGGTCAACTTTAATCATCTAGGGTGGGTGAGGTCAACTTTAATTCTCTATGGTGGGTGAGGTCAACTTTAATCCTCTAGGATGGGTGAGGTCAACTTTAATCCTCTAAGGTGCGTGAGGTCAACTTTAATCCTCTATGGTGGGTGAAGTCAACTTTAATCCTCTAGGGTGGGTGAGGTCCAATTTCCATATCCAGATAAGTTTGTTAAGGACAGTCTTATCCTTAAAACAGTATTTGAGAAAGTAATTTTTTGGTCAATCTGTATTTGTTGGAATTTTACACTTTGAATTGTAATCAAATATAGATTAAAATTCAACAGAATGATAGAATAAGGAACAAAGAGGAAACATTTATTGAGATGTTTTGATTTTATTGGAGTATTGTTAGAATTTTTTTAAATGAATATTAGAAGAAAATGTTCTGCTACATTTGAGTTATATGTTTATTTTTCATTGGTCAGGTAGATCTCATGTGTTTTTGTCTTGTGGCATCAGTGTGTGTGTGTGTGTGTGTGTGCGTATGGCAGTGTCAGTGTTTTTATTTCCTGATTTCTTTAATTTTTGAAGATGGTAGTAGAAGGAAGATGTGTGCCTGTATGTATCAAATAAACTTTTTTTTCCCATTAAGGTAATTTAATAATAATAATTTTATGATTTTATATAATTTGGTTCATCGTCATTTATGTAACATGTCTATTCATGATGTGGGGGATCATAGCTCTCCAAAGCTTCCTATGCATTTTATTTGAAACAATGTTTGACTCTTTCTTCCTGCTCCGCAATCCAGTTACACAAACTCATTAGGTAGGTTATTCACTTTATCCCTTGTCTTCTCTTGTCTTCAGTATGACCTGTCAGTGTTAAATTTTTCAAGCCATCTTTCCTCATAAGGTTTTTTTTTTTTTTGGTTTTTACTAAGAGCTACAATGGATAATAAGTTGTGGAAAGCCATGATTGGCTATGTCCTGAAGATATATAGCATACAGAAGGAAATATGTATTATTTTTAATAATTTCACCCCAAAGCAAGGCAATAGAGCCACTAAGATTGAAGGGGTTCTTGCAATCTCTTTCTCTGATTTTACATATGAGTGTCTTTCTGTTTATCATTTTCTTTAAAATATCCTCATTGTTTATGTTTTCTAACTATGGTATTGTTTCAGAATGTGAAGGCCTGGGCCATAATGGTCAGTTATTGGATGGAGTGCCTCATGGGTGTTGTATTCTGACAGTGATGGATAACCTTTGTCTGGGTTTGGGATATAAGTCCAAAACAGCACAAATTCAGCAGAGAGCCACAAGAATTCTAAAGCGCTGATACGCTTCCACACCCAGATTAGCAACCACCTAAGACCCCACCTGTGGAGGGATGCTGAGCCAACATATGGCATTCATTCCTGTGATGTCATTCCTCCTGCTGACGATTAGAATCTAAGCTGCCACTACTTCTCTCCTAATAGGATGAATAAGAAAAAAAAATGATCCTTTTTGTTAATACTAATTTTATGTAGTAGTGTGAAAATAGAGACAACACAGAATGCAACAGTTTTCTCAGTATCCATCTGTAGAACTAGATCTCTGTCATTTAGAGACTCTCCTTTATCTGTAAAGAAATCTTCTAGCGATCAATACAATTTTGTTTTAAAATACAAACATTGTCTGATCAAGTTTGTCAGTAAACATATTCAGAAAATCATCAGACTTGTACTTTCTGACAAAATCATATATGTTTACACATATGTGAATATATGTGGGCATGTAGCCGAGTGGTTAGAATGTTAGGATTCTGACTATGAGACCTGGGTTTGAATCTCACCATGGCTGATTTGTCAAGGTTCTTCATAATACCAGCCTGGGAAGACAATCCTTGTATGTAGCATCAAATATAGGGCAAGTTAAGATATAAAATATCCAAAACATTGATCTTTCTGCAACTATACTTTCTACCAAGATCGTTTTGTCAGGCAGTACTTGTGCTTGTAAATACAAGTATTTAAGTAAATGCTCTGTTTATAATAAACAGTATTAAATAATATTCTGTATAGGATACAGGTTCGAATCCTGTCAAAGGATAAATATTTTCTATGAAAATTTCTCAGACATTCAGGCTGGTAAATGTTATTTAATACTGTTTATTATAAACAGAGCATTTAATTAAATACTTGTATCTATAAAAAAAAAAAAAATAATGTTAAACATGAAAATGTCTTAAAATAATTGTCGAACTTTGTCCATTTCATAATGTGTGACGTCATTTGTTTACATTTGATACGCCATGAGCAGATATGAATGTGCGTGAGAGATTCGTGGAAGATTGAAGTTTAAATACATTAAATTCGACCTTGCCAACCGAACGATCCTTTGTGGCTGGGCGGTAAGGCACGTCAGGTTATATGATAGTTCCATATAGGATACAGGTTCAAATCCTGTTGAAGGACAAATATTTTCTATGAAAATTTCTCGGACATTCAGGATGGTAAATGTTATTTAATACTGTTTATTATAAACAGAGCATTTACTTAAATACTTGTTAAACATAAAAATGTCTTTAAATATATATATACAAATATATATATATATATATATATATATATATATATATCAAATAAAGCCTTAAAGACATCACAAGAAAACTTGGTCATACATTTTTCCCCCCAAAAAATATGTATATATAATTTTTATTGATGGTACAAAACTTAGTAACTGCCATAAACAGGCAAAATTTATTTTTAATATTACGACACATGATAACAATTAAAAGTAAAAAAAATTAAAAACAAACTACCTAACTGGTTTTGAACCTCGCTCAATAGGGTTAAATCAAGGTTAATAAATAGGTAGACATTATCAATAAAAAGTATGGAGAGTATGTGGGAAAAAAAATTATTTAGATGGAAAAGGACAAAATCCTTCTCTTTGCAAAGAGAAGGTTTCATAGATAAAATATATATGGCCCCTCCAACATTTTTAGGTGGTAATTACAGTGGGACCCTACTCAAGACAGAAAATGAATCCACGCTGAAATTAGCAGCAGAATTGTTGTTATCAATAAGGAACTCTGCAATGGAAGACCTATATATATTGATCAGAACATCTTACGATGGATTATTAGAGTTCTGGATTTTTGTAGGCATGCGTTTCTTAATCCCAACATCTAGCCTTTGAGTCGTTCTTCCTATGTAGTGCAAACTGCAACTACATTTAAATAAATCAGGGACCTATTATGGTGATGTGGAAGAATGTCTTTCCACATTGATGCAAGGATGTGTGTGTGTGTGCGTAATAACCGGCTACTCCTTTCTAATTCCTTGTCTGCTAGGGTAGCTATCCAACCCCTGCAGATACCTGCTCAAGCACATTTGTGTTTGTTCAACATCCACAGTGCCTAACTGTGCTTTATACAGCAACTCTGCTAAGCAGACCTTAGATACCATTTCTAGGAGAGATAAAATCATGTCATGATCACCTTTTTAAACAAGACTAGTACACTCAAACCTTTGAGTCACGATGACTTGTGACTTTGTACTAGCACAACCACTCACACCCTCTGAACAGTTTCATCTACCTAAATTAATCTACAAGGTGTGGATCAACTTGTGGTATGATTTTCAGGTACTTTACAAAAATGCTACATGCTGGGATCAACTCTCCAGGCTGATAATATCAAGAAATCACCTCCCTGATAGATAGACCATGTTGAGAATTGAACCCAGGTTTTATGGTCAGTCAGCAAATATTCTAACCACTCAGCTATGCCACACACACACACACACACACACACACACACACACACACACATATACACTCACACACACTGTTCACATAAGCTTATGATTGTGTGAGCTCCAGTGAGTGAGCATGCATGTGTGTGTGTCTTCGTACGTCAATGAGTGTATGTGCTTGTATGTATGTCTGTGTAAGTATGAGTGGCATCCCAACAACATCCTACCACTTCCATAAAAACACTGATATACGCAACTATATGTAAGTCCAAAATTGAAAAACTAATCACAACAAACTCACATCAATCCAACTAAGTATATATATATATATATATATATATATATATATATATATATGTGTGTGTGTGTGTGTGTATATGTATATATATATATATATATATATATATATATATATATATATATATATATATATATATATGTAATATATTATATATATTATTATTTATATATTATATGTGTGGTACTTATTAGAAAGCGCTCAATCAATCCAACCAAATATATCTATCTATCTATATATATATATATATATTGTAGCATCAGGTGTAAATAACACTTGATGTTGAAGCTTCTCCTAAGACACTTTTGATGGAATAGCTCCAAAGCATTAATGCAATGGCAGTATGTGGTCCAAATCTCAGAGGAGTACAAAAAGATGAATACCTTTATTCATGTGTGTGTGTGCATGTGTGTGCACAGGCAAGATACCTGAAAAGTGCCAAAACAAGTGAATACTCTTGAAATAAATTTTGTGGTTTATTCTTTTCCTTTGTTTGCACTTGACCTTTCTTTGGGTATCTTTTATAATAATATTTATTGTAATCAAGATCAGGATGCTTGTCCAATTAGATTAATGTATGAGAAGACACTGAAGAGTTCTTAGTTCAACCAAGATGCACTTCCAAAATTAAATCTGATACTTGGTCAGATTTTGGGAAGTGGGTCAGAACAAATTATCTTTCAGCATCCCCTCGTATAGTGACCATCAGAATAAGGCTATTGACATTGTTCAGACTGTCATTTACTGCCATATTCACAATGTTTTGGCTGTTATATTCTCTGGCCTTCTTCAGGCGATATTTCTTGCAATTTCAAACAAAGCTTTTAACTTAGTTCATGGGGGTAGATTGTTTTAATCCCATGTGCTATGCCTTTGAATATCTATCATCTTGAATATGGCAATAAAGACCAGGACAACAGATGGAAAAAGTGTAAAGAGATACATATATATCAGCATACAAGGAAAATTTTTAACCTTAAAAAATTTCCCCCAAAATAGGGGAGCCATCTTATACTCCAGCTATAAAATGTAAACCTTAAATCCTGTGGTTCACGGTAAGTTGTTAACATACAAAATTTTTGACGGTATGCTAATCCCTGTCTTAGTAACTATCAACACAAATATTTTCTGCTGAAACAACTTAATTCACATTATTATAATAAAATAATGAAAGTCTAATATAATAAAAGTATTCTTCCCTTACATAATATGTGGTATGATTGCACAACAATAATAAAAAGCATATTCACCAAGAGAGAAATTCAAAACTATCGTCACACACTGTAAACAAAGCAAATTCTATGCAAGGTAGATGATGGTAGGAGTAATGCTAAGTGTTTATTGTGGCAGTTAATTGACAACATCTCATCTCCTTTTTTGATGATGTTGAACAAAAACTCAACTGGACGTTTGTCTCAATAAGCCATTTAAAAATCAAACAGTGGAATGAGAGGATGGTTAGCAGGGAAAGGTCATTCAGGCTACCGTAATAGCTCACTGAAAAACACAGGACACACTCATGAGGTATTGTAGAGTGTCGTAGTTAACCGACAAATATCACTCCAACCTTTTCTTCATTAGAATTTGAGGGAAAAGAAAGTATATGTTTACTGAATTTATTTGATAAATTCAATATGATTCATTATAGAATATGACTGCGAGTGGGTTGTGTATAGTGAATATAGACAGAAAACTAATTTTTAGCTTGAAAAATTGGGGGTTGTCTCATATACCCAGTCACCATGTATGCCAGCATATACACTACAATACATTATCTCAAAAATATAGACAGATATAGAATAAGGCTATGATACAAAAGATTAATGCAAGAGAGCAGCGAATGCTGGACAATTTCCTCAAGGATGAAGAAGAGATTCGAGGTGACAGAGATGTTGTTCTACAGAAGGATGCTGAGGATTTGGTGGCCTGACCGTGTGAGCAATGATAATGTCTTGGAGAGGATGCAAACAATGAATAGGCTCATGCTTAATATCAGGAAGAGGCAGCTGAAGTTTCTGGGACACATAATGAGGAAGGAAGACTTTGGGAATCTGATGCTCACAGGTCGAATAGAGGGAAAGAGACAGGAAAGCAGTGCATGACATTCCTGAAAGGCTTGAGCAGGTGGATGGCAGAATGTGGTCTGGGGGAGGGATCAAAGGGAAGGAACTTGTTGAGAGCTGCAAGGGATAGAGGGAGGTGGTGAGTCATGATTGCCTACGTCCTGAAAGGATTTTGGTACATAAAAAGAAGAAGTCTAGTTAATTTTTCTAACTAAGCCTTTTGAGCATGTCCCCTAGGGTCTGACACCCTGCATCTCTTTATGAGAGGGTGTAGTGAAGGAGCATTATTGCCAGGTGTTGATAGAATTTTATTTTTCCAAGTTCAAAGGATGACGCAGTCAAGGTGACTTGTGTGTCATATCTCAATAACACTCTCAGTTGAAGACTGAACAGACTGGGTTATCTGACTTGAAGTTATTTTTGATTGGGTTCCACCTGTAATGTTATGCACTGCTTTTATCAAAAAATGTCAGCATATTGTGCACATTTGATTGTAAAGGTTGGTATACCCTTACCAAATTGGGTGGGTGTCATGATGGGTATATTGGACTACATATATTTGTACCCCAGTGTTTCTTTGTTGGCATTCTTCATTCTCACTTAATAATAATAATAATAATAATAATAATAATAATAATAATAATAATAATAATAATAATAATAATAAAATTAATTATCTAAGAGAGCCCCTTTTTACCTTCCATCAATATGGCTGATGCTCACTGTCAGGAGAATGACTCATTGTGACATGAAGTAGAAAGATTTTATTGAAACAATTACTAAGTCTGCAGCCAGGAAAGTTGGTTCTTTGCATCAGACATTTTTTCTTGCCAGAATCTGTTTTACCTATAAATAAATCTACCATTCCTCCAGACTTTGAATATTGCTGCCAGATTTGGTCTGGTGCTCCTGCTATACATTTAGAGATTCTTGATAAAATCTAAAGAAGAATCAGCAATGTTATTAGTCCTGACATCATGGTTTTAGTCACTTGCCCATCACTGTAACATAGCTTCACTGTGCCTTTTCCGTAGATATTTTCATGGCAATTCTTCTGATGAACTTTCCTTTATAGTACCTAGACTTTATGAATTCAAGTGCAGTACTAGATTGGCAGCAATGTCTCATCATTTTAAAGTTGAAATGGCTTAAAGTAACATTAAGGTCAATGCTAAAAGTTTCTTTTATCGCATGTTTTGTTTTTTGAACTCTTCCAGCTTCTTGCTTCCCAGTTGACCTTAAAAATTTAAATGAAATGTCAATCATTCACTCCTGTCTTCTTAATTCTCACTCTTTTATTGTTCTATCTTCTTAATAGTGTTCTTTTTTTTTCTTGTATTCTCTCACATTCAGTAACCCTTTGCATCTTAGTAGCTTTATTGCCTTCCTTGGGGTTAAACGAATAAAAACAAAAATACTTTGGTAGTTTTATATCCAGCCTGACCAATCAAACAAGCAAGCCTGATTTGATAGTCTTAAACAAGAAAAAGTGAAAAAATGATAATGGTAATAGATGCTTTTTCCTTATAAGGAAACATTTGGTATTGATTGACTGAGCAGCTAGTACAATTTTTCAGGAAATATAGTTTTCTCAAGTCTAGTGTGATGCGGTTTCCTTATTAACGTTTTACTTGAAGTATTGTGGAAAGTCGTAATCTTGATTATGTCAATTTTACATCATTATGTTTATTATGCTTATATCATTATTTTATCTTTGGGTTACATGTGATATCCATTTTAGTTGTTGCTGCTCATTTTTCTTTTATATAAGCACTTTTCATTTACTTTATATATAATAGTATGTGTCTGTGTTGTGTCTTGTGAATAGGTGTATATGTAGAATGTTGTCATTATTTCTCCATTTTTTTCATTTTTCTTGTCACTTTATACTCTCTCTTTATTAGTTTTCTCTCTCTTTATTGGTTTTATACTTTTTCTCTCTCTTCCAGTTGTAGCAATTTTGATATCCGTTTTTTCAAACATTCACTGTTCTTGTTAATTCTTCAGCTTTCTAGGGCTTCCTTGATTTTGGAAAATTGTATTTCATTTTTTATGTAAATAATTTCTTTTTATTAAAATATATATATAATAAAAATAAAATTTTAAGTTAGGCTATATATATGTATAAAAGTGCTGACTATCAGGGATAGAGTGTATATAAATATAATTTTTTTTTTAGTCTATTTATCCCAAGCAAGGGAATAATGTCACTAAGATGCAAGGTGCAAGGAATGGAAGAAATGAAAAGATTTTAAAAGGAACTGGAGACCCACTACTAAACACAAAACAATGAATAAGTTTCTTCTATTGTTCAAAAATCTGAAGAGGAGTGTAAATTGGATAATAGGCAAATCTATCTAATCCTATACCTAAGTGTCCACTCTATGACTTTACTGATTGTATAAAACATCTATTTAACAATAAAAGAGAAATTAAATTTTACAGGAAATATCTTAAATTTAGATGGAACTTGTGGGTAAAGTTAAACAAACCTTTTGGGTAAAATTAAGCAGACCTTGTGGGTAAAGTTAAAAAGACCCTGTAGGTAAAGTTAAACAAACCTTTTGGGTAAAGTTAATCAGACCTTGTGGGTAAATTTAAACAGACCTTGTGGGTAAAGTTAAATAAAACCTTCTAGGTAAAGTTAAAATTCAAGCTGATCAGATAAAAAGCAATATAAATTGCAAAGTAATGTAATAAATGTCTTGAAAGTTTTTATCGTAAAATCTATTACCTTGATGCAAGAAATAAACATTGGAAAAATGAGATGGAAATCTTTATTGAAATAAAACTGATATTATTTTCCTTCCTACCTCAGAATGATTGTGTGTGTGTGTGTGTATGTGTGCATATATTCTCATATACCAATATATATTTATTTAAGATTCAAAACATCTTTGTTTATTACTGGTTTTCCTTGCTTTCTTCTGGTTTTGATTTTTTCCATTTATTTATTTTTTGTTTTTTGAATAAATCAACTGAATTCTTGGACAATCCATCAGAATCAGATAAAGATCCAATCTATTCAAATTTAAAGATAAGTTGATTTGAGAGAGAATGTGGATAAAGAAAAACTTTGAGAAGAATGTAGTCGAAAAACCAAAAGACAAAGCAAAAGTTATTGGAGATTAGAATAGAACAGTATTTTCTTGGAATTAAAATTAAATCCCTAGTTTTATTTTTTTTTCTTTGTGTGTGTGTGCTTGTGTGTGTGTTTTGCTTTTAATAATTTTCTTCTGCACTCTTAGTAAATGTGCATACTGGACTTCATCTTTTCACAACAATATTGGATATTCATGATTCTGTTAGAAATATTTACTTAGTTTTTATTTCTTTCATTATTTTTCTTTTGTTTTGATACATTTCTTATTTTATTTTTTGCCTTTATTCTTTCCCTTTGAATGATTTTTGTTTTGTTTTTTTTCTTCTTTTTCTTCTTCTGTTATTTTCTTTCTCTGTCTTTTTCAATCTTTTTTCTTTTCATTGCTTTTTTTTTTACTATCTTTCATTTTCTTATTTGTTTACTTTGTTTTTCTTTATTTCTATCTTACTTTCTATTTTTATTCAAATTTCTTCACTCTTCTTGTCACTTAATCATTTTTTTTGTTGTTCTTTCCTTTTGTTTTTATTTCACTCTTTCTTTTATTATGGAATTTATTTTCCCTTTCCCTTCCTTTCTTTTTCTTTTTCATGCTTTTTTCTTTTCTCCCTTTTTCTCCTTCCCTTTTGTTTTCTCTTTTCCTTTTTTTTTTCTGTTGTTCTTTCCTTTTGTTTTATTTCACTCTTTCTTTTATTATGGAATTTATTTTCACTTTCCCTTTCTTTCTTTTTCTCTTTCATGCTTTTTTTCTTTTCTTCCTTTTTATCCTTCCCTTTTGTTTTCTCTTTTCCTTTTTTTTTTTCTTTTCTTTGTTTCAGCTCTGATTCCATCATTCTTTTTTCAATCAAGAACATGAATTTTTTCATGTGGAAATCAAAATAACAGATTCTTAGATGCACCTGACAAAAAAAAAATGGAATATTTTTTTTAACATTTCACATTATTTATAGATTTTATTTAAATCTAAACTAAAAACCAAAAATATTTTTTTTCTCTAATTTGAATAATATTTTTACTTGAATATACGCATTCCATGATTGTGAATAATGGCTGTTCACACCCTCAATCCAACGGATGAAGCATTAGAAGCTTGTATCATTATTTCCATTTCAAATGCCACATACACAGGGTCGACTCCGCCTCATTCCCTCCATATTCCATCATTAAGAAGGAAGTTCCACTCCGACAGGTTCTTCCTGAGAACTGCTACTTTGTAGAAAATACTCCTGAAAGGATGCTACCCTGATCAGTACTATCTTAACATCTCCAAGTCTAGGGTTTATCCTATATATTCTCATAATTTGAACTTAACTGTCATCCATACAACAACTCACTATCCTCTACCCAGAGTGGCTCTTGCGCCTTGTATTGGGTGAATGTTTTTTTGGTAAACATGGGCCTTCATGCTTGTAAAAAAAAGATGGTATGTTGAAAGAACACTTTTTCCCATGACACTGTTGTTATTTAAATACCTTCGCTTTTTGGCAATGTTTATTGTTTTAAACTTTGAACCCAGCATTCCTGGACAATTTTCACCGTTCTGCTTGAGTTTCTGAATTAAAATTCACAAATAATTGGTATGAAATGTTTCACAGTAGATATAAAAATACTTACAAGTGTTTACCCATCGGTCAACTGGTAGGCATTAAGTCATTTTTCTCTACCACTGTTCAACTCGTGGCTGGGTATTATGTCATTTTTCTCTACCACCAGTTAAGTGATTGCCAGGGCTCAAAGGGTTAAAAAGGAGTGATTAAAATTGTAATAAAATCCAAGATATGAAAATGAATTTATACATTTTCTTTGTTCTTGAGAATTTACAACAAAAGTAATAAATACTATTGATTTACTATATTGTTTATTGGAATGGTTGACAAAATATCAGCTAATTGCCAATTGATTTGAACTTTATAATATGGCAAATAATAAGGATTTCCTTATAATTGGTTCACATATTTTAATAATTTAGTAAATGTTTATAAAGTTATGAATAAAAAATTGTTTTCTTATTTATTTCTTTATAAATTGGTAAATGATAAATATTGCATCGCATCAGTTTAATCCTTTAAATATAAAATTATTCTTTTAAATAAACAGTCTAATAAAAAATGTATAATATTTTTGTTGTAAATTCTCAAGAACAAAAAAACATGTATAAATTTACTTTATATTATATGTTTAGGTTTTATTACAATCCTAATCATAAACACAATTAAACATTGAAGAAGAGTGAATTTAATTACAAGTGGTGTCATGTGAAAAAGAATTCTTTTGATACTCCAGATTTTTGGAGGCACGAATATCCATGTTTGCCATTTTTTTATTTGCCATTTTTCTTCAGTTATTTTGTTAAAACATAAAAAAATATATGTCTTACATTCTTTTCTTTCTATTTCTATGGTGGCACTATTTATACCTCCCTCAATCTACACTGGATTTTATTTATCATAACTGACAATAGTCACAGCAGCTATTCTAATTGAATTAAGAATAATTGGGGAAGGAATTAAATGTTCATGTTTTTAATTTCTCAATGTCTATATTTGGGTATATCTTTGGTAAAACTAGAAAATCAGGATGAGACAGGGAAGACTAGATTCACGACTTTCACATATATGCTGAATCTATCATAAAAATTCAGCATGTGGAATTAATTAATATTGAACACTTAAAATACCATTGTGTATGGATTAGTTAGAACACTTTCAATATGGGAGATAAGGAAACTGAGTATAGAATAGGCAGCATCTGAAGTAGTTTTGTCCAATACCACAAGATGCTTCTTTTTTTCTATATGTTGTGTCCCTTCAGGACATGGGAGATTATGGATCGCCACAATTTCCTGTCCTTTTCTGCTCTTAGTAATTTTTTTTGGGGGGGGGGTCCGGGGGGTCGGGGGGGTCCCGGGGGGATCCCTCCTAATCCCAGTTCCCCTCTCCATTTACAGAAGCTTGTTATGTATGGAGTGCGATGCATAAATTGTCGCATAAATTATTCAAAAATGGAAATAACACTGATATCTTATTTTAAAAGGTATATTTAACAAAATTACACAAAGACATCTTTAAATACTAAAGAATAAATTTATTCAATAAAATTTTCACTGTCTTCAACCAGAGCCTCCAGAGTATGTTGGAATCTTCTGCAACTCTTCTGGATAGCTTCCTTATTTAATTTGGTAAAAGCTGGCATAATCCTTGCCTTCAGTTCATCTTTGGTATTACAAGGAGTTTTGTTGATCTCTCACTCAACTGTCCCCCACACATAATAATCAAAGGGGTTGCAGTCTTGGGAGTTAAGTGGCCAGATGTAAGGGGTGAAGTGGTTGTAGAAATTGTCTGCTAGTCATGACTGGGTTCTCCTGTTTGTGTGTAATGGTGCAGAGTCCAGACATAGGATCTTCCTACCCTTTTGACCCAGGGCAGTCTTAGCTCTTCAAATCACTTGATGTAGGCATCCATGTTGTGTTTGAGGCCCGGTGGGAAAATGAATGGAGGCATAATGTTATCATTACTAGTGATCACTCCAAACACCATGATTTTGACTGGGTATATCATCCAACTCTTTCTGAATCCTCTGCCTTGTCTGCAGATTAACTCCCAAACATTCTGAAATGTTCATATTGGAGCTTCCAGCATGAATGCCAAGCAGTACAACAAGCCATTTCCAGATTTCTGTACTTTTCTGTACTTTTTATTTTCTCTAAAACATTATCATTGCTCACATGGTTGGTTTATGGTATTCTCAGCATCCTTTTGTTGAGCTACATTACTTTTGCACCATATCTCTTCTATATTTATTATGTTTTTGTCTAGCATTCACAGCCATATAGGACTAATAATAGTTCACTGCACTTTTCTTTGTTTCTAACAAAATTTTCCTGTTTCTTAATATTTTGCTTAGTTTTCAGAAGGCATCTTTGCTATCCCAATGTGCTTTTGGATTTTGGTATTGCATTTTCCATCCCCTGTTAAAACACTTCCTAGATATTTAAATTTTTCTTTTGATTTTCGTATCTCCAGCCAAAATATTAAGAACTCATATTTTTAAATAGACTTGTCAGATGTAGACTCCCACATGGATATTATGAATGGTGTTCAACTCATCCAGAGATGTCTAAATTATCAGCTAAACACAACTGTTTTCTTAGATTAAAAGTTAGAAATGGCTTCAAGCAAATGAATCCTCTTGGTTTTAGATAAGACAATTCTTCTTCAGGTCTTGTAGACTGGCACGGCAGAATCACAAAGAATTTTAGCAAATAACAAAAAAAAACACTTCACTTGAAGATTTCCATGAGCAGAAATGACAGAAATAAATAGCACATGTAACTAGAATGGAAAATAAGGATATAATCAAAATGTTTACTCTACACATTATCTTAAACTAAAAGTTAGCAAGGAAACTCTTAACGATACTAGAAAGAATAATAACAGCAGAATTGAGTATTTTATTTTTCGGATAAACTTTTTCAGAGGAAGGGTTTAAAAATTTCAACCGACAGTAATGTTTACTGTGCAGTCAATGAATGTCTAAAATGTATCCTGTTCTCACCATTACTATTATTCCTGCAGTTATTTCCCTAAAATTATTTATTAGTTTCCAAAGTTTCGTCAGTAATTTTATATCTCACTCCCTTGATATTTGTTGCAGCATACCTACGGGCAATAATGGTTATGTCCCTATTCACATAAATACAGTAGTAAATACTGTATGTTGGTCTGCAGTTGGAGATTCATTGTGGAATTCACTTGACTCACTTCTAGCAGTTGACTATTTCTTCTACACACTGCTGGCGAATCTTATGTGTGTTGTTCGTATACTAAATATTATTGTTCTTTAGCAACATTCACGTGATTATTCTATTCAGTAACCCTCCCTAGGTTACAACAATATTAATATGTACTAAATTTAATTTAGTTTGTCCAAAGGTAAAAAATACAACACACAACTCTAAAAATTGCCTGTGTGAGAAACTTGCTAACTACTGTTCAATGTTAATGAACCTTTAGTGTGGCAAAAGGCTGCAAATGAAGAGCACTCAGTGAGGACAGATTTTATTTCAGTGGTGAGATGAGTTTGTTTCCTCGCAAGGTATTTTTGATATTTACTCATTTTAATCCAGCACAAGTCTACAAGAGTGGAGAACATAGTGAGGGTCAAACTCACATTGAAAATTTTTTATCCCATTAAGTCATTTTATGATTGTATCATGAGATCATTAATTTGGTTAGACAAAAGTTAAGAAAAAAATCCAAAATAATTTTTTTAAATTATCCAAAATTTATTAATACATTAAAAAAAATAAAAAGTTGACCAAAAATGTCTTATCAGAAACCTTATTATCTGTCTATATTTCTGAGATGAGGTATTATGTACATTATTTAAATTATTCGGACTATTGTCCTCATCTTTGTTGCCATATTTATTACAATGTTTTGGATGTTGTACACTCTGGCCTTCTTCAGGTGGTTGAAATCTCGAACTGAACTCTTTATTTTACTCACTGGGGTAGACTGTTCTAGTTCCATGTGCCATGTTTAATGGATGTCAGTTATCTCATGTTAATTCCTCATTCCAAGTTCTCCACTGTCTTAACCGGGTATTGAACTCACACTCTTTGGGTCCGGTCACTGGATCTAACCAACGCTAATCCAGTGACAGGACCCAAAGAGTGTGAGTTCAACAAGGCAGTGGAGAACTTGGAGAGGGAAATTAACAGGAGATAACTGATAACTGACATCCATTAAACATGGCAGGTGGAACTAGAACAGTCTACCCCAGTGAGTAAAATAAAGGGTTCAGTTCGACATTCCAACCACCTAAAGAAGGCTGAAGTGTCCAATGGCCAAAATGTTGTAATAAATATGGTGACAAAGATGAAGACAATAGTCCGAATAATATAAATAGTGTACAGAAACCACATGTCTACAAGAGTGGAGCACATAGTGAGAATCAAACGCACCCTGTATTAATATTTTAGATCCATCATTATATTATCCTGTAGTGAGATAAAAGTTAAGGAAGAATTAAATTTAAACTAAATGTGCCAAAATAATTTTTAAGAAAAGAAAAAGATAAACAAACTTTTTGTGATGGATTAAAAATTAAATATCCCAGGCTGTTGGTATGAACAAAAATGAATAAAAATAAAAGATATATATATAAGTATATTTTAACACATAATGAAACAGCTTTTGTTTATTTACTGTCTGTGAGCAGGAAGAATTTATTTGAATTTGTTATTGACAAGCGTATGGTTGCAAGAAAGAAATACGACAACAGCAGAAATAGATTTACATGATTTATTTCAATAGGAACGTCTGGGTTTGGGACAGCTACCTTGTGGTATAGTTCATAAGCCGGCTGCCGATCTGGGTTGATCTCTAATAGTAGTTCTCACTGGTTGGCGTGGCGCTCCTCCTGCTGACTGCCCAGACTGAATGTGACAGATCTCTTCCCTGGCCTCCTGTTGACTGCGAGTACTTACCTGTGTAACCCCTTTTATGGCATTTTTTATGGCATAACAGGCTCGAAAAACAACACGAATATAATTAAGAGGGAAGCATTTTTATTGGTCAAAAAATAGAAACACTTTAAAATATTATTTTATTTTTCAACCAGAACTCGTGCGTCGGGCCTATGCGCAAACGATGATAATGGTCATTTTGTGACGGGGCCTTGTCCCGTTCACATCCAGCTCTCGCTCTTGAGTATGTCAGTTTATTTGCCCGCAAATCAGCTGAGATATGTCTTAATTTATTTTATAACAAATTGAAACCATGAATTCCACATGCGTGTCAGCTTGACACCATGTTTAATTCAGATGTGCTGTACTTGTCTTTCAAACAAGGGAAGTAGCTCAATTGTATTTTGAGTTATCGTCCTTTATAGAAGTAAATCAGCTTCCCCTAACAAAAACAATTTGAGCAAAAATGGATTAATGGATTAATGATGTAGGCCACCATTGATGATGGAAATCATTCCAGAAGTGAAACTAATTTGGACCATAATAATGCATTCTTAATATTTAATCATTTGAACCCAACATAAATCTGCAAAAGAGGAGAGTAGAGTGGGAATCAAACTCACTTTAATATTAATTAACTCTAAGGTAGGTCATTATATTATTTTATAGAGAGAAAATCTCTTACTGAGACAAAATTTGAGAATAAAGAATTACTTAAAAAAAAAAGAAGATAATTCAAAATGTACTAATGGATTAGAAAAATAAAAAGTTAACCAAAAATGTCTTATCAGAAACCCCAAATGAACAAACCGTTTCCTGTAAACAGAAAATATTCTATAAGAATTATTTTTACTTTGGAAATGATATCTGCTAAAGTAGGTTTTGGACTTTGTTTGATGCTCTGTGAATTTTAATGAGTCATTCAGTGCATTCATCTTTATATATTTACAAGCATGGTTAATTACATCTCATTATTTTTTGACAAAATTGTGTTTTGTGTGTAAGCAAGAAAAGAAAAAAAAACAAACTTTCATATTAGTTTGAATTTACTTGTTGATGCATGCCAGGATAAAAGTATAATCTATTTACTAAGATTTGCCATGTCTGGCATGAGGCCACTAGCTGCCAAATTTTCTTCAGCAATCATGTTTTTAATGTGAAATATAGTCATCCACAGATTGTTTTGCTAAATCACGACTCATCAGTGTGGCTAGATATTCGGTCACTTCAAGCCTGGACCAAAACCTAACTGATTTGGCATCAGTCAGAGATTCTAACCCCTAGACTATCAGTGCCTGGCAGAGAGAAAGGAGAATTTTTGCGTATTTATTTTTCATAAACACACCAGTGACCTAAATAATTCATTCGGTTACATTATTAGCAGTAATAGTCACTGTTTACAAATTCCTGCATTCTTGCATATATATATATATATATATATATATATATATATAGAGAGAGAGAGAGAGAGAGAGAGAGAGAGAGAGAGACAGACAGACAGCCTGTTTTGCTGTATCATAGCTCATTAATGTGGCTAGATATCCAATTGCTTCCAGCCGGGATCAAAACTCAACTGATTTAGCATCAATCAGACACTCTACTCCTAAGTCTGGTTAAACAATTTAAACATGTTGTAATTGTTTATTTTCAATAAGATCCTTTTGTAATCACGTATAAGCTTTGTTGTTTCATGATTAAAGAGAGAAACAAAGGTAATGTGGTTGTATTTATTCATTCTTATTTTTCCGAGTACTTTCAATATATTCCGGTATCATTTTCAGGGTTATGATGGAAAAGACAAATAGTTGTGTATATATATTTATAGGCAGTAAAAGCAAAAAAAAAAAATCTATTACTTCTAGTGCCATGATGTGCAGGTGGTATAATGGCATAGAATGAGAAATCGGAGAACCAAGTTCAAATTTGCATTGGTTCCGTTACCATAAACTTACATACAAATACTCTTGGAAAAAGTATGAATCAATCTCTTCTCCTCAACTATGATTCCTTTCCTACAAAAATGATTTTTATTCTCGAAAAAAACTCTTAATGCAATATTCCCTTTCAAAAAAATAAAAGCATTATTCTTACAATCAAAAATATGTTTTGACTTTAAAGAACCCACAATGGGTCGATAAACCATAAAAAACAAATCAATCAATAAATATTTCTATTGCCAATCTTGACAGAGATTAGTGAATCATCATTGCAATTTATATTTCTTATATGTTGCTATGAAAATAAGATTGTACATTATAATCTGTGTTAACACATATTAGTATGATGTGTTCTATAGACATGACTATATGGTTGTGTTATATGCACTTGAGAAAGATTTTATTTGTTACTTTTGCGTCTCACCTATCCTTTTCCCATTTGCATAATAATAATAATAATAATGATAATTATAATAATAATAATAATATAATCACATAAATAATATAAAAATATTCAAAGAATCCGTGTTTTCATTGGTTAAGAGAGAAATGCACATGTTGGCAAATGCATTTTTTCTTTTTAATTTCGAAAATAAATAATTTAAAAATCTATTATTGTTTGAAATCCATCAGGTACCATAGGTTGTAAGATAATTGAATTGAAAGGTGTTAAAGACAATGTTTTGCTTCCTTTTCAATTCATTATCAAGGGAACAAGATTCTAATTGTTCGAAATTGTTGGAATTTCATTGATGAAGCATTGCCATTATTATTAATTTTTAAATTGTCTTTTGTTTTATTTTTTATTGTTTGTTTACACCAAATAGTAGTAACAAATATAATAGATTCAAATTATTTTTCTAGAATGGTATCATTATTAATTATTTTAATGATTTTACCCCAAGCAAAGCAATTGTTGTAACTTAGGGAAGGTTACTCAATAGGATAATCAAACAAAGGTTGGTAATGAACGATAATACTTATGACAAGAACAACACATATAAGATTTGTCAGCAGTTCATAGTAGTAGTAGTCAACTGAATTCCACAATGAATCTCCAACTGGAGACCAACATACAGTATTTACTACTGTATTTATGTGAATGAGGACATACCCATTATTGTCTGTAGGTATGCTACAACAGTAATAAAGCCACTAAGATGTAAATTAAATATTGAAATTGAAAAAAATATTAGAATGAAAAATATTAATAATATTAAAAATGAAAAAAAGCACTATTAAGGAGAGAGAACAGTAAAAGAACAATAATTAAAAAACAGTAGATAATGATTGACATTGCATTTATATTTTTG
Source organism: Acanthosepion lycidas (assembly GCA_963932145.1). Lineage (NCBI taxonomy): Eukaryota > Metazoa > Mollusca > Cephalopoda > Sepiida > Sepiidae > Acanthosepion > Acanthosepion lycidas. The sequence goes on from OZ010593.1 coordinate 23,717,577, forward strand.
AAGATCAAAGTTGAGTGGAACAGAAGATAGTTCCACAAGTGAGAATTGTGAGAGAATGAACTGTTAACATAGAATTTAAGGACAAATCTAAATTATGAAACCTTGCCGCCAGTTTAGTACTGCACTTAAATTCATAAAGTCTAAGTAAAGTGAGAGTAAAGTTCCTCTCAACAATTACTATGACAGTATTTGTAGAAAAGACATCTGAAAGCTAGATTTCAGCAGTGGGACAAGATACTAGATCAAGACCAATAACATTACAGATTCTTTGGATTTTATCAAAAATCTCTAAATATATAGCACGATCACCAGAGCACATGTGGAAGCAATATTCAAAGCAATGACAAATCTTAGATTTATAAATATGTAAGACAGATTCTGGTGAGAAAAAATGTCCAACATGACACAGGGACTCAACCTATCAATTGATTCAATATAGTCTTTCCACTTCATGTCACTGGAAAATGTTAGTCCAAGAAGGTTAGCATCAGACATACAGTTGGAAGGTAAAAGGGTTCTCTCAGACCTTTAAAAGAGAGCAGTTTCATTTTAGAGGCATTAAAATTAACAATCCCTTCTTTGCACCACTTAATAACAAAAAGTAGATCATTTTTAGATCAGCAGCCAATTTGACCTCATCAAACTGCTTTTACTATTAAAACAGAAATAAATAGTTACTAATTTTTCATGAATTTTTCCATTAATTTATTTTTCTTGATTGTTTACTCATTGTAGTCATAATCCGAGTAAAAGATTTAACTGATCCAATTTTTTAATATGAAATATTATCATTATTACTAATTTTTTTTACAAGTTTTTCTTTTATTCTTTGTTGCTTCTTCTAAAAAATTAGTAGTAATAGACATCTTCTATGTGCCGAGTCTCTTTGGGATGTTAGCAATCATTGTTCTCCACAATTTCCAGTCCTTTGTAGCTCTTAATAAATATTGTCTTTTTGTTATCTGTTTTATTTGTTTTCTGTTGCTTTAAGTCTCTTCTTCATTTTTGAAGAGATTGTCTAACATTCACTGCCATATAGGAGGACTGATATTATGTAAGAGTTCAGTCCTCTTTTCTTTGTTTCTAATGAAATTTTCTTGTTTCTTAATACTTTGCTTAACTTTTGGAAAGCATCTGTCGTTATCCCACTGCACCTTCTGATTTCAGTCTTGCACTATTCATTCACTGTTAAAACACTTTCCAGACATTTAAATTGTGCGAGTTTAATTTTGGTGTCTCCAATTTGTAATTTGATTGTTCGGCTGTTCCTTTTGCTGACACCTATACATACTGTCTTTTTAAAATTTATGTTTAGTCCTTTCTTCTCTCTTTCCTTTAATATCATCTGTAGGAATTTTTATCATTTCCTTTCTGTATCTATTATCAACACTGTGTCATCTGGATATCTTATGTTAAGATTTTGACCACCAATAATGAATTCTGGTAGGACTTTTAATTCTCTCAAAATTGCCTCACTGTACAGGTTGAATAAGTCTGGTGAGAAGACACATCCTTGTCTTACACCCCTGTCTATTTTTGTATATTTACTGAATTCATTTTCTATCCATATGCAAGTGATTTGCTGCCAGTATAGGTTCTAGATTATTCTAACTTCCTTTCAAAATATGTCAAGGTTACCTGGCAGGTTTGATAGTTCTTTGTGACAGACTTTTATCAAATGCTTTTGCATAATCTATAAAACAAAGGTATACACAGTTTTAGACTTACTAGTATTGAATTATTTAGATTTCTGATATGAATTATTGTTAGTATAATCGATTTTTCAAAAATTTTTCTTCCTTTTTATTTGTTGTATAGGAAGGAAATGAGTAACTACCAACACCATCAATATTCATCAATATTCTATTTGTATTTTATTTGGACAGATTCTTCCCAAGAACTGATACATTCTAGAAAAGACTCCCAAGAGCATATTTCTCCAATCACTATAATCTTAACCTCTTCAAGTCTTAGATCAACCATTATCTATCCTCCATATCCTCATAATCTGAACTTATTACCTTCTTTTATATTCATACAACTGCCTCATTCAGTAATCATCTGTTTTGAGTGACTCTTGGGCTTTGTATGTGTCATATAGGAAGAAAATGAGTAACTACCATCACCAACGTTCTAATGTGACACTCTTGACTTATGAATATATGTTTTCTGCCAGGTGTATAAATACTGGTGTCAGGCTAGTGACTGAAGTGATTATTGAGTGATGATTGAATGGAAATATCCAGTCAAATTAGTGTGAATTATTGTGTGTCGATGATTTGGGTTTTGAATTAGGATTTACCGGATGTTAAGCTGAGCCGAGCTACTAACAAGGTATTCACTGAAAAGCTTAATTATCTTTGGTTGACTTTTACTTTGAAGTCTTAAGTTATACTTAATTATCAATGGCCATCATATGTCACAAAATTATATCTGTAACATTTTTATAGCTATAAGTTTGTTGAAATGTATGACAAGAGAGTGTTGAGTTTGGGGGAAACACCCAACTGATTTCTTTCTCAAGAACCCTGGGGCTAATAGGCACAGAGGGGAAAGAGATAGGAGGTGACAAAATAACACTCAGAAACCACAGTAACTTTAGGAACAAAATAGCCACAGAACTAACTTCACAAAACATTGAGTCATGCCAACTTCTCAATGTTGACTGATGGTTTTCCCGTTGCTTTTATTAGCTTGGGGCATCTTACAAAAACCCGGATCTTGAGCAGTTCCAGAGAGGCCTGATATAGACATGCCAAGCTGTTCCACTGCTAATGGGGAAAATCTGGATATAAATGGAGTTGACAGACATGTCCACATATAATTTGGAGCCTCTTTTGTGTCTATACTGATACGCATTCACCACAAACTTACAATAACATAATCTTAATCTGTTATTTACAAAGAATATCTTAGTTCTGGAGTAAGGTGACAGGTATGTGGCTCCCAATGAGGATTGAAGGATAAATTACTATTTGATCCAGTGTGCTTTACTACTCAACTACAGAGAGCATCACATCTCTACAATGCTCTAATTTCTTATCACTAGTAAATATTATTTTACTGAGTGCACATGCTTGAGTAAATATCTCTGTTTCTTTACAAATAGTATAACTAATAGTTATACTATTTGTAAAGAAACAGAGATATTTACTCAAGCATCTCTGTTTCTTTACAAATAGTATAACTAATAGTTATACTATTTGTAAAGAAACAGAGATATTTACTCAAGCATGTGCACTCAGTAAAATACCAGTTGAGATCATCAAAAGTCATATTAAAAAATGTCCCCTTCAGCAGGAAACAAACCCTTTTTTTTCAGGGTAACCATGTTTTAGTTATCTAAGTAATTACAATTTTGGCCACAGGGGTCTACAAATGATGACAAGTTCTCAGTCACCATTTATAACAATTATACATCTTTTGTAAGGGCTTTTTGCTAACTTTTCTTGTCCAAAATGTAAACAAAGTAATTTAAAAGATTACTAAATTTTTTTTTTCTTTTAAATGAATAGGGATGTCTCTGTAAATATGTGTACCAATGACAATAATAATAATAATAAGGAAATATTGTATGATTGCTTAAATTACTTTGTTTACATTTTAGGTACAAAAATATTTTACATACACACACACACACACAAACACACAGATGCACAAATATATATATATATATATATATATATATATATATATATAGATATAGATATAGATATAAATATAAATAGATAAAAATAAAGAACAGTAAGATATATAATCCGTTGTTTTTATAGATATTTTTATTTTTACAAAATAGTGCTCAATGTAAATTTACAGAGCATTAATATTATAAATTAATTGATTTAAAATATGTAAAAAAAGCTTCGAATTTAATTTTGTAATTAAATTAAAGACATTAGTTCCATTTCATCCTCAAGTGAATTTTGGAGTAACTTATTTTTAAAATTACTGGGTTTTAAAGACACTGCAAAAATTCATAATTCACATTTCCAAGGATTTTGCAAAATTAAAATTCGAAGTTTTAGCTTCCATTTTTGAAACATGGTTAGAACTGCGTAGCGAAAAAACCATATTTTAAATCAATTAATTTATAATATATATATATAAAGTGAAAAGAGGAGAAAATATTTTTAGCTAATGCATTTTTTTTTTCAAACAAAACAATTAAATCCATTGCCTCATGATTTTTTAAGATATACACCACATACATCCATTTCATACCATAACAATCTAACAATATTCAATTAAAAAAATTCTTGATTATCACTGAATTACTTTTTGCCAGACTTTGAATTATGACACTTTGTGTCCTCCATATGTTTTGACCAATCTTTCAACCACCTGGTGGACATTCATAAACATTCTCAAATTTAAAAAACCTTGATAAACCAGTGACATCCTTGCTTTTGAATTTCACTTTCAACAATAAATCCTGCATTGCCTTGATAAAGTCCCTCTGAGGACAAAATATATCACCTGAGAATATTTTTTTTTCCTCTTGTCTTTTTATTCATTTTGTTCCACTACAGATACATTCTATCTGAAAATAATTTACACACACACACATGGATGTAAACTATGTATAAATGGTCCAAATCTTGTGTCTGTCCATGCAGTTTTGACTATACTTTTAGCCATTATCAAGGATGATTTTATTTCTACATTTAACTGAATGTATGGATTGTTTTATTTTCCAAACACAGTCAGCATATCGTGGGCATGTTCATAGTTGATATTATTGAGTGTTAACTTTTTTATTTTTTATTTTTAATGCTTCTACTATTTTTAGCCCTTTTTTTACATGTAGATGAAACTATTATATTTGTATTGTTAGTGAGTATGTTAGAGATTTTGAGACATTTCCTATATAATTTAAGTGACACAAGAAAAAAAAAAAAAAATTAACCGTAGAACCTTTTCAATTGTTTTTGATGAAAATTACATAATATATATATATATATATATATATATAATGTAATTTTATATACATATTTTTTTTTCACCATTGGTAGCACAATTCCAAGTTTCATGGACATTGCAATTGTTGGGTGCTGATCAAAAATACTTAAATATTGATATTTATATATATACTCTACTGTAATAATAGTGGAGCAGTTCATTTATTTATGGCGGGAATGGGTAATAAAAATAAATAATAATAATTATAATAATATATACATGTGTGCGTGTGTCTGTGAGTGGTGGCTGGCCACTCATACCTGAGTAAACTGGTCTACTAAGGCAGCCACCCAGTCTCTGTTTCAGAGGTCTTCTCAGTCACGTTTGCATTTGTTCAATACCCACAAAGCCCACCTGTGATTTATACTGCAACAATGTTGAGCTGACCTTAGTTAGAATTTCTGGGAAATCTGGTTCATCTACCACCTCAACAAATACAGGCAAATCCTCAGCCAAGATGACTTGCGACATCATGCTTGTACACCCATCTTCTACTTTTCATTTTCTCACTGAAACCAAGTAGCATCTCTGCTATGTCTTTTACATCTTTCCACGCAATCAAAATGGAATAGTTCATTATTTATGAGGTATTGGCAGGAGACATTAAACACATCTGTCTTCCCTTTTTTCTTTCATTCATTTTCTCACTGAAGTAGTATCTCTTTTCAAACTTTCCATGTGATCAGAACAGAATCGTCCAATATTTATGAGGTATTGGCAGGAGATGTTTAACTCTTCTATTATCTTTTCTTTCTTTCTTTCATTCTTTCACTGAAACCAAGTAGCATATCTGATGTGTCTTTAGCATTTTTCCATGCAATCAAAACAGAATAGTTGATTATTTATGGGGTATTGACAGGGCATAACAGTCATGCTTAGTAAAGGAGGGACAAGCAGAATTATTACTTAGATATTACTATCATTATTTGATGCCATGTTTAAACTAATTACTAACTAAAAACAGATATAAAAGAATATTATTGACTTAGGATATAGTTATAGCACAAAGAAATAATAATAATAAAGAAATCTCTGTATATATATATATATATGTATGTATATATATATATATATATATATATATATGTATATATATATATATATATATATATATATATATATATATGGTTCATTATGAACAGATAGCAGTCGATATTACAGATCTCTTGCAACAAAATTCCTCAATCTTAAAAAGAAAGAAAGAAATGGTAAAGAGGAAAGGAAGCATTAATAGAATTGCAAAAAATGAAAAATCATGAGTATTCCTTGCTTGACTCATTCATCCTATTTTGTTTATATTTTATCCAGGTTATTTTAAAAAGGCAAACAGAAAAGAAAGAAATCAAGATCTTTTAGAGATCTCAGAACAATTCAATATAAAACTGTTCATTGGAAAATTTTAAATGCCTGGAATCTTCCCCATTGCTTTTTCTGCTTATTTATTTAAGAAAAAGATTTTTTTTTTATTCCCATTACAAATTCTGCAGTGATAGTCATTTGTGAATCATTTCACTTGTTTTATTCAAGATGGATTTCAGCCTACTTTCCTAAAGCATATGTTGATAACAATTCTTAGGACATGGCTGATTATGGGTCTTCACAACTTCCTATCCTTCAAGTCTTTGTCCAACAAGTATGATAGTAACCCTCATGCCAGTGCACCATCTGTATCTGAGGTTTAGATTGTGATAGAAATGAGTATAGTGAAAGAGCTTAGTGCAAGTAGATACACATGTGCTTTTTGTGTTCAATAGAAGCTGTTTGAAGGGTCTTTGTATAGCATTGTATGATCATCGAAGATAAGCAACTTTGAACCTGGTCAGTACCTAGATGAGTGACTGCTTGGTAATTCCAGGTCCTGTAAGCTTGGATGTGTGTATGGTGGTATGCATAATTGCTCAGAATTGAAAATCAGAGCCGAGTTCCAATTACAGATGAGTTTGTTATATTCACTTACACGCAAATACCAGTGAGAAAAGTATGAATCCAATTATTCTCCCTCAGTCACGGATTAATTAGTTGGGCTTGTATTAGAAAATCATTATTATCTCCAAAACATTCTTACAATCTAAAAATGTGTGGCTTTAAATACCCTACAAAAGGCTGATAAGATCTAAAAACAATCAAATCAAGCAATGTTTGTCTCTCCAACTTCCTGTTCTGCCATCCTTTTAAACAAATTAACTAGTTTACTTGCTGTATTCTTTTGACCCTCTTGCGCTCCATTTATCCTGTGAGTACCAAATTCTCCGAGTCCCATAATGCATCAAGTATCTCTTTTTAATTCGAATTACAAGGGAATTTCAAACTGAACCCTCTAAGTGATTTTCAGAAAGTAGACTTTTCTTATCCTATTGCCCATATCTAGGCACATCTCATCTAGTTCATATTTTTAGTACTGCTCAGTTATTCCTCACCCATTTCCACTAAGTCTACGTTCTCACTGTTCTCCTGTCCATGTCTAGGGATATCTCGTCTAGTTCTTATTTTTACTACTGGTCAGTTATTGGTCAACTGTTACCATTAAGTCCAAATACACACTACTGGGCACAAGGGCTGATTTTACAATTAGTGTCACTAAATTCATAAGCCAACACTTTAATCCATTTAGCTATTATCCCATGGAAATTCCCTGTAGTTTACCTGGATTGATATATACCTGATGAAGGCCAGGGGACATCATGGCTGAAACATTGTGATAAGAATAAAAGATGAGGACAGTATATGTATATATGTATAGCTTACCACTCGTATTTGAGGATACCCATCTACTAGGGTGGCTAGCCAATCCCTATTGCAGACGCTTGCTCAGGTGCATTTGTGTTTATTCAACACCCACAGAGCCCACCTGTGGTTTATACTGTAACTATCCTGATCAGACCTTAGTTACAGTTTCTGGGAAAGGGTATATTATCTACTGTGATTTGTAACTTTGTGCTAGCACAGCTATCGACGAAACCCAACGTTTCCGTCTATCCACTTTCACTCACAAGGCTTGGGTATTACTATGGTTTCCAGGCACTTTTCAAAGGTGCCATATGCTGGGATTTGACCCCCTCCAGTCCAATAACATCAGGAAGTATACTTCCTGTTGTAGGGAGACCACAGTTGTTTTCCCTTGGGTTGAGCTCATGGGAGTTTTGGCCCCTTTTAGAGAGTCGAACTCTTCTGCCCTTTTTGTCTTTGCTTCCATTTTTGGAGGAACGGCCGTCTTTACCTTCCTGACCACCAGGGTGTCCACACACATGGAAACTGGTCAACATGTGCACGGCCTAGCGAAAGAAAAATATACTTTCTGTTCACTTACCTGCGGACGACCAAAGGCCATAAAGTTGGTATGTTATTTCTTTGTTCTCATTCTGCAAACTTCCTCATTCCTTTGGGACAATATGGACAATCATTTGTTTTGCGACATATGTAAACCTTTTGAATATATGTACGTAAGTTGTTTGCCTTATTAAATGTTTTGTTTGTTACACTCGCATATTTCGTCTTTCTATATTCGTATTCAGTGTTAGTGTATCAATGGCTACACTAATGCTAATATTAGTATCGGTGTGCTACTGGAAGGCTAAAACATGTTATTCTTCCTAACACAAAAGAGTTGGTAACCTCTGTGTGGCAAATACCACCATACTAATACTGTCAAATTGACCATGGTGAGATTCAAACTTGGGCCTCATGGTCAGAATGCAAACAGTCTAACCACTCGGCCATGTGCCCATATGATGAGGACAGTAATCTGCATGTAAATAGTGTAAATACCAACAGAGAATATTTTTTAGGAAACTAATGCATTCACTAAGGGTATTTACGAAATTGGGAATGCAATAGACAATGCTTGAATTTGATCTCAGCTTCTCAATTCAGCTTTCTGCAAAATTAATTTTATTCATTTTTAATGGTTTATTAATTGATTTATTTTTAATGGTTTATTAATACTTTGTAGATTGTTTAAAGCCAAAACATATTCTTTGGATGGTAAGATTTTTTTTTTTTTTTGCAAGTAAATAAAGTGTAATGACAAAAGTACGTAGGTATAGGCTTTAAGAAAGCTTTATTCAACTGAGAATACAAGGTTCGCATATAGTGTCTTTTTATAGTCCCAGTTAGCTCTCTCAAAGAGGAGAGTAACAAAACAAGGTGAGACCACTCTTGATTATTCATAACACATAACATATAGCATTAACAACTTCTTGGAGATAATGATTTTTTTCCAGACACATCTACTATTTAGTAGAGATGGTTTCATACCTTTCCCAAGGGTATTTGCACGTAAATGTAGTACCTTTTTGCACTAATAGTAGTTATGCCACTCACACACCTTCAGAGGCTTTCTAAATTTCTGAGATAAAATATTGTCATTATTATTCCTTTTGCATCTTCTTATGAATATTGTTGCAGAAAAAAAGTACTGGTATTCTCAAATGATGTTCTTTCATCAGCATTTTGGAAGAAGTTTAATAATTTTGTAGAGGAATTTCTTTTGGTTAAATCAAACAAAAGTTGAATCTGCTGGCCTCAATCCAAATGATTATGTATAACAAACATATGGATGTGCCTGTGATCAATAAAACTCCATCCATACAGTTAATCACTTGACATGATTGAAGGAAACCATGAATACTAACGAGGTCTTTGAATGTTTTCAAAGCTAATCTGTTCTTCCTGGAGTTTGAACTTGAACATTCAACAAGGTAATAATCTGATGTACTCACCTAAACTAAAAAATGGTTTCTTGAGAATGGTGCTTCAGATGCTTACTATGTCTTCTTGACTTGAATCCAATTAAAAATTTATGACATAGTTTGAAAAATCAAATTCATCAGTGGGTCTATAGAAACATTAATTATTTTAAAGTTGCTTGAAAGGAAGAAAGAGCCAAAATTTCAAAAGCACATTGCTAAGAGCCTAAGAATGGTTACATAAAATTCTTCTGAGTAGTAATCATGAACCAGGTCAATGCCATTACTAAAATATGAAATATATGTGCTGTAAGACATTTTTCACTATTTGTTTTTTTTTTGTTTTTTTTGGGGGTTCTGAATTGTAATATTTGAAAATAGTTTTTTTCTTGGTATTGGTTGAATTTATATAAATATATATCATCCTTAATAATAATTGGAAATTTAAGCAGAACTACTGGATTCATCAAAATGATATCAGAAACATTAATGATTTCAAGGTTTCTTGAATGGAAGAAAGAGCCAAGATTTCAAAAATATTTTGCAAAGAACTTGGAAAAGATGACAACATTTCCTCCAAGTAGTAATTACAAATCACACCAATGCAAGTAGCTACTAAAATATGAAATCTATGTCAAAAGACTTTTTACACTTTTAGTGTTTGATTTTTATTGTGTATATTTGAAAATACTTTTTCTTGGTAATTGTTGAGCTTATCTCAAAATATATCATCCTTATAGATATAAAATAAATGTATGCATTGGAATTATGTAAAATATTTTGAACATGTCATGATACCTATTTCCTCATGCTGTATAACCACATGTAAGTTAGTTTTGGGGAAACATAGGAACTAGTACATATGTTTGTGTATTGGTATTCTTAATTGAACTCCCTTCATTATCATTTAGAGTATCCTTATAATTTTGGATAGAATGTTCTTTGGTAGGAAGACAGAATTTGAACCTTCTGGCTCTAATCCAACCAATTATGTATGAGGAAAAGATGGATATGCTTGTGATCAATAAAACACCATTCCTACAGTAAATCATGTGACATAAGTGAAAGAACCATGAATGGAACAATGTCTCAGAATATTTTGGAAACTAATTTATAAGTGTTGGAACTTGAAGATGGTTGGATATATCAACAAGTTAATAACCTGAAGCACACAGCTGAAGTAATTTGTAAACCGTGTATTCTAGAATGCAGTTGTAAATTTATGGCAAAGATTGAAAGATCGAATTCTTCAGAGTGACCTCAGAAACATTAATGATTTGAAGGTCACCGGAAAGAGAGATGGGGCCAGGATTTCAAAAGAACGTTATGAAAGGTTTGTGAAAGTATATAAAATATTTCTCTTACCTTAGTAAATGCAAGCCAGGCCGATACAACTAAGTATTAATATATAAAATCAATGTGACCAAAAACTTTTCCCACTGTTACTTTTACTTTAATCTGGTTTGTATATCTGAATATAAGTCTTTTTTTTTTTTTCTAATGTTTTTATTTTTATAGCAAAATACCTCAGTGGTGAAAATTTAAAGTAAATGCAACATTTTTCTAACTGATGAGTCCTTTTTAGATGAAACTGTAGTAGTAAATGAAGTATTTTTTTTTTACTTTTTACTTATTATTTGTGATTCTATTGCCATCCTGCCTTTTAGCATTGAGCACTGCTATTAACAGCCATCATTTTTTGGAGATAGTGTTTATACACATTTAAAAAATTTATTACAAGTTGTAGTTAGAGAGAGATAAAATAACAGAATTTAAACAATTAGTTTTATCGAATGAGTTGTAGAATTTCTCTTGTTGATGAGCGAGATTCTTTAGATTGTGTTTTTATTTGTCATAAATTGAACAGTGAAGAGTTTAAAAAAAAACAAAAAAAAAAACGAATGCTGGGAAAGCTTATAGAAAGAACTATTTATTTATTTTCTTTTTTGTAAACTCTTCACCTCATGGAAAATTTTGCTAATTTCATAACAATGTGAGAAATAGATTCTATCATAGTGCTGCTCTTTCATCCTTGCAAAATACTTTCTCCCCCCCCCACCAATTCTTCTTCACCATCTAGTTATCTTTTTCTCTTTCTTTTATATGCTTTCTTATGTTAAGTTTTCAAAATCATGTCATTCATTACCGATAAAATAGTTTCTAATGGAGTAAGAGAATTAATCACTTGAGAGATTCTTTGACTTACCAGAAACTCTGTTTATGTCCAATTGTAAGTATAAAAAAACAAAAAAAAAGTATAGATGTATGCATCCTACACTCAAATCTATTATATTACAGGCACAAAGGTTATTTACATGAAATGTTGTTGAAAGGTACAATCAGCAGTAACTCTTCCATCTAAATATCTGCCTCTTGGGAAATTTCTCTGACGAAATAAGAACTAAAACATTAAAAAAAATCATTTTAAACTCTTATTTACAATTCTACGGATCACTTTTGTTTGATATTGTTTTCTTTTTTTGTGTTTCTCTCTCTTTTATTTTTAATGAAAAGCTTAGAGATTTGAAATTCCCAATAAAATATTTAAAGCAGATAAAATTAAAAAAAAAGTAAGTGATGATGGCTATTACAAGGTCGTTAATCAAAGATGGTCTTGAGAATTGAAGAGCAAGAGGTGTGGCAGAATGATTAAAAATTTATGCCTCATTCAGTCATCAAAGTTTTCATAGCCCTTGACCAAAGTGCTTAAAATAATACCCAGGACTACTGCAGGCTATCCCTAACCAGGGCCCAGACTTGCTTTGTGGTTCACACTACCTTATCAAAATTAGATTTTTCTATGTTACAAATTAAATTAAGCACAACTGACTATTAAAGGATGAGAAATTTTCACGGATTTTCACATCATTCTGAGGCCTTTATTTTTATCCAAATGATATGCCCACCACCGCTCTGCTATATCTCAATTTTCATAAGGTAGTATTCATATAAAATACAAATTTTATTGTAACCTAATTATGTACAATAATGGATCATATGCAATATAGGTGAACAATTCAACTAGAAAAATTGAAAATAAATCCAATGTATCTGATTACAAATTAGAGACATGTCATAATAGGTCACCCCATCTTAAATAAATCAACCATGTTTTGCAGCAGTTATTAATACCAACTCGAGACTTCTTTGTTAAAAGGTAGAATAATTTTAGCATTCAACATTATGGATAAAAAAATAGAGAATTTTATTTATTTTCTTTTTTTTTTGACACTTTGTATGAGCAAAGCAAATTCACAGATTTGAACAAAATAATGAATCACATAACACTGCCTTGGCCCCAAATCTGGCTCCCCTTCAGTCAGAGGTTCATTGGGTAATACATACCAAACCTGTGTAGAAGGACAGGGAATCAATACTCTACCATTAATACTGACAGATATATAAAAACTAATAGACCAGACATAGTGATTAAAGACTGCAAGCAAAAAACTTGTCATCATATAGGTATAGTAGTACTATAAAATAACAAATAAATCATCTTTTAAAGAATCTAACAGAATTTAAATATAAGGATCTTGATGTTAAAATTGAAATTAAAAAAATGTAGAACCTTAAAAATACTGTTATACTTATGTCTGATGCTTACCTTCAGGAGAGTGGCACATTGGTCCTACTTGGGTTAATGTTTTCAGCTGACATGAAGTGGATAGATTATATCTGTTAATTATATTTGCTAGCAATTTTGGTTGACTGTCTTGCTAGTCAATTTTTCTTGTCAGAATCTATCATACATTTTCGTAAATCAACCATTTGTCTATGCAATAAATATTGCTGCCATATCTGGTCTCGTGTTTCAATTCTTGATAAAATACAAAGAAAAATCTGCAATGTCATTGGTCCTGATCTGGCATCTTGACTTCAGCCACATTCCCAGTGCCCTAATGTAGCCTAGCTGCCTTTTCTATAAATACTTGCATGGTATTTGTTCTGATGAACTTTCCCCTATGGTAGACTATGGGGACTAGTTAGTATTTTCATAGAGACAAAGAGGTAGTGGTTGTAGTAAGAAAGGTACGTATGAATGTGTTGTTTTGGTGTCAGGAATATTGTTTTGTACGATTGGGTCAGTATTTGCAGCTAGCTAAGTTATAGTTAAGACAGAAGAAGACCGTCCTTTCCCCAATCCCCTTTTTGGCCTTGTGCCACATTTCTGGAGATAACAGAATAAATATTACTTTCTCCTATGGTACTTAAACTTTAAGCCCAGTAATAGATTGACAGTTAGGTCTCATTATTTTACAGTTGAAATGGCTAGATGCAACTATAAGTTCTATGCCAATAGTTTCTTCTGTCACACTTCTCACTTGTGAAATCTTCTTCTGGCTTTTTGCTTTCTAATCAAGTTTGTCAAAAATTTAAATGCAATGTCAATCACTATCTTCTTCATTCCCGTTCTTTTATTGTTTTATCTTCTTAATAGTTTTTTTTTCACATGTTCTCGCACACTCAGTAACTCCTTGTGTGTTAGTGGCTTTATTGCCTTGCTTGGGGTGAAATGATTAAAAAAAATTAAAAAATAATAATTGGAATACTAGGTACAAGCAAGAACAATACCAACAAACCCATTAGCAAGATCTCTTGTAGCCCTGTTTACAAGCGATGAAAAAATTGTACTGTATATCAATATTTGTTTTCTCAAGAGAGTATTATCAATATAAAGAAAACATATAAATATTGTACATATTAAGTATTAGAATTTAGGCAAATGGAATGCATATATTTATTGACTTGTTTTACCCTTGGTCATGAGCAATGGTCTGTCAAGGGGTTATATTAAATAGAAACAGAAGTTGTTGTTAGTAGTGATGGGGAAGAGGTGTTTATGGTGAATTGAATGATTGATTGACTGGTTAGTTGTTTTGTCGGGTGATTGGGAAATATGATCTAAAGAGCCTAATTTATCTATTTAAGTGGTATTGAAAGAGAAGTTGTATGATTTGGTCAATGTTTTTTAAGACTGGGAATGTACGGTTCATGGGGGTTAATGCAATCTGCAAGCATTGTGTAAAATATTTTACAAAAATTATTTCTTATTTTTTTTCTATAATTATTACTGAAATTTAATTCATGCACTAGCATATTCATAATATATATATATATATATATTTTGTATTGATCGTATGGTCCCAAGAGAAGGACTGATTGCCAAACAACTGCAGTGGACATGAATCACAACCAATGAAGCAAGCAAATTTTTTTTAATTTCCTGCAAACAAAATTTTTTGACCATTCCATTTTTTTTATTGTTTATTTTTCTGATTTAATGCAATATTTTTTCTTTTCTAGTTTGTAGCAGGAACATTTCCTGGAAATACAAAAAATTAATATATATATATAGATATATTTTTTTTTTACATCTGTTCTACAAAAAGAATTAAAATATTTTGAATAGAAACATTATGGAAATTCAGATATTTTTTGTTTTTGTGGCTAATTTGTGTGCAGCCACTGAAGAACTATGATAGAGAAATTTTTCTATTAATTTTTACAGACATCTTAAAAAAAAAACATTCGCATTTTGTTTTGATGATGTCTCCCAAAATATATTTAACAAGCATAAGTTTTTAAAGTAAAAATAATTCTTTTAACAATAATTTTAGAAATTTAGAGTTTCACATATAGATATATACATACATGTATGTATGTGTGTATATATATACATATATATACATATATATATATATATATATATATATATATATATATAAATAAGGTACTAAAGCAAAACCAATGATGTTGATGTGACCAACAGACAACTTACCAGAACATCTAGCAGCTAAGACAAAAAATATATTTAAGAAGCATAAGTTTTCAGAATAAAAATAATTCTTTTGATAATGATTTTAGAACACATATATGTGCATGCATGCATACACATACACACACACACACACATATATATATAAGCATATATATATATATATATATATAAATATGTGCATATACACAAATATATGTATGTGTATGCATATATATATATATATATATATATACATATTTTGTGTGTATATGTATGTCTATATATATGTGTGTGTGTATGTATGCGTATATATATATATATATATATATATATATATGTGTGTGTGTATGTATTTGTATACATATATATGTATGTATGTATGTCTGAGTATACAAACATATCTATGCATACACATGTATACATATGTATGCATGCATATTTATACATGTATATGTATATATGTGTATACATATATATACAGGGTGCTATAGGGAAAATGTCGCCATTTTATATTTTTATTTCTCTCAAGCTCAATGCTTGTTTTTGATTTTGTCAACCGGACATTCAAGGAGGTTCTGTTGGTCACCATCTGTGAGAAAAAAGAGCACCATAATGAAATTGACTCTGTCAGATATTTGGAAACAGTATGCAGTACTGCTTGGCATTCATATCTGTAGCCCCAATACAAACATTTGGGTGTCAATCTGAGGAGAGTGCAGAGGATTCGGAAATAGTTGGATAATTCTAATGAGAAAAAAACCTCCCTAATTTGTTGGTGAAGGCTTTAGACTCAACACAGATGACTACATCAAGTGCCTTCAGGTGGTTGTGCTTCCCTGGGTTAAGAGGGTGGCTGTGTCTGGCAACAGGACACTTCACCATGCCACACAAGCATATATATTAGGTTGGTGCAAAAATAATGCCGTAATAATGTCGTTTTTTGACATATTTATGTCTAAAAATGTCATTAGTTCGTCATTATTTTTGCACCAACCTAATATATATATATATATATATATATATATATATATATATATATATATAAATGTATGTATGTATATATAAATGTATGTATGTGTTTGTATATATATATATATATATATATATATATATATGTATGTATGTATGTGTGTATATATATATATATATATATATATATATATATGTATGTATGAGTGTATATATATATATATATATATATATATATATATATATATATATCAGTTTTTGATTTTAAATACTTATATTCAGAAAATCACTGCTTTCTGTTCATGAAGAGTGTGGAAAGAAAATGTTGCTAAAAAATGTATACATATTCAAGTTTTAACACATTAAAATCAGCATTTCACTAACCAAACTTTAGAATTCAGATTTTAAGGACAATGTATATATATATATATATATATATATATATATATATATAGATAGATAGATAGATAGATAGATAGATACTTCTGTTAAATAATAGTTTAATAGACTATTATTTTTTAGAGGAAGTGTATTTCTGCTTGGACTTCCTCAGGATGGGCTTAGAGGAAGACAAAATAAGAAAGTCAGTTTTGATTGGCTGAATGAGTGTGGGAAATAAAATAGAGCAAGGTTTTTCAGATAGTTGGTTCATACATGTTAAGGAATACAGATCTGATCTTTTTCATGTCTGAAATGGATCCCAATGATGGAAATTAACTCC
>OZ010593.1:23737171-23752171 GCA_963932145.1 Acanthosepion lycidas
AAAGTCAATCTGTGCCAAGTGGTTTCACTCTGCATGCTTTAGCTCCTCATTACCATCGTAACAGTTATGATACATTTTGATCAGACCTGGTATAAGAACTATTTTCTTGGAAATTTTGGTATTTATCCAAGTTAGTTTTGCAGATTCACTATAAATGGTTAAAAATGATTTCCCTTAAAGAATATTTGTGGAAATATCTGATTTTTTCTTTGAATATTGATGATCTGACTGTAGAGTATTGGGTTACAGGATCCATATAGTAATGCTGTTCCACAAAAATTGAATATCCACATTTTACAATCTGTTTAAATTTTTCTACTCTATTATTGTGTTTCATATTTATTCCCCTGCCTACCAAAAAACAAATAAAACAATAATTCATATTTAGTTTAATATCCTTTGTAATCATTAATATGAATAAATAATTGTTTTTAAATATTGAAAAATAAATTTTATATGATATTTTAAAAATTTTAAGAATGATATTTTTTGAAAAAATTATTCTTGTTTTTAGAAACATATTTAAAGAAAGGTTAAGTGATTTGAGGTCAGTCATTTTTTCAATATTAAAATTTTTCTTGGAAAATGGAGGAATCTTTTTTTATTCAGAATATTTATTGACAAAATACAAGAAAATTACTATGCAAATCACATGCACGAACATGGCTTACACTAAGTAAATTTTAGAGAAATTTAATTTTAACTTTGAGTTTATAGTGTAACGCAAATAAAAACGATTAATAAAAGACAATAAAAAAATATAAACATAACACCACCACCTCGCAAAAAATTTGAATTGGCAAGGGTTATGCAGAAGCTTCTGTTATCAGCCATGACTGACATGGAACAGAGCTGTTGATTGACTGACTAGCATAGACTGATCAAGGTACTCTTAAAGTATCACTAACGGTTCAGCACTTCTGCAAATTTCAAGAACTCTTTTTTCACAAGACCACCAACAGTTGAAGTTGCTCATTTCCCTGTGCCCACCAAGCTATAGTGAAAAAGAAACTTCATGAAAACAAAGGTATTTGGACTGGACTTATCTATCGCCACCAAAAAGAAATGTCCAAATCATAATGAACACCTATCCACCCAATAAGGCTCCCCCTTGCCTTGAGTGTCTTTTGAGATTCAAGTTCATATCTGAGATTTACAATTCATCACTACAGATGCTAAGGTGCCTCAGTTTGGTGTAACAGTAAGCTCGTCTTGTTAGAACAGTTATGACTGAGTAATGAGTTTGATCCCTAATTTGTGCCCTATACTTTCAACTTTGTGCCACATCACCATCACTAAAGATGTTTGGAAAATGGTTAGTTCCTTGTGCTACTCTTGAAAGTACCCAATTTCTCCTGCCATACTCCAGCATTTCAAGAGTCAGATCAGACCAAAACTGGAGTATTGCTGCGACAGCTGAGCTGGAGCTGATCAATCTTCAATATCCTACCTTGATAGAAATCAAAATCATTTATGCAGCCCTAATTTGAAAATAGATCTAATGATTAGGCCATTTTGTTCCCGTCACGTTAACTGAAAAATTCAGCAAAAAAATTTCTGCATGTGACACATTACTATATTCAAAAAATCTTCTCATTTGAAATATTTAAAATATAACTCTAGAGTTGCAACACTGCATGTTCCAAAACTGTACTCTTAATAAATAGCACACTGTTAAAAAAAATGTCTTTTGGCCTGAATTACATTTATTTTCATCTTGGAAACTTACCTGAAATGAAAATGAATATATATATGAAGAAATATAGTTTTAAGGTATGCTATATTTATAAGATAAAGTGCTCAATATCAGAGTATGCAAATATAAAAGTGAATGTTGAATTCAACACTCAGAGGTGACAGATTGTTTCATGCTAAACACAATCATCAGGCCACATGATTGTGTTTAACATGGAGCAGTCTGTTGCCTCTGAGTGTTGACTTCAATGTTCACTTTTATATATATATACTAGCAGTATGGCCCGGCGTTGCCCATGCTTGATTCAAAAATCATACAACTCATACAGCAATTGCTATGACTTGACTTAAAATATTTTTGTCCTTCCTTGCCTTTAAAGGAGTGCCCTTTGCCATGCTGATGTTGCTACATGCCTTACTTCTTGCCTATCTCACACTGCAAATTTTTTCTAAGCTCTATACTAAACATTAAATCTGTTACGAAAAAAGAACTAAACAAAATGAACACAAAATGATCAGCTTTAAAAAAAAGGACTCGTAACTGGAAAAACTGAATGAAAAAAGAATGTTAACAACAAATACTTTTCACACCCAACCCAGTTCTGCGGATTCAGAATCAACATTGAGTTTAAGCAAGTGAATGAGCCAATTGCAGTAAAATGCCATGCAGATTTAAATTTTTCCCACTTGTGATGAATGCAGCTCTCCCACTGGCCAATAGAATCTTCCTGTCTATTTGTGGCAGCCAGCTATAGGCTCTCACTCTGGCCAGTAGAAAATGGTTGCAAACTACATGAAAACTGCCGTAGAAGCATGAAAAAATTGATTATTTCCACTATCGATGGGAGTTGGGAAATGCAAAGTCAGTCTTGGCCTTTCGACTAACTTGGAGCATGTGCATGTAAATTTCGGTACAAATCCGTCGAAAATTGCATTCTTACAAACACACACACACATATCCTGCCTTTTATATATATATATATATATATATATATATATAGATATATATATATATATTCTTAGAGCTAGATAGATAGATAAAGTAAAAAGAGCAAATGTTTATTAATCTAACATGTTTCATTTTTATTAAAACTTCATCAGAGAATGAGATATAGAGAAAAAGAAGGAAAGAAATTCTGGTATTTTTACTTTCTAATCATGTTTCATGCACATTCAAATTTTTGAACCAACGTTAGTTTAGTTTGTAATCTTTTAAATCAAAGATGAATAGGTAGTTGATGAGAGGATGTTGAACAAAAGACATGAGTTTATATTTGTATGCAGGTATAAGAACAAATTTTAGATAAAAAATATAGTCTTTGGATTATTTATAACACCTGCTATTCCCCAGACTACTGTTTTTACTTGTAATAGAAACAGCCACACTTTTTGGAAGAACTTCTAACAGTGAAAGTGCATAGTATGCCACAGTCACCAAACAGCCCTCTTATATCTTGTGGTAATAATGTAAGCATATTCTATCTCTCTTCTTGCTTGTAACCATACACTATAATAATATAAATGTTTTCAGTACTAAAGCTATAATTAGTCAAATAAAGCTTCATAAGCTTTTACTTGGAGTTGTTGATTTATTACATGGCTTAAATTCAGAATTTCTCTTCTCTTACATTGGCTGCCACTCAGAGAAAGAGAGCTCTATGTGGACTGTTCTTTAACCCATAGCAGGAGGAAAATAGGATGCCTTTTCCAAAAGCATTAGAATGAAGTTAACAAAAGAGAATTGTCAGGAATTTAAATTCAGCTCAGCTATTTTCCACTTTCTATGAGGATAACTATTACACTACCAACACACACACACACACACACACATATATATATATATATATATATATATATATATATATATGATTCTCAGTTATCATTTATAACAAATTTACATCTTTTGTAAGGACTTTTTGCTGGCTATTTGTTAACTCCCATTTTCTTGACCAAAATGTAAACAAAGTAATTTAAGCAATTAATGATTTTTTGCTTTTATATAAATAGGGTTTCTCCATGAATATGTGTACCAATGACAATAATAGTAAGAAATATTGTCTGATTACTTTAATTACTTTGTTTACACTTTAGGTATAAAAATATTTTACACACACACAAACACATATATATGAATAAAAAGAGACAAGAGGAAAAAACTATTCTTAGCCAATGTGTTTCGTCCTTTGAGAGATTCTTAAAAAGGTTAAATCCATTGAGTCATGCTTTTTTATGATGTACGTCCATCTCATACCATAACAATCTAATCACTATGTAAACAATATTCATGAAAAAAAAATTCTTACTTTTTGCCAGACTTTGAATTATGACACTTTGTGTCTTCTACATGTTTTGACCGACATTTCAGCCACCTGAAGAACATTCATGAACATTGTCAAATTTAAAAGCCTTGATAAACCAGTGACATCCTTGCTTTTGTATATAAACACTTGCAATAAAGTAAATCCTACATTGCATTAATAAAGCCCGTCAGAAGACAAAACATATTGCCTGAGAATAGCTTTTCCGCTTGTCTTTTTATTCATTTTGTTCCTCCACAGATACAATCTATTTGAAAACAATTTATATATATATATATATATATATATATATATATATATATATATATATATATATATAGTGTATTTGGGAAGCAATCCTTCTTTTATACATGTTTCATTAAAACAATTGCAAAGGTACAGTAGTTAAGTTTTTTATTTCATTTTTCTTGTGTTCCGATAACTGATTATGGATGGTTTTATGTATGTATCTAGAGTTATAAGGTTATAGGAATGTTTTATTTTCCAAACACGGCCAGCACATTGTGGCCATGTTCATAGTTGATATTATTGAGTGTTGGCTTTTTCTTTTTTACTAATAATGCTTCCATTATTTTTAGCCATTTTTTTTTAAATGGAGGATGAGGCTATTATATTTGTATTATCAACAAGTATGCTGTGGATGTAGTTTGGTAGGTATCTGTGTGTATTTAAATGAGACTTAATTGCACTACAATATGCCTAAGAAGACTCATGTTAGAGCTATTTGACCATAGCTCAAGATAATGACCATATCTGCAAAATAAAAATTCCGGTAATTATAGATATATGTGTAAAAAAATCCATACATACAATTAAAAGTAAAAATAAAATCATCCTTGATAATGTCTAAAAGTAGCCGAAAATGCATGAACATACAGAACATTTGGACGATTTCTACATAATTTATGTCCAGAAAAGAATTATAAGATCACTAGAAAAATAAATAACTTAACTATAGTACCTTGTCAGTGGTTTTTAATGAAACCTGTATAATATATATATATATATATATATATATATATATATATATATATATATATATATATATATATATATATATATATATACAGGTAGTAATCCGTTGGTATATAATCCAAGTGAATCCTATTAGCACAATATAAAATATTAAATAGTAAAACTGATTCACACATAAAGCTCAATGTTTTATAATAAACTGAGCAATATAATTCATATAATCGGAATTAAGATTAAGGTATCTTAATTCTGATTGTATGATATATATATATATATATATATATATATATATATATATATATATATATGTGAAAAATATATAGAAAATAGGAAAGAACTCGTTAGGTAAATAATCCAAAGTTCTTTAGTATTTTTGTTATTATTTTTAAAAAATAGTGCTCGATACAAAAGTAGAGCATAAATATAATTATTTATTTAAAAATATGATTCCAACACGTATGTAGCATGTTGGAATCATATTTTTAAATAAATAATTATATATATATATATATATATATATATATATATATATATATATATGTATATATATATAGATAGATAGATAGATAGACTTACATGTTCTTCTAAGAATTTGCTGCAGCTATCAGTTTTCTCGTATGAACCACAATTATCAAGCAGTATCAAAGAAGAGAACTGACTGCTAATCAGTTGGTTACTTTATATGTAAGAGAAGTGGGACAGAGACCATGGAATATGAGGTATTCTTTGTTCATAGACATAAGATTACCATAAATTGTATAATTTGTGGGTTTCCAGGATGCATAAAGAAAAGGGAGCAGTATTCTTTTGTGCTACCTGAATGACATGGTGGAAGCAAAATAGGATGGAACTTTGAATTTGCTGCTAAAATAGCCAGTGTCATGTGACCCTACAAGGACAATGATTACTCATTTCTTCAGCCATTCAGCATCTTCATTTTATTCTGTGCTTGAATAATCTTGTAAACAGATTAATTTTTCTAAATTCCAATAATGTCCCTTTCTGGAGATGGAATAAAAAACATTTCAAACATAGAAGCTAAAATTATTTTTCAAGAACATTATCCTTTGATTATATATACCTTTTTATATCTGATTATGTAAGAAATATTTTCTTATACATTTATATAAGATATGTACTTATATATTTCTATATTTTCAATTTGTTTTTTATTTTATTTTTATTATATTTTAACAAAAATGACCTCAAATGTAGGTGTTTGGTTTGGTTTATTTTCTTTAACAGCATATCAACCTCAATGAGTTATTTAATGCCAACAACATTTTTAGGATAGATTCGTATGAATATAATATGTATTCTTTGGTTTAGATTGGTTTGGTTTATTTTGTTTTACACCATATCAACGTCAATGGGTTATTTAATGCTAAAAAAAATTTTTATTGCTGGTAATATTTTGTTTTGTCAAAAATCTGTTTCTGGTAATATATTTCCTTCAAAATTGTATTGCTGGTAATAATTTTTTCAACAAAGTATTGCTGGTAATAGTTAACTATTTACCCATAGCTGGGACCCTAACAGTTGCTACCACCTTGGGTCAGGGTGGACCTGGGAACACCAGCAATTAAGAGGTGGTTTCACGCTCCTCAAAACCTCCTGATCTGAGTCCTTGCTGCTGGATGTAGTTTAACGTCTTAGCCAGGACACAGACGTAGTTTAAAGTCTTACCCAGGACGCGGATGTAGTTAACGTCTTACCCAGGACGGAAAACAAAGGTGTAACCAAGACTCTATATGTATAACTAGGAGGTATTATCTTTAGAATGAATCTCCAGTTCCCAAACTGAAACTGTTTTTGGACTTCTGCATATATACCATTTAATTTCTGGGGCACATAATGAGGAAAAAGGGCTTGGAAAATCTGGTACTCACAGGACAGAGAGAGGGACAGAGAAAAGTAGTGCATAATGTACTTGATGAGTATGTACAAATGGATTAGTAGAACAGGGTTTAGGAGAAATAGTAAAAAGACAAAAATTATTAAGAGCTACAAGAGACAGGAGGGCGATGATTGCATATGTCTTGAAGCACATGGCACATAAAAGAAAAAATAGATTGTTGGAATTCAGAAGGCAATGTGTAGTAATAAAATAATCATGCCCCATCTCCCTCCTTTTTTGTAATCATCTGCTATATTATAATAAACATTTCCAGCACTAAAGCTGAATTATACAAATAACTAGCAGCATAACCCAGCATTGACCGTGCTTGATTAAAAAATCATACGACTCATACAGCAAACATTTTTGCCCTTCCTTGCCTTTAAAGGAGTGCCCTTTGCCATGCTGATGTTGCTACATGACTTACTTCTTGCCTATCTCACACTGCAAATTTTTTCTAAGCTATATACTAAACATTAAATCTGTTACGAAAAAAGAACTAAACAAAATGAACGCAAAATGATCAGCTGTAAAAAAGGACTTGTAACTGGAAAAACTGAATGAAAAAAGAATGTTAACAACAAATACTTTTTCACCTTCAACCCAGTTCTGTGGAATCAGAATCAACATTGAGTTTAAGCAAGGGAATGAGCCAATTGGAGTAAAGTGCCATGCAGATATAAATTTTTCCCACTTGTGACGAATACAGCTATCATTTTTTTTTGCATGCTAGCATGCTAGTTAACATTCATGTCAGTCAGCTGTTGGCTCTCACGCTGGCCAATAGAATCTTCCTGCCTATTCGTGGCAGCCAGCTATTGGCTCTCATTCTGGTCAGTAGAAAATGGCCGCAAACTACATGAAAACTGCCATAGAAGCATGAAAAAATCGATTATTTCCACTATCGATGGGAGTTGCGAAATGCAAAGTCAGTCTTGGCCTTCCCACTAACTTGGAGCATGTACATGTAAATTTTGGTGCAAATCCGTTGAAAATTGAGGCCGTGCATTTGTTACACACATACACACATCCTGCCTTTTATAGATAGAGATGCTACATAAGCTTCTACTTAGGGTTACACAATGTGAACAACATCTAATTACATTTTTCAAAATGATTACCATAAATGATACCATTGTCAGTGCATGGGCAAAGCCCTGATAGTACCATTTTTCAGATTGAAATTTCAGACAGATTTGGATATCCACAGTCAGCAGAAACAACTGGAACTTTCTCCATGGTTGCCTTAAGAAAAAAAAAAATGTCCAATGAAAATCTTTATCTTTTTAGATCTCATACTTCCATGTGCTGAAATTTTATGAGTAAACAAATTTTTTTATTTCACTGAAATTCAAAAAAAGAATTTCTATTAAAAGATTATGATACAAACAGGGAAAAACATATTGGAATTAAAATAAAATTATAGTTGCAATGTCTGCTCTGTATTATTTTTTATTTTTTTATTTTGTAAATAAGAAAAATCAGGATTTGAGTCAGACACAGAAATGTTGATGGAATTTTTTCAACCAAAATAATGCCGTCATTCAGCTTATCTTTATTGAATAGAGATCTGAAATCTGAACGTGTCATTAGAAAGATTAGCCAATCAAGAGTTTTTTCATGAAGTAAGCGAAAATAAATTTGCTTTCAAAAGTTGAGTGATAAGCACCTTTCAGTTATTTACCTTTTTTTTTTTTTTTTTCTTAAAAGTAAATAAAAGGACTTTAATAGATTTTAATAGAGGGGATAATTTTTGCCAAAAAGTCAGTTTTGAATTGTGTGACATAAACAAACATTTTTTTTAAGTTTATTTCATTAAGTTTAACAAAATGAACATGAAGCAAGAAAAACAGGAAGACATGGGAAAGGCAGGGCCAATAAAACATAAAAAGGAATTTACCTCCATTGCAAAAAAATGAAAGAAAAGGTTTTAAAAAAATGACTTAAAACAAATGAATGTAAATTAACACAACATTCAAGAGTAAAGTCTCACTCTCTCTCATTCTTTCTCTCACTTTATGTACATACACATACACAAATATAGTTAGTGTGGACATAAGAATCAAAAATGTATGGTGACTGTCAGTTTCAGGCCTAATCTTATGAGACAACAGAACTCTTTCTACCTATATATTAATGGTCATAATGTTACTGTTTGTTTAGTGGCATATCAACACCTTATGGGTCATTTAATACTGAAATTTAATTTTATTGGGAGAATTAGTAATTTTCTTTTTAAAAAATGTATAGCTGGTAATTTTTTTCTTAACTAATAACTGACATCCATTAAACATGGCACGTGGAACTAGAACAGTCTACCCCAGTGAGCGAAATAAAGCAGAAATCACAAAGTCATACAAGTCTGGGAATCTAACTTGTACAGCAAGTTATTCTTAAAGATATTTACCAAACTTCTCCAGACTAAAGATTGAGTTATCCCCTGAGGATCAAACACATTGTTGGTGCTGTAGCCTATAAAACACCCTTTCAAAATAAAGTGTTGCTGAAGACATAATAATACCCAGAAATTCATACACAGATGTCCTCAAGACACAGTGGATAAAGGTGTTAGTTAGATCCAGTGACAGGACCCAAAGAGTGTGAGTTCAATAACCGGTTAAGGCAGTGGGGAACTTGGAGAGGGCAATTAACAGGAGATAACTGATAACTGACATCCATTAAACATGCCACGTGGAACTAGAACAGGCTACCCCAGTAATCGAAATAAAGTGTTCAGTTCAATATTCCGACCACCAAAAGAAGACCGGAGCATACAATGGCCAAAACGCTGTAACAAATATGGTGACAAAGATGTGGACAATAGTCCGAATAATGTAAATAGTGTACATAATACCTCATCTCAGAAATATAGACAGATACTGTTTTTGAGATATTTGGAATTTACAAAAATATACTGACTGAAGTTAGTATACAGATTTAAATAATATTAGCTTAAAACCACTGAAATTTAATAAAAACTATTAATAATATAAGTTGAAACATGAGTAAAGAGTAGGATCTAAAAATACTGAAAAACAGAAAATAACAAAGTTATTGAGTGAACGAATGTCCACAGTAGAGATATCAAAGGAGCCTTGCAGAGATCATCAAATGATAAAGAAGGCTGTTGAAAATACAAGTTGAGAATTCGAAGCAATGGAAAAAGTTTTAAGAACTTGCTTCTTTGAGATGAACGTAAACTAGAGCGAGTTACAGTGAAACAACCACTTTTCATCAGGGTTCAAATCTTTGAAAAGTCTGGAATTTAGGGAGTCAAGACAGACAAAAGGTGTAGAATACTTTGTGAATTGGGATCTGTAAAAAAAAAAAAAATCTTCAGTAACCTCCACTCACCAAAGTCAAAATTTTAAAGCATTAAAATTAGGCCAATAAATACATGAAAATTGACTTTTCTGAAGTAATTTTCACAGATGAATATCAAGTGACATTTAATGGACCTGTTGGATGGACCAAAGGGTGTATTTT
Organism: Acanthosepion lycidas; assembly: GCA_963932145.1. Lineage (NCBI taxonomy): Eukaryota > Metazoa > Mollusca > Cephalopoda > Sepiida > Sepiidae > Acanthosepion > Acanthosepion lycidas. The sequence goes on from OZ010593.1 coordinate 23,747,543, forward strand.
ATCCAATTCAGATGTGCCTGTAGCTAAAAGAAGGCAACAAGGAGGTGGTAGTGTTATGATATGGGTTGGAATTATCAACCAAACCATTATTCGACCATTCAAATCAATGAAGCAGTTAAACTGAACAGTGCTAACTATTGTGATTTTATGAACAAAATTTTCTTTGCATGGTACAAGTCCCAATCTTGCAGATTCAAAATGAAGTGTGTATTTATGCACAACAATGCTCCTTCACATGTACCTGTGCTTACCCATAAATTCTTTGAGCATAAAAGATTTACAGGAGAGAAAATAATGGAATGCCTACCATCAAGTTCTGATTTGAATCTGATTGAAAATCTATGGTCAATTGTGAAGATGAAATCAAATGAAGGTGGCAATCAATCTAAAAGCCAATCAGACGTATGGAAAGCAATTAAAACTACTGTGTAAGAACTTAAATCTGTTGAAGTAAAAAAATGAACAAAATCAATAAATAATAGATTACTGGTTGTTATTGAGAAGAAGGCTCAGTATATTAAAATGTAAAGGATTAAAAGACTTATCATATGTGTGTGTTATTTTTTCTATTATTGGTGTTGATCAATTTTTGATGATTTTATTATCTTTTTATTGAAGTAAAATGTGATTTGGTTTTGCCTAATAACTTCAGACAGCAGTTTTTAGAATACATTAAATAACTTCAATAAAACATTGATACTACCTAAAATTTTAACCCAAGCTTTGTTTTGCTATCTAAATTGATTTTTTAATATTTGACAAATTTTTTTCAAAGAAAGTTTGAATTATTGAAGTTCATACGATTTGCTTAATAGCTTCAGACAGGGTGTATATATATATATATATATATATATATATATATATATATATATATATATATATATGTATAAAACTATTCTTAGCCAATGCATGTCATTCTCTGAGGAACTTTATCAAGGCAGTGTAAGATTTATTATGTTACTTGTTTTTATCTACAAAAAGCAAAGATGTCATTGGTTTCTCAAGGCTTATAAATTTATGAATGTTCATGGTTGAAATGTCAGTAAAAAAAAATTATTGAATATTACTAGTATAGTTTTCCTTCTTGTCTGTTTTTATTCAATATATATATGTATATATATATATATTTAAGTTATGAAGAACTGGGTAATCCGTATGGGTAATCCCAAGGAGGATGAAATTCTGAGAGCTCAATGTAAATCCAGAGCTAATATTTAAAAGAAAAACAGACCACTTTAACATACCATTACAATAATTTATTTCACCAGAGTCCTTTATATATATACACACACACAAAAAAAACAACTCTGTGTTAGTATGAAACCCCATCCATGATACAGTCTTTATCTGTAAGGTGTTTGCCGATCATTCACTGTTTTCTGAGAGGATGAATAACATAGCAGTTCAGCACTAAAAAATGTAAGTTGGAAGCTAGATGTGGTTTTTATCTATGTAATTGTTCAAAAAGTGACCTTAGATATTTGTCAGGCAAATATCTCCTTGATTTTGAATAAATATCATGTGATAAAACTAGCAAAAAATTAAGAAAAGTGAAATTGCAAAATAAAAGTGGTAAATGTTTGAGAATGAATGAATAAGGGTTATACACAGCCAACAACACACAGATTGATTGATTTGTTTTTTATGGCTTATCAACCTTTTGTTGAAACAACCTAGAAAACTATATATATTTTTGCATTATAAGAATAATTCCTTTTTAATGATTGAATATTGTATTAACATTTTTTTCAGAGATAATAATAATTTTCAAATAAAAATTTTACTATTTAAGAAGGAAATAAAGCCACTAAGACCCAAGAAGTTACTGTGTGTTAGAGAATATGAGAAAAAACTATTAAGGAGTGAGAACAATAAAAGAACAGGAAGTAGCAAAACAGAAAATAACTGACTAGGAATGGATTCTTATCTTTCTCAAGGGTATTTGTGTGTAAGTGAATGCAAGTGGAATTTGAACTCAGCTCCCTGATTTCTCATTCCAATTATCCATTACACCACTGCACCTCAAAGCTTATACGTTTGTCATTTCCCAGTAGAGGCCTATCTAGGTACTGACCAGGCTCAACATTGCTTAACTTTGGTGACCAGATAAGAACCAATGTTTCAACATGGTATGGCCTTCACCCACCTGCACACAGAAAATGTAGGTTATCATATGATCAGAATAAGATCAATGAAAATCAATTGATCAAAATAAAGTAAATTTGTTCAAGTGTGCAAAACTAAACTGATTATGCTATTTTTTTTTAAATATGGAAAAATATGGTAAGATAATCAAAAATTGTGAATAAATTAAGTATTTATAAAATATTAAAAGTGGGGCTAAGAGAAAAGAATTTATAAAAAATAACAAATAAACTCCCCATAAAGAAAAATAAACAAAGCAAAAATGTTCCAAAAATATTCACTTGAAACTTTGTTTTGTGTCTTCCACACTTTCAAATGTTAATGACTCTTTTCAGAATTATAGACCAAAATATTTGCTCAATTATAAATTCCAAAATAATTTAGAACAAAGCAAAATAATGACATTGATAGAAAAGCAGCTAAATTTATCAAAAGAAATTTTTAAAAAGGAGTGAAAAATTATGATATAAGAAGAAATAAAATAGTGTATATTGAGATAACAATTTGAAAGATGGTCTTTCAATAGCTGATTGAAATCTCAGCAGAAAAGGAAGGATGAGGAACAGTTTTTCAGAATATGAAACTCTAAGCCACTCTTTTTTTGCTGCAGTCATATTCTATTCAAAATTAATTGAATAGACATGCGAATGAAGCAATAATTTGACTGAAATTTCTTACTATCTTGTGCAATAATGGCAAATATTTTGCCTTTGATGTTTAATGTTTCATGTCAATGACTTCTCAGTTTAGGAAGTTGAAAATTGGGAATGGTAGAAAAAGTACTAACAGCTTCTATTTTTGCCTATCAGTCTTTTTTCTTCAATTACATTTTATTCACTTATATATTCACCATTGTTTACAATGACTGGTTGCTACTTATCAGGTTGCACTTTGATACACTTTGAGTCAGATACCATGGGTTTTGAAGCAAAAAGGGTTTTTGATGAAATCTTGAATCTGGTTTTCAATAGAGAAAGTTTTCACAATCAAAGCATTTTGCAGAGATTTAAAAAGGTCATCACTGCTTGCTATAAGGCCAAATGAACATGGCAGATTTGGTAGAATGGAAAAACTTGATTTCAAGTTTTTACCCATGTTATCATTGCTATATATACACTTGCATTATCATGGAGGAGAACAACATTTTTTAGTAAAATTTTATGGACATGTTGCAGATGCTGAACATATATATTGGCATTTAGTGTTTCATTGTATTTGAAGAACTCTAGATGAATAATACCTCAAAAATCTCACAATATTATCTCTCTTTTATGAAGCTCAATTTTTTAGGTTCATTTATCTTTGTCAAACCACTGGCTTTTGTATTTGATATTGTTGCATATAATCTGTTTTTCATCACCTGTTTTGATAAGGAATGGTTAGTTAGGATGGTACATTCATAACTACAATTGATTCCATAAAATGGAAATTTCTTAACTCGAACAAATAGAATATTTTTACTGAAACATTTTAGGTTTTCATGTAAATTCCTTAATGATAAATTTGAAACATTTTACATTAGTATTTGACTTTTCAGGCTCACCAAACTTAAATTTATATAATGCAAGTAGATTTTTTGCCCAACTTTACAGAAATGTATTATTTTTGAGATGCTTTATTGCCCTAACTCGATTTATACCTTTCTCAGAAAAACAAGGGCTGATTATACACAAATAAGAGTTTCTTGCACAAAAATCAAGCACGTAAGATAGATTTATACTGAAAGAATGTCAATAATTTTATGGCTTGAACTACATGTGATATACACTCATATGCAATGAATATTGATTACTTTCTTGCTAAAAACAATGGCTCAAACTGGAAATGAGATATTTTCATACACAAGGATTTTCAACAGTTTTATGGCCAAAAATCAAAATTCAAAATACATATTATTTACACAAATATACAAAAAATGTTAATCATTTGGTAGATAAAATTTAAGGCTCAAACTATGTGTGAGTTAGTTTTATACACAAGGTATTTCAACAATTCATAGCCAAAAGTCAAGGCTCAAATACATGTGATATACACTTATATACAAGGAATATTAATTATTTCCTGGCTAAAAATGATAGCTCAAACTAGAAATGAGATACTCTCATGCACAAGGATTTTCAACAGTATTATGGATTAAACTCAAAACTTAAACTACACATTATTTACACTTATGTACAAAAAATGTTAATCATTTGGTGGCTAAAAGCTCAGACTTTGTGTGAGTTACTTTTATATGTAAGGTATTTCAACAATTTCATAGTCAAAAATCAAGGCTCCAGCTACACCTTATATAAAATGAATGTTATTGATTTCATGGCCAAAAATCAAGGATCAAACTGTGTGTGAGTTACTTTTATACATAAGGTATTTCAACAATTTCATAGTCAAAAATCAAGGCTCAAACTACACACGAGATGAACTTATATGCAAAGTGTGTCATGAATGCATGATTTCTTAACTAAAAATCAACAGTGAACTTAGACA
>OZ010593.1:23754671-23784671 GCA_963932145.1 Acanthosepion lycidas
CTAGAAAGAGAACAGGTTATAATCTTTTGTGTCAGTCCCACTTTGTCGTCCCAACAGTGCAATGGTGAGAGGAAAAAGATCATTCAGGCCTTCCATAATGGTACCAACATTCATACTCCAGCTTCCAGCTTCAAAGGCCATTTAAGGACCACCAAGAGAATGGTGAATAAGTTTAAAAAAGTGGAAACATTACAGAGGAAAACTGCAGTTGGTCACAACAGGAAGAGGGATCATCATTTCAACTTAGAGCTAAATACATTTTTATCATTCCAAGTAGAATCCAATAGTGTTATAAAAACCACAGAGAAATCCAATAAGATATCTTTAATCATTTCTAAGATACAATGGTTCAGAGTTTAATCTAACAATTGGACAATTTTGGTGTTACACACTGTATACATATATATATATATATATATATATATATATATACATATATATATATATATACGCACTCTTATACACATATACACACTTAGATATTTGGTTAGCATAACAGCTTAAGGTATGGAATGTATAATTGACAATTCTGTACAAGTCAATTACTTTCACAATTATGTCTTTGAGAAAGGGACAATCCATTTCTCCTCTTCTCAGTTATGTTAGGAAAATTTAATTAGTAACAAAGAAAATTTATTTATGCCAATGAATTTTGGACAATCTCATCGCAGATGAAGAAGAGACTTGAGACAACAGAAATATGGCTCTATAAAAGGATGTTGAGAATCTTCTTTGTGCTGTGTCCCCTCAGTAGGTGATCATGGCTCTCCACGACTTCTTTTCCTTTGTAGCTATTAATAAATTTAGTCTTTCTGTTATTTCTCCTAAATCCTGTTCTTCCATCCATTTACACAAGCTTACTAAGTATATTATACTTTGTTTTCCTCTGTCCCTCTGCCTTCAATCTGTTCTGTGAGTATCAGATTTTCTAGGCCTTCTGTCCTCAATATGTGCCTCAGAAACCTCAACTGTCTCATCCTGTTTTTAAATATAAGTTTCTTTTTTGTTTCCATTTTCGATAAAACTTCATTGTTGCTCATGTGTTCAGTCCATGGCATTCTCGGCATCCTTCTGTAGAACCACATTTCTATTGTTTCAAATCTCCTCTTCATCTTTGAGGAGATTGTCCAGCACTCACTGATAAACAGGAGGACAGATATCACATAAGAGTGTAATACTCTTTACCTTTTTTCCAGGAAAGTTTTTCTATGTCTTATTACACTGCTTAGTTTTTGTGAATGCATCTTTGGCTATCCCAATACACCTTCAGATTTCAGCACTACACTTTCTGTCCTCTGTTAAAACTGTTTCCCAGATATTTAAATTTCCACACTTGTTTGATTTTGGTATCTCAAATTGAAACAGTTAAATGTAGCTGTCAGCTTCATGTCTCGCATTTCCCATCTTTGGGAGTCCCTTCCTCTTACCTGCTTCCCTGATAGCTGTAATCTCCAACTATTCAAATGCAATGTCAATCGACATCTCCAGATGCCTTGACCTATTCCCCATCCTTCTCTTCATCCTTTCCTCTTTCATGCCTCTTTACTCTTGCTCCCACTCTTTGTAACCCCTTGCGTACTAGTGGCACTCCCGCTATGCTTGGGGTGAAATGCTTAAAAAAAAATTAAATAAAATAATACTATATGAGATTGGTAATACTAATGGGGTGATTAATGTTTCCAAGGCTCAGCATTCATTGCCCGAAAATTCATTGCCCAACCTGCATGAATTTAAATGTGCCACTAGGTCGGCACCTCAGTCCCACTCTCTCAATGTCGAAAAGGTTAAATATAGCCGTCTCTTCTACTCCAATAGCTTCATGTCAGGTACTTCCTGTCTGTGGGACTACCTTCCTCTTACTTGCTTCCCTGATGGATATAATCTCCAAATATTCTAATGCAATGTCAATTGACATCTCCAGAAGCTTTGACCTATTGCCTGTACTTCTCTTCATCCTTTTCTCCTTTCACGCCTCCTTACTCTTGCTCCCACTTTCTGTAACCCCTTGTGTGCTAGTGACACTCCCGTCTTGCTTAGGGTGGAAAGTTTTTTTAAAAATCTTCTGTAGGAATTTTTGTAGTTTTCTTTCTGTGTCTGCTATCAACACTGTGTCATCTGCATATCATATGTTGTTAAGACTGTGACCACCAACAATGAATCATGATGGAATTTAACAAACAAATGCTGAGAATACCATGGCCCAAACATCTTGGTAAATAGTACAAAAAATGGGAATAAAAAGGATGCAAACAATTGAAAAGAGAAAGTTGAAATTTCTAGAAAAGAAGGCTTGGAGAATCTGAAAACAGGAGGGACAGAGAGAATCAGCATGTAACCTACCTAATGAGCAGAAAAGGTGTTGGGAGAGATCATAAAAAGACAAACTTTACAAAAACTTACAAAGGATAGGAAGTTGTGGAGAGACATGATTTAGTTTATATCTTTTCTCTGAATTAAACCTTATTTTATTTTTCTGCATACAAAAATCAATATAAGTCGCAAGTTGCATGATTACATATCTTCATGACAAAATGATACAGTGAGTATCTGAAAGCATAGCTTATGATGGCTTCTCTCATATGTCATATACTTTCAAGTGATCATGACTCTCCACAACTTCTTTACCACTCCTATTCATCCTAGTCCTCCCTTCAATTCAGACAAACACATTAAGTAGGTTATTTTTTTTTAATAATTTTACCCCAAGGAAAGTGGAGACATCACTAATAAGTAGGGGTTTACTAAGAGTGAAAGTGAGGGAAAAGACTGAGTATAGAGGGAAATGAGGAAAGGATAAATGATGAACGGGATTCAAGAAGATAGAAGTTGACAATTCATATTGCATTTAAACTTTTGAAGATTGTATTTATCAGGGAAGCAATTAAATGCAAGGGAGTTCTACAGGTGGGAAAGAGTGGGACTTAGAAACCAATATAGCAGCATGCTTAAATTCATGTAGTCAGGGCACCAGGGAAAAAAGCTTGTCAGAGCGGTTGCCATGAAAATATTTGTAGAAAAGACAGAGAGAAGGTACACCCAGTTGGTGAGAAAGTGACTATTTCTATTTTCCTTAAAACTTTGCTATTGCTTGCATGATTCACTCATGATATTCTCAGCTTATGTTGTTGGAATGCTTTAAATCTCATCTTCAGTTTTGAATAGATTGTCTAGCATTCACTGCCATATAGTTTTGGTTTCTCACAGATGAAGAATAGACTTGAGGCAATAGAAATGGGATTCTACAGAAGGATGCTGAAAATTCCTTGAACTGATCCAGTTGGCAATGTAGTTTTATATTAATTGATTCATTCATTTACTATATAGCTTATCACCCATTTTCAAGTGATTTAAAGGCATAAAGCATTTTTAGATTGTAAGAAAATTTTGGAGATAATAACAGTTTATTGATACAAACCTTACTATCATAATTAACCCATAACTGAAAAGAGAAGATGCATATGTATACCTTTCCCAAAGGTATTTGTGTATAAGTAAATACAACAAATCCAACAAGAAATGGAACTCAGCTCTCTGAATAACAATTCCAAGCCATTATTCATTACACCACCTGCACATCTAAGCTTACAGTGTAGTAGTCCCAAGCATCCGCCTATCTAAGTACTGACCAGGTTCACGTTGCTTAACTTTGGTAATCATATGGGAACTAGTGTTTCAACATGATGTGACCATAAGCTACGTAGTTTTAGAGTAAATTGAGACAAAAGTAACTCTCATACTGAACATCAGGAACAGGCAATTGAAATTTCAAGGGCACTTAATCAGGAAAGAAGGCTTAGAAAATTTGATATTCACAGAACATATTAAAGTTTTGGTTTGGCTAGTTTTGTTTTATCGCATATCAACCTCAATGGTTTATCTAATGCTGACAAAATTTTTATTGCTAGTAATATGTTTTTCTTCAAAAATCTATTTCTGGGAATATTTTTCCTTGAAGAAATCTATAGCTGGTCATATTTTTTTCAAAAAATATATAACTGTATTGCTGGTATTTTTTTAAAGTATTGCTTTTTTTCAATTATGTATTTTTTAATTATTATTATTGCCAAATATTTCTGGTATTAAAACTTATTTTTACACGTTTGGGTGTTAACTATTTGCCTAAAGCTGGGACCCTAACAGGTGCTACCACCCTGGGTCAGGGTGGACCTGGGAACACCAGCAATTAAGAGGTGGTTCCATGCTCCTCAAAACCTTCTGATCAGAGGCCTTGTTGGACATAATTTATCGTCTTACCCAGGACGCGGTTGTAGTTTATCGCCATACCCAAGATGGACATATTAAAGGCAAGAGAGACAGATGAACGCTTCACATAACTTAACAAGCTTTTTGGCAGAACAGGAATTAGGAGAGATAATGAAATAAAACAAAAATTGCTCTCAGAAGATATGAAGTGGAAAGACTATATGGAATCCATTGCTAAGTCAGCTGCTAAGAAAGTTGGTTCATTGTGTCATGTTAGACAATTTTTTCTCTCCAGAATTTATCTTACATATCTATAAGTCTACCATTTGTCCATGCTTAGAATATTGCTGCTACATATGGTCTGGTGCCCCTGCTATTTACTTTGAGCTTCTTGATAAAATCCAAAGAAGAATCAGCAATATTACTGGTCTTGATCTGATGGCTTAGTTTCAGTCACTTTTCCACCACTGTAAGGTTTTTCATAAATACTTTGATGATAATTGTTCAGATCAGCTCTTCACTGTGGTACCTAGACTTTTTTAATTTAAGCAAACTACTAGACTAGCATTGAGATCTCCTCAATTTGAGCTGGTTAGATGTAGCCATAATTTATGTGCTAACAATTTCTCTTCTTGCACTTTCTGCTTATGGAACTCCCTTCCAGCTTCATCCTTTTCAGCCAACTTTAATCCCCCCAAATTTTAATGAAATGTCAATCACTATCTACTTCTTCCTGCTCATTAGTAATGTTTCTGTTCCTAATTCTTCCACACTTAGTAATCCCTTGTGTCATAGTTGTTTTACTGCTTTGCTTGGGGTGAAATTGATTAAAGAAAAGAAAATGCTACGAAGGTCAGGAAGTTGATGGGAGCCATGATTGTTCACATCCTGAACGGATATGGCATATACAAGAAGAAGTTGTGATAAGGATAAACTCTGAGATGATGTAAAAGCTTGTCAGAAATTTATAATGAAAATATTTTATCTCCAAAGTCAAAATAGTTTGTATTATTTTCTCATTAAAGCTGATGTCTCAGCATAAAATTTGAACACATCAAAAACTAATGGAAATTTCTAATGAAAGAATATTTGGCTACAAGTAATGCCTGCATATGGAAACAGTGCAGAAAATTATGGTTAAGCCTGAAACAAGTAAAAACTAATAATTCAAAAGCAATCAAAGATATTAGTCAAAATAAATTAACTTGTAGTATTTCCACTTCAAAGGAAAATAAAAAAATAAAAAAGGAATATGCCTCTCCTGTTTTTGGATTCGTTTTTAAAAAGTAAGGAGAATTCTAATCTTCTCCGCATCAGATTAAGCTGGGTAAGGAACAAAGAATTACAAAATAAATCTTATCACATGAGGATAATCTCAAGTGTGTCTCAGCAACATCAAAGATATTATCTTCTTTGGTTGAGAAATACTGCCGGAAAGAATATGCAAAATGAACACAAACTATAAATTGAAGTCATTTTTGTTCAAAGTGGAGTGGGTTGGTAAGAAGGCCATAAAATGTATCCATCTGAGACAGAGCTTTCGATGAATTCCTTGTTTTAGTGATTAAAGGGAAAATTCCAAAGTGATAGTTAAAACAAATGAACAGGAAGAAATTGCTGTTCTTGATGTAATAATGCATGATAATCATATTTACAATGATGATATAAAAACAACAATGAAGTAGGAATGATAGTCGTATTTATAATAATGATATGATAACAATAATGCAGCTAGAATGATAATATTATAACAATAATGCAGATACAATGATTATCATAGTTATGATAATATAATAATAATGAAGCTTATGAGGTTATATATGTATTGTTTATTATTATTTCTTTCAACTTTTTTCACAGTTACTAGGTTTTCCTGTATTAGTATTTATTTGTTTTTGTAGAACTTAAGACCATTTATTTTATTTTTACTTTCTGTTTTTGCTGACCTAAAGTTATATTTATCAACTTTGTATTTTCTTCTCTTGTTCATTTTTTATCAATTGATGGCATTGGTGTTAGTGCTGTCAAAATGGTAAAATAAATTATTTTATTGTATGTCATAAATAATGACTTCATAATCTCTGAGTATTTTAGGCTTAAATCCTTTTTTGCTTTTTAATTTTTTTGCTTATTGTTATTTATTTCAAAATTAACAAACTTTTTTAATATTTGTTTTTGTATGATTATTTTGTAGTTTATTTCATTTTCTACTGTTTTTGCTTAATTAATATGTTATATATTTTAAAAAAAAAACTTTTTGGGAGCTTCTAATGTAATATATATAAAGTTTATAAATGTACATTATATATGTTCCAAAGGATGTCATAGCCGGAGCTCCCATTCTCTATAAGATGCTTCCATGGCATGTGTCTCAAATAGTCTCTGACAACAAAGTTCCGCTTCAAGTCAGATAATATAGGCAAGGTGGATAATTGGAATCTCATAAATGCTTCTGGTAGATTGTCCTTAACAGCCCAGGAAGGTGATCCATCTAGGAAAGGAATTTGAAACCTCTGATGCTTTACAGTTATATCCAAACATGGGAAACATTATGGAAGTAAATCCAAGCAGAATATCTGGAATGGAACCCTGAAGATGGCTGGCTGTCAACATTGGCAACACCTGCAACCAAGCTGAATACAAATGCCCTGTATTCCTTTGGTATGTCCCAGAGTTAGAGGCATATAGTCTAGGCAGTGCACGGCCTTTATATACCAATGCCTAGCCCTGTACCCTAGAGAAGATGCTTCCCTGACCACTACAATCTTAACATCTTCATGTCTGGGGTTAATCGATGTCTATTTTACATATTCTCATAATATGCAGTTCTTAGTTCTGCCTTCCTTACAACAATCTCACTCAGTGACCTTTGACTTAGAGAAGCCATTGGCTCTTGCATTGTGTGGACTAAAGTCAAAATATAAATTTAATATGCAGAAAATGGAGGGTGCATTATAAACAAAACAATATGGTAAGTATTTTTCTTTTATTTAAAAAAAAAATCAAAATGAGATAAAACTAGTCGGAATTAATTTCCAAGCTTAAAGTAGAAAAAGAAATAGAGGCTAAAGTAATCAGAATCATATGCCGTGCATGACAACAAACATGTACAAAAATATCTAAACTATCAATTCTATGCAACCGTTTCTAAGATCAATGGTTAAAAATGGCTTTGAGTGAATGAAGCATATGGGTCTTGGCAAAGATCACACTTCTTTGAACCTTGTGGACTGACACTACAACATCACAAGCAAACAACTGTACCAAATAACAGAAACCACACCACTTGAGGACTACCAACAGTAGCAACAGCTAAAATGAATAGCACATGTAACAAAGAAGAGAAAGTAATGACATAATCAAGATGTTGACGTTCCACACTACTTCAAATAAAAAATGAGAAAGAAAGCATCCATCAATATTAGAAAGAACTATATCAGTTACTGGACTTGAGAAACCTGTTTTACTGAAAAATTGTTTTAAGAGAAAGATTTACTAAAATTCATTTGAAAATAGTATTAGCTGTTTGGTTAATAAAAGCTGAATGTTTACTTATAAGGAAATTACTAATATTAGCATAAAATTGAAATTTTTAAAATATTTTGAATCTTTTTCTTTCTTGTGATGGAAAGTTATCAGGATTTGAAAGAAAATAGTACTTAACTGTTATGTATTATCAGTCCTCCTATATGACAGCGAATGTTGGATGTAGGAAAAAGAAACTTGGGACATATGGAATGAACAAAATACTTATATGTACTTTTAGCAAGAGATAGATGAAATTTCTAGGGTACATAAAATAAGAAAGAGGGCTTGTTAAATTTGACAGTCATATTAGGTTGGTGCAAAAATAATGACGTAATAATGTCGTTTTTTGACGTATTTTTAACGTCAAAAAACGACATTATTACGTCATTATTTTTGCACCAACCTAACAGAACAAAGCAAGAGGGACAGAGGAAAGCAGTGTATAGCCTACCTAGCAAGCTTGTTTAAATGATTGACAGAACTGGACTTAGAAGAGATAGCAAAATAGCAAAGATTGCTAGGAGCTTTAAAGAACAGGAAATTCAAGGGATGCAGCACATTGAAGAAGAATTGCTGAAACAAAAAATATGAGAAATGAAGATTTACAATAATTAAATAATGTAAAATATTCAAATTGTAATATTGTATTAGATTTCTTTTTTTATTCAATTTCAAAAACAATTTCAAGAAAAAATAACAGGTCCCTTGTATTGTAAAAAGTTACAGATAATCTAGGCTTGTTTCCTTGAAAAATATCAGCAAATATTTAATTTTTATAACAATACTTGATAGATTTAAATAATCCATTTGGCATTTGCAAAGAAATACTGATTTTGATGGCAGAATCTATCTTACATATTTGTCAGTGTACTGTTTGTCCTGGCTTTGAATATTGCTTCCACATCTGTCCTGGTGCTCCTGCTATAGATTTAGAGATTCTTGATGAAATCGAAAGAAGAATCTCCACTGTTATTGGTCCTGAGCTGGTACTTCAGCTTCAGTTACCTTCTCACTGCCATAACATAGCTTCCCTGTACCTTTTCTATAAGTACTTCCATGGCAATTGTTCTGATGAATTTTTTATAGCACCAAGACTTAATGAATTTAAGCATAGTACTAGATTGGTGCCAAGATTTCATCATTTTACAAAGGAAATGACTAGCTATATCCTTAAGTTCTTTGATAACAATTTCTTTGATCACTCTACTGGCTTATGGAAATTTCTTCCACCTTCTTCTTTCCCAGTTAACTTTGACATTGCATTTAAATCATTGAAAGTCAATCATTATCTTGTTTTCTTAATTATTGTTCTTTTATTATCCTCTCTCCAGTGTTTATTTTCTCATATTATCTCACAATCAGTAACCACCACTGTGTCTTAGTGGCTTTATTACCTTGTTTGTGGTAAAATGACTAAAAAAGAATTAAAAAGTTCTTTTCAAAACACTGCTAATTGAAATTAAGAAAAATTAAGATTTATTTTCATAGAAAATCGATATTTATTGATCACTCTGGGGCAATAATGAGACTTATCCTTCAGAAAATTGGTTATGGTCATTTTGACAATTTCAAAGTATTGATTAGTTTGATAATGAACTCAGTGATTTGAGTTTCATTCCTTTTTCTTTTGTCATTTTATTTCTTTGAAAAAACAACTTTTTTCTCCCAAATTCTTCATGGAAAATATGATCCGAACAGGCAATTTCTCCTTCATAACCAACTCAATAATATAGTTTATGTTTTTAAGATTTCTCATGTTATAATTTGAAAAACACAAGATAGGATGATAGTAGGAGTAGAAAGGTTTGTCTATCATCCAGTTCACACTCTTCCCCAATCTTTTGATTTATCCCTTATTTCTTGATCAGGATTGGTTTTCCAGTTCCTTTTAAAGTCTTCTGCTTCTCTTTCACTCTGGGTGGCCTCTTTTGTCTTAGTGGCATTATTGCCTTGTGGTGAATTGATTAAAAAATAATATATTTTCCTTTCTTTTCTTTATAACTTTTCAACAACATAATTCATATCTTTAATATTTCCAGGGTTATAATTTGAATGTGCGCATTATTTGTTTTCCTTTTTCATAATGAGTTTTCATACCAGGAATATTCTCTTTTTGAATTTCTGCAATGAGAAGTTATCACGATTTACATTATTTACAGTCAGACAGATGTCTGCATCTTTGTTGCTATTATCAGTAATTTTAATAAAAGTAAATATTATAAACTCAGACCTGCATGATATATTACTTATATAAATATATCCAGGAAATTTTACAAGCATCAACAGGTTAATCTCAACACAAACATTAACAAGCATAACAAAAAAATAAAGAAAAATAAAGAAGTGCTCAACTTCCATGGACACGCATTTGTCTCCCAAGACCTGCAAGTGTTTTACAAACTTTTAGACAGATGAAACCTGCAGTTGAGGATCAGTAGCAACATGTTTTCATGAATGGATAGCAAGGCCTGCTTTACTGCATGCAACAGAGCCACATGTATATATGATATGATAAAGATCAAAGAGAAAACATTTATAAATCTGGTATTTTATTTTTGTATTGTTTGACTTCCATTGGTTAAGCAGGCTTCACATCCATTTGTCTTGTTAAGCAGTGTTAATATAAGTTATAGATTTCTAAACTCAAGAAGATATTATGCGGCCTTTCAAAGCTCAAAAAACAATAATGGATTTATGTATGTAAGTGTATCACAATTCTAGTTTGTCTATGTGGGATTCAAAGAATGATGTACATTTGTAAGTGTGTGTGTGTGTCTAGTAGGCATTAATAGAAGGTATTGTGTATATATATATATATATATATATATATATATATATATATATATATATATAGTAGTATATAATGTAATGTAAAATAAATATTCTGTAATTGATACATTCATTCTGAGTCCTGATGAGTGAGAAATGATACAACTTTGAGCTAACCTCTGACAAATATATATATATATATATATATATATATATATATATATATATATCTTTATGATTACACAATGCAAATTTTAGGTGAATTTTATATAGTGTATGGATAGGAGTCCAACAAAATGATATGATAAAGAACAAGTAGGAAATCAGATCTTAATCTAATATGTTTCATTTTATTAAAGCTCCATTAGAGATCAAAATAGAAATGATAAAATTGATAAAAAGCAAAGAGATACAGATTAATGGTGTTGTAGAATACCTACAGACAATAATGGGTATGCCCCCATTGCCATAAATACAGTAGTAAATACTGTATGTTGGTCTGCAGTTGGAGATTCATTGTGGAATTCACTTGACTCACTTCTAGCAGTTGACTACTTCTTCTTCGTGCCACTTGCGAATCTTATATGTGTTATTCTTGTCCTAAGTATTATCGCTCATTACCAACCATCGTTTGATTATTCCATTCAGTATTTTTCTCTAGGTCACAACAAATGGTATGTTGTGTTTGGCTATTTCTTATTGGTTAGATACATGTCATGTGTAATGAAGTAATATACAATATTCAAATATGTGTGGCAATCATTCTTGATGCTAAAGTGTGTAAAAGTTAGTGAGATGCAGTAGGATGTTTTGTTTGGATATATGTCATGTGTAATGAAATAAGAGATAATATTGAAATAAGTGTAAGAAAAACATTCTGGATGCTAAAGTATGTAAAATTTAGTGGGACACTGCGGGATGTTTCAAAAAATTTTGTTTGATTTGATTTTTCATTAAAGTATATCTCATGCATATTTTGTATATTTGTTGATTTTTATATATTCGGAAGAGATAAGTTAGATTCATGAATAATGAATCTGTAGAAAAATGGTGATATAATGTAGTGTTTTAAATGTGTGTTAATAGTTGGTAATATTGCTATAAATATATTTTCATAATATTTTCTCTTTAAAGGGTTATGTTCTTCTTTGATAATGCTGGCATTGGTGAAATATATATATAGGTTGTATTTAGACAAGAAATTCTCATTTATACATGTTTGGCTTAATACCAATGAAATTTTGAATAGTTCAATGTTTTCTGATTCACATTTTCAGGTTTTGTAAGCATATATATATATATATATATATATATATATATATATATATATATATATGGGGTATGGCAAAAATACTGCCCCTTTTTTGGGACCTTAGGTGGATGATATGGAACAATTAAGTGGCCATCACAATCACCAAACATAACACCACCAGACTTTTCTTTGTGGGGTTTATAGAAATATCTTGCTAACAGACTCAAACTGAAAACAATTCCTGAATTAAAACAAAAAAATTGTTTGTGTTTTGCATTGTATTGAGCATGAACACACACACACATATATATGTTTGTGTGTGTGTGTGTGTGTGTGTGTGTGTGTGTGTGTGTGTGTGTGTGTGAATAATGTTTTGGTACCACAGAATAAGCAAATAGATCTGAGTAGATATAAATTTGTGCTCATTTTTTCCCCCTTTATGGACCTAAGTAACCTTTTGGCCAACTCTTCTTCAGGAGCTGATCGTTGACAGAGCTGACATAACAAAATTGCCTGGCAAATATGAAGAAATTGGGGATAAGTTTGAAACACGTCTAAAACAGAAAAAGAGTCACTCACTAACCCACAAATAAGTGAAGGGACCACAAAATTCTCCTTTTGTCTGCAAATAGGTGGCTGCTGCAATTTAGGACAAATGGCTTCTAAAACTTGCAAATTTTGCTTAGTCCTACCAATATGCAAAATAGAGAATGAATTACTTGTGAAACATGACGAGCACCTTTCATTCTCCAATAGGTGCTGTCCAATTGCTGAGTAATGTAAGGATTGTGATACACAAGTATAATTACTTGAATGCAATGTAACAAATTTAGTAACGTGTTGGCCCAACCTTGTTTCTAATCTAAGACTAGTTCTCCCTATGTACTCAGCCTCATACTGGCACTTGAACTTGTAGATAAGTGAACTCTCACTTAGATAGGACAGCCAGTCTTTAGTAAAGGAAGGAAACACGGGATGGATGCCAAAAACAATAAGTAATTTGGCCAAAAAAAAAAGGTAGCAGAATCAGATTTGGAAACTCTATTGGTTAGAATTTTACACTTTCTACCAAGTCAAGGCAATTTAAGATAGATTGAACACAGACTAAGGCTGAATTTATGAGATATACTAAAATTTTCTATCTTCCATTCTATTGTCTGCAAAGAGATGGCCGCTGCAATTTAAGACAAACGGCTTCTAAAATAAGTGTGGGCATAAAGGGATGACCCCAAAAACGTCTCTTACTCAATAATGTTTGATTTCTAAAGACTTTGATGCCAAAATTTTATCATATTCTTTAATGGTTGCAAATTATATGATGATATATCTGCAGAATTTGTTTGTCCCATAATTGTACAATAGGCTTGATATCTGAGAAGATTGGTAGCCAAGGCAACAGCCAAATCCTTAAACCATTGCTGTTCTCATTCAGTGAGACATCTTTGTTATGTTGAAAGATGTTATTGCCATCACAGAAGAATGGTCCTCAATTATGTTAAAGAAGTTGGTACATAAAAAAAGGACTTTGCATGTAAAGGATTAATCCAAGATTTTCCCAGCAGAACATTACCTATTTACTAGTGCCTCCATTTCCCCAGGTTAACAATAAAGACATGCCTCGTCATCAACCCATTTCAGAAGAATGTGAAACTCATCAGACCAGGGAAAGTTATTCCATTGATCCAAGGTCTGGTTTCAATGCTCACATACCATTGAATATGCTTTTGGCAATGGACATTACTTGTGACAGTGAGCACGAATCACTGAGCATAGGAAAATAAAGCCAGATAGTTTTATTTGAAAGGTATAGTGTGTCATTGATTATAAGTAAGATAAAAATCAATAAGAGTATTTCTTTTGGTCACCATTGTCTTAAAATATTGCCTTTTACTGACACTCGGAAGAGAACATTTCAGAAAAGATTATTCAAAATGCCACAATAGAAGTAGACTGATTTTAGCTAAAGTAAAATCTTTAAAGAAAGATTTTAGAAAAAATATCTACTACAGTGTAACCTGGATATAAGAGAGTTGTCGGGACTGGATAAGATGTATCTTATATCCGGGTTTCTCTTATATCCGGGTTTGGTCTATTTTGTTTAGGTAAGTATAGCTCTAATTTGGGACCAGAGAAAATCTCTCTTATATCGGGGCTACACTGTATTAGTGTGTTGTTACAAGCATGGCATTTGAATTTTTAAAGCAGGAGAAAAAAAATGTTCAATTTTTGTGGATGAAGAATGACACTGACATAAGAGAAGAAAGCCATTTATAATCTGAATTTAATTGTTCCAGGTTATTTTTTTATATTTTCTCCTTTGTCTTCATTAAGAAAAAAAATGTAGGGAACGCTATATATGGTACCTTGTTCAAGCACATATTCCTTTTAATGGGGTTAATTTCTATGCCACTTCTCAAATGTCAAATATCTATAGTAGACTGAGTATGTGACAATAGAAAACCAATACACAATTAAAATTTTTAAAAATCTGATCATTCAATACTTTGCAATATTCTTGTTTTTGAATAAGAAAAAAAAAAAAAAATCTGTTAAGCATATTTCAAATGAGTTAGAAATATTTTATCCTGTCTTCATTAAGATAGAAGTAGATAAAAAGTAGAGAAAGCTATCCGTAGTGTCTTGCTCAGGCACATATTCATTTAAAGAGGTTAATTTCTATGTTTCTTTTGGAAGACATTTTTGCTATCATAGAATACCTTTGAATTTCAGTGTCGCATTTTCCGTCCTCTTTGAAAACACTTCCTAGATATTGAAATTTTAGTACTTGCTTTACTCTGACATCTCCAATTTGTAATTTGTATGTTGGGGTCTTCTTTTCAGTGACAACTATAAATTCTGTCTTCTTAGAATTGATGTTTAGTCCTTTCTTCGTGCTTTCCTTTACTATATCTAAAGAATAGGGAAAGTGAATGAGAAACATGTATGCCAAACATTTCAAAGGATATAAAAGACTTGGTTTAAGAATTGGAAAGACAGATATTAAAGCATAAATAATGGAATCAGAAAAGAAAAAAAATCCCTCAGTCAAGAATCACAAAAGGGAAGAAATGTCTTGCAGCAAACCAATTTAGTTTCAATGGATGAGAAAGTGTCACCAAAGTTGAGGAGGCATAAATGGGGATTATATGAGCTTTCTGAAAAACAAGGAATGTATTTTTTTAAAGGACACTACGCCAATAAATATTGTGTTTCTTTTCAAGGGAAGTTTTTTTTTTTAACATTTTATGGTGAACCTACAAAAGTATCTTGCATAAACGGCAAATCATTCAGGAAAGTATTTCTTAGATGGTTATAAAAGTTGGCAAAATATGTTTGGTAATTTTAGAAATAGCTCTTGGTGTATCTTAGAGGTTGTGAGAAAAAAATCCTCAACATTTTCGTATGGATTTAATATGGATCAATATTTAAACAGATATTAACTTAATCTTAAGTCACAATTGCAGAAAATCGAATAGAAACTGAATTCACTATTGCAGTTTTTATCTGTAAGATGGGCTTAGGAACTATTTCTTTTTGCAAAGACAGTGAGGGCATTTCACTCTTCAGTGAGGGCAAGAATATCAATATTCAATTTTTGATTTAAACAATTCAGGAAACCTGTTTAGCTTTTTTTATAATAAGAATGGAAAGAAAGTGTTGCCACAAAAAGTCATACATGTACAAGGTGGGTGCTAAAAATTTCTAAGCCACCAAAATAATTATTTTAATACCAAGACATCAGAATATTGATGTGTATAATTTTTATGTTTTATTTTATGAGATTTCTTAGATGGACATAAAATGATGATTCATTAAGTGAGGTGTGGCTGTATGTTTATATATATTTTTATGAAGAAAAATATACAGAAAAAACAAACAAAAATCTTAATATGTAATTATGCTGTATTAATGTTAATATAAAGTCAACGTCAGACGTTTCGGTCTATTTTAGACCATCATCAGGACATATTCATAAAACATAATTAACATTAGAACATATAAAATTCAACATGAAAAAGACGATGGACATAAGAGCACAACTAATAAAAACAGATAACTGAAATTTTTTATATAAGATCAGTGTTCCGTTTAAAATATGATCACGTCGTCATCGCATGGGCAATGTTGTGAAAACATATTCGAAGATGATTTCAAAATATTAAAATATTAAACAAACTCAATTGAACTATTTTCTCATATAAACAGTTTGTCAAGAAATCCCTTCCGTTGATATAGGAATACGCAGAGATCAATAGGTTCTTATATTTTCATACAAGCTTGAAGTCTTCCATGTTACAAAGTAAATCAAAAATGATTTCAAAATATTAAACAGGCACGATGGAACAATTTTAAACAGTTCATTAATAAATCCTTTCCTTACTTACAGGAATAGGCTGAGATCAATAGATCCTTATATTTTCGTACAAGCTTGAAGTCTTCCATGTTATAAAGTAAATTCAGGTTTGTATTTTCAATAGACAGTATGTAAGCAAATATATGGATATAGATCCGACAGTATGAAGAAAAATATACAGAAAAAACAAACAAAAATCTTAATATGTAATTATACTGTATTAATGTTAATATAAAGTCAACATCGGACGTTCATGTTTTATGAATATGTCCTGATGATGGTATAAAATAGACCGAAACGTCTGACGTTGACTTTATATTAACATTAATACAGCATAATTACATATTAAGATTTTTGTTTGTTTTTTCTGTATATTTTTCTTCATACTGTCGGATCTATATCCATATATTTGCTTACATATATTTTATATATATATATATATATATATATATATATATATATATATATATATATATATATATATATATACACACAATGCTTTAATCACTAGTTCAGCCACATTAAATTTACATCCAGGTTTTTACAACATTTCACCAAACTTGGCAGATTATCAATTATCACAATATGTTATAATTCACTCACCTGACTGACACCAATGTACTACACTAACTCACTTGGAGTTCTTTATTTAAGGTGTCTTGCCTAGTACATTCGTGCTACCAGGGTGTCTTATTTACTCCACAACATACCCACTTTTGAGATTTTTTTGATTAGTAAATATTTTATTTCTTAGTATTCACCCCTCTTCTTTCTGGCAAGTTCACTAAGGTACTGAACTTTGTATTTCCTTCATGTGCGGTCAACCTCTAGTTTTTCTGTATGTCTCCTTTTTCTGGTAATCATACTTCTACATTCAATGAATACTTGGGGTGTAGGTACATCAAAATTATTATACAGTACTTACATAGGTTCTTCCTTTCTTGAGGGTCTTTCTTTAGTAAAACTTTTCTTTAACTGATTCCAATGCCTTTTGTGTTCCCATTTCTTTCCTTTCGCCATATATATCAGTTTTCCAATTCATGACCTTATTATGTCGTTTTCTCGCATTTCTTTTCCATTTTTATATACTCTGAAAAACACTTTTTCACCAATTTTGAAACATTTTGTGTCCTTTTTTTTTTCCTGTTCTTACTCTTTTTTGACCTGGTAATAATTTGTCAAAAACTGATTTAATTTTTCTTGCAAACATCAATTCTGCTGTCGACATACCTGCCAGTGTATTGGGGTTCAGTGTTATCCAGTATACTCTCAAGAATTTTTGTAGTGCTTCTTTGTTCATTTTATCATTACTTGCTTTTTTCAAAGCTCTTTTAAAAGTAACCACAAACTATTCAGCTTGTCCATTTGACTTTGAGTAATATGGTGGGGTAGTAATATGTTCAATCAAGAACATTTTACAAAAATCTTTAAATTCATAAAAAGTGAATTGTCTACTGTTATCCAAGACTATGGCATATGGAATGCTATATCTTGCAAACAGTTTGTGTAAAAAATTCACTGTTACTGTGGAAGTTGTTTTTTTTTGCACTTACAAATTTCAGGACACTTAGTAAAGTTATCCACTACCACAAGATAATGTGATCGGTTTATTGAACCTGTGAAATCTATGTGCAGTCTTGACTACAGAGTATCTGTCTTTGGCCAAGATTGTAATTTTGTAGTAGGTGATTTTGCTACCAGAGCATAACTTCTGCAGGCTTTTACTAATTTTTCAGTGTCTTGATCCATTTTAGTCCAGTAGACATAGCTTCTCACAAGAGATTTCATCCTTGAAATTCCCAAATATTCGCTATGAAATTCATTTAATATCCACTTTTGTAATATGGTGGGTGTTACTACTCTTTGTGAAAACAACAGTATTCTGTTACATAGTGAGTAAGTGTTGAAACCTGAATTGCATTCTAAAAATTGTTTATTTTTCTTCCTTCCTTTTATTCATTTTTTTTTTAAATAAACATGTTGTGCTTTGACTTTTGTTTCTTCCAGTGTAAGTTTTGCAAACTACATTGTATAATATATTTTTCATTTCTGTTTCACATTTTAATGTTGCAATAACAGTGTCCTCAAACGATTCTGAATTTTTTTGGTATCCATCTTGATAAACCATCAGCATGTCTTAATTTTTTGGACGGTTTGTATTCTCTCCTGGAATTTTAACCGAATAAGATGGTAACCCCAAAATAGTAATCTATTCATTATATGCATAGGAATTCCTTTTTTAAAACCATAAATTGATAATAGAGGTCGATGGTCTGCCTGCAAACAAAAACTTCTTTCATGTATAAATTTGTGAAATTTTTTCATTGCAAATAATATTTTCTTTTATCTGGCTGTAGTCTTTCCGTGCTCGTAGTAGCGAATGTGAAGCATGTGCAACGACCTACATGTTACCATCATCATATTTATGTAGAATTACTTCTACTATTTGATAGTCACTAGCATAGTCACTAGCATCTGAAGCCAATATGATTTCTGCTTTTGGATCATAGTGTGCTAATGATAAGTCTGACATTAGTACTTTCTTGATTTCTTCAAATGCTTTCTGACACTTATCAGTTCATTTCCACTTTATGCCTTTTTTAAGCAAATTATTCAGCAAAACTCTCAAATTCTGCATATTAGGTATATGAATTTGATAATAATTTGCTAGTCCCAGAAATGCTTGTAACCTAGTAAAATTTGATGGAGGAGGCATATTTTTAATTGCACTTGCCCTCCATGTGGCTTCATTGATTATTGTGATATCGTTATCAGTGTCTAATTGCATTTTTACATTCACATTATTAATTTTCACATACACAAATTTTATTTGGTTTTCTGTAATTATTTTTTTCCATTTCTTATGTACAAATTTTTTTCTGTGAGAATTTTTTCTTGCTTTAGTTTTACAGTGTGGCTATTTATATTTGTAACACTTTGAATTCTTAAAGGGACAGTTGTTATTGAGATGTAACCTTGTACATCTGAAACATGGATTAATTTTTCTTTTTCCACATTTTTCTTTAGCTTGTATATATATGTATTTCTTCCCTTCAATTTCTATGGTATCACATTTCAGATTTAGGATTTTCTGACAGTTTTTGATTCTGTTAAAGTTTCATTACAATTCTCACAAATATTTCTGTGTCTTTTTTGCTGTTAACCCTTGAATGAAAATTAACCCTTTAAAGATACTGGAATCACTTCATTTAATCTTCTTTTTTTGTCAGATTCATACACTTCCAACAAGTATTGAATAACGAGTTTTTCTCACAAAAAAATTTAGTTAGAATATTTACTATTTCTTCAAAGCAAATTTCTCCTGTTTTTTTTTTTGGTAGTCTAAATTACAGTATTTTTCATGTTGAACTGGTGCTAACTTTCTCCCCAAAAGACTTGTTTTTTCTTGTCTTACCAGTCACTACATTTTTCTCTGAAAATTTGCTCATATCTCTAAAATAAGCAGAAAAGGTAATTCCATCATCTGAATTGTATGTGAATACAAATATAAGCATTTTCACTACTTTCCACTTTCTCCTGTATTCATCTGTTGTCATGTGTGTTGAAGCAAAAAACTCTTTCAACTCATAAGTGATTCAATCCCTCATTGCCACTGTTATAACTCACTCCTAGTAGTTATAATATTGTGTCTTGTTTAGGCTACTCACTGTGATGTCTGTGAGAAATTATCCTGGCTCAGAGTTCTTTATCTTAAGCATCTTGCCTAGTTCATTTGTGTTACCAGAGATTTAATAAAGATGGTGGAAACAAAAAGAAAAGGAATATAGTGGAATTTGGCTAGATTGCAAAAAAACAAAAATTCTCTCTAAATTTTTAAACTCCCAGCATCTCTCATTCATGCATATGTATAGTCACAACAATGTAAACAAACCCAGTCCGATGAAGTTGTAATGGATGAAACACATCACTTTTTCCAGTTTGTCATACATCTTTTCTTTCAAATCTGTTTTTGATATATAAAAATTTATATATTGTTATCCGTTAATATATACATATATATATACTTGATTCTCCTGTTGAGTTGAATATATCAGGGTCAAGTAGATCAATTCCTAGGAGCCAACAGCCCGACAGCAGTACATGAGATTTGATTAGAGTAGTGAAGGTTTTGTGCAGGACCATGCACACTTTTTGAAGGGCATAATACAGAGACCTGGTGCACTACGTCCTACAAGGTCCCCCAAACGACACTCCAGAGGTTTTGAATTCAAAGTTGTTGTTCTCCTAGACCAGTTGCTATGCAAGGTTATAGAACCCTTTCTGTCCTGCTATTTGCCAATAGCTGGAGGGAGAAGAAGATGATCCATACCTTTCCCAAGGGTATTAGCATGTAAGTGAATGTAATGGGTTTGACTGAAATTTGAACTCAGCTCTCTGCTTCCTCAATCCAAGCTGCTAACCATTACTCCACTGTACCACCTCACACACACACACACACACACACACACACACACACACACACACACACATATATATATAGAGAGAGAGAGAGATAGAGAGAGAGAGGGAGATGTTATGTAACACTTTGATCTGAAACTAGGCGAACAGATACTCCAATGCAAAACAGAATTGCTAATCTACATATAATCTGAAGTGTTTATATGGGTATTATGCTCATTATATATTTTACAGAAACAAAATATTACTTTTTACTTTTTATCTTAATAAATGCTTGTAGATAGTATCAGAAGCAACTTCATGGATAAAATAAAATAAACCTTCATGATTCAGTGATTTTTTACTTTGTAAATAATGAGTAATTTGGCAGAGCAGGAATGCTGTAAAATTTATGAAGCATAAAAAAATATGTTTTGATTTCTGTCCAGAGAACTGCAAAATTATTGAGTCTTTTTTTTTTTTTTTTTTTTTGGTAGGCCTACCAATGATGGAATCTGTTGTTGCCACAATCATCTTTAATTCCTTCAGTATTTCCTTAGGTTAATTTCGTCTGGTACAAGGCTATAATAAAGAAGTATGTAATTAGAATAATTTAGAGTAAAATCCTTGAAAAGTTATAATTTTATAATTGCAATTAAAATAAACATATTAAAACAACAGGAAAGAATAGCAAAAGGTTTTCATTATGGTAAAGTGGTTATATTAAAAAGCAAATAAATTAACAAAAATGTTTAACCCGTTTGTTGATCAGAGCTCAATTGAGGATGAGAAATATAAACAGCTACTGAAATCAATAAAATGAAATACTAGTTGTTATCTATCTATCTCTCTCCCTCTCTCTCTCTATATATATATATATACATACATATATATATATATATATATATATATATATATATATATATATATATATATATATATATATATATAAATGGCAATTTCTGTCTGTTTGTCTGAATCAAGTGGCTGTCTAAACCTGTGAACCAGTACTGATGAAACTTTGCATACATGTTATACAAACATTCAGTTTGTTAATAGGCTAATCGTTTTTTTATAAAAATCTATAATCTAGGGCCCCTAGATTGAAACTTGTCACCAGGTCTTATGTGAATTGCTGTTTTCATATTTATCACTGTGTTTAAACAAAGGAGATAATTGCTCTCACAAACTTTTTAGAAACTAAAATACAAATTTTTACAAAATAACTCTTGTAAAACTTAAAATTCCAGACAAATATGAATCTTTGTTCAGTTTAAAAATTTAGTGGACAACATCAGAACAAATCAGAACAAAATCATCAGAACAAATCTTTATTTCAGCATAATCTTTCTTTGAATAAGATCTCCTTGGAAATCTTTCTGTCTATTTGTCTTAGCAAATCTGAGTTCTTGACCCATATGCACACAAAAACTGTGTCAAAGATGTTCACAGGTGCACCATTTAATAAATGTCATCTTTCACTCCAATATTGATCTAACTTTGCATACATGTTAAACTAACATACAATTTTTACTAGGCTAATTGTGTTTTATAAAAATCTAAAATGGGACCTCTAAGGCCCTTAAACAGAAGCTTTCTGATGGGTTTATGCACATTGTACACCATGTTTAGCATTTAATTTAATATGCAATTAATTTCTTTCAGATTTCACCATGTATATCATTAGATTTACCAGATTCAAATTTATTTAATACAAAGAAATTGGCTTGATCCATTTGGTCATTTAAACGTAAGATAACATTTAAATTGGGCATATTTGTGAATAGAATCTTTACTAAGCTTATATTTTGATCTATCCTTAAAATGCATATTGTAGTTGTGGTAGTCGTTGTTTGTGGAATAACAACATGTTTGAAGGACACTTTTGTACTATATACCAGTTGTATAAAAAAAATCTAGCTGTGGAAATATACATCCTTCTTAAAAAACAAACATCCTTAATTGGCATACCCTTTACCGTTAGGTTTTACTTTTAATTACAGCAGTTTAATTAGATGATAGAATTTTTGAATAGCCTAACACCAACAGACTCCCACCTCACAATTTGCACCTCAAGATTAGAGCACCAGTGATGCTGATAAGAAACTTGGATCCACCAAAGCTTTGCAATGGCACATGACTTAAAATAAAAGAAGATTATGCCAACAGTCTTGGAGGTGACAATTCTGACTGGCAAAGCAAGTGGTGAGACTGTATTTATTCCTAAAATTACACTTATTCTCTCGAATATAGCCTTCCAGTTCAAGTGGCTACAATTCCTGGTGAAACTGAGTTTTGCAATCAACAAACTTTGCAGAACCAGTTTTCTCCTATGGTCAACTTGATGTGGGCTATTCAAGAGTCAGTAATCCCAATCATTTGTTTATTTATACCCCATGCAGAAAGACCAAAAATGTTGTTTTTCAAGAGGCTCTGCAAACTTGATAAGAAACACCCAATCATCAGGTGTTTTTGATTTAACTGTATGATTTATCAGTGTTGTAAATCTTTTGATAATCTATATAAATTTGTAAATCTATTTATAAATCTATTTGCAGGTCTATTAAGAAAATATATGTTATTCTATACATCTATTGTAAATTTATTTTAACACTATCCTTCCTAAGGGCTATATTGTGAATGCACAAAAGCCATTTTCAATTGTTACTTTCAGATAACCAATTTGCCTGTTATTATGCAAGTTGCTTTATAAATTTAGTATTCATAACTTACTGGTATTTCCCCCAAATTCCCAAGGGCAGCAGTTGAGTAGTTTCTGTGAATACACTAAAGCCATTTTCAGTGCAACTTACATTGAATTATTAGATTCGGATAACCAAAGAAAGGATATGAGAACAGGAACTGGGGATAACATCGCTTTTCTGAGAATTGCCTGATACATCAGTTAGTATATATATATATATAAACATCAAAGACTAATTATAAATAAGCCTAAGAGCAATCTTGCTTCTTACTGAGGGATGGCTGGGTAAGACTTATTATAAATTAACTGTAAAACTTTTGAGTGAAAATCAGATTAAGCCTTCCTCAGTACTAAGAAATATGCCTTGGATATAAGACTGAGTACATTGATAGTATTTAATCAATGCTCATCGTTGACCTAGATGCACCTATGCAAATTGTCCAGATTGTTTTTTTGAATATTGGCTGGCATATGTCAATTAATCAAAGTTTTCTATCCAGCAGGATTTACTTTGTTTTTCTTACGAAGAATTTTCTTCTCTTCCTAATTTTAGGCTGCTCTCAGAAAATCCTGATTTAATTAATGCACAAAAGAGGAGTCATAATAAACATGCTAAAAGACTGACCCAAGAGTAAAATTTATATATAATTATATTTTATTCATTTTCTTAGTTTGTATTTGGCACTGATTATACTAAAATAATATGCCTTTATCTAAACAAAGAAATTTCTATAGATTTCTGTGAGGAACCTAACAATTGACCACTTTTAAAATGCAAGACAAGTTTCAGAATCCACTGCCAGACTTTATTCTCCAGGTGCCACATCAGCTGGGCACTGACGCTTGAAATGACACCTCTTATTGCTATTTCTGTACAGGCCTAGATACTTGCAGCTGAGTTAATTCTTACAATCTCCATTATCTTGCATAGTGAGTCAGGTGATATTAAAACTATAAAAATATCATCGAATAATATTGTATCTATATAAACTTTATGGCTTAGGTAGAAAATCTTCCAATTTGACAGGAACAGAGTTTGTTGAATAGATCTATCAGTTTGATAGGCGTCATTAACATTGCAAGGTTTGTACAGACAATTGATCTTGTTTGTGTTGTTTGGATAATTTTCTAGTCTATCCATACATTCTTTAACTTTGAGGAATCTCAAAAAAACAGCTGCATCTTTTGTAAATTAACATATGGATAATTTTTTTCTGTGTGTCCGCCCCTTATATCAGTAGAGAACAGCACTCTGTATGATTAACATATAAACAATCTTTATAATATCAACCTTTTTATTTCTTTCTGACAAACTGCAATTATGAAAAAGTGTTTGGTATAAAGTACATCAAAAAGGACTCTAGAAACTGTTAGGTAACCTTGACATATTTGGGAAGGATATTAGAATAGAATTAGACAACGATGTGTCTTCTCACTGAAGTTACACAACCTATACAGCAATGTGATTGTGAGAGAATAAGAAGTCTTCCACAGATTCATTATTAGAAGCCACAATCTTAGCAATATAAGATATGTAGATGACACATTGTTGAGAGAAGAGATAGAACGGAAAGAGTTGTAGCATACCTTTGAATGATGATGGGTATGTCCCCATTCACATAAATACAGTAGTAAATACTGTATGTTGATCTGTAGTTGGAGATTCATTGTGTGTAGAGTTTGGTAGTAGCAAATGATAATACTTGACTGTAATAGAAGTTGAGTCTTACTGAGCAAGTGTAGAATTTGGTATTAGCAACAGACAGTACTCAACTCTAATGGAAGTGGAGTCTGACTGACAGAACTGTTAATCTGTTCAAGCTGGTAGGTGGTTTATATGGCAGCCTGGGAGATTCCATTCTGATACCTAGGCAAGCCTATTCTGTTAGTCCTGACTGGCTGCTGATTCCAGTGTGGATACTGTACTCAATAAATACCTCATCAGTATATCATAAATCTCTGGAAAAATGTATTCAGTTACAAGACACTTTATTTTTGTCTGCCAACTGGATGCTAGTTGGGAACCACCTTGCAATTTTTTGTGGCTGGGCAATGCCGGGTGATGTTATCTCATATTTTTTTTGCATTTCACTTGACTCATTTCTAGCAGTTGACTATTTCTAGCATTGCTGAAAATTTATAAAAAAAATCATTTCTCTTAGTTGCAATCCAAGTAAAAATGACTGCTAAAAATTCCCCTTCCTAAATTTATAGGCAAACCCTACAGATGCATGCTGGGATTTCTTCCTAGCTAATATAATTGGACAATTCTCAGTCTTACTAATAATTTCTAAGACTACCTCCCAAAATG
The DNA here is from genome assembly GCA_963932145.1 of Acanthosepion lycidas. Lineage (NCBI taxonomy): Eukaryota > Metazoa > Mollusca > Cephalopoda > Sepiida > Sepiidae > Acanthosepion > Acanthosepion lycidas. Next base: position 23,780,191 of record OZ010593.1, read on the forward strand.
TTAGCAGGTTATTGACCACTTGACTTTTGCATGTGAATGCTGTTTCTATTTTGTGAGATTTTTAGTTTGTTACTGTCTTATAGTTGCTTTGCTTTGCATTGCATTACTTTGCCTGCCCTGTTCTTCTTATTAAAGTGACACAAATCTTATTATATTTTACATTTCCCTTTCTAATGTAAATAAGCTGAGCATCTGCCAAATAAGAACTAAGAGAACGAAGATAACGTGAAAATATACATACATCCATATCCACATCCACAGCAGAATTTCAAGCCAAACCCTCATGGGTAGAGTGTTCTAATTCCACGTGCCAGGCCTTTTTTTCACAAGGAAACATGGTCTAGTGAATAAAAGCATTGTGAATTCAATACCTGGCCACAGCAGAAGGAACAAAAATTTGGACAGTTGAGTTATTAAAGGGAATTAGCTGATATTGTGATATCCAAAAAATGGCATGGTATGTGGAATTAGAATAATCTACCCCAATGGACTAAATAAAGAGTTTAATTTGAAATTCCAACAATTACTACCTGAAGAAATTCTGTAGCATACACATTGAAACATTGTGAATATGGCAATAAAGATGAGGACAACTGCCCAAATGATATAAATATCATATATATATATATATATATATATATATATATATATATATATATATATATATATATTTGTGTATTTAGGCAGCAATCCTTCTTTCATGCACATTTCATTTAAAACAACAATAAAAGCACCTTGTCTGTCATTTTCAATGAAATAAATAAATAAATATATATATATATATATATATATATATATATATATATATACATATTAGAGAGAGAAAGAGAGAAGGACACACACACATATATATATATATATATAGAGAGAGAGAGAGAGAAAAGAAAGAAAAACACATCTCTTAATACACAAGGAAAAGCATCCACAATTTGTCAGATTTCATCCCTCAAGCCAGAATTCTTTTGCATAAAAACAAACAGATGCAATATATATTTATTTACATATCTGAAATTCTTGCTAGCAAGTAGAGAAAATATTATTGCAATTTATAATGGCCATAAAGATTTCAAATTTAGCTCAGAATACCTAAACTTGTTATCCTGGTTGTTACAGATGAATGTAAGAAGTTCTGAATAAATTTGTTTGTGCTCTCATATCTAAAAGTTTGTCCAAATATTTTAGATTCATTTGAAAACAGATGTTAATCCATAAACAGTTTAACTCATGGTCTTGCAGAAAGACTAAAATGTATATTACAAAATTACTTCTACTTTGGATATTCAAGTAAAGAGTAACAAAACTTTTCAGATAATGGAAATGGTAATATTAGCCATTTCCTTATATGGAAATATTCAGTAATCATTGACTGAATCGTCAGTGCTACTTTTGGTTGAAATTTATGAGCTCTTTCTATTAGGAACATTTTTTCTCAAGTCCAGTAGCTGTTATCGCTCTTTTCTATATTGATGGAAGATTTCATTTGTTTGAAGTACTGTGCAATGTCAACACTTTGGTTATGTTATCACTTTCTCTTCAAGTTACATGTGCTATCCATTTTTATTGTTGCATCTGTTGGCAGTCCTCAAAGAATATGACTTCTGTTATTTGGTACAGTTCTTTGTTTTTGATTATGTAGACGAGTCCATGAGATCCTCACTAACATCAACAGGCTTCATTTGCTTGAAGCCATTTTTAATCACTGATCTGAGAACAATCTATCACAATTTACGGTGTTAGGTGAAACTACTTCTAGCCTACCCTACACAATATTCAGTTTCCTTACTGACTGCAGAATCATTTTATAAATTTCAAGTGATACAAGGATTCTATTAATTTCCATTTTTTTCTCATCTGCACAAGCCAAAGAACTGAGTTTGATCTTAACTGATTGTTCTACTTGTGTTGCCTTGTGTCTGCTTCATTTGCATATTGGCATATTTTTTACTGGTACCAGAAATCAATTTTCCAAGTCTATGTATGAGTAATCTATACTTTGTAGCTATGTTTAGTAAATCTCAGTAATTATTCAATATAAAAAATTTTTAACACCAACCTTATATCACAATTATTTTCCGCCTGCATTTATTTTTATGATCACATGTTAAGGCCCTCAATAATCTTATTATAAATGGATCAATATGATATATATATATATATATATATATATATATATGTGTGTGTGTGTGTGTGTACCAGACTGTGCAAATGAGGGATTTAATAACGAAAATAGACAGACTTGCAGATACAACATAATGCTTAAGAAAACAGCACATCTGCTCAAACATATCTGTCTGGCAAAACAATGTCTCGGGTAATGTGTATTTTTAAATATTCATTTTTTATATAATATTTTTCATGTGCGCATATATATATATATATATATATATATATATATATATATATATATATATATATTACTTTAAATTTTATTTTTATTTGAGTAGGTGCTCTATTTATTTATTAAACAGTATATTTATTTTCACCTACCAGCCTGAATATTTGAAAGAAAAATTTTCACTGTCCAGCAGTATCCACTAAAAATAGTGTTTAAAGTGATAAAAATCTGTCAGATTAATAAAAATTCATTCTAATATATATATATATATATATATATATATATATACCAATATACTTCACATCTGCAAATCTACTATTTGTCTCCCACTGTTCATCTCAAGGTTCTTGACAAAATCCAAATATGGATCTGCAATATGATCAGTTCTGACTTGGCATTTTGACTCCAGACACTTTCTCACAGATGTGATGTTGATTCCCTCTGTCTTTTCTACAAATATTTTCATGGCAACTGCTCTGATGAGTTATTTTCACTGGTTCCCTGACTGCAGGAATTTAAGCATGCCATTGGTTTGGCAACTTGGTTCCATCCATTTACTAGCAAAACAGTTAAATGTAACTGCCACTTCTACTTCAACAGCTTCTTTTTACGAACATCCTTCCTCTTAATTGCTTCCCCAATAACTATAATCTTCAAAAATTTCAATGTAATGTCAATTGACATCTGATGCCTTGATCCCTGTTCTTCTTTTTAAATCCTTTTCTCAATCACCCCATACCCAGTCTTTTCTCTTTCACTCTCTGTGACCCCTTGTATACTGGTGGCACTCCCACCTTGCTTGCTTGGGGTGAAATGCTTGTAATATATATATATATATATATATATATAAAGTGGAAACTGTGTACACTTTTATATTTACATATGCTCTATCTCTGATAATGAGCACTTTTACTCATAAATATAGCATACCTTAAAAATATATTTTTATCATACATATATACATAATATATATCTGTCTATACTTCAAGAAGAGGATGACAACAACACTCAGAAAACAGTCTGCCTGCCTTATGTTAAGGGGTTATCAGAGAAAATACAAAGGATCTGCAGTCCATATGACATCAAGACAACCTTCAAAAGTTGGATGACACTTCACAGATACCTGTCCCAAGTAAGACTCCCCATAGAGGAGAACATGACAAAAGACTGTGTGTACGCAATCCCGTGCAGCTGCAGAAAGAAATATAAAGGGAAGACAGGTCACCCCCTTAAGGTAAGGCTTCAGGAACACCAGAAAGCTATAACATGAGGGGAAGTGGAAAAATCAGGCGTGGCTGACCACATATGGAGAGAAAAGGGAGATCACTGTCCTCTGTGGGTTCAGGTTGAAATCATAGACAAAGAACACCATTGTAAAATTCGTAAACTTAAAGAATCAGTACATATGCTAGGCCACAAAAATCTCCTGAGCTGACCAAGCATAGAAACGAATACAATATGGGAACCAATAATAAGGAGCCAGAGAAAAGCAATAATAACAATAAAAATTGTAATATGAGCTCTGGTAAAAACATGCATGATAACAGCAGAAAATTGCAATATGAGCACTGGTAAAAAATGATGCTGAAGACATTAGGTTTATAATACCCAGAAATTCATGCACAGATGTCCTCAAGGACACATGCACAGTGGATAAAGGTGTTAGTTAGATCCAGTGACAGGACCCAAAGAGTGTGAGTTCAATACCTTGTTAAGGTGCTGGAGAGGGGAATTAACAGGAGATAACTGATAACTGACATCCATTAGACATGGCACGTAGAACTTGAACAGTCTACACCAGTGAGCGAAATAAAGGGTTCAGTTCGACATTCCAACAACCTGAAAAAGGCCGGAGCGTACAACAGCAGAAACGTAATAAATATGGCGACAAAGATGAGGACAATAGTTTGAATAATGTAAATAGCATATGTATATGTCTATATTATATTTAATTAAACACATTTAGAATTATTTTTGTTACAAATGATACTTTCTCATGAAAAAACAAAACTGGAATCTGAAATGATGGTTCTCGTAGAAAGGCACTTTAAGAAATCAGGAAAATTTTTTTTCCTTCTAGAAACATGATGTTTTCATTTTCATGATGTTCTTAAGCTGCTTGGCAGCTGTGATGGATAGTGCCAAT
>OZ010593.1:23792171-23864671 GCA_963932145.1 Acanthosepion lycidas
AACAGTGCAAGCGATAACTAAGCAGTACTAAAATAAGAACAAGACTAGATATCTGTAGATCCAGATGGGCATCCACCTGAACATGACAGAAGTACACAATGATTAAAACGTAATGATAACAACAACACAGATGAAGATATTTGTCCAAATTAAATAGCATGTACTAACAGAGAAGATTATACAGTCTTCCTGTCTTGAATTTTCTGTTTTTTTATTTGTTTGTTTGGGTTTTATGGCATATCAACTACTGTGGGTTATTTAATGCCAAATCCAGTTTATATGAATTTTAAATGCCTATTTTGTCCTGGCAACATTGTTTCCAAAAAAACGTATAGCTGGCAACATTATTGTTTCCAAAAAACGTATAGCTGGCAACATTATTCTTCTGAAGGACGTAGTTTATCGTCATACCCAGGACGTGGGTAAGATCTGGAAAAACTAGGAGTTCACTATTTGCCCATAGCTGGGACCCTAACAGGTGCTACCACCCCGGGTCAAGGTGGACCTGGGAACACCAGCAATTAAGAGGTGGTTCCACACTCCTCAAAACCTCCTGATCAGAGGCCTTGCTGCTGGATGTAGTTTATCATCTTACCCAGGATGCGGATGTAGTTTAACGTCTTACCCAGGACGCTTGAATTTTCTGTGTCATAATTCTTAATTTAATGACTGAATAAGCTCCTTGCAAGTTGTACAACTATAAAATATCTGTGGAAATTCTTGTATTTCATCATTAAATATTTAACAACTTTAACCAAATATTCAAATTCCAGCTGGGTTTATTACATTCACTTATGTGCAAATTCTCTTGGGAAAAGTATGAATTTATCTCTTTTCTTCTCAGCTATGGGTTGAATACCAGGACAGATTAGGTCCTATAACCTTGGTTGGCAACTAGTCTACTGCAAAAAGAAAAGCCAGCCTACTACAGAAAAATCTCTGGCTAGTCAATCATGAATTAAAGGCAATGATCACCAAATTGTGTATCATGGGACTGAACCAAATATTGCAATTACATCCATAAGTATGAATGTAGGTCATTATTTAAAGAAGTAAAAAGGTACAAATGACTTCTAAAAAATTGACAAGGTTTTCCATTTCACTAAAGCAGTTACTAAATGAGAATGTTATCACCTCTTCTATCTTTTCTTTCTTATTATTATGTATACTTTCTTTTTCTCGCTAAGACCAGTGTCTCTTCTTCTTTTGTCTTTTGTTACACCCAAAATAGAATGGTCCATTATTTATCTGAGGCAATGGTAAAGCATGGTGCACATGATAACTTACTAATGGATAAGCAAACAGAATTATATGATTTTGCTTTTTTTGGCAATTTTTTTCTTTTCTTTTTTTTTTTTTGAGGCAATATCATAAATTTTGTTGGTTAATAACAAGTACACTTTTTTTTTTACAACCTTTCTAAGATAAAGAATTTTTAGTGTCTTATCTCTAATTTCACAAACTGAGAACATCAAATCTTTTCAAAAAAAAAAAAAAGGAAAACAGATAAATTTGTTAATTTTATTCAAAGAAAAGATTACTTTTTAGAATTAGCCTAGATTTGATTTTATAATTTTTAACAAAGCTGCAGAAAATCTTTTTAAAATATTATGTTATATACTATACCTATGAACACTAATGAGTTTGTCTCAATCTTCATAAATATGTTGCACACTATTGTCAGTTAGTCATGTGCCATGCATGATACACATTAGGCGATCATGTATCTTTTGATACATGACTGACGAGACAGATTTTTCCTGTGAGACTAGATTCTTATTAAGCTTAGTTTTGTCAAGCTACAAGTGAAGAGCACTTAGTGATGATCAAACACTTAACTTTAATAATAACTTTGATAACTTTTGCATCAGGTTCTGACTATTCTTGTTCTCATACATGATCATTTAGTTTAATTCAGATTTCTTTCAGAAAATCTGATATCTTAACCTTCTCGAGTTATCCAATCAGAAACCATTATGATATTGTTTTTTTCTCAGGATAGGCATGATGGGATATAGAATAAAGGGCAAATATCAGTCAGTTATGCCATGCCTAATGCATGCTTAGACAATCATGTATCTTTTGATATATGACTGACGAGGCAGATTTTTTCCTGCAGTAAGTTGCTATTTCTTTCTGCGGTAGACCAGTTGCTATCCAAAAATATAGAACCCAGTCTGTCCTGCTATTCATCCGGAAGAAAAAGGATTAATACCTTTCCCAATGGTATTATCACATAATTGAATGTAATAAATTCAACTGAAATTTGAACATGGTGAGGGTAATATGCTGTCTAATTAGTCCACCTACTTCACGCCACTGGCGAGTATTGTATTTTGTTGATGTTATAAAGATTACCATTTCATTTCCAACCTCTGTTTTGGTTATTCCTCATTCAGTAACCATTTCTAGGTTACAACAAACATACAGGATCTAGAATTTTATTTAAATACCAACCTTGAGCTTATCTCTATTCAGTTTCTAACCAATGTTTCCCTTAAGATGAAAATATGAAGTTAAGCAATATTGAGCCTAGTCAATACTTAGATGCTGAACTGCCTGGAAATGGTTTAAGTATTATGTAAACCGCAACAAAAATGTCCATGTTTGGAATCCGCTGAGGCAATAAAAGATGGTATTGCATACAGTTGAAGGGTATTATTTCATGCCAGATCTTACATTTACTTGGTGGCAAGGATATGCTATCAGTAAAAAGGAGGCTTTGCTAGCTTTACTAGGAGTTGCGACCATTAATTGTACCATATCAAATATAGATTACGAACATTATTTACATTATTCAGACTATTTTCTTCATCTTTGTCACAATATTTATTACAACATTTCAGCCATAAGGGGTGGTGGTGGTGGTAGGGGTAATATGCTGTCTAAGCATTCCACCACTAGCAGTGGTTTTCCTACTTCATGCCACTAGCAAGTATTGTATTTTGTTGATGTTATAAAGATTATCATTTCATTTCCAACCTCCGTTTTGGTTATTCCTCATTCAGTAACCTTTTCTAGGTTGCAATAGATACATAGAGATAGATAGATAGATAGATAGATAGATAGATAGATAGATAGATAGATAGATAAGTAGATAGATAGATAGACCCTGACTGAAACGGATAGTGTTATATCCCATACCTACGAACACTTTATGTCACAATCCTTATAAATACATTGGACACTATTGTAAGTGTGGGTAATATGTTAAGTAGTCCACCTCTAGCAGTGGTTTACCTACTACACGCCACTGGCGAGTATTGTATTTTGTTGATGTTAGAAACATTACCATTTCATTTCCAACCTTTGTTTTGGTTATTCCTCATTCAGTAACCCTTTCTAGATTACAACATTATAAATCAAAATCTACCGTTATCTGATTTTGTATAATTCATGGGATGAGGTCAAAGATAGTTAAACAGATAATTTGAATTATGCAGCAGCTGAGTTATTTTTTTTATTTTTATTTTTTTAATTGGTATCACCTCATGCAAGACAGTAAAGCCACTAAGAATTAGGGACAGAAACATTAATAATGAGAGGAAAGAGAGAAGTGTAATCAGGAAAACAGTAGACAGCAAATAACATTGCATTTAAATTTTTGAAGATTAAAGTTAGCTGAAAAACATGTAGCCAGACGGAAGTTCCACAAGTGAGAAGTGTGAGAAAAGAAACTGTTAGCATAGAATTTTCTGCTACATCTAGCCAATGCAACTGTCTCGTACTCTACTTAAATTCAAAAAGCGAAGCGCTCATCTGAACAATTACCATGAAAGTATTTATAGAAAAGGCATAGATGGGCAACCTTACAGCAGTGTGAAAGTAACTGAAGCAGAGATGCCAGATCAGGACCAATAATATTGCTGATTCTTTGGATTTTATCAAGAGGGTCAAGGTAAATAGCAAGGGCACTAGACTATATGTGGCAGCAATATTTTAAGGATGGGTGAATGGTAGATTTATAGATATGTAAGACAGATTCTGGAGAGAAAAATTATCTTGCTTGCAAGAAATTACTTTGGAGATGTTTAAGTCTGGCAGTGAATATGATATTGATTCAAGATTATTGATGATGAAGGCAAAAATAGTCAATGTTTGGAAAGAAATTCCTTTCTCTAAGATCTTCTTACTCTGTCAGTGAAGTGGAAAATGATTCAAGTAAAAGATGGAGACAGCATTTATACAAAAGATGACAAATGCTGTCTTCATCATGCAAGACATATCCTTTCATGATGTGAACGATCATGGCTCTCCACACTTTCCTTTCCTTTATAGCTCTGAGTAAATTTTGTCTTTTTGCTGTCTGAATTCCTAATCCCTATTCTATCAACACTAGCATAAGCTAGTTATGTAGATTATTCATTGCTTTCCTCTGTCCCTCTTGTCTTCAACATGTCCTGCAAGTGCTAAATTTTCTAAGCCTCCTTTCCTCATTATGTAGTGTAGAAATTTCAACTCTGTTTCTGATCATAATTATGTGTCCTTTTTGTTTCTATTTTCTCTAAAATTAAGTCTATGGTTTTCTCAGAATCCTTCTGTAGAACAACATTTCTGTTGCTTAAAGTCTCTTATTCATCTGGGAGGAGATTGTCCAGAATCTACTGCCATATAGTATGACTTATATAACAGTCCAGTACTTTTTTTTTTGTTTCTAATGAGATTTTCCTACTTCTTAATACTTTGCTTACCTTTTGGATAACATCTTACACTATCCCAATGTCTTCAAATTTTACTGTTGTATTTTCTGTCCTATGTTAAAATATTTTCTTGATATATAAATTTTTGTACTCACTTGATTTTGACATTTCAAATTTGTAATTTAAATTTTATGCTGTTTCTTTTTGCTGATAACCCTAAGAAATCTACCTTTTTACAAGTGATGTTTAGTTCTTTCTTCTTGCTTTTCTTCACTACCTTCTGTAGGAGTTTCTGTAGTTTTCTTTTTATGTCTGCTGTCAACACTGGACCATCTGTATATCTCATGTTGTTAAGATTGTGGGTGAATCCTGGTTGAAATTCTAATTCTTTCAGAATTGCTTCACTGTAAAGGTAACGTAGTAAAACTTACTTAAAAATTGAAAACGGAAAAAACAAAATAAAAACAAACAAATAAACAAAATAACAATAAAATAAGCAAAATTAATTAATCCAAACAAATTACCAAATCACACCTGTTAGAATAGACGAAATAGAATAATAATAGTAATAATAATAATAATAATAATAATAATAATAATAATAATAACAAAAAAAACAAAAAAAGAACCCAAATAAATAAAGTAAATAATAAACAAATTAGCAAACCATTATGACCAAAATATTAGTTAGACTAAAAAATCGAACCAAAAAATCGGACGAAAAAAATACCTATAAATGTTATATAACGATAAAAAAAAAAATAAATAAAAATAATAATAAAAATAAAAAATAAATAAATAAATACTACGTTACTTAAAAATCAAAAACCGAAAAGAGAAAATATACAAGTAAAATAAATTGACCTAAATCCATCCAAGTAAATAAACAAACCAATCCCGATAAAGTTACCATTAGAAAAAACAAATAAAGATAATCAACCCAAATAAACACTAATTAAAAACTGTTCCTGCCAAAATAATAGTTAGAACAAACTACAACAATCAACCCTAAAATCGAATAAATAGCTTTAATTAAATTCTCAAACCAAAACAAAACTATTAAATAAGTGATATAAACAAATTTTTACTACGTTGATAAAAACACAGATTAAAAAACAAAACAAATAAATAAATGAATAAAATAAGAAACAAAAAATAAAAATAAATAAAAACAAGCAAAATAATTTAACCCAAATAAATAAATAAACGACTTCCGGTAAAACGCAATGCACCACTGACCCGTATACATATAAATAGCCGAGAAAAATAACAGCACACGTGGCCTAATGATTGCATATAGCATGAAACAGACTGTCGACTTCTATGTTCACTTTTATATTTACACACGCTCTATCTCTGATATTGAGCACTTTATCCCATAAATATAGCACACCTTAAGACTATATTTCTTAATATATATATATATATATATATATATATATATATGTATATTGACCACTAATATAAAAATATATATCTTTTAGCATTGGTATTACTTTTTCTTGTACTTTATTAAATGCTTATTGTACTGAACATAAATATGGCACTCCTTGTTCCGATGTTTTTGATAAAGCCACATTTTTCTTGACCTAGTTTTGGTTCTTTTTTATCTTTAAGTCAACAAAACAGTTCATACCTCATTTTTGTTTCTAATAAAAATGTCCTGGATTTTAATGCTTTGATTATCTTTTGGAAAGCATCTTTTGCTAACCCAATATGTCTAACAACTACTGGAGTCTTCTTACTGTGACTGTGTGTCAGATCATGATTGTAAACAATTTATAAATTGCAATTAAGAGAACAAAAGTAACAACTGAAAGGCAGTATCAAAAATGAAGTACGCTAATAAAAATAGCTTTATTACTACATCCTTACAAACATTTGAACTTATAAACAAGCTTCAGGAGTTTGCTTTCATAAGTAAAAGAGTTCCTGCAATGTGATCCTCACTTGACTATTCATAGAAAGTATGAAACAGTTTTCATATCTGAATTTCTGGGATGAGTAGTTACCATTTATTATTGTGAGTTCAATCCCTGAGATGGGTACTGTCTACTTGGACTCAGTGGAAACAGGCTGAGCAGTACAAACAAGAACTAGATGAAATATCCCTAGACGTAGTCAGGAGAATGAACACTATCTACTCTTATAGATTAAATAAAGGTTTCAATTTGAAATTTTATGGGAGGGTTATCTGGATTGACATGCACCTGATTAGGAGTAGAGAGAACAACAGCTGAAACACTGTGATAATAATAACAAAGTTGAGGACAGTATTGGTGAGAGAATTTCTGAGGTCTGGCACTCAGATTATTTTGAGGACCCCTGATTGGAAAAGGAGATTCTGGGACAAACAAACTTGATCTACCAAGGCTTACAAAACTGTTTGCAAGTGTGTCTGTCTGGTAGGGTTGTGATATGTTGAATATCATTTTTCTATTAAGGACTTTATTTGTATTTTTTGTGACAAATATTTATGTATGTCATTCTAATAATACGACTCTTGACATTCCGAAAACTTCATAAGGTCCGCCCTCTCTTTCAGCATCAATCACCAGCTGTCGCCCAGCCTTGAACTCATGGATACAGTTGTAAATTGTTGCGTGTGAAAGTCAGGCATCTCTATTAGCTTCTTTCAAATGATGAACTGATAAATATCCGAAGGACATTTGCATGCAACTGGGAAATGAAGTTGTGCATTTAAAGAAGATATTTCATGACACAATTTCAAACTGTATTGGAATGGTTCCCATCAAGAATATTCCAAAGACAATTGGACTGTTGAACAGAATCAATGCATTGGGTTTGTTGGGAATTTTCCCTAATATTTTTGTTTCTCTCTGAAACTTCTGTCATTCCTGTGAAAATTGCATCTGCAGAATGTTCTTTTAATTACTTAAAATGAATAAAGACACATGACAATGATTCAAGACCACCTTACCAACTTGGCAACCCTTGCGATCGAGTGTGATTTGGCAGTAGAATTAGACTTTGAGGAACTCATCGTGCATTTAGCTTCAATGAAAGTTTGAAAAATGAACTTCTAAACTGATTTGGAACTGGTTTTACTTTTTGTATTTTTTTTAATAAAATACCGGTTTGTAATTTTGTTCTCTACTTTTTATAAAGAAGCCCCCACTAAACCCCTAAAGGTATTTTCTTGAAGCCCCTCACATTTTGAGGCCTGGCACATTTGTGCTAGCTGTCCTCCACTCTCACTGCCACTGGCTGAAGACAATTGTCCATGTGTAAATTTCTGTTTGCATGGTGCATTGTCCAGTATGTCAAGATAAAATTTGACTGTAGTGTAACCGTTTATGTCATTTAATTATCACAAACTTGGGTCATCTTCATGTGATGCATGGTTGATTCTCTTTTAGAGAAATAAAATGCGTGACAGGTAATGAAATTAAATTCATCAAGCTTGAAATTAATTCTAAATTAGATTAGTCTCACATCAAACCTTTAATAGGCTTGGAATTTTTCCCAAACTTGGGGGGTCATGTTAGAAAATGATACTTCCTTATTCTTTCATACTGACCCATTGTCCAACAGGGTGTGTTTCAAGTTGCATGGTGAACTAAAGAAATCAATGCTCAAATATTTTTTGTATTTTTGAATCTCACCTGATAAATGAAATGCTTATGGACTGACTGATTAATCAGTTTTTATGGTTTATCAACCCTTTGTAGATTAATTAATCTGAAACATATTTTGGATTGTAAGAATTTATTTTTACTTTTTTTATGAGTGAATATTGCATTAACAATTTTTTGAGAATTACAATGATTTTTCCAGATACAAGTCTTACTGTTTAACCCATAGATTCATGGTGGAGATGGATTTATACTTTTCCCAAAGGTATTTGTGCATAACTGGAAATGTTTATGGAGTATAGATGTTGTTTTATTTTTCTGACATTATTAGCATTTCTGTAAGTTTCCAGAAAAACATTTACTGCTTTGATAGTCCCAACAGAACTGGTTGGAACCCCACAGTGCACAACCTGTGCAGTAGAACTAGAGAGAGTGAAATGAAAACATGTCCAAAAAATATTAAAAAAGGAACCACAAGAATATTGATATAAATAGAATATTCTGAATAAGAATAAAAAATGCATACATGTATTAGATCCATAATGCATGGCTATAACTTTGTAGTGTCGCCTCTGAAGTGTAGCAGAATATATCTGCTAAAATAGATTCTGTTTAAACAAAACCCACCATGTTTTTTGCACTATTGTTCAAGTTTGTGTGTGTGTGTATGTGTATGTATTGTTTAAAAATTCTTATATTTATGGAGAAAGAATGCTCACCATTAGATATATATATTTTTTTTTACAATTATATTTACCATGTACAAGTCTCAATAGCCACTCAAGGTAGAAGTTTAAAGAGTAAGAGGTACAGTTTATGGGGTTATGTGGGAAAGATAACGATTGACCCTAGACTTAAACATTTCAAGATTGTATTGAAAGCATCCTATTTGGACTTGTTTCCAATAAAGCAGCAGTTTGTGAAAAGAAGGTGCTCTAGTGTAACTTACATCTCACCAATGGAATACGAAGGGAACATGGGTGGTTCAAAGTGCTTAGCATGACACGTCTTAGCTGTGAACATTATGACAAGTGAAACTAAGGAATGTAATTTGTTTGAACACTTCCTTTAGAAATAGTGATAAAGCAGCAAGTCGCTTGCAAAGTTTTGCCTGTGGGAACAGGGTTGTAGGGTGTAAAGTAGTTCAACACCCACAAGGACAAGAAGATGCTTTTGAACTTTATCAATACTGAAAAGTGAAGGCTGGGCAGCTGCTACCTATATATGGTAGCAGTATTTCATTTTCAGCCTGGTCTAGCTCTTGTAAAGGTATAGGATAGCAGGAAGAGTCAGTTACTTATTGGGGGAGTACAGGAACTGACCATTTTCCCAGCATCTTTAGTGTTGGATCATATGTAAGAGTTCTTTAAGTTCTTGGTTGAGTTTAAGTGCCAACTGGTGCTCAAGACACAGGGCCTCCCTGAGAGAATACCAATTCATCACAATAAGTGAAAATTCAGAGTGTTTTTAAATACACGTGGACATAATAATCAACACTACTTAGTCAGTTTCATGCCACAAGATTTTTATAGGGTAGAGTTGCAAGCCTCACTCCAAACCAGTTTTAAATTCAGAATTTTCCTTCTTCTCGACTGGTTGCCAAGCAGAGCTAAAGAGATCATTCCACCCTCCTATCAAACTGTTGCTGGAGGATTCATACCTTTCTGATAGTATTTGTGGGAATGCAAACAAAACAAGATTGGCTGGAATTTGAATTGAACATACCAAACTCCATGCAATAGCCACTATGCTACATGCACATCTAGTGTACCAACATACTAATGCTGATATACTAATTTAATTTATTTTTAGTATTTGCCATTATTTGTTTATTTTTCTATTGCAGTATTAAACTAATTTGAAATAACAAAAATTAAATTCAACATTTTCTTTGAATTTTTATTTTATTTTAGTAACAGAACCAAATAAATAAGATTATGTTTTAGTGTAAACTTTAAAGATCAATAAATTAACTCAAAATTACAAGAAAATCCTGTTCTAATCTTAAAGTTTATTAATTAAAATTTAAGAAGCATGACTAAAGCATTTTCAGAATTTTGAAAAAATTAAATTTTACTAACTTAAAAATACAGATGAAAGATTATGAAGGTCACAATAAAATTGTGGGATTATGCTTCTGTACAAAAAAATGCGGCTCTCAAAGATTTACCACTGTGACCTTTCAGGACATATGTCATCATGGCTCTCCACATCTATCCTATCCATTGAAGCTTTTAGTGATGCTTTTGACAACTCTGTTCTGCCAAATGTTTACACAAAGAAAACCTTGTTCACCTAATGAATAGGAAGATGCAGAGTCAAAATATTGAGTGTTTGTGGTTTCACCTAAAATTAAAATTCAAAGAATGTTTGGTTTAAAGGAAGAAATATTAGTTTAATGAATTTATGTGTCAAGAGCAAATGAAAAAAATGCTTGTAAAAGATTTTTTTTTAAATTTATAATTATAGTTATTATGTATTATTTAAATTTTCTTGTTCCTAGATAATTTATGAATAAAAAAATCTCATTTCATATTTAATTAATGAAAAAAAATCAATCTTTAAAAAATGGCAAATAATGAATATTTCATTATAGTTGGTTCACATATTTTTATAAATTTATGAATAAGAACATTTTATTGCATATTTATTACTTTATAAAATGGTAAATGATAAATATTTCATTGTAGATGGTTCACATTTTTGTAATCTTGTAATTATATAATTAATCTGGTAAATAATCAATTATTTTCCTAAACAGATTTGGTTTGGTTTGGTTTGGTTTGTTGTGTTTTATGGCATATCAACCTCATTGGGTTATTTAATGCCGACAACTTTTTTTTTCCTGGTAATATTTTCTTTTGTCGAAAATCTATTTCTGGTAATTTTTTCCTCAAAAATGTATAGCTGGTAATATTATTTTAAAACATATATTGCTGGTAATATGTTTTTTACAAAAATATATTGCTGGCAATACTTTTTTTTCTTCAAAATTTTATTTCTGTTAACAATTCTTTTACCAAGTATCCCTGGTATTAAAACCCATTTTTATGCTTTTATAATGCTTTTTACCTCAGTTTCAGGGTTAACTATTTTCCCATAGCTGGGACCCTAATAGGTGCCACCACTCCAGGTCAGGGTGGACCTGGGAACACCAGCAATTAAGAGGTGGTTCCATGCTCCTCAAAACCTCCTGATCAGAGGCCTTGATGTTGGACGTACTTTATCGTCTTAGCCAGGATGCAGATGTAGTTTATCGTCATACCAAGGACGATCCTAAACAGGTTTTTTAAAACAATAAATATTGCTAAGGAAAGGGAAGGAGTATACAGTAATAGCGGTGTCAAGAGAAAAAAAACATCCATTTGACTGGGGTTTTTTTTGCAGGTATAAAGGTTAAAATTTGCTGGAAAGTTATGTGACTACCTGGAGAATTATGTTGATATGTATTTTTATGATCAGATTTTTTACACAAAAAATAGGGTGGGGGTCTCACTATACACAGGTAATTTATTTTGGAGAGGTCAAAAATCATACAAAAATCCTACATGAATAAAAACAAAAGTGTGGCATCTAAATCATTGTATCAGTTATTTTGTGGTAAGTGGTTTTTCTCACCATTTTGGAGTAGCTTTGTACAAAAAAGAATGAAAATCATTTACTTGCTATAAAATATGTGCAGGATGATGCTGAGTACTGCAATATTTTATGATGGTAGGGTCTATTGATATTTCTCAGAAACTAGGATCACATATACACGAGCTGTATAGAAAAAAATCAGGTTTTTCCCTATACATAAAGTAGGTGTATAAAAGATGTTTCATTAAGACGGATCAAAGTCAGCAGTAAATAAATCAGTGTTATTGATGAAAATTTATTTATTTCTTTGTTGGATCATGTTACTTAAGTCATGGCAATTATGTGTGAAAAATAATATTGCCCAAATGTCCACCAATGCTTCGGCAGCACACCTCCACTCAATGGTCAAAATTTTTGATGATGTCTCTGCATAGTTGCTCCTCAATCTCACCAATATGCCTTATCTCATCCTTCAGCTAATGAATTGTTGTTGGTTTGTTGGCATAGACCTTACTTTTGAGATGACTCCAAAGGAAGAAATCTAAAGTTCCCAGGTCACATCATCTCTCAAAACAGCAAAGTCAGATGATCACCACGATCATACGACTTGACGCCTTTGGTGTCATCTCAAAAGTAAGGTTATTCCAAAGGCATCAAGTCACATGATCGTGGTGACCAATTGACTTTGCTGTTTTGAGAGATGATGCGACCTGGGAACATTCTATTTGAACATCCATTTTTGTAATAGGCTTTGAAAACTTTAACACATTGTTTGACTGTTAATCTTTCCAGGGATGAAATTGCCAAAAACTCTAGTTGTTAAATCTGAAAGAAAAAGAAAAAAAAATCATTAGACACTTAAACTTAATTCACATTTAAAATCGGTCTAAGTTATTGGAACACTCTATACATGAGTATAGTATATATGGCTTGGGCATAATTTTGTCTGGATTAAAATAAGTACCACACAATCAGCTGCCAGAAAATGCACTTGTATAATTTATACATATTTAAATAATCCCATCAATTTTTATGGGTATTGTACTGGTTAGAAATGAAACACTTATCTAGAAGTCTTTCACTGGAAAAAAAAAAAACAGATGGCCAAACTTATTATGTCTCAAGCAGAAATCAATATATTTAATGAAAGTTAATGATTGATTAATTTGAGAAATGATAATTGGGTTGGAGTTTTGAATTATAATCCAAATCCAAAAGCAGTTTGAATCTTACTACATTTGCTGAAGAATCATGAAAAGCATTAACAAAATCTTAAAATAAAGGAACTCCCAGAAAATGGAGACAGTCATTCTGAATTCCAGTTTCTTATTGATTTTCACATGAAAACTTCAATCTTGATTTTACTGCGTCATTTTTCTAATGGATGGGAACCTATAATTTTTTTTTCTCTTTTTGTTAAATTTTGATAGTTTAGAATGGGAGTGTTATTTAACTGGCACACATATGGAAACAAATCTATATGGTTATTTTCTAAGCATAGATTAATTTGGCACAAGATCTCAAGTATGGAGTGCCCAATGCCCAGTGCTACAAGGATTCATTATTGGCATGCCTTAACATTAGGTATGCAAACATAAAAAGAAAACAGAATGGAATAAAGGAAAGTGAGAAGAAAGGAGTAACGATCAATTGTAAGGAAGTATTTATGGTTATCACCAAAATGAACACTATCTGTCTATATTTCTGAGATAAGATATTATGTACATTATTTACATTATTCGGACTACTGGCCTCATTTTTGTCACAATATTTATCACAATGTTTCGGCCATTGTATACTCCGGCCTTCTTCAGTATCTGTCTATATTTCTGAGATAAGTTATTATGTACATTATTTACATTATTCAGACTATTGGCCTCATCTTTGTTGCCATATTTATCATAATGTTTCAGCCATTGTACACTCCGGGTTTCTTCAGGTGGTTGCTCACTGGGGTAGACTTTTCTAGTTCCATGTGCCATGTTTCAATGGATGTCAGTTATCAGTTATCTCCTGTTAATTTCCCTCTCCAAGTTCTCCACTGCCTTAACTGGGTATTGAAATCACACTCTTTGGATCCTGTCACTGGATCTAACCAACACCTTTATCCACTGTGCTATGTTTCCTTGAGGACACATAAATAAAGGGTTCAGTTTGACATTCCAACCACCTCAAGAAGCTGGAGCATACAACGGCCAAAACGTTGTGATAAATATGGTGGATCAGATGAGGACAATAGTTTGAATAATGTAAAAAGGAACAGCTCAGCATGAAAATTACAAATTAGAGATGGTAAAATCAAACAAGTACAAAAAAAATAAATATCAAGGAAATGTTGTAACATCAGACAGAAAATGAGAGAGCAAAATCTGAAATCGAAAGGTAAGCAAAGATATTAAGTAACAGGAAAATTTTGTTAGAAGCAAAGAAATGAGTACTGATCTGTTATATGGTAGTGAATGCTGAACAATCTCAGCCAGGATGAAGGCGAAACTTGAGGTAACTGAAAAAGGGTTCTAAAGAAGGATGCTAAGAAAAGGGACCCAACATGTGAGCAAAGGCAAGTATTAGAGAAAATGGAAATAAAAAGAACACTTAAAAGTAGCAACAGAAAGAGAGAGTTGAAATTTATGGGGTATATAATGAGTAGAGAGGACTTGGAGAAATTAAAACTCACAGGATCTACTGAAGGCAAGAGGGGCAGAAGAAAGCAGTGGATAACCTACTGTTGTGTCATTGAATGGCAGTACAGGGATAAGGAGGAATAGCAAAAAAAAAAAACTTTACTAAGGCTACAAAGGAAATTATGGAGAGCCATGATCATTCACCCATATATGCCGAGACTAATTGACTAATTGACAAAATATTGGGGTGAATAAAACCTTCAGTCTCATGTTATCATTAGTAAAACTGTTGTGGCCTGTTTAGGGGCCAGAAAGAAAGACACGGAAAACGAAGGTAGGTTGAACAAGTGTATTGAAATAACAGATATATTCAAAGGCAAGAGTGTTAGTAATAAGCAGATAGAGGTGTACGTCAAAATGGTAGGTTAACACTGCATCTCCACTCCCCAACCAACTCTCACAGTATTTATGAGCAGAGGAAGAGTTCATTCTACTATAGGAGGGTTTACGACAACCAAAACCACAACATATTCCTTACAGCTTCATAAGCAGTTAGTGTGTCTTAGTGGCTTGCTTGGGGTGAACTCAATTTTAAAACAACATAAAAAGTTAAAGTTAATAAGTATTTGGGTCCTTTTTTCTGTTGGGTAATGTTTAGTAAACTAGTCTGGCTGACTATTACAACAAGATAGTGAGTCCTCTTTTTATTAACTGCCCCACAATTATGGCCTTGTACTAATTAAACTTAGTCAATAGCAAATTTGCTAAATAACTTCTATTTTGTAGTCAGTTTGCATCTCACTGTGTGTGCCACACCAATTACTAAGACTTGGAAGGAAAATAAATCTATCTCAACTACGAAAACCACAGTGTCATTTGTATAGACAGTGTAAAAACATAATAGAGATAAGGGTTGTTAATTTTCTACGATGACCTGATGACAACCTTACCAGAGTCATCTACCAGTTTGACCCACCATCTGCAAACTAGATATGACCTTGCAGGAAACCCTGCAGTCACTGGAAAGATTTGGCAGCAGTAGTAGTTATCAGATTGGAAAATGGAAACAGCATGACAAATTAAAATTCCAGCAGAGTTTTTTGTACTTATGTTTGCACAAATACTCTTGTCAAGGGTCTGAATATATTTTTTCTCCTCTAATTAGGGGTTAAATACTAAGACAGACTAGGTTCTAAAGCCTTGGTTAGCAACCAGTTTAGGAGAAGGATAACACTGAATTCACAACTGATTGGGTATGAGGTTGGCAGATACATGCTATTTATGAAGCTTACTTGCAAGAGAAACTACTGTAGCAACACTTAGTGCGGGCAGGCTGTGGCCCTATACACACAACATGAACTGAGAAGGACTCCTGTCTGTCTTTTCTCGCAGAATAATTATTTGGAGAATATATGACTGGGCAATTTTAAAATTAAATGACCTGTCACAACAAATGCTGATAAAAAAAATTAAAATGTTTTGAAATATATATATATCGAAATGCAGACACAAAGACTAATTTTTACTTAGTTACTTAAAAATCGAAAACTGAAAACTAAAACTAAAAATAAATAAATAATGGAATAAAATAAACAAAAAATAAGAAAAAGAAATTCATCCAAACCAATAAATTAAGTAAATAATAACCAAATTAACAATGAACACATACGTAAATACAATTAAGTATAATAATAATAATCAACAATAAAATAATCACTAATAAATAAAAATTAACAAACAATTCTATAAATAACCAAAAAACTGCATTTGTAGCTACAATTATTGCAACTCAATAGCCCCTAGAATAATTTGAAACACAGCTGTTACTGCCCAGCAAAATAACTGTTAGAATAATGCAATAGACTACTCAGAATGCATCATTACTGATCTGTATATATAAATAATCAAGTAAAAACACAATGCATATGGCTTGCTGATTTTGCTTAGCATGAAACAGACTGTCATCTCTGAGTGTTGACTTCAGTGTCCACTTTTATATTTACATAGCCTCTATTTTTACTGAGCACTTTAACCCATAAATATATTAGGTTGGTGCAAAAATAATGTCGTTTTTTGACGTTAAAAAATACGTCAAAAACCGACATTATTTTTGCACCAACCTAATAGTATACTTTAAAACTGTATTTTTATCATATATATATATATATATATATATATATATATATACCAACCCTGTACTTGGGTATATATATATATATATATATATATATATATATATATATATATATATATATGGTGGTACTCGTTTCGAAAAACCTCGGATAGCTCAACTTGCAGTAGAACAAATCGGTGACAGAGGGAAAATGGGGAATAAAAAAAGAAAGAACATTAAAACAAGGTGAAAACAATTGTCCAGTGTTCAAGCTCCAAGTCCAAAGAAAAAAAAACCCAAATGAGTAAAAAGACAACTATGTAAAGTGCTCAATACACTAAGTAGAGCAAAACCTAAGATAATCCTGAGGAGCCAGGCAAAACCTACCTAGGTTTCACCTAAACGGATCCTCAGGGTAAAGCCGACTTTGCCCTGAGGATCTGTAGGGAGGTTTGCCTGGCTCCTTAGGATTATCTTATATATATATATATATATATATATATATATATATATATATATATTACGAAATGGACAAAGTCTGACAATTTATTTATTAAAGACATTTTTTATGTTTAACGTTCTTTTTATAGATACAAGTATTTAAGTAAATGCTCTGTTTATAATAAACAGTATTAAATAACATTTACTGGCCTGAATGCCCGAGAAATTTTCATAGAAAATATTCGTCCTTGGACAGGATTTGAACCTGCATCCTATATGGAACCGTCATTTAGCCGGGCGTGCCTAACCGATTCAGCCACAAAGGAACGTTCGGTTGGCAAGGTCGAATTTGCTGCTTATAAACTTCTTATTAAATTGCTTATTAAATTTGACTTTGCCTACCGAACGCTCCTTTGTGGCCGAGTCGGTTAAGGCACGTCAGCGTAAATGACGGTTCCGTATAGGATGCAGGTTCGAATCCTGTCAAAGGACGAATATTTTCTATGAAAATTTCTCGGACATTCAGGCCGGTAAATGTTATTTAATACTGTTTATTATAAACTGAGCATTTACTTAAATACTTGTATCTATAAAAAGAACGTTAAACATAAAAAATGTCTTCAATAAATATATATACATATATACACCCAAGTACAGGGTTGGTACAGATGGAATAAAATTTCAATAACCAAAATCACTTTTCTTAAAAGAGTGCTCAATACTGAGTAAAGCAAATAATATTTATTCAAAATTATGACATATTCATGTTATAACATCACTACAAAAATTGCAATTTTGTTTCAACACTACTAGCCTCTTATTAAGTGATGAATTTGATTGCAAAATAAAGAGTTTTAAGAGTTCAAAAAGCAACGAAACCCTCTCAATAGGGGAAACATTGTTACATAACCTGTAATGACCAATCAGAATACAAGTATATGGTAATTCAAAATAACATGACAATCTAAGTACAATCTCTTAGTGTGTTAAAGTTAAAATATTAGAAATCAATATAACGAATAAAGTTTTAATTTCACAGTTAAATTTAAAATTAAAAATTACAAATATCCTATTCTAAATTTTACCGAGCATCAAGTTTAATATTATTACAAAATTATTCAGAAATGAACCTAGGGGAAAAAATATTTTTTATTGTTTTTAGTGAAGTGCCAATTTATCAGTTAAGTTTGATGCTGATGTAAGATGTATCTGATTGCTACACATATTTGATACAGGGAAGTCTGAATTCAAATAATTGTGTATTAGAATGGGAATGTGTTTGACCTGTCATTTGAAAATTCTTTTCCCTAACCACCTCCTTATTTGAATTCAGACTTCCATGTGTAGTGATCGCAGATACATAAGCATTGAATTTAACTGATAAATTGGCACTTTGCTTAGCACAATAAAATATATTTTTTCTCCTAGTTTCATTTTTGAATAATTTTGTAATAATATTAAACTTGATGCTCGGTTAAATTTAGAATTGGATATTTGTAATTTTTAATTTTAAATATAACTGTGAAATTAAAACTTTATTTGTTATATCGATTTGAACTAGGTTTTTAAACATTAAAAACCTTCTGTACATTATTGTGAATGTATAAGGTTTGAAAATATCTAGCAGTTCAATTTATTACTTGTAATAATTAATATTTATCAATCTGTATTAAGCTGAGTGCTTTGGAGAATGCTTTTTGTCATGACAGGAAAATTGTCATTGATCACAGGAGATGCTCTGTTCGAACAAAAGAAAAAAATCTCATCTCTGTTTAAATATGAATGCATGCACACACACACACAAAAAAAAATATACTAAGAAGACATCTTTCAAAAACATGCAGACAACCAAATGATGAAAATAATACTATAGGAGAAAGATTTTTTTTTTTTTTTATCTCAGAGGTAAAATGCTGGTGCCATTGTAGTGATGGGGATGCACAATGTATTTTTTAGCTTTTGGTAGCTGCTTATCTATTTTTTAATATTACCAATATTCTTTATGAGTAATATTGAAAGGCAGCTTGTGTAATTTCTTCAAATCAACTGGAAAGTGTCTTGGAGCAGTGTAGAGATTAATGGAATAATCTTTGATGAATCCTATTTTTGATTGAATTCTTAGTGACGACTCTCACTCCTCACCGGAAAATATTTTTTTAAATTTGTTTTTCAATCAACCAATTTAATTTTCTATCCAAAGTTAGAAGCAACTTGAAGAACTAATGCATTTTTTCAATCAGACAACCATTTTTTTATGATATTAATGAATAAATGACAAATGAAAGTGGCAGAAAGAAGTAAAAAATTATAGGATGCAGACAAGAATTTTCAAATCTTTGGATTCAGTTTTCAATTAACAAAAAACCAAAACAAAAACCTTCTTATTAAACTACTAAAAATTTCAATTCTAAGGCTGTAATCAGCAAAATCTGTGGAGAATCATGTACTTGATCTTTTAAAACTTCTGATGTTCAAAAGTGGATGTGCAGGTAGCGTAGCAGTTCAAATTCCAACCAAGTCTTTTGCATTCACTTCACCCAAATTCCATAGGCAAAGGCATAAATCTATCACAACTCCCCACTCTGAACAGTGAGCTAAATAGAAGGGTGCACTGGGATCTCTAGCCTGTCTAGTCAGGTAGACACACCATTTCCCGCATAATCACCACCAAAGTTAAGCAACATCAAGCCTGGTCAGATGAGTGACCTCTTGGAAAGGCAAGGTGTTGTAAGCTTGGATATGTGAGTGATGTAATGGATAATGGCTTAGAACTGTTAACTGGAGAGCCAAGTTCCAATTCCAGTTAGATTTGTTATATTTATTTGCATGCAAATACCCTTGGGAAAGGTAAGAATCCAGCTCTTCTTCCTCCAGCTATGGGTTAATTAGTAAGACATGTATCACTAAATCAATATTCTCAAAAAAATAATTCTCTCTATATAAAAATATTTTTTGCTTTAAATAACCTGGAAAGGGTTGATAAGCAAGAGAAGAAACCAATCAATCAATCAATCTCTTGGGAGTCTAAAAGAAGAAAAACTGAATTCCAGAATTGTGCAGAAAGCAATAGGAAACCACTTCACTATCTTTCCCAATAAATCATGGCAATTTAGAGATAATAAATAGATAGGTATCTGTGGTGAGCCATGATTGCCCACAATCTGAAGAGACATGATATTAAAAGAAATATGATGATTAAAAACTTGTCAAACCTGTTTAATCCTTACTATATTTATAGATGACTTCATTTGTCAAGGACCAAGTTTTTCCTGCCATTGCAAGCATCCTTGGTTACTAAAGGATTTTCTATTTTTTTTTTTTTTACAGTGCGAGCCACCCTTTACAAGGCCCAGGGGTCACTCTAGGTAGAGGGTTACATTAGGAGTCTATTTGTGTGTATCAGTGAGGGAGATAACAATTAACCTTGCCTTGAATATATTAAGATTGTAGTGATCAGGGAAACAACCTGTTGGGAGCCAATTCCACAGAGCAGTGGTTTGTGGGAAGAAGCTGCTCAAGCAGAACTTACTTCACACCAATGAAATAAAGAGGGAATATGGATGGTTTGCTACTATTTAAGTGATATGGTGTGTTCTTGCCATGAAAGTTTGACTTGACAGGACAGGAAATGTAGTTTGTCTGAGCACTTTCCATGGAAGTAGTGGTAGAGCAGAGAGAGGCTTGCCACATCCTACCTGTGGGAGAGGGGTTGAAGGGTGGAGAATGATTAATCCCCCACAAGGGCTCAGAGATGCTTTTGAACTCTAAAGGTTGGAGAGTGAGGTCTTGGCAACTCCCACCCAGATATAACAACAGTATTCCATTTTTGGTCTGATTTGGCTCTTGTAAAGGTAGAGGATAAGAGAAGGAGTCAGGTACTTACTGGAGTGGTACAGGAAGCCATCCATTTTACCTGCATCCTTAGCAACAGATTGTATGTACAAATTCCACTTGAGGTATGGTGTGAGTTTGAGGCCCAATATTCTTGTAGGGAGACCACAGTTGCTTTCCCTTGGGTTGAGCTCATGGGAGTTTGGCCCCTTTAGAGAGGAGAACTCTTCTGCCCCTTTTAGTTTTTGCTTCTGTTTTTTGAGGAACAGCCTCTTTACCTTCCTGACCACAAGGGTGTCCACACACATGGAAACTGGTCAAAATGTGCATGGCCTAGCGAAAGAAAAAAGTAATTTCTATTCACTTATCTGCAGACTATCAAAGGCCATATAGCCGGTATGTTATTACTTTGTTCTCGGTTTGTAAACCTGCTCGTTCTTTTGGGATAATATGAACAATCATTTGTTTTGGGACATATGTAAATCTTTTTAATATATGTATGTAAGTTGTTTGCCTCATTAAATGTTTTATTTGTTATGTTAACGTATTTCATCTTTCTATATTCGATTCAGTGTTAGTGTATCAATGGCTACACTAATGCTAATATTAGTATCAGTGTGCTACTGGAAGCTAAAACTCACTATTTTTCCTAACACAAAATAGTCGGTAAACTCTGTGTGGCTGATAACCTATACTAATATTCTTTTAAGGCATGGTGCTTACCCGAGAGGAAAGCTGTTCAGCTTGATTGGTGGCAGTTTGGGGTCAGATCAATGATGATAGATGTTGGTTATGCTTGTGTGCTGTCAAATCGTGCTCTGACAACAGCTAAAACAATTTCATCTTAAATATCAAACTGAAAATGTAGCTTGAAAAACATAAACATGTTGAAATTAAGAGTCAAAAGAAACATTTGGCATAATTCCTCTTAATTCTCATGAAAACTATCATTAATAAATTTTAAAATGCTAAATGAAAAATAGAATTATCAATAAAAATAAGATTAAACAATTTAAAAGTAGACTTTATCTCTCATTTCACAGGACTTTCAACAACAGCTATCATTAAAATGAATAGCACATGTAACTAAAAGAGAAAATAATGTCATAATCAAGATTATCAAAATTCCACACTACATCAAAAAAATGATTAGGAAGGAAGCCATTATCAATACTGAAAAGAGCAATGACAGTGGACTTAAAAAACCTATTTTGCTGAAAGATTGTAGTAAAAGAAAGATTTTATAAATTTCAACAGATATAGGCACTGGCTGCTTGGTCAATGAATGCCAGATGTTTCCCTATTGCAGATTATTTAAAACAAATGTATTTCAGTCTGTAAGAATACTTCCATTTTTATTTTTCAAGTGAATAATTATTTTTTTTCAGATACAAGTACTACTATTTAATCCATAGCTGGAAGGGAGGAGAGGGATTCATTCATACCTTTAGCAAGGATATTTGCACATAAGTAAATGTAAGAAACAATTGGAATTCAAATTAACATATTTATTAAAATTATTATTTCAGTGAGTAAATTGTAAATATTAAGTACCTGCTGAAGTTCAGCTAATATATTTATTAAAAAAATTATAATATTTTGAGGAGTAATTTACAAGTAAAGAGCATATGCTAAAACTCAGCTAATGTATTTATTAAAACATGATAATATTTTAAGGAGTAATTTCCAAGTAAGGAATATCTGCTACATTTTAGTTGTTAATATATTTATTAAATGTGATAATATTTTGAGGAGTAATTTGCAAGTAAGGAGTATCAACTGTGACAAATCGTGACAAGTTTTAAGAAATGGGTTGCAAATCAAATACAAAAAAGACAAACATTGGTCATAAAGAAGGAAGTATTGTTGAAAGCAATAAAATACAGGAATCTGCGGAGAGTCATACTGCTAAAGGAAAATAGAATATAGATTATAATTGAAGTCACTGATGATTACCAACAGAAACCAGTATCAGAAACTGAGGTCTTGCACATTATTTGATTTGCAAACCTGGAACATATTGTGTTGCAGGAAATCTATGATTGAATTCAAAATGTCTACAGTGAAGATTCCCCTTCATATGCAAGTCAGAAATTGAACTACCGAATGTTTCTGAATTGGAAAACCCATTTTAGAGAAACTACAGAGTCTGCAGAAACAACCTTTGTTGAAAGAAAAAATAAAAATAATGTAAAAGTATTCTTTTCCTACAGTCATGTTATTAGCCTTACATTAGTTACATGGGGTGTTTTCACACAAAAAAGAAAATGTTTTTCCTTCATATTTTGAAAGTAACAAGTCAGATTTTCATGATTAGACAAGTAACTTTCTGGCAAAGTTGGACCTTTGTGCCTGCAAAAAAAAATGGTGAGTCACAACGATATTTTTTCCATTGAAACCACTTATTTTAATTACTTTCACTCCTCACTAATGTTTATCATTTTAAAAAGCAATAATTAGAGTTGTAAAAAAACCTAAACATTAAAGTGAATTTACACGTTTTCTTTGTTCTTGAGAATTAGCAACAAAAATACTCTCTATCTATAAAAGGCAGGATGTGTGTGTGTGTGTGTAACGAATGCACAGCCGAAATTTTCGATGGATTTGCACCAAAATTTACATGCACATGCTCCAAGTTATCAGGAAGGCCAAGACTGACTTTGCATTTCCCAACTCCCATCGGTAGTGGAAATAATGGATTTTTTCATGCTTCTACAGCAGTTTTCATGTAGTTTGCAGACATTTTCTACTGGCCAGACTGAGAGCCTATAGCTGGCTGCCACAAATAGGCAGGAAGATTCTACTGGCCAGTGTGAGAGCCAACAGCTGACTGACATGAATGTTAACTAGCATGCTAGCATGCAAAAAAATCGATAGTGCATTCGTCACACGTGGGAAAAATTTAAATCTGCATGGCACTTTACTCCAGTTGGCTCATTCACTTGCTTAAACTCAACATTGATTCTGATTCCACAGAACTGGGTTGGGTGTGAAAAAGTATTTGTTGTTAACATTCTTTTTTCATTCAGTTTTTCCAGTTACGAGTCCTTTTTTAAAGCTGATCTTTTTGTGTTCATTTTGTTTAGTTCTTTTTTCATAACAGATTTAATGTTTAGTATAGAGCTTCGAAAAAATTCTCAGTGTGAGATAGGCAAGAAGTAAGGCATGTAGCAACATCAGCACAGCAAAGGGCACTCCTTTAAAGGCAAGGAAGGGCAAAAATATTTTAAGTCATTATAGCGATTGCTGTATGAGTCGTACGATTTTTGAATCAAGCAGGGGCAACGCCGGGCCATGCTGCTAGTAAACACTATTTATTTATTAGATTGTTCATTTAAAAATGCCTTTTTGACACACTGTTTTTTTTTGTGGGCATGAATGTCCAAGTTTACCAACTTTTTGCTCTTTTTCCAGTTGCTATTTGTGGTGACTTTTCCTCTCATTGAATATATCTGTTTTTATGGAAATAATTATTTTACTTTGTTTATTTTGCATTCTTAAAAGAACACCTTCCAAAAGCAAAGCAAACTATTAAAAACAAGAAAATCTCATTAGAAACAAAAAGAAATGAGTATTTAACTGTTATGTTGGTTCTTGTTTGTGGCAGTTAATGCTGGATAATTTCCTCCAATATGAAGAAGAGACTTGAGGCAACAGAAATGTGGTTCTACAGAAGGATGGAAACAAAAAGAACACTCACACTTAGAATCAGAAAGAGATAGTTGCAATTTCTAGGACACATAATGAGGAAAGGGAGCTTGGAGAATTTGACACTCACAACACCTACTGAAGACAAGATAAACAAAGGAATGCAAGTAACCGACTTAGGAATCTTGCGTAAATAGATTGCAGAACAAGGATTATGAGAGATGGTGAAAAGACAATTTACTCAGAGTTACAATGTATAGGAATTTGTGGAGGACCATTATCGCCTACTTTTCTGAATGGACATGGCACGCAGACAAAGAATAAGAAAATTAATATTCACATTTACATCTGAGCTTAAATTTTTAATTTAGCAATATTTTATGAGATAATTTTTCTGGGATATGATTATTGCCATTGATGATGGTGAACAACTTCAACCACAACCTGGCACTTTTGTCTGCTGAATTTTGATTATTATACACCATTGAATTAAGTGCCTTGTCAATTAAGGAAGAATAGTTGTTGTGTAAAATGCCATACATTACATGTTATAACATAGACTGAACATATGAGCAATGACAAAGTTTTAGAGAAAATGGAAACAAAAAGGATAGTTATAATGAGGGAAGAAGGGTTGTCAAATTTGACACTCACAGGACATATTAAAAGTAAGGACAGAGGAAAGCAGAGAATAACCTACCTAATGATTTGTGTCATTGGATGGCAGAATAGGGATAAGGAGAAATAGCAAAAAAAAAAAAAAAATTACTAAGAATTACAAAAGACTTATGAAGAGCTATAAACACCCACATTATAAATGGAGACTGCACAATAGAAGAAGAATCAGAAACACCTTAATTATTTCTTGATAAAGTTCTGAAGAGTAAGGAATGGTAACTAGTCAGAATATTTTTTTTTATTTATCTCTTCATCATAATTATATATTTTTCTCTCTCCTTTCTGTTTGTTTTCATTTTATTTTTTTTTAATATATCCATTTTTACTGTAATAATAATAATAATAATAATAATAATAATAATAATAATAATAATAATAAATCATTGAATTATTACCATAATAGCACCAGTCCTGATTTTCAACATTGTGAACTCAATTTTTATCTGACATTCTGAGATATGGTTTTGCTGTTATTAAGTGATTCTTTCAGATTAGTCTTTGTTGGTTTTTATCTGAATATTTCCACCATTATTGCCTTCTGGTCTTTCTCAGCTGTCTATCATATTTGGTAATCTTCAAGGAATTGTGCTATTGCTTGGAACGATTTTGGTTTCTTCTCATTTAATAACCTATTCACTCTCAAACTGAACAAAGGAAAAGTTTCATAAATGTTGTGAACAAATTATCACAGCCGGGAGTTAGGACATCATTATGCTTTAATAATATTTTTTGATTTGACATCAAAGTCAAATCCATGGTTTGTTCAATTGTTTTGCTGTCACTTTCTTAAATCTACTTATTAATAATACTATTTCAGTTTTTTCCTACGTTATCACAAGCAGCAATGTTTGAAATTAGTAATCATTTGCTGAGAAGACTTAAAGTATGGAGAAGATGGAATAAAATATAAAGACTTATTATTTTAAAAACAATATTTTTTCATCATTTCACCCCAAGCAAGGTGATAAAGCCACTAAGATAAATTTACTGAGCATGAAATACAACAGAGTGAAGGAAACTGAGAAAATATTACTGAGGAGAAAGGGCAATGAAGTATAGATTATGAATGATATGTAGTCAGATAATGGTTGGCCCTATACTTGAAGAGGTTAAGAGTGTTCAGGGACATATCCTTTTGGGAGTTTGTTCCATAAAGTAGCTGCACTTGGGAAAAAGCTGTTCAAATGTAACTTCCTTCTTACTAATGGAATGCATTGAGAAAGAGGACAGTTCAAAAGTTCTCAAAATATTCAAAATGGTAAGATACAAATAGATCTCATGAACTATTTCAGGACAGATGGCAGCATTTGATCTTCTAATGATATTGACACACTCGCTTCACTCTATCAGTCGACAAATCCATTTATCAATCAATAAAGAAGTAAAGAAAAATGAATGCCAAAAGTTTTCAGTTTCAAGTGCTTCAAGAAAAGTGAAATAGCAAGAAAGGAAATATCTCGTGGGCATGTACTTAAAAATATAACCATTTCATAAAGGTAAATTTAAAGAAATTGAAATGTTGGCAGACATAAGAGGCTGAACTAAGTGTCCTTATGGTGTACTGCCTTAAACTGATTGAGCTACTGATTCTTGAAGTCAGATCTCTTGTAAGGATCAATTATGCTGTTTGCTTTTGGCTAAAACAACTCAGAAGACCTTAAAATGAACTGTATAACCAAATTATTTGCAAACAACAAGGTCAACTCTTGAAGGAAACAATATAATAACTGAATTGGCAATATCAAAGGAAGTTATATCATTATGATGTCTGATCAGAAAGTTATGAGATTTTGCTTACAGAGACCTATACATGGCTTCAAACAAATCCCTACCAAGCACAAACAATAGACAAAGAAGCCATTTTATTCCCACTTAAGCTTTATAAAACTATACGCAAAGACAGGAATAGTTATTATTTGATTGCAGTATGAAGGTGCAGAAGATGAAGCACCTTAACACATTGATTGGACTTGTTAAGAAAATTTTATAGAATTTCAGATATCTTTTAATCACAGCAGAGAAATCTTTTTTGCCTTCTGTCAGCATGGCTGATGCTAACCTCCAGGAGGGAGATTGATTGTGCTTTCTTGGTTTTATGTTTTCTACTGACATTAACTGGAGAAATTATACTGAATCAATTGCTAAGACAGCTGTAGGAAAGTTGATTCACTGTCATCCCAGACAATTTTTCTTGCTGGAATCCATCTAGCCCATTTATAAATCTACTTTATATTTTTTCAATAAGAATTTCACCCCAAGCAAGATGGGAGTACTACGAATACACAAGGGGTTACGGAAAGTGAAAGTAAAAGAAAAAACTAGGTATAGAGGGGATTGATGAAAAGGTAAAAAGAAGAACAGGTATCAGGGCATCAGTAGATGTCAATGGACATTACATTTAAATTTTTGAAGATTATAGTTATCAGGGAAGCAAGTAAGAGGAAGGGAGTTCTAGTTGGGAAGTGTGAGAGAAGAAGCTGTTGGAGTAGAAGAGGCAGTTACATTTAACTGTTTCGACAGTAAAAGGATGGGACTAGGATGCCAACCTAGTAGCACGCTTAATTTCATGCAGTCGGGGCATAAGTGAAAAAAGTTCATCAGAGCAGTTGCCATGAATATATTAGTAGAAAAGACAGAGGGAAACCACATCACATTTAGGAGAAAGTGACTGGAGTCAAGACCCTAAGTCAGGTCTGATCACATTGCCTATCTGTCCTTGGATTTTGTTAGAACCTTAAGACTAACAGCAGAGACATCAGACAGTATAAGGCAACAATATTCAATGCATGGATGAATGGTAAATTTGAAGGATGGACTCAGATGAGAAAAACTTTCTGGTATGACACAGAGAACCAACTTTCCCTGCAGTAGATGCAGCTATTGATTCAATGTAGTTGTTCCAACTTAGGTCAGTGCAAAACACGAGACCAAGAAGATACAGAGAAATGCTCTTGGGAAGTTAAGCACCAACCATGCTGATAGGAGGCAGGGAGGTTTCTCTATGGTGGTTAAAAGTGAACAGTTTTGTTTTGGAGGCATTAAAACTTACAAGACATTTCCTGCCCCAGTCAACCACAGATCCTTTTCGAGGCCAACAGCCAGGTTAACTTTGTCAGCAATGTTGGATTTACTATTGAGACAGGAGTAAATGGTAGTGACGTCTGCATAGATGCCTATTGTCCATACATTAAATGTTGCTGCCATATCTAGTCAGATGCTCCTGCTACATATCTTGAAATTCTTAACAAAATCCAAAGAAGGGTGTGTAGTGTAATTTGTTCTGACCTGGAATCTTGAATTCAGCCACTTTCCCATAACTGTGACATAGCTTCCCTCTATTTTTTTGCCAATATTTTCATGGCAATTGTTCTGATGAGCTTTCCTTTTTGGTAACTTGACTGCTTGAAATTAAATGTACTAATAGATTGGCAACTAGGTTTCATCATTTTACAATTGAATATGCTAGATGTAACCATTAGTTATATTCTAATAGTTTCTTTTCTTGCACTTCTCACCTATGATTTCTTTCTTCCCTGCCACCTACAATATTCAAAGATTTAAATGCAATGCCAATCACCATCTTCTGTTTTTCTGAATTCTGTGTTTTTAATTATTGTTTCTACTCACTAGCATGTTCTCATTCTCTTTCACTTAAATTCATCCCAGAACTCAAGTAGGTTTCATGTATACAATCCATTACTAAAGATAACAGAAAAATGGTCAGCTGCTTATACTACTCCAAAAATAACCTGACTCTACCTACAATACTGTACAGAGTTGTTATGATAGGTCTTATTTGACTACTGTTTTTGGTTAGTAAAATATAACATACATAGATATATCATAACAACAAAATGAGACTTTTTATACATATACAGAAGGATTTATTATCACAAGGATTTGGTTTTTCAGTAGATATATGAAAGTTCTTATAATGTGGTTGTTAAATGTTTCTGATATTTGTGTCTTGGTAAATGAATGAATTATTTTCCAAATGATAAGTATCATGAAAAGGTTCATATTCAACATGAGAAGATGATATTCGAGTAGAACTTACCTTTGGTCTACATTCCCAGATCTGCCCAAATCCACTTTCTCTCTTGGTGAGAGGTTGTTAACAAGAGAGATAGATTCTAAATTTCCTGCTAGTAGGGCTGTTTCATTTTTACTAGGGAATCATAGGAAATTAGGTTGATTTTTTTTAAATTTCTCATGATCATGAGATCACTACACAATTGTTATTTCTCGTGATTATGAGATCACTACAGAGTATTGTTGACATATCTAGGCTGGAGCTATCCAATCTTTTCTTTCGAACCTTGACATAGTTCTAAAGCATTTACATGGCCTTCTAGGTGAGAAATTATTTTCCACCTTACAAATTCTTTCCCACAGATGCAATGTCACAAACCCATGTCCATTCTAATCACCATTTCAATGAAACATATTCTGATGAGATACATTCTCTAATTCCTCCAGTTCAGAACTGCCATACCATATACACAAAGGTGGACCATCCTCATTTTATTCTATTGGTAAGGAGGAAGTTCCATTTAGAAAGCTTCTTCCTAAGAGTGACTATTTTGGGGAGCAAACACCCAAGTAGATGCTTCCCCAACCACCCTAAGCTTAACCTCTTCAACAGTGTCAAAAGGGGTCAACATTTATCTATCCTACATATCCTTAGTCTACAATTATTACATATATAAAGCAACCCCATTCAGTAACCCTCTACTTTGAATAGCTCTTGAGCTTTACATTGTATAAACAGCTTGATGTGAGAAGGAACACAATTCAGCTTGAACATTTTTGCTTGAATTTTCTTCAATGTTCATTATGCTTCATGAAGAGTACCTCACATATATAGAGCATTGTTTCATGTGCATACACTGGATACATTAAACATATATATGTATGTGTGTGCATGTATATATTACATCATATTTTTGATATATCGAGTCTGTAGCAATCCTTCAGTATCTGTCTATATCTCTGAGATGAGGTATTACAATTACATTATTTGGACTGTTCTCCTCATTGCAATATTCACAACGTTTCAGCCTTCTTCTTCTTCTGCTCCAGCCTTCTTCAGGTGATCGGAATTTCAAACCAAACCCTTTATTTCATCCACTGTTCCCCATAAAATATCTCTTCCAGATGCCTCAGTTATTTCCCTTTAACTCAACTCTTTTGGTTCACAACTGCTGCAGCCAGGTATTGAACTCACAAATCTTTGAGTCTAAACACTTGATTTAACCAATGCCTTGAGGACATCTCTGTATGAATTTTTGGGACTTATAAACTTAATGTCTCAGAAAATATTTTTAGCTAGTGCTTATATTGCAATTTTTCTGCTATTAACATATTTTTTATCAGACCTTATATTGCAATTTTTTGTTGCTAGTCATTGCTTTTCTCTAACACTCCTTATTACTGGTACCCATATTATATTCATTTCTATGCTTGGTCGGCTCAGGAGATTTTTGTAGCTGAGCATATCTGCTGATTCCTTAAGTATTCGTATTTTCCAGTGATGTTCTCTATTATTTCAACCTCATCCCACAGGGGGCGGTGACCTCACTTTTCTCTCCATATGTTATCAACTACACTTGATTTTTCTATTTCCCTTAGTGTTACCGCTTTAAGAAGGACATCCGGGTGAAGAACTCTTCCCAGCCGAAAAAGAAGTCCTATTGTTTTCACCACTAAGTTCCGGTGAAAAAGAGAAAGAGAAGGTTATGGCCGTTTCTTTTCTCACCTCGACTAGAACATTACCGAGCCGATGTCCTGGCAGAGAATATTAGGGTAATTCCCACATGAAAAATCGTAATTTGAATGCATCTGTGGTCCAAAAGGTACCGTAAATTGTTAATTTTAAATGACTGCAGCTATTCAAAGCAGACGGTATTTGATGTTTTGGGGCACAAATATGAAAGGAATATACAAAAAACGTATAATTTTGGGCACGTGCGTTTTGACGTTATTTGATTTTTTTTATGAGAATTTGTTCGAAAGTCAAAGCAGAAAACAAAGCCTGAACTTAGACACGCCGCCTTCAATTTCCATGATGACAATCATTATACTACGCGCATTATTATTTATTGCAAAAATTCTAATCTAACTTTCGCAATTATTTTCTCATTTTTTAATAAGGAGAGTTTTCTTAGCTCAACACGTGTTTCTCCTATGTGCCATTCAAAGGTCTGGTAGCGCCAGGGGTGAGGATCTAAGGTTTATCACAATCAGTTAGAGGGAATGTTTAAATAAAATAACATTAATACCTTAATATACAAATTTGACAATTTTTATTTGTTTATAGATAAGGTTGACAAAGGGCTTCGTATTTTAAACATTTCTAAAAATCGTACTTTATTGCTTTAACACTGAAACTACGGAAGGTTGAACATATTGATTAAAATAATGTATTGTAAATTGACAGTTGATAAAAATAAACGAAAAACAATTCCAATTCAGTCCAGTGGCGTAGCTAGAGTAAACGTCACTCGGGGCGGTCCGCTCAAATGTCACCCCAATGACCCCAATGACCCCAATTCACCCTACGCTGAATGGTTAGCTGTAGCTAAATTTTCATACATGCTCTACCTCTACTTTACTCTACTGACAGGTACGTTACTGTTTAGATGTATGATCCAAGACAAAATCCAATACCACAAAATAATCAGTTCAAATCAAAAGATTTTTAAAATGCAACTCTTCACTTTCAGAACAACTAAATACAAAACACGGCAATACACAAAATAATGACATTCGATACTATGGTCTTAGAACGAATGTTTTCTTGTTTTCATTGTGGCAAACTGGTCAATGACATCTTCAAAATCTGTTTGTCTTGTAAGCTCGTTTTCAATGGACAGCACAGCCAGATTCGACAGTCTCGACTGGCTCATGGTTGACGTAATTTTCTGTTGCTAATTTTCCGGTGTCCAATTTTCCGTTGCATCATTTTCTGGGTACCATTTAATTATCAATGATGTTTGAAAGTATTTTTCTTGGCAAAAATGTTCTATTTAATTTTTAAACATTTTTCGGAACATTGTAATGTAAATCAACTGCATTCTTTTAAAGGTTATCTAGAGAATTTATGCAAAGTTTATTTTTTTGTTTTTCTTTATACAAGTAAAATAAATTTACATCGTATTTTGATGTTATTATGATTTTAGTTTTAGTTATAATTTAAAAACAATAAATATTTATCATTAGTACCAATAATGGAAAATTAAGTTAAAAATTTAAAAGAATCGTTTTTGGAATCGGAAAATAGGCACAAATTTTTCCGATTCCGATACCGTTTCCGATACCCCCAAAAGTTCCGATTTTTCCGATTCTCGATTCCGATTCCGATTAATCGTCCCAACACTAGTATTCAAAAGTATATCGCTCACTCAATGGAAAATTGTATCTCAGCGAATTGATACACAGGCAAGACTGAAATTGTTGCACTTTTGGCTTCGTATTTCGCTTTGTTGTTATTAATGATGCAGAGTTAAAACACCATATCATCCGATAAAATGTTACAACAATGTCTCTTGTTTGTAACCAAGATTGTAGCAACTGAAACACATGAAAGCTGAAAACATTGCTATTTTTCCTACTCACAAATTTCCCGACAATTTGTTAAAAAATTTCTGACGGGGGGACAAAACTGGAGGGTCATAAATTATTTCGTGGGGGGGGGTCATATGCCCGCCTGCATAACCCTGTGTCTCCACCACTGTTTTCAGACTATTTTTGGCACCTTAGCCTGGTTGAAAAATTTTGTTGGGGGTGACATTGTGTCACCCCTCCTGTGCTGGCAGCCAGGTCGGTCCGCCCCCCACCCCTCGCGCCCCCTTAGCTACGCCACTGATTCAGTCGTAGTGAGAATAAATTTTACGTAAATATTTCTTGTCTAATATTTGTTTTGCTGCTATTACAAGATCTTTTGAGAAAGTATTTTTGTGAATTGCTATATTGGGGGTACTGTCAATCATAGTAGTTTATATTTTTACTGTACAAAAAAAACAAGATAATAATAATAATAATAATAATAATAATAATAATAATAATAATAATAATGTATAGAGATAAAAGTTGGGCTTGTAGAGGACCGTGTGGGTTTGAGTGTTGTAGAATTAGAAACACGTGCTGTTTATTCCTGCTAGAAGGTCCAACTACAAGAACAATGCGGACTCAAGTTGAGTCCAACCGAAGATGTAAAGAAAACAAACAAGACCGATATATATATATATATATATATATATATATATATATATATATATATATATATATATATATAATGTTGTGAATATGGATTATCTCCTCTTTGATAATCCAATCTATAAAAGCTGTACATTTCCGCTTGTCAAGTAGACGAGTAGTAAGATTCTTAATTGAATAAAAGATTACTAGACAGAATCTCTTGTCCTGTTTTCATTACAATATATATCAACAAATGTCAACAAATATATGTATTAAACAACAAATTTACAAGTGACAAAGACATCAACGTTTGTGTTTATGTGTAAACGTAAAGTGTTTGTATATTGGCGAAAGTTTGTACGTACGTGTATGTGTGTTTCATGGCGTTTTCCCACAAGTGTGCGAAAACAGATCTCTGCGAGAGATCACATTTTTAAATGTGTCTTCTGAAATGCCAAGTAGAAAAGAGAATGAGGCAAGAAATCGCCCAGTATTTATAGTGTAGGGAGAGCGACCCCTAGTGAGCAATTAGGGAATTAAGGAGGAGTTAACTTCAACAGGCTGATACATAAGTAAAGGCCAAATTTATTGTCTATAGTACCATTTTATTGTTGTCTCCATTTGGTTACATCAGTTAATGTGGGTGACAATCGTCATAGTCCATTTTGTGATTAGAGAGTTCATACAGGTCGTTGTGTTTTTTTGCCTGGCAGAAATTAATTTGTTTGAATCCATCTTATCTACTTTTTCTTCTGGAGTTGTACGTTCAGTCAAACACACATCCAATGAATCTCCAACCCTTGCGTTTCGAACTGCTACATCGAACCAAATTCCAACTTCTATGCACATGTTTTGTTTCTTTCTTCTTTTTATTGGGTCTGGCTCATCCGTGTTTTCCATTTGATTTTTGGCGGGACGTGTTGTCATTGGTTGATTTTTTTTTTTTTTTTTTTTATTCGTCCAGAAGTTGGATAAAATCGATTCTTGGTGTGAAATGGTATTTGTTTTCCTAACAAAAAATTCTAATTCATTTTTAACATATATAAAATCGAACTTATATGACAAATTTTACCTATCATCGAAAAAAATGGCGGCATTTTGTTATTCTTAAATTCTTGACTAGTATGTTTTAACCTCTTTATTTTGGCTTTTAAATTCGTTAAATTCTGTTAAAACTATTTTTTTCTGTAAAAAGAATGTTCAAACATTATATTTGTGTGAAAAAGTTTATTTTTTGGGTGTAGTAAAATTTTAAAACAATAAAAATATTTTGGGTCCAAGAAATACAATTAAGACCAATCAATTTTATTCAAAATCTGGGTGAATACCGAGCGAAATTGGCGAGAAAATCCGAGGGCCCCTATAGTTCAATTAAAAGAAAAATCTACTTCTGCAAAGAAAACAATTTAAAATTTCACATAGCATTAAAAATATAATTTTAAATATGAAACAAAGATTAATAAAAAAAAAAATAAAAATAAGAGTTGCTTACAAGTGATTTTTCATTTTTTTAAACACGTTTTAAATTTCTTTAAAACAGAGTTAACAAAAAGAAAAGAAAAATACACTACATTTATGCTGATGTCAAATTTCCTTTGGTTTTTCGGTTTCAGTCTGAAAGAATTTGACTCTTCGCAAAGGAAAATGTAACTTGATATGAAAAAAAAACTTTGGATTCAAGTAGGCACTCACAAAACACTAAAGGGGAGGGGTTAATTTGTGGTAGACTCAATGACCAGCTCAAATTGATCACCGTGTGTAAGTGAAGTCCAGCCCCACCGCCAGACAGCGCTTTTTGGAGACATTTTTTTTATAGCAAGCAGGCGCCATTTGAACACTATCTTAAATTTTCTTCGCAGGTTTCGCCGAATTATCAACATTACCAGCAGCCAAATATAGACATTTTAAAACTAAAATTAAAAACTATATATATTTTTTTTTTTAATATCTAATTTTAGATGTATTTGCTAAATAAAAACAAAAAAGTTGTGTTTCTTCTTCTTCCTTATCGCTGTCTTTGCGGCAACAAAGATAATATACTTATCGAAAGTGCCGGCCAGGGCTATCTCCCTTTCGCCCCCTGTCCCTCTCGCCCATCTCCCTTTCGCCCCCTGTGCCCCTCCCCATCAGTCTTCCTCTGTCCCCACCCCTATCACAACACCTTCTGTCTCCACTCCCACCCAATCACCCCCTCTTCTCACCCCCATCCAATCACCTCATCCCCTCCTGTCACCACCCCATCACTCCCTGTCACTGCCCCCTGTCCCCACCCCACCCTGTCCCCACAGCATTACCCTACCCTGTCCCCACCCCCTGTCCCCACAATCGCATCACCTTCTGTCTCCACTCCCACCCAACGCCCCCTCTCCTCACCCCCATCCAATCACCTCATCACCCCTGTCACCAATTTCGATCTTCACCCTCCACAAATTTTGTTCTTCTAGGTAACTATTGACCCGTTACCATCTATTTGCTTGAGCTTAATAAGTAAATTACTCGCTATTTCACACTGCTTCTCTTGCTTTCAATATATCCTGTTAGCGATCAATTCTCGACGTCATCTTTCCTCAGAAATTTAAACTGTTTATTTCTGGTTGTAAGCATAAATATCCTTATAGCTCCTTTTTTTTCCCCTAAAGCTTATTTGTTGCCCACATTTTCTACCTGTGGTGTATTCAGAATTCTTCAGTTGCTTCAAGTATTTCCTTCATCTGTTAATAGATTTTCAGCATTTACTGCCATATTACATAAAAAATTAAGCTTTCAATAGTTTGGTTTGAAGACAAATTCCCTATGTCTTAAATATTAGGTTGGTACAAAAATAACGACGTAATAATGTCGTTTTTTGACGTTAAAAATACGTCAAAAACGACATTATTACGTCATTATTTTTGCACCAAGCTAATACTTTTCCTAGTTTCTGGAAGTGATCTTTTACTATCTCTACACATTTGAATTTGCGTCAAACTTTTCAATTTATTATGGGTTTTAAGCTGTGACTTTTAAAAGTTTTTTTTTTCTGTCCAAGCCTTTGATCTTTGGGGCAGTGATTGAAGAAAACTTATTTTTTATATCTCAAACTAAATGCTAAATTCTATTTCGATGCCATTTCCTTGTTACTTACTACAGGAGTGATATGTATTATTATTAGGTTGGTGCAAAAATAATGACGTAATAATGTCGTGGTGGGAGGCTGTCTTGGGCTTAATATTACAGGAGTATGAGAAATCCCAACCAAAAACTGGGATTTTACGCATATATATATATATATATATATATATATATATATATATATATATATATATGTATATATATATATATATATATATATATATATTGTTATTATTATTATTATTATTATTATTATTATTATTATTATTCGCTCTACTTTGTAATGAGCACTTTTTTTTTATAAAAAAAAAACAAATACTGGTTTCCATCTATGCCAACCCTGTATTCCGATATATCCGAATACAGGGTTGGTATAGATGGAATAAATTCCGATAAACAAAACCAGTATTTGTTTTTTTTTTATAAAAAAAAAAGTGCTCATTACAAAGTAGAGCGAATAATAACTTTTTAAAACTCTTTATTTTGAAGTCAACACCATCACTTGATACCAGAATTGTTGAAACAAAATGGCTATTTTTGTAGGGGTGCTATAACATTATTTTATGTTATAATATATATATATATATATATATATATATATATATATATATATATATATGTGTGTGTGTGTGTATGTGTGTGTGTGTGTGTGTGTGTGTGTGTGTGTGTGTGTGTGCACTCGCGTATTATGCCGCATTTTAATTTGACTACAGTAAATGGATATATATCGCGTACTCAATGCTATAGCTAGGGCCAGCAGTACATACGCTAATTTTATATCATCATATGATGCAATGATTAGCTTTAAAATGAGGTCTTCAAAAGTCGTATGATACGCGAGCATGTATGGTATATAAACAGTATGAAAGCGGAAATCATGTTGACTGATAAAAAAATACTCCCCGCAAACAACATGATTGCGTAACATTTGAAACCATTCCGTAACAAAGTAAAACCAATAAATCTTTTATTCGTTGGGATTGATTGAAGCTGAAAATGTTTCGAATTCTGACATTGGTAGAACCTTGATCCTGATGATGTTAAAAACCTTGTCAGGAGGGAAGAAATGTGTTCGTTTGCTGTCCATGTTTTTTTTTTAAATGCAAGTTGTATAATATATATATATATATATATATATATATATATATATATATATATATATATATATATATACTAGCAGTAGAGCCCGGCGTTGCCCGGGGATGTAACAGTAAGAGATAGATCAAATATCGACCATCATAAAGACTCAAAAATAAAATTGACAAAGATTATTGTTTGTTTAAGGTTGACGGACACGCATGTCTTAATTAGTTTTTTTGTTTTTTGTTTTTTGTTTTTTTTAAGGAATTAGTCAAACCCAAACTCAAACAAAAACATCAATCGTTATGAGTCTATCGATTGAATAGAATTTTATTATAAACAAGTGTCTCGTAAATGGAATTTTAAAAGCATTCTGAATATAAAAATAAAGAAAAAAGTGTGCAAGACAATAAGAAACACTACCTGCCAAAAAAAAGTTTTGTTGAAATCGGTTGAAAAATGTAGGAAATCCGATCCCATATATAAAGGAACACACACATACGCACACAAACAACCTGGGTTTTATAATAAGTATAACTCGATACGAGTTGTCCCCCTTTCATTCTAGCGACTTAATCGTGTTTTCAAATTGATTTCGTGCAAAAACAATTGTGTTTTTCCAATTTTTGGCCCAGTCAGAACCACCGCAAGGTAATTTTACGCAGTTCTGTGAAGTTTTGTTGAAATCAGTTGAAAAATGTAGGAAATCCGATCCAATATATAAACGTACAGACACACACACACACACACACTATCTGCGTTTTATAATAAGTAAGATATATATATATTTATATATATATATATATATATATATATAAAATCTTTTGTCAGTATACACTTAATATTGTGCATTAGGAAAATTCGGCTTTGAAAGGAAACAAAAAAATAATGACTCTAGTACTGAATATTTATTTCATGATCTCAAAATGTGGCATGTGGTCAAAAATCCTGATCTTTGCTCTCTTGACATTTGCAAGACAGACGTTCTTCAGCATAATGTAACATTTATTCGAGGTCTTGCATGCCACAGTCATCAAAACTTAATTCTCTCAACGAAAATTCTTTTATTTATAATTCATACGGAGATGGTAAAAACAAATGACTTATTTTAGAAAATTAATATTTCTGAAGGTATCTCTGCTGACACAACCATTTATTCCCGTCTTGGTCGTAAGTCTGAGTTCGATAACGTCAAATTGGTGGCTGATGTCAAAAACGACCTAGTCTGTTATTAACTGGGGCAAATAATGGCTTGATAATTTTGACGTCTCCAAATCAAAACTGCTCTATTAATAATCTGATAAATCTCATTATGCCTTCCATCAGCATGGCTAATGCTAATCTCCAGGAAACTAACTCGTTGTGCTTTATCGGGCTAACGTTCTCAGCTGACATGAAATGGAACGATTGTATTGAATCCATTGCTACGTCAGCTGCTAAGAAAGTTGGTTCACTGTGTTCTGCTAGACATTTTTCTCTGCAGAATCTATCTTACATATCTAACATTCATCCATACTTCGATATTGCTGTCACATATGGTTCGGTGCTTCTGATGCATATTTAGAAATTCTTCAATCAGGAATATTATTCGTCCTGGCTTGGGGTCTTGACATCATTCATTTTCCCACAACTGCTGTGCCTTTTCTTTAAATACTTTAATGGTAACATTTTAGATGAGTTCTTCGCTATGGTGCCTAGAGTCTATGAATTAAACGCAGTACTAGGATAGCAACTAGGTCTCATCAATTTACAGTTGAATTGGCTAGATGTAACCGTAAATTCTACACAAACAGTTTTTTTCTTGCAGTTTTCACTTGTGCTCATTTCTTCTAGCTCGATGCTTTCCAGTTAACTTTGATCTTCAAAAATGTAAATGCAATGCCAATCGTTATCTATTGAATAGATTACTTGCTGATTACTCGTCTATTTGCTGATTACTCGTCTATTTTTCCCGCTCCTTGGTAATTTTTATTTTCTGATTTTTTTTTTTTTTCACGCCCAGTATACCTTTGTGTCTTTACTGCATTGGTTGGTATGAACACGATTAAAAAAAATTGAAACATTTTCTTTCGTTGACTTAAAAAAAAGAAAAAGAAAAATAGCTTTAATATATATGAGTCCTCTTCCCCACGTTTTAAATATAGTAGAAATGGGTGAAGAATACAGTGTAACCCGGATATAAGAGACCCGGATATAAGAGACCCGGATATAGGAGAGATTTTCTCTGGTCCCAAATTAGAGCCATACTTACCTAAACAGAATAGACCAAACCCGGATATAAGAGAAACCCAGATATAAGAGACTTCTTCTCCGGTCACGACAACTCTCTTATATCTGGGTTACACTGTAATAAAACAAAAGTCACTTATCAACTTCAGGTTGGAAGGAAAGTGCAGGTAAAAATACCGACATCTGATGTAGTCAACTTTCAGTTTGCATCAACCAAACTTTTCTTTTTCAATTTTCTTTCTCTTGGCGATTTCTAGTTAGTCTTTTCTTTACCTGAAGCCCAACTTGGTTGGGTTGTTTTCTTCTATAATATTACATAGGTTATTTCATTGTCTATTTTATTTTATTTTTATGTATTATTATTAACCAGAGTGCTTTCCAATATTTTTCTACCAACTGTCACCTGGAGTAATTCACTTTTTACGAGACCCCTTTTAGTTCGGAATTGTTTGCCAAAACCCCACGAAGACTGCCACAAGTGGTTTTGTTGCAAATAACAAATGCGTCTTCATATTTAAAGGCAAAATC
The DNA here is from genome assembly GCA_963932145.1 of Acanthosepion lycidas. Taxonomy (NCBI): domain Eukaryota; kingdom Metazoa; phylum Mollusca; class Cephalopoda; order Sepiida; family Sepiidae; genus Acanthosepion; species Acanthosepion lycidas. The sequence continues at coordinate 23,832,469 of OZ010593.1, forward strand.
TATATTTATTGTCCGTTTCTTAAGGTATGGAGTTCCTGCTGAATAAGTTGCGGTCAACGCCGATTTCCATTAAGTCAAGAAAGACAGAGGAAAACAATGCATAGCCTATCTAGCGAGCTTGAGTAAATGGATGGCAGAACAGGATTTAGTAGTGATACCAAAAATAAATAAATAAATGCTGCAAACTATAGGAAATTGTGGAATAGCCGACGTCCTGAAGAGACACGGCACATTGAAAAATGAATTGAATAGATTTATCTTGCTTTGATGACTGGTGTATTAAAAAAAAACAAAAAAACTTGAAGTCGGAAAGGTAATCTATTGAATTTCTCTTTCACTCTGTTTGAGTGATTTACTAAGCATAGCTTAATTGGAACACAAATAAACTATGAAGAACCCAGTGAGGATCAAACTCACTATTCAGTCGTTAATGATCTAGCAGGATATTTGCTAATCATAACACCACGTCAAAGTGCACCTCTTTTATCTCTCTATAAAAGGCAGGATGTGTCTGTGTGTGTGTGTGTGTGTGTGTATGTGTGTAACGAATTCACGGTCGCAATTTTCGACGGATTTGCACCAAAATTTACATGCACATGCTCCAAGTTAGAGGAAAGGCCAAGACCGATTTTGCATTTCCCAACTCCCATCGATAGTGGAAATAATCGATTTTTCATGCTTCTACGGTAGTTTTCATGTAGTTTGCAGCCATTTTCTACTGGCCAGAGTGAGAGCCTATAGCTGGCTGCCACGAATAGGCAGGAAGATTCTATTGGCCATCGTGAGAGCCAACAGCTGACTGACACTAATGTTAACTAGCATGCTAACATGCAAAAAAATCAATAGCTGCATTCGTCACAAGTGGGAGAAATTTAAATCTGCATGGCACTTTACTCCAATTGGCTCATTTGCTTTCTTAAACTCAACGTTGATTCTGGTTCCGCAGAAGTGGGTTGGGTGTGAAAAAGTATTTGTTGTTAACATTCTTTTTTCATTCAGTTTTTCCAGTTACGAGTCCTTTTTTAAAGCTGATCGTTTTGTGTTCATTTTGTTTAGTTCTTTTTTCGTAACAGATTTAATGTTTAGTATAGAGCTTAGAAAAAATTCGCAGTGTGAGATAGGCAAGAAGTAAGGCATGTAGCAACATCAGCACGGCAAAGGGCACTCCTTTAAAGGCAAGGAAGGGCAAAAATATTTTAAGTCAAGTGACAGCGATTGCTGTATGAGTCGTACGATTTTTGAATATAGCACGGGCAACGCCGGCCTATGCTGCTAGTTGCTGTTATATACTGCGTATGGTTACTAGAGCAAGAAATGAAAACGAAATATTGTCGGCTTAGCGGAAAGAAAAGGATACAAGATATGTTAAAATAAAATTATCTGTTTTGCTGGTATAATGGATCAATGTGGAATGTCTGTTTATGGACAAGGGAGGCGACCTGGAAGAGTGGCAGAGTTGGTTGTGTATGGGCCTGGCGTTGAAGCTCGTGTCGAGTCAGTTGATCGGGAGACCATTGGCAAACTGAGTGTCTCCGAGCGAGTCCTTAACTAACCAGGGTGGTGGGTACATGATTCGGCATTTTGAGTCCTTCTTTAGCGGCAATGTTCATGTTTGCAATTTAAAATTTAATTTTATATTTTTAGGGATTTGTTTTGCGAACCGAAAGCAATATTTTTAATCTCACTTTCGTAGTCACATAACCGACAGGTTTTGGTGTGGAAAGAATCAGAAAGAAGTCTAATTTAAACACGAGTGTAAAATCTGTTAACTGTTATTATAGCTCTATTTTTTAATATTGAGCACTTTGTATGCAAAATCTGCTTGCATTTAAACACGTTAAAAAGCAACAATTTATTGAACTACGTTGGTCATATTTTAAGTCATTTAATAAACTTCGTATTAATTGATCAATGTATTGTTGGCTATATTTTCAGGATTTACTGAGATTTATTTACACTATATTTCCATTGTTCAAACTGTTATCCTCATCTTTATTGTCAGATTCACGATGTTTTGGCTGTTATACGCTCAGATTTTCTTCATGTGATATACGTAAGAATTTCTAACCGAATCACTTTTAGTCCACGTGGTAGATTGTTCTAATTCCATGTGCCATGCCTTTTTTATTTGTAACTTGGAAAAATCGATAATTAATATTAATAAAAAAGCCTGTCGTTTTTAATAGTAATTGCCATACAGAACACTTGCTGCCTAAATACACACACTTACTTGCATACATACATAATACATACATACATACATATGTATGTATCTCCAAAGGAGAGAAAGAACAAATAGAGTAAAAATCCACAGTTTGTAGCATTTACTTTAAAAAAAAAATCAACAAAAAAACTGCTCAATACAAAGTAGAGCAATATATTATTACATTTTTTCAGGCGGTGATAGGTTACCTACCATCGCCTGAAGAAATACAGTCATAGTATTGAAACATGAAAGCTTTTGTGTAGAAATTAAAAATGGTTTCTATTATAATCTCTTATATATATATATATATATATATATATATATATATATATATATATATATATATATATATATATATAAATGTGTGTTTGTGCAGCATATCTTCATAGAAAGATGTTACTTTGAATAATCTGGACATATGTCAATTTATTTTTATAATGATCCTTTCTAATTGTCTAATCAATTCCTTGATGTTGAGATTGTAGACTTTTTCCTTTCGTAAATTCTTTCGATTTCCTCAGAGTTCATCTTCAGGTCTGAATTGCTAAGACAAAACTTACTGTAACTGTGATTGTTGTAAACACACATGAAGAAAATCTGTTAGAATTATTTTAAAATTAACCATTGCAGCTATGGTGCTTTTGTAAACACAACTATCACAGCACGAAGTCACAAATTATTGTGACCGAAGGTTTGAGTGTGGTGTCCTTGTTCACACTGTTGATGACACTAGATAACAGGCTTTCTCTGAGAAACTGTCAGCACAGTTGCAATATAGACCACAGGTGGTCTCCGTGGGTGTTGAACAAACACAAATGTGCCTGAGCAGGCATCTACAATGGGGATTAGCAAGCTGCCCCAATAGACGAGCATCCTTGCTTATGAGTGGCCAGCTACTAATATATATATATATATATATATATATATATATATGTGTGTGTGTGTGTGTGTGTGTGTGTGTGTGTGTGTGTGTGTGTGTGGATCTCTGTATGTGTGTGCACACATCCAATAGGAATTAAATGTGCATGTACACACACGCACAAAAAAAATTATGTGCATATGCCTTTTTCCTGGATTTGCATGCACACCATTGTGGATTCATGATTGAAAATAAAAACTAGAACTGTAGAAGGCCAAATGATTGCAGCCTGGCTTGTGTGAGCGATTGATTTTTACCATTCCATTTCCCAAGAATGGTGGTAGTCATAACGCAGTCTGACTTTCTGGCCCAGATCAAAGCTGCATTTCACTGCTTCATTCTCTATAGAGCTTCCTCCAGTTCTTAACGTGTGTCAACTTTCTCTCACTCCAACTGCTGATTCTTGTTTCATTTGCAGAACTCTGTCTTCATTACAAATCTTTCTTTCTGTGTCCTTTTCTGTCTTTCTTTCTCTCTCTCTCTCTCTCTCTCTCTCTCTCTCTGAAGTTGTTTCTTTTGCAGAATTCTTACTTTTTCATTCAAATCTTTCTTTCTATGTCCTTTCCTGTCTTTCTCTCTCTCTCTCTATCTCTCTCTCTCTGACGTTGTTTCTTTTGCAAAATTCTTACTTTTTCATTACAAATCTTTCTTTCCATGTCCTTTCTTTCCTGTCTCTCTCTCTCTCTCTCTCTGAAGTTGTTTCTTTTGCAGAATTCTTACTTTTTCATTACAAATCTTTCTTTCCATGTCCTTTCTTTCCTGTCTCTCTCTCTCTCTCTCTCTGAAGTTGTTTCTTTTGCAGAATTCTTACTTTTTCATTACAAATCTTTCTTTCCGTGTCCTTTCTTTCCTGTCTCTCTCTCTCTCTCTCTCTGAAGTTGTTTCATTTGCAGAATTCTTACTTTTTCATTCAAATCTTTCTTTCTATGTCCTTTCCTGTCTTTCTCTCTCTCTCTTTCTGAAGTTGTTTCTTTTGCAAAATTCTTACTTTTTCATTACAAATCTTTCTTTCCATGTCCTTTCTTTCCTGTCTCTCTCTCTCTCTCTCTCCCTCTCTCTGAAGTTGTTTCTTTTGCAGAATTCTTACTTTTTCATTACAAATCTTTCTTTCTGTGTCCTTTTCTGTCTTTCTCTCTCTCTCTCTCTCTCTCTCTCTCTCTCTGAAGTTGTTTCTTTTGCAGAATTCTTACTTTTTCATTACAAATCTTTCTTTCCGTGTCCTTTCTTTCCTGTCTCTCTCTCTCTCTCTCTGAAGTTGTTTCTTTTGCAAAATTCTTACTTTTTCATTACAAATCTTTCTTTCCATGTCCTTTCCTGTCTTTCTCTCTCTCTCTCTCCCTCTCTCTGAAGTTGTTTCTTTTGCAGAATTCTTACTTTTTCATTACAAATCTTTCTTTCCGTGTCCTTTCTTTCCTGTCTTTCTCTCTCTCTCCCTCTCTCTCTGAAGTTGTTTCTTTTGCAGAATTCTTACTTTTTCATTCAAATCTTTCTTTCTATGTCCTTTCCTGTCTCTCTCTCTCTCTCTCTCTCTCTCTCTCTGAAGTTGTTTCTTTTGCAAAATTCTTACTTTTTCATTACAAATCTTTCTTTCCATGTCCTTTCCTGTCTTTCTCTCTCTCTCTCTCTCTCCCTCTCTCTGAAGTTGTTTCTTTTGCAGAATTCTTACTTTTTCATTACAAATCTTTCTTTCTATGTCCTTTCCTGTCTTTCTCTCTCTCTCTCTCTCTCTGAAGTTGTTTCTTTTGCAAAATTCTGACTTTTTCATTACAAATCTTTCTTTCCATGTCCTTTCCTGTCTTTCTCTCTCTCTCTCTCTCTCCCTCTCTCTGAAGTTGTTTCTTTTGCAGAATTCTTACTTTTTCATTACAAATCTTTCTTTCCATGTTCTTACCTGCATTTTTTTCTCTCTCTCTCTCTCTCTCAAATTTGAAATGTCCCCTCTCTCTACAACTTTCTTTCTTTATTTTTTTTTTTAACTCACACTTATATTCTACCAACCATTTTACTTAATCCATTCATGCTGTAATATTCTGACTTTACTCACTTTTTTTTTATTTTCCTTTCTATTTCTTTTTTCCTTTTTCTTTCTTTTTTTTCTTTTTTTTTTCTCATTTGTTCTATTTTTCTTTCTTTTTCCTTTTCAGCTTTATCATATTTTTCCTTCAGTTTTTTTTCTTTCTTTGGGAATTCTCATTTTAGTGTTTTCTTTCCACCTTGATATGTTTTGCATACCTCTATTATTTAAAAAAATATCTTTTTCTCCTTTTCTGTCCTATAATTGGATAAAAACCCTGCTCTCTCTCTCTCTCTCTCTCTCTCTCTCTCTCAGACACACACACTACTCTCTAATTTAGCTGATTTTATCTATTATATTATTCCTTAACCCTACGACTTATTCTGCCATACTCTCTCATATTTTATATTCTCTCCCTAGCATTCTGTATCCCCCTCCTCTCTTTCCTCAGTCTTTTTTTTCTTTTTCTCACTTTCTCAATCTACCTTTTCCTTTTTATATCTCTCTCTCTATATATAAATGTAGCTTTCTGACATTTTCTCACTATTTTTCTGTCTCAAAATACTTTTTTTTTTTTGTTCTGTACTTTTTCATTCTTATCCCTTTTTCATCTGCATTCCATTGATATCAATCTTCACTTCTATTTCCAACTCTCCAGATTCTTTAAAATACCTGCCATCTGTTCTTAAAATGCTTTTTCCTGCCACTTATTTCCATTCTGTCCCTTCACTGACGTCTGAAAATTTCTGTGCCTCAGGTATGATTTCTACCTGTTAGACATTTCCATTTTGGTTAGTAATGGTAATCTTATGTGAAGGTGTTGTGCACTTCAATTCTATTGTTTCCTTTTCAAAACTTTTCCCTCCACCATGTTTTTTTTTCAGATACTTCTCTATTCCATTTCCTACTAAAAAAAAATGACTTCAGGAATACAAAACCAACGAGATAAATTGTCAGTAAATTGTACAGAAACAAAAAAGAAATGATTCTATTACATTTGGAAATGACTTATTGTCACTGATTGATATTCCATTCTCTTACCAAAGTCGTCAGTGAAAAAAGATTCATGTAGTATAACCTTAATTATACATAGAATATCTCTATTCTTTCTTTCAGTAAGGCTTGTATTAATTTCTGACAATCCTATTCTTTCTGATTTGCAGTGAATTTAGATTATATAAACAATAGCTTTTAGTTCCCAACAAGGCTTGTCTTAAACCTTGACCACAATCACTGATTTACAGTGCCTTTCTATAATAAAACTCTTAGCAGTGCATTTACATAATGCATACAGGGCAGGTGCTTAGGGTTTCATGGGCTCCCATTGAATATGATACGGGGCCCCCTGAATCTATAATATACATCCCACAATATAATACATCACAATTTTCATATGGTATTATTCATATAAAAGACAAATTTTGTTGTAACCTAATTATGTACAATAATGAATCATATGCAATATCAATGAGCAATTCAACTGGAAGAATTGAAAATAAACAAAATGCATCTAAATAAAAATTAGACAGGAATCATAATAGATTATGCTGTCTTAAATAAATCAATGTTCTGAAGCAATTTTTGACATCAACTAGACATTTTTTTGTTAAAAAGTTGAATAATTTTATCATGTTCAACATTATGAATAAAACATAGTGGATTTAAATAGCATTTTTTCAAGATTTAGCGCAAAACAAATTCATGGATATTATTTACATTATTCGGACTATTGTCCTCCTCTTTGTCGCCATATTTATTACAACGTTTCGGCGTTTCAGTATCTGTCTATATTTCTGAGATAAGGTATTAATTACACTATTTACATTATTCGGACTATTGTCCTCATCTTTGTCGCCATATTTATTACAATGTTTCAGACGTTGTATGCTCCGGCCTTCTTCAGGTGATTGGAATGTTGAACTGAACCCTTTATTTCACTCACTGGGGTAGACTGTTCTAGTTCCACTGTGCCATGGTGTCCTCAATGACACCATGGCACAGTGGATAATTCATGGATTTCAATAAAATGACATAAAAATCCACAAAAATGTTTCATCCTTTAATAGTCAGTTGTGCTTATTTTAATTTGTAACAGATAAAATGCAAATGTTGATAAGGACCACAAAGCACCGCCTGTGGCCTCCTATTAGCCTTGGGGTTCCCAAGTCTAATAGGTAGTATATACCACCCTGGAATACATAGATTGATCTTTCTCATGTTCATAATGCTTGTTTTAATTCTTGACTACTGAAAATGCTCATTTCTCTGATTGTTACTGCATTATTAAACAAAATGATTTGTGTCTGTAGGAAAATAAATAGCTTTTGGCCACATTATGTTTAAACACTGTTTCCTATATGATCACCAAAGTTAAGCAATGTTGAGTTCGATCAATGAGTGAACACTTCAAGAATATTACAAGAAAGACCATCTCATTTTTTATCTGTTTACATATTTGTTTTATCCATATGGTACAGTCTGTCTGTGTGGCACAAATAGTGACAGGTATATTCATATTTCTATATAATTTCCTATTTGACATAGTGCTATATAAAATATCTTTGAGAATAATGCATATGCCATTATTCTCTTCCCTAGATATTCTGGTCCTTCCTTCTGTTATATAAAGGTGTTAGTATCTCATGGATATACTAATGCCCATAATGGGAAACTGGTAATATCCTCCTTTCAAGCTCCCCCATTTTATATATATATATATATATATATATATATATATATATATATATATAGTATTCCCTCGATTAGTATGGCTAATGTGTGCATAAAAAGATATACACTAATTGAATGTAACTTATAGGAAATTATGCAATTTGTACCTCAAATTTCAGTCTCATTCACAATTAATTTCCAATTTGCATACTTTGATTAAAATATAGGTACATATAAGAAGATAGAATAAAAATGGTATGAATTAATTTTTATTATTTTGATTTTGAAAAACTTCTTTAGAGTGTTTTGCCACATAGTATTCTTTTGTTCTTCATATAAATGGCAGTACTGAGAAATTGCCTGTTCAAATTTTCCAAATATATAAACAATATTTTAACCTGAAAATTTTATTTGTAATCTTTCCATACAAAATGCATTCATCTTTTATATTTTTATATTTTTTTAAATAAATTTTTGTATCTAATCATCTATTTGTTCTAACAAAAAATCAGAAATTTCTTTTTAAGACCTTCAAAATAAGCATGAAAATAAAAAACAAAATGTCAAAAAAATTTTAAATAAAGACAAATATTCAAATATGTATTTTATTATAAGCTTATATTATAAAATTTATTTATCTAAAGCCATCATTTTTTTTCACACAACTGTAATTATTAGGTTGGTGCAAAAATAATGACATAATAATGTCGTTTTTCGAGGTTAAAAAATATGCCAAAAAACGACATTATTATGTCATTATTTTTGCACCAACCAAATACTTAGATAATGTAACACTTAACAAACAAAATAATTACCCATTTTCCATTTTCAAATTTTAGAAAATTTTTAATTAATCGTTAACTATAAAAAAAATCAATTTTCAATTACTATGGTTAAACTGAAAAATGTTTTACCAGACTTATCAAGTATTATGTATGCATTAATTGAATTTTGGTATATAAAAATTTCAGCTCATTAATCGAGGGATTTGTTTGTGTGTATGTGTGTGTGTGTGTGTTTGTTTAAAAAATTAGATCAGCCTGTCACACTACCTAGGTTTCAAACTTTCAGTATCCTCAGACAATATGGGCCAAAATTTATTTATTTTTTTTTAATACATATATTGAGCTCTTTTTAACAGAATTGCTTCTTAATTCTACTCTGACCAATAAGTGTTTTATAATTGTGTGTCTGTGTATATATATATATATATATATATATATATATATATATCTTGTCTACAGTTGCTCTCACAGACGCGTCATCGCCTCTCTCTGTCTTTTTTACAAATACTTTCATGGTAATTGCTCTGCTGAGCTGCTTTCACTGGTTCCCAGGCTTCATGAATTCAAGCGCCCTACGAGGCTGGCATCCCGCTCTCACCCTTTCACTGTAGGAATTACTAAATATAGCCATCTCTTCTTCTTCAATAGCTTCATATCTCGTACCTCACACCTGTGAAACACCCTTCCCTATTACTGTTTCCCTGAGAGCTATAATCTCCAACTATTCAAATGTAATGTCAATCGACATCTCCAGTTACCTTGATCTATCCACTATCCCTCTCCTCATCCTTTCTTCTATCACTCCTATCTGCTCTCACTTCAAATCTTCTGCAACCCCCTGCATCCTAGTGGCTTCCCGCCTTGCTCGGGGCGTAATGCTTAAAAAAAAAATAAATAAATATATATACATATATGTAATTATTACTTATTTTCAATTATTACTAATTGAAATGTGATACCTTCAAAAGAATAAGAAACAAAGTTAAAAGTATTGTTATTTTCAGTTTGCAAAAATATTTAACAGTAATTTTAGCTGTTTCCTTATAAGGAAACATTTGGTATTCAGTGACCAAACTGCCAGTTCTACTTGAGTTAGACTTCATTCCCTGACCATTGGGCTTGGATCAAAATATTTGATTTCTCCTCATCTTTTAATTTTAAATTTAGCTGTTTCCTTATAAGGAAACATTCAGTATTCATTGATCAAGCAGCTAGTAGTATTTAAAAAATTTTGTTTTTTCCACCCAGCCGCAGACAAACTGTACATATGGGGACTAGTTAGGAAGCCATAGAGAAATTTTTGTTTTTCCTTTTTGAAAGAAAACTATATTGCTTGTGTCCTTGATTGTGTCTAGCTAATTTAAATGTAGTACATATGAAAACCAGCCTTCCCTGTCTCTTTCTGACCTTGTGCCATATTTCTTGTAAAAAAAAACAAAACAAAAAAAACAAGAATATTTCAGCTAGTCCTATTTTCAGTTGACATCTATAAAATCTTTCTCTTCAAACAATTTTATTTGAAGAATGTTAACGTCTTGATTATGTCATTATTTTCTCTTCAGGTTAAATGTGATATCCATTTTAGTTTGTTGCGATTGTTGGTGGTCTTCAGGTGGTGTGCTACAATTATATTATCTGCTACAGTTCTTCGTGAATCTGTAATATCAGTTCACAATGTTCAAAGAAGGATGATCTTTGCCAACACTTTCAGGCTTCTCTCGCTCAAACAGACCAAGAAAATGAAAGTAGTTGCCAATACTGGGAGAGTTTCTAAATAATGTGTTATTGCTTTTAATAGACTAAGGAAGATAAAACAAAATACATTAACAGGTTGTTATCTCTGTAGGTAGATCTAAATTTGTTCAATGTATTTGGCCAGTGTGTGATTGATAGATATTGACTGACCAATAATAGTCAGATGAAGATTGATATAAACAGAATAAGAAAATTTTGGATTCTTGTAACTTTACATCAACAATCTATCAAAATACAGCTAGTATTGATTCTGGTAGAAATTTATAAAATCTTTGTCTTGAAAGAATTTTTTGGGGAAAATAATTTTCTCAAGTTCAGTAGCTGTTATTGCTCTTTCCAGTATTGATGGTTTTTTTTTTTCTTAAAGTTTTGAAGGCGTGTCGCATGTCGACCTCTTGATTATATCATTATTTTTGTCTTTGAATAACATGTGATGTACAGCTAATGTTACTGTTATTGCTCGTTTTAAGAGATGGGATGTCTCTTATTTGGTACTGTTCTCTGCTTGTGATTCTATAGTGCACAAGGTTCAAACAGGTGTGGTCTTTGCCAAGACTCATAGGCTCAAGGCCATTTTGTAACCATTGATCTTAGAAATTGGTTCTATACAGCTGACAGTTTAAATATTTCTGAATGGGTCATAAATAATATGAACTTTTAACAAAAGAAAAAACTACTGAAATGTCACATGATGTGTGTTCTCCTGTATGGTAGTGAATGCTAGACAATCTCCTTAAAGATGAAGAGGAGAATTGAAGCAACAGTAATGTAGTTCTACGGAAAGATGGTGAGGATACTATGGACCAAACATGTGAACAACAAGGTTTTGGTGAAAATGGAAACAAAAAGGAAACGTAACATAAGGAAAGGTACTTGAAATTTCTGGGGTACGTAATGAGGAAAGAGGGCTTGGGAAATCTGATACTCACAGGACAGAGGAAAGCAGCACTTAACATACATGATAAGCTTGAATCAAATGGACAGTAGAACAGGGTTTGGAGGAAATAACAAAAAGAGAAAACTTATTAAGAGCTACAAGGGACGGGAAGATGTGGAGGCCCATGTTCGCCTACGTCCTGAAGGGACATGGTACATAAAAAAAAAAAAAACTGTAAAAAAATGAATTTGTTTTCCACCCTTTCTTACATGAATCAGTTACAAATCAAAAGACTGAAGTAATATTTTTTTATGCAGTTTATTTAGTATGACAATATTGAATCTGTTTTTGTTTTGTGTTTTGGAATTTTTTTTTATGTACTTCACTCTCTTTATGTCTAGTTCATTACACAATAGAAAGTCCTATAATTTTTATTCTTTCTCTAAATGCTAATAACTGACTTGGCTGTTGTGAATGAAACACTTGCATGCATAACTGACTGTGTCCTCCCAAGCTTGATTTCATTTGCCTTAAGATGGAATAAGACGTGTAATAAAATATCAGCAATAATGAAGAGAGTAATCTGCTGGGACATTGTGATAAAAATCAACAATAACATACAAAAGCTCATAATAAAATAACAGTAACAATAAAAATTGCTTTAACCGAGATTGTTGCGATAAAAAGCAAAAATAAGTAAATAGTAGTAATGAAGAATATCAACACAATAGCATGAAGAAGTCAAAAGCATATAGAAATACTTAAAGATGCCTTTCTGAAAATAAGCAATGCATTAAGGGGTCAAAAAATGTCCCTAGAAACAAAGAAAACTGCTGAGTTATGATCAAAGCTATATGACAGTATCTGTCTATATTTCTGAGATGAGGTATTATGTACACTATTTACATTATTCGGACTATTGTCCTCATCTTTGTCGCTATATTTATTACAACGTTTCAGCCATTGTACACTCCGGCTTTTTTCAGCTACTTGGAATGTCGAACTGAACCCTTTATTTTGCTCACTGGGATAAACTGTTCTAGTTCTACATGCCATGTTTAAAATTTGTCAGTTGTTATCAGTTATCTCCTGTTAATTCCCCTCTCCAAGTTCTCCATTGCCTTAACCAGATATTGAACTCACACTCTGTTATGGTTTGGTTTCTTGTACCACGATGATAGTCCAAGGTAGAACCAATTAAGAAGAACTTGAACACAGTAGAAAGTGTTAGTACAAACAATCAGGTTTAGTAGAGAGAACAATGAAGTCTTGAACAGTATCACTATTCCAATGTCTTGCAGTAATTGTCTGAATGCGACTGTTTCGGACTGCCTCTGACTTGACCCTTGACTCGACTTGAACTACTGACTCTCTCCTTGCCTACTCCTGAGGCGCAGTATTTATTAAGTATGGAATAGTCCATTATTATTATTATGGGTAAGATCCCATAACACGCTCTTTGGGTCTTGTCACTGGATCTAACCAATGCCATGTGTCCTTGAGGACATCTGTGTATGAATTTCTGGGTATTATAAACCAACCATTTTTTACCAGTGCTCATAGTGCAAGAAGAAGGCCAGAGTGTACAACGGCAGAAACATGATAAATATGGCAACAAAAATAGTGTAAAAAATGTTATTGCTTGGATTGTTTCCATAAACATATCAGGTAACTGTCTTTCTGAGGTTTCTTGTCTTTCCTGTCTCTAAGTATCACTTGAATCTGCTTGAGACTCACTGGGCCTTTTTATCACCAAAAGTTTGTCCAATGAAATTTCTTTTTGCTACGTTTTGAAATGTTTATTTAATAATTTAAGAAAAATGAAACACAATGAAATCCAAGAGAAGGCATTGCAAATTCAAGCTGGGTTGTCTATGGAGGGAAAAAGCTGCACCACTGATGTTTAAAATATTGATCAGATAATTTTATATAATGAATTTAAAATATCCTTGAGAAATATCAAGAAAAATAATTTTTACTAAATTCACACATTTTGAATAGATTTGTGAAATTTTCTAATTGAAAAAAAAATAGTTTTATTAATGCAAAAATAAAACAAATTTAATTTTAATTTAATGTGAAATTTTGAAATATTTTCTATTTTTAATTGAGTAATTTTATAAATATGAACTGGCTTAAAAATGAACGTTGAAATATTACCAAAAATTTCCAAAATATTTCCTGAATAACATTTTTACATTTTGCTAATTATGAAAACCTATTACCAAATTAGGAATGCTAATTAATATTTAAAATTGATTTACATACCTACATTTAGGTAAGAGATGTTAACTAGTGTTTAATCTCTAAATATACATCACTATTAATTGTTAAGATTAACTCCATCTTATTTTAATATGAAAAAATAATTTTCTAAATATCAAACCTTTCGTACTCACATAAAAATGAAGTGTCGAAAAGGAGAGTTTTTCCCTTAACACTGCTATTATTTTAACTACCTTCACTTCTTGGCAATATCAGTTGTATTAAAAAGTGATTAGAATTGTAACCTAAATATATATGATGAAAGTGAATTTAAATATTTTCTTTCTTTCTTGAGAATTTTTACACTATACTGTTTATTAGATTTACAGTTATATCAGTTTTTAGAATGTTGTAAATATAAAATTATTCTAATAATGTTTAATATTTTACTTGTAAATTATCAAGAAAAAATATGTATGAATTCACTTTCGTTATATGTCTAGGTTTCATTATACTTCTAATCATTGCATTTGAAAACAAACTTTACCTAGGAGTGAAGGCTGTTAAGAAATAATAGCAGTGTCAAGGGAAAAACTGTCCTTTTCACCCTCAGTTTTTGTTTTTTTTATTGCTGAAATTTTAGAACAAGTTAGTGAATCATCAGTTTTGATATTTTAAGGTCAAAGGAGGCCAATTCCTCATAAGTCATTTTTGTGTGAAACCAATTTCACCATTTATCGGTAAATGAATGCTTGTATGAAATTTTATTTCTACAGATTTCATGCAAAACAGAAGTAGTCACAAAAAATTTAGAAATCGTTTATAGACATTTCAGCATTTGAGGAAAACTACATCTTGATCTTTTGACAATTTTTATTACACATTTGTGAAGAAAAACATTGATTTTTTTTTCCAACATAAGGTTTCTCCATTTAATCCTGCAACAGATAGAAGTAGAAATAAAGTTATTAAGAGGAAAAAGAGTGAACATCTTTGAGTAGGCTAATTTAAATCATAGACATTCTTTAACTTTTGGTTTTCTTTACTTCAATATTTGTTTGTCATTCATCTTTTTAATTTAAAGATATTTAGATTTTGATAATGAGGTCAACAAGTGTGATTGTTGCTTTTGATTTTATGACATATTAGATGTGATATACAACCTACATTTTAACAAAAATATTAGATTTTTGAAAATCTGTAATAAATGTATAAGAAAACCAAATGTTTTTTTAAGTGAGCTAAATTTGGGACGTGGATGTTGTTCCTATAACATTGAATGTACTCTCCAAAAATGTTTTAAAATTTATTGCTGAAATTAATGTCTATTTCACATAGATATTTTCTCTATTCCATTCCACTTTTATTGCCTTTTGTTTCATGCCTTCTCATGAATCACAACATAATTATTTCTTGCAGTTTAATTTTATGTAAATTTTTTAATACTTGCCAGTCCCTTCATTTTAATGTTGGTGGCCAAATGGCTTCCATCTTTCACTTCTACAAGGCCTAATATTAACATTTAGCACTCTACATCATCTTTAAGTAAATCTTCCATTTTTATTGGATAGGGAAACCTCTCAAAATACAGTGTTTTATATATTAGTTCTATATATTTGAAATTGTAGTAACCCGGCTCTCAAGTTCATCCAAGATTGTTTTAGGTGTTGCCATAGAAGGATATGACTACACAACCAAGAAATTCAAATTTAACTTGCATTGGTAATACTAACATTTTGCTTGGCAAAAATAGTCATCTACAGATTGCTAAAGATTATCACAATGCCTTACCTGCCTGCCTTATAATTGAGCGTTTGGAATCTTGTCTTTTTTTTAATATGGAATAGAATACTTACCATTGACATAGCATGCTTAGCCTGGCATAAAGGCACAATTGTGGGTCACTCATGAGAAAATGAACTCCTTATACTTGTGAATTAACCTGTAAGATGTTTTCTAACTATCACATTATAAGCGCCCTACTTAAATTTATTAAATGTAACTAAATGAACAAATGAGGAAGTTGTGAACATTTACAGTGATATAGGAGGAGTGATATTATACAGAAGCAGGTCTGGCATGTATTAACCCCTGAACACCTTGACTGGAGTGGAAAAAAGCCTGATTGGAGTCCCCAGGAAGTGCTTTGTGGCTCTCACTGTTTTATCAACATTTGCATTTTTTCTGCCTATATTTATATACATTACAAACTAAAGTAGCTTTCAATGCTGATTTTCAATTTTGACTAACTGCTATGCAGGATGCCACACTCCCAATGAGATCTTTGCACTTGCCCTGCATAGCAGCTAGTCAAAATTGAAAATCAACATTCAAAATCCTGGTTTTTAATTGGGTTTGAATACTGTTAGGTTGGTGCAAAAATAATGTCGTTTTCTCACATATGTTACCAAAAGAGATGATCCACTTTTTTTTACTGTAATGCATTATCCACTGTCTAACTTTGATTACATCCACTGTTTGCTCTCTGTAGACATTCAACAAGCATTGATAAATATTAGGGTGTGTAGTTTAATTTTTTCTTTTCTGTAGGGAGGGATTTAAAAATAGATTTTTGCTTGACACAACCTTTCATATCAGATGTTACTTTGCAAGACTGCTGCTCAGCTGCTATCTGTAACAAGGTAAAAAGTTATCCCTTATTGGAAAAAAGGTATATTCTCTCCCATACTAAGATCTAGATCTGATATAAGCTAACATAATAACAGTATAGGTGATATTATTTTTGGAGTGAATATCCTTTGTAAGCATGCATGCAAGCCACAGTCAAAGCACTATTTTGAGAAAGAGAAAACTAGGTAAATTTTTTTTCTTCCTGGAATTTTTTTGGATAGAATCAAGTTGCTATGAATTAGTGTAAATCCTTTTTATTTTCTCAAGTTGTTATTTCTATGTTTAGGTGTTAAAAACTTAAAAGAAAATGAATAAAAGGGGAGGATGCTCAAAATTTGAAGTACTCAGAAAGACAATTTTGACAAACATAAAACTGAAAATTGCCATCTTGAATCTTCCTCAAAAATGTTTTCTCTACAGCTGTCTATTTGAACATTTTAAGACATAATGGCTTCACTTTAGAATGCATATTTTCCTTTTGTTTGCTGAAATATTTCATGAATAGAAATTTGTTTTTAAGCTGTCTTGCAATGTGAAAAATCTCTTTTCTCAAAATTTTACATCTTTTTGATTATATATTAAATGAGTAGGAGGATTTATTTTCCTTATTTGAGCACAAGAAGAAAGAGTTGTTTAGAATATATTCATAGATAATAGTCTATTTTTGATGTTAAAAGGAAATGCTTTCATCCATTCTCTTGGCTTTTGGAGTCAATTTGATTTTAATCTGTTTTTATTTCAGCTATCTACTGTCAATTTATCTTTGTTTATAAATCAGGACTAAGTAGAAGAACATTGCTGTCAAACAAATTTGGCATGTTTTTGTTCCAAAAGCTAATTTTGTGAATATCAAAAACTGTTTGTAGCTTAACTATAAAACACTGAAAATAATGACTTATTTTTTCTTGAAATTTTGATTTTAGTATAACTCTGTAACTTACTCCGTTGCTTTTATTTTAGGTTCCCACGTCTCTCTTTCTCTTATTTTAGATTCCTACGTCTCTCTCTCTTATTTTGCTTCCTTATGTCTCTCTCTCTTATTTTGCTTCCTTGTGTCTCTCTCTCCCTTATTTTGGTTTCTTACATCTCTCTCTCTCTCATTTTAGGTTCCCACATTGCTCTCATTTTTCTTCTTTACGTCTCTCTCTCTCTCTCTCTCTCTCTCTCTCTCATTTTGGTTTCTTATGTCTCTCTCTCTCTCCATCTTATTTTAGGTTCCCACGTCTCTCACTCTTATTTTGGTTTCTTACATCTCTCTCTTATTTTGCTTTCTTATGTTTCTCTCTTATTTTGATTTCTTACATCTCTCTCTCTCTCTCTTATTTTGCATTCTTAGGTTTCTCTCTCTCTTATTTTGCGTTCTTAGGTCTCTCTCATATTTTGCTTTCTTACGTCTCTCTCTTATTTTGCTTTCTTACATCTGTCTCTTATTTTGCGTTCTTAGGTCTCTCTCTTTTACTTTGCTTTCTTACGTCTCTCTCTTATTTTGCTTTCTTACATCTCTCTTTTATTTTGCGTTCTTAGGTCTCTCTCTCTTATTTTGCTTTCTTACGTCTCTCTCTTATTTTGCTTTTTTATGTCTCTCTCTCTTATTTTGCTTTTTTACATCTCTCTCTCTCTTATTTTGCTTTTTTATGTCTCTCTCTCTTATTTTGCTTTTTTACGTCTCTCTCTCTCTTATTTTGCTTTCGTACGTCCCTCTCTCTCTTATTTTCCCCAAGCATCTCTCTTCCTTTCTCTCTTATTTTGGTATCCCACGTCTCTTTCTCTCTCTCTTTCTTATTTTGGGTTCCTACGTCTCTCTTTCTCTCTTATTGTGGGTTCCCACATCTCTCTCTCTCTCATTTATATTTCCACATCTTTCTCTCTTTGTTATTTTAGGTTCCCAAATCTCTTTCTCTCTCATTTTGGGTTCCCACATCTATCTCTCTTTTATTTTAGTTTCCAAAATCTCTCTTGTAGATATTTTAGGTTCCAAGCTTCTGTCATATCTTGTGTTCCCACATACCTCTCTCTCTTATTTTGGCTTCTCACGTTTATCTCTCTCACACATTTTGGGTTCACATGTCTCTCCACTCTCTTTTCTAAGGTTCCCACATCTCTCTCTTTTCTTAGGTTCCCACAGCTCTCACTTTTCTTAGGTTCCCACAGCTCTCTCTTCTCTTAGGTTCCCACAGCTCTCTCGCACTCTTTTTTTAGGTACCCATCTCTCTACCTCTCTCTCTCATTTTGAGTTCCCAGCTCTCTCTCACTCTCTCTCTCTCTCTGTCTCTCTCATTTTGGGTTCCCACCTCTCTATCTCTCTCTCATTTTGGGTTTCTACCTCTCTATCTCTCTCTCACTCTCTCTCTCTCTCTCACTCTCTCTCTCTCTTTCTCCCATTTTGGGTTCCCACCTCTCTATCTCTCTCTCATTTTGGGTTCCAACCTCTCTCATTTTGGGGTCCTGCCTTTCTCTCTCATTTTGGAGTCCCACCCCTCTCTCTCTCTCTCTCACTCTCTCTTATTTTGGGTTCCCACCTCTCTCTCTCTCATTTTGTGTTTCCACTGCTCTCTCATTTTGTGCTTCCACCTCTCTATCTCTCTTTCTCTCATTTTGTGTTCTCACCTCTCTCTCTCTCTCTCTCTCTCTCTCTCACTCTCTCTTATTTTGGGTTCCCACCTCTCTCTCTCTCATTTTGTGTTCCCACCTCTCTCTCTCTTATTTTAAGTTCCCACAGCTCTCCCTCTCTCTCTCATCTTAGGTTGGCACTTTTTCCTCTCTCTCTCTCTCTTATACCTTAGCTTGCTACATCTGTTCCTCTTTGTGGTCACCTCTATTTCTCTCTTTTATCCTAGGTTGCCACATCTGTCTCTCACTTTCTCATTTTTGATTTCTTGTCTATCCTCTCTTTCTTCATTTTTTATTTGAGAAATAACTCCTTTAAATTAATTGGCCCATTCTTTCTTCCTTTATTTTTCTTCAAATTCACAGCAGATTTCCATCCAAGTTCAAATCTTTTAACAATTTAAAAAGAAATGTTATGATTGCTATATATATATATATATATATATATATATATATATATATGCCTTTAAAAATCAATCTGAAAGTGAATACTGAATGAATTTGTTTTCTCATAAAACTACTAATATCCACATTACATTCAAAAATAGTAAAACAGTTTACCTTGGATGTTTTTACTTACATAATATTTAAAAAAACAGAAGTATTTTTTATTATGTAGAAATGGTATTGTTCATCCTCATTTAAATAATCACAATTTACAACCGTAGTAGAATAATTAATGGTTCTGGGATTAGCAAGGGAATTAGTGACATTAAAAGGTCTGTGCAGAAAGTATTCAAATGTTTTGAATCTCTCAAGAGCAGGTTATGTGGTCTTAGGCATTTATCAGAAAGGATTTCATTACCATCATAAAAATATTAATACATATAAAATCATTTTGAGGCTGGTGTTGGTGGGTATTGAACACTTGGTGTAAATTAGAATAATGTAAAATCATACCCCACCCAGCTCTTCATTTTGCCATTCAGCCTGGGCTGACAAGATTTATGTTTTTTCATAAAATCTCCATGCAAAATTCTGATTTAATACATTTCTCACTTTTACTTTGTTTCTTACAAGATTTGAATAACTTTGCAGGTGGGCCAGCCTGGGATTTAGCTGGCACTCTAATCAGCAAGGAAGCATTATGGTTTTGGGACAAAGAGTCTAATTTGGATTTAGGAAGTTATTATTGAAAATACATAAATCACCAGTGTCAAGTGAGAGAAAAAAAAAAGATTATAAATGAAAAACATGCCCGTGAGAGGATGGAGTTCTGTTTCAGGCTTTGAGCTTGCTGCTTCGAATATCCATTTTTTGGTGTTACTTCTCATACAACGACAGCCCAAGTGACTTTCCTGTATCTTGATTAATAACCTGTTGTAGTCAATGCAGTAGTGTAAAAATCTTATACGAACAACATCAGAGATATCATGAGCCTACAGGATATATAATGCTGACTTTCTTTTTGGGTAATAACAATTTTGGACTAGGTTGTCATTGTGACCAATATGGCTCTGATATTCAAGGTGAGACTGCTAGCCAACAAGTGTGCTGGTATTGGTATTAGGTTGGTGCAAAAATAATGTCGGTTTTTGACGTATTTTTTAACGTCAAAAACCGACATTATTTTTGCACCAACCTAATAATTTAGTCCAGAACAGACATTTACAAGACAGTATTTTAGTTGTTCATAGCCAATTGCATGAGGTTAGTTTTGGGGTCTACAATAAGTTTACAGCATTTTGTAAGGTAGAAATTAGGGGCAAAACATTGACCCACCAGATCCAGTTACTGATAATCAGAACTTGGAATATTTCCCAAAGTTAAAAATAGAGATTTTAGATGATGGAAAATGAGGCAGCCAATGTTTTTTTTTCCTTTTTCTTTTGTAACAGTGATGTTCATCCTGTACAAAGCCCAAGAGCCACTTGAGGTAGAGTAAGTGGCACAATT
The DNA here is from genome assembly GCA_963932145.1 of Acanthosepion lycidas. NCBI lineage: Eukaryota > Metazoa > Mollusca > Cephalopoda > Sepiida > Sepiidae > Acanthosepion > Acanthosepion lycidas. The sequence goes on from OZ010593.1 coordinate 23,853,034, forward strand.
TATTGAGATATGTGAGGAAAATAAGTTAACTCTAGACTTGAACATCTTAATATTGTTGTTTTCTACAAAATCTTGAAAATGGCTTCTGATTATTAGCAGAGGATAATACTTCTCCAAATATCCTTGTTAATCATGAATCTTCTCAATGTAGGATGACATCCTGTCTGATTTCATTATTCAAGTCAGTTTTTGCAAAATTAGTATTAAAGCTATTCGGTTGGTGCATAATTATCAGGCATTTTTTAAACAATATTTATTATGAAAAAAGAAACATAACAATTCTACAGTAACATTTTTAAATGATAATTCCATAGCATGTGATTATCGACACACATTTTTATGACTTGAAAATTTGTATTAAAAAAAAAAGTAAACAAAACAGCGATTTTTATTAACAAATAACTTGCTTATGAAAACGCCTGATAATTATGCACCAATCTAAGAGTAACATTTCATCATCACTGAGCAGACCACAATTTTGCTTCAATCCTGATAAGTGGTCATACACTTAATGAATCTCCTTCTCACAAATGCTTATTGCGTCTAAAGCTCCCCTAACAGACTTCAACTGGAACTCTTAAATTTGTGCTATTGTTAAAGATGCTCCAATGATGTTTTCTTATATTTCTCCAAACCTAATTTCTGCTGCTATGCCCTAACTTTATACGAGTCACATCAGATCAAGGATGAAGTATTGCTGTCAAATCTAAACTGTCAGCTGTATACAACCACTTTCTAGGATCAGTGGCTAAAAATACCTTTGAGCAAGTGAAGCCTTTAGGTCTTGCAAAGATCATCCTTCTTTGAACATTGTATACTGGTGCTATAGTCCTAAACAAAGAACTGTACCTGAGAACATAAAACCACATAACTTGAGGACTTCTAACAGTAGCAATAGCTAAAATGGATAGCATATGTAACTTGAAGAGAAAATAATGACATAATGAAGATGATGACATCACACATGACTCCAAACAAAATGTGAGGACAAAAGCCCCCATCACTACAGAAAGAGTGATAGATGTTACTGAACTTGAGAAAACTATTTTTTCTGAGAAATTGCTTTAATAGTAAGATATTATAAACTTCAACCAAAAGTAGTGGCTACTTGATCAATGAATGCTAAATGTTTCGTTCATAAGATCTGGTTAATATTACTATTATATAAGATACTTTGTGATTGGTACAGGTTGCATTCAAGAACCTTTAAGTTTAGTAGTATATTCATGCAAGACGATGCTTGTTCATATTCTGCATATCTGGCTATTGACCAAAATTTAAAAAAAGATTTCCAAAGACATTAAATTATTGAAATGGCTGCCAGCCTTTCCAGATATTAATTCAATAGGAAACTTGTGGTCAGTTGTTAAAGCGATGAGAATGAAAAATAGTATTCATGCAAAAAGAAATTTAAGGGAAGCAATAAAATCTGCTATAAGTAATGCTAAAGTTGAAGAAGCATTTGAAAATGAATGAAATCTATTATTAAGTCTAGTGCAAGGCTTATAGAATATTAAGGAACCCATATTAACATTTAAAATAAAAACTAATACTTTATTGAGGCATATATAGAATATTGCAGTAATTGTGTAACTTTGTTGCACTTTGTTTATCTTATCCAATAAATTCTGAAACAGCCAAAACAAAATATCAAAATCTTTAATAAAGACAGGTATTAAAAGGTGAAAATCCTAGAATATATTGGTAATAGTGGGATTAAATTTTTTTCTGTGTTGCTGCTTCTGTACCTTTTCTATAAGTACATTCACGGATGAGCTCTTTGTCATTATGGTAGCTAGACTTTTTGAATTTAAGTGCAATACTAGACTGGCATCAAGATCTTATCAATTTATAGTTGAGCTGGCTAGATGTAGCCATAAATTCTATGCTAAAAGTTGCTTTTCTTGCTTGTCGAACTCTCTTTTGGCTACATGCTTTCCAGACAAGTTTAATCTTCAAAAATTTAAATTCAATGTCAGTCACTGTCTTCCTGATTACTTTATTTTCTTCTGGCTCATTAGTAATGTTTCTGTTCCTAATTTTTTCACACCCAGTAAAACCTGGTGTCTTAGTGGCTTTACTGCCTTGCATGGGGTCAAATTAATAAAAAAAAACAAAACAGAACACTTGACATACATTGATTGAAGTGCAGTAAATGTGATTGCTCTTTCTAGTAATGATGGGGGTTTCCTTCCTAACCTTTTCTATAAGATAGTGTGGAGTATCAATATATTGATTGTCATCATTTTCTTTTTGTTACCTGTGCTATCAATTTTAGATACTGCTGCTGTTGGAAGTTTTCAAGTGTTTTGGCTTCTGCTATTTGTTTGTGATTGTATAGCACCGACAGTCTATTAAGATCTAATAAAGGACAATCTTCTTTAAGACCGACAGGGTTCATTCACTTGAATGCATTATTAATTGTGGATTTTGCTTAGATCTTATATTGCTGTAAATTACATTACTTATATTACTGAATTTGAGCCACAAGGGAGGCGCCTCTGGCCAAATGTGTGGCCTTAACTGTCATGCAGAGTTGTCCACCAAAATCAAATTCATATGAATGGTCTCATCAAAATCTCTTTGATTCACAGACATAACCACCACCACCACCACCAGGGGAGATAAAGTGAATAGGGAGAGAGGATAATGATCTCGGTGTGAGCAGGTGCTGACCCCCACTTGTATTACTGAAACTCATAGTATATAAAACATAGTAGTATATTCTGAAAATTTTACCAGCTTTGGTTGGTTTGTACCAATTTTATGGTAAAGACATTGATTTTTTTATATCTGATACCAAAAATATATATTCTTAACATTCTGAATTTTTTTTTTTAAATTTAATATAATTTAATCTATGTAAGTCTACTTTTCATTTTGTTATAATTATATTTTCAAAATAATGTCATCATAAAAATTAAATAAGTTTTACAAATGATAGAATCATTTTTAAAAGAATTATCTAAAAGTTAAGTTCTTAATCATTTTATGTAATGCTTTCATGCACATGAATCTGATTTTCTTTTCTTTTTTTTTATTAATCATTTTAAAATTACATTTTCCAGAATAAATAGGTTGGTAGAAGTAGATCAATTACTTGGTCAATGTTTTCTCCTGATTTAATTCCATTTGATTTTGTGGAACATATCAAGACACTTCGCAACTCATTAAAACCTCATTCTTTTGGTTGAACTCAAGGTCAGAACAGCAAATGCAATTAATGTGATATCAGTATTTCACTTAAGCATTGCATTCATCAAGATTAAGAATCGGCCTTAAAGAATAATGACAGCTAACTTTGTAATGATGATAATGATAATTAAAAACTACATTCGGAAGGAAAGACTACAACTTCAACATTGATTTGACTTGACTCAATATGCTGTTGATGCAAAAGTTTATAGCATTTTTTTGGCATTTTCATTCAAACAAATTCATAGCATCAGCATTCAGTCATTTTATCCTCCATTAGTACCATGGAGTGTTTGAAGACCCACAAAAATGTTTCTCTTAATAAACAGGGTATCCTTAAAGTCTGGACATGCACACAAAGATGCATATTTTCAAGGAATTAAATTATCAACAACATTGTATTGAACTGGAATATAAATACATACCATCAATATGATTTCCATCATTTGTGATGCAAACTTTGATACACTTTGCAAGATTGACATGAACTCAATGCAATAACTCCACATTGCTGTCAATTTTAGCACAGTCACTCTTTATTCATTCAATCAAGTGTGTTGCATCTGTGATTTTCATTGAGTACACTTTCTTCTTTAGCATATCCCAGAAAAAGAAAATTCTTTCTTCTTTCGACAAAACCATGTTTAATCTGTGGATGTGAAAAAAGAAATATATAGTTAATGAGATTTCCTATGTGTCCAGACTTCAGGGACACCCTGTACATCAAGTAGGAAGTCAAATTTTCATGATAGGTGAAGTTGCTTTCTGAATACCTTTGTCAAGTAACTACAGGAACTTTCTGGTTTTGTTGTGTTTGTGTGAATCATTAGTACGTGACTGAAAAGTAATATGTTGTTGAAATGTATGTAAAGGTCACAGCAAGTTTCTTTTTTATTGCTTGGAATATATAAAAAAAAAATACTTTAAAAGTTAATACTAAAAAGAAAACGAAATCTGTTTTCCATATATCTGAACTTCTGAAACTTTGGAATTCATTTTTTTTTCCTTACTGGCCTGTTAATTCAATTTTTCAAAATAAAAACTTTTTTTTTCTATTATTTATCTTAGAAAAATTAAAGAACACTAAAGACAGTATATAACAAAAAAGTAACCAGTAAATGATATATCTCTATCTGAAATGTAGTTTTTTTTTTTTTTTTAAAAAAAACAAACCTCTGTCTATCTATCAGAGTAATACTGGATTTCTATGGACTTATGCCATCTTTTAGTTAAATTGTGCATCCCATAATAAAATAATGATTCCAGTTCTGATTGGCTTATGGCCATATCATGATGAAAAATCCAATTCTCATATGATCACCAAAGTTAAGCAACATTGATCCTGGTTAATATCTATATTGGTGACTGCTTGGGAATACCAGGAACTGTAAGGTTACAAGTGCAGAGAGTATAATGGATAATGTCTGGGAATTGAAAATCATAAAGCAGAGTCCAATTGAGTTAGAAATTCTCTGAAATTATTGTCAGATGCTTCCTTCTTAATTCTATTTTTTTGGCATCACTGATGGTGACCATTTTGACATCAATATAGTAGTGGTAATATTAGACATTTCCTTATAAGGTAACATTTCATATTACTTGACTGACAAGCCAAGTTGAAAAATTCAGTTGAAATTCATGAAATATTTGTCTTAAAACCATTTCTCAGGTTCAGTCACTTTATTACTCTTTTCAGTATTGATTGAAGAGTTTTACCCCAAAAGCAAGGCGAGAATCCACTAGCATCCAAGGGGTTACAGAGGATTTGGAGTTTTAGTAGATAGGAGTGATAGAGGAAAAGATGGGGAGAAGGATAGTGGATAGATCAAGGCAACTGGAGATGTCGATTGACATTACATTTGAATAGTTGGAGATTATAGCTATCAGGGAAACAGGAAAAGCGAAAGGAGTTCCACAGGCGAGAGGTGCGAGATATGAAGCTATTGGAGTAGAAAAGAAGGCTACATTTAACAGTTTTGACAGTGAAAGTGTGAGAGCGAGATGCCAGCCTAGTTGAACGCTTAAATTCATGAAGTCTGGGAATCAGCTAAAGCAGCTCCTCAGAGCAATTACCATAAAAGTATTTGTAAAAAAGACAGAGAGAGGTGACGCCACGTCTGTGAGAGAGCAACTGTAGACAAGATGCCAGATCAGGGCCAATTACATTGCATATCCATCTCTGGATCTTATCAAGAACCCCGAGGCAAACAGAAGGGGTTCCTGACCATATATGGCAGCAATACCGCATGCAAGGGCGAATGGTTGATTTGTAGATTTACCCTTTTAAATTATATTTGAAATTTAATTATTTCTTAAATTAAAATACAAACTTAAATAACGTGTATAATTTATTTATTATTCTTGATGAGTTTGTTAAATAAATTATATTAAAAACAATTTAAATAACACACCAAAAAAATATATAATATTGAATACCAAATATGTCAGTGTAGTCTAGGCAGTGTTGTCACAGATGACTGTGATATTAACTTATAGATGTTGTTCTACCAATGGATGTGAAGAATACTATGTGTTGACCACATCTGCTGTAGTCTCTAAATATGGAATCCAGTGAAGTCCGTAATGTGTTCAATATCAGAGGTTGGCAGTGAAGATTCAGAGAAAGTAGCAGTAAGTCTTTGATATCAGAGAAAGTAGCAGTAAGTCTTTGATATCAGGTTGGCAGTCAAGATATTTTGGGAGAAAAAACAAAATGGCTGCCTTTATACATGTTGGATTGAATATTTTGAGCTTTCTGATTGGTTAACCCTTCTCTTGGTGGACTATAAAATGAGTCAGCTCATTTTGGTTGGCTCACTAGTACAAACGTGTATCCAAAAAACTGTAACACTAAGGGCTAAACATGTAAGCAATGGGGAAGTTTTACAGAAAATACAAATTAAAAATAATCTTAAACTTGCAATCAGATAGACAAGTGAAATATTTGTCAAAGATAATGAAGAAAGAAGGCCAAGAGAGCTTAACATGAATATGTCATATTGAATGTAAGAGAAACTGGAGAAACAGTGAGTAACCTACCTTACAAGTTTGTGAATGGCAGGCTTAGAGATAGTAAAAAGTTACCAAGACTGACAAAAAGCAGGAAGTTGTGGAGAATCATGATTTCAAATATTCTGAAAGGACATTGCACATAAAAAAACAAAAAATGCATTTACCAAATATGATTGAATTTGTACTAAAATTTGCAACAAAAATGTTTTTCTCTTTATTCTGACTAAAATTTAATATATTAATTTAATTTGAAATTTAGATATAATTAAACTCCTGAATCCATCAAAGTTTGAACAATTGTGTTTCTGCTTTCTGATTATAATTATTATACCACCTGAGTTAAATTATATGCTAAAGAAGACGAGTAAATTGCAGGATCAATATTATTGAAGAATAGATTAATGACGTACAAGGCAATATTGTGAGAAATGAAATGAAGACAACTGTGTGTGTGTTTGTGAATGTGTGGTTCTTATCTATTTTTAATTAATCTTTCCAGAAAGAGGAGGCATTGAGGAGTCGGAGAACTGAGTTTGAATTTCAGTCAAATCCATTACATTCACTTGTGTGCTATTACCTTTGGGAAAGGTATGAATCCTCTTCTTCTCTCCCCAGCTATGAATAAATAGCAGGACAGACCAGGTTCTATAGCCTTGGTTGGCAACTAGTCTACTGCAGAAAGAAATGGCAACCTACTGCGGGAAAAAATCTGCCTCATCAGTCATGTATTGAAAGATACATGATTGCCTAAGCGTGTATCATGCATGGCACATAACTGAGTAAGATATATCTAGTTTAAAAAATCACTATTTAGCACTTTTTTTTTTCTATGGGAACTTGAACAGTGATACTGGAGGAAAATATGTAGTTAATTACAGTGTAGTTTATAAGAAATAGCAAATCATTGGAATCATGGAAGATATTTTCCAAAAGCTAAACAAAGTAAGAAGTAAACTAGAAGATTTCATTAACAGTGAGTACTGCACTGCAATGCAATATAAAACCTTCTATATAGTGTTGATAAAGTTATTCTCAGATGAAGAGAAGACTTGAGGAAACAAATGTGATTCTAAAGATGGCTGTTGAGAATACCATGGGTAGAGGATGTGAACAGCAGTTTTAATGATAATGGAATAAAAAAAATGCTCTGAGGATCAGAAATAGTTAAAATTTTGGACAGATACTGAGGAAAGAAGGTTTGGCAAATTTGATATTCATAAGAAATATTGAATGCAAGCGGGGCAGAGGGAAAAACTAGATTAACCAGATTAACTACTTAACCAGATTGCGGAAATGGATGTCAGAATAGGAACTGGAAGGGATAGTATAAAAACAAAGATCTAAAATGTATAGGAAGTTATGGGGAGTCATAATAAGTCATGTCCCGAAGCTGCATGAAAGAAATAATTTCATTAACATGTAATTATTTCCAAGAAGACAGTGAAAAACTTATTTTTTGCAATGTTATGTGGTTTTAAATAAGTTTTTATTTTTATGCTTATATTGTGCTGTTTTGGGATGATTTCAGCAGAGATATAATAATGGTATGAAACCATCTCCTCCCTCCAGCTATGGGTTAAATAGTAGGACTTGTATCTGGAAAAATCACTGTTCTCAAAAAAAATTGTTTACGCAATATTCACTTTCAAAAAGATAAATATTCTTAGAATCCAAAATGTTTTAGATTTAAATAACCCATAAAGGTTGATAAGCCATAAAAAATAAATTGATGAATCACCAAAAATATGATTTTTAAAATTTTTTTATATCTGTTGGTTCCAATCTATCTAGGAATGACTGCAAAACATTTTCCCCTATAGACAGAATTTATAGGCAGAAGCACATTAATGCATGCTGGGATTTCTTCCTAGCCAATAAAACAGGCCTGTTCTCAGTTTCATCTGACTCAGTCCCAGTCTGTCTTGTCTTGAAGTCAGAATGCTATATTCACTTGTCCAAACTTGTGTGTCAACCCCAATCCTTAGTTTGTGAACTTTTATTACTGTTGCTTTGCCTTGCATATATTTTTTGCTTGCTTTATATTATTTTTTGTCCTGTTCTACTTTTCTTTTTTTTCTTGTAATTACTTATTGCAAACTTTGTCAATTCCATTCCTTGGACAGTTCTGCCATTTATTTACCTTTAACCATGGCCAGTCACTCTACAAAATCAAACACCTTGTTTTTCTGCTACCTTTTAAGATTCGTCCTGGGTAAGACATTAAACTATGTCCAGCAGCAAAGCCTCTGATCAGGAGGTTTTGAAGAGCGTAGAACCACCTCTTAATTGCTGGTGTTCCCAGGCCCACTCTGACCCGGGGTGGTAGCACATGTTAGGGTCCCAGCTATGGACAAATAGTTAACTATTACCAGCAGTACTTTTTTGAAAAAAATTATTACCAGCAATACAATTTTGAAGGAAATATATTACCAGAAACAGATTTTTGACAAAACAAAATATTACCAGCAATAAAAAATTTTTTTCAGCAATTAAATAACCCATTGAGGTTGATATGCCATTAAACAAAATAAACCAAACCAATCTAAACCAAAGAATACATATTCTATTCATATGAATCTATCCTAAAAATGTTGTCGGCATTAAATAACCCATTGAGGTTGATATGTCATTAAACAAAATAAACCAAACCAATCTAAACCAAAGAATACATACTCTATTCATAAGAATCTATCCTAAAAATGTTGTCGGCATTAAATAACCCATTGAGGTTGATATGCCGTAAAACAAAATAAACCAAACCAATCCTTTTAAGATGAGGAATTAATCTGTTAAAAAAATAACTATGTAAAAATGTGCTGAAAAGAGTTAATAAAATATTCAGATAAAAGTTTTTATTTTCTAAAACTTAGCCTAGCAAAAGAACTAAATTTGTATTTTTAATTCTTATAAAAGAAGTCTATAACCAACTTTGAATTAGTAGTTTTAATGAAGGCAGCGCTACTCTGATGTTTTATATGAGGTCAACACCTTTCAATGTGACTTTGATTATTTTAAAAGTGATCAGTGAAAACGCCACAGCTCGAACGCCATGCTTGAATAGTTAGATAGCTGCATTTGCTAATAAAAACCAAAAATTAACTATAGAAATGCAACTTGTTGAAGCTGTTTGATGTCTGAGAATATTTTAAAAATAAGCAAAACAAAAATAAGCCACTAAATTAAACTCATGATCATGAATGTCCTTTTGAAATATTCATCTGACAAAAGAGAATAACAAAAAAATCATTACAGGAGATGTGGAAATTTGTGGAAACATAGTGTCCATTATAAAAATAAAATTATAGCATCCTTTATAATTTTAAGATGAATCATTATCATTCCAAGACTCGTTTTGATGTCTGATCTGTTTATCTATTTATTTTATTATTACCACACTTTTCAGCAGGTCCATTCTTTAGGCATTTTCAAGTGTATGTTAACGATGGGAACAACCGTTTTCATATAGGAAACATTTGGAATTTATTGACTGAACGGTTAGTGTTACTGTTGGTTGAAATTTCGAATATCTTACTCTTAAAACATTTTTTATTAAATGACATTTCTCAAGGACACTGTTATCACTATTTCTAGTATTGATGGGGAGCTTCCTTCCTAGCCTTTTGTTTAAAGTAGTGTGGAAAGTCAGCATCTTGATTACATCAAGATAAACATAATAACCATTTTAGTTGTTGCTGCTGTTATAAATCTTCAAGTGATGTAGTTTTCCTTATTTGGTAGAGTTCTTTGTGATTTTGTTTTACTTGTCTATAAGATGAAAGATGTCTTTAAGACATAGAGAATTCCTTTCTTCTTGCCATTTTTAATCATTGATCTAAGAAAATGGTTGAGAGTTGAGACATTTCTTAATGAGTAGGATGCCATATATGACATCCATATGAGAGTCTAAATCTGACAAAGTTATTTAAGAACATCATTTGAGTTCTTAGTTAAAATTTTGCCTGGTCACATTTTGAGATATTGGATAAAATTACCCATAGCATGAAAGTGGTGTTCTTTTTACTCTGGAGAAATAAAGTGAAAAGACTGAAAAATTGGAAATACCACTTGAAACCAAAACCCCTGAAGACTGAAAGTTTTTTTTTAATGTCATATCCATCAGAATGACTTTATAAGGAATATTTGCTTGTTAGAATATCTGACTATAGAAATGGCTGTCTACATTCAATGCCTATCAGGTCAAGTAGCTTTCTCATTCTAAAACCATTGATCTTGCCAGCAGATCTTGGCTTTGGATTATTCAATTGCTCAATCTTACTCATATTAGATTTCATTACTCATTTCACAAGTAATTCTGATGTACACACTTCTCTACTTGATCTGTTCCTTATCTCCACTATGCACTCTTGTTGAGCTTTACACCTCTACCCCTGGGCAACTTGGATCACATGGTAGTGTCTATGGATATTTCTTTCCAACTGTCTATCAGACAAAAACCCTATATTCACAAGACATCAATTTGTTACCAATGTACTGACTGAGATTCATTTTGTGATTTTCTTCGACACCTCTTGGAGTGAAATTTTTAATCTTCCCACTGAAAATTGTGCTACCAAGTTTACTTCCTGCAGGCATTGATGCTTTCATTCCACCACAAAAATGCCTGTTCAGCCACTATAGCCTACAAGAATCAATATGACAGTTTGGATCATACCAGAGGCTTCTTTGTATTCACTTGTAATAAGTGTAAGTGTATCCTTAATTTGATCCATTGTTCTTTAACAACTTGTGTAAAGAAAATCCTATTGAACAACCACTCTGTTAGATCCTTTCATAATAATGTAAGAGTCCATGGATTTTATCGTTTCTTATCTTCATCAATGACCTTCTTGATGTTATCAGTTCCCAACTTGGTATCTATGCTTATGACACAACTATTTATTTCTATCTTAATAAGTTCAATAGGTTTGATAAAGTAAAACTGGGTAAAAAAAATGGCTTGTAAATTTGAATAACTCCAAAACAAAACCATTATCTTTTAATCATCACGGAGAACCCTTTTTGCCTTCCATCACTATGGTTGATACTAACCTCTAGGAGAGTAAATCATTGCACCTTCTTCATCTCAAATTTCTGTTGACAAGTGGAATGATTATATTGAATAACTGTGCATGGAATATTGCTGCCACATTTGATCTGGTGCTCCAGATATATATCTCTAGATTCTTGATAAAATTCAAAGAAGTATCTACGGTGTTATCCATCTAATCTGGCATTTTCACTTCAGTCACTTTCCTACCATTGTGACATAGCTTCTGTCTATCTTTTCTAAAGATATTTTCATGGGAATTGTTCTAAGGAGCTTTCCTCTGTGGTACATTGAGCATATGAATTTAAGCATACCACTAGATTGGCAAATAGGTTACATATTTTTTACTTCTGAAATAGCTAGATGTAACTGTAAGTTCTTCTC
>OZ010593.1:23867171-24052171 GCA_963932145.1 Acanthosepion lycidas
TTTTCTCTTTTCTTCTCTCTTTTCTCTCTCAAATATTCTTCCATCTTCTAGATGGCTCTTGTTACCTACAAGAAGCTCATATCCCCTTTGCACCCCCAATTTTTTTCTTCAAATATCTGCTTTCCTAAAAGAAATGCCTCTTTCCCAAACCAACCTGCATGATTATAATTTTCTTTTAAACTTAAAGAAAATGGATAAATTCAAAACCTATTATATAAAACATGAATTAATCTGAAAATAAAATAATTCTGTTTATGAATAAATATTCAACAATAAAACTATTTACTCACTTTCATTTATTAGGCATTAATTTACCCTAACCCTATCCTCCATAATTTGCCTTCAGTTTAAGTTTGTCTGGAACTTTTTTATGTCACGAGAAGATTCCGCAAAATAAAAATAGATTAATTTTTATCTGAGTTTGTTGAACAGCCATCAAAACTGACTGGGCAAAAATTAAAATAGATTGATATCTTTAATATTTGTAGTTAATGAATATTAATTTGAGATATAAAATCTTGAATTAAAACTGGTTAATATCTCTTCATGTAAAGATATTTACTAAGCTTGGCTGATGTGCAAATGTGAAGGCTTCTCAAATATGGAAAAAATAAATTTGAGATATTTGTTGCTGATTATTATCAAAAGTTCTGTTTTAAACGATTTTGTTTTCTCGTACCATGTCTCTTCAGGAAATAAGCAATCATGGCTCTCTACAAAGTGATTTATTTATTATCCATGGATTACCATGGTTTCTCAGGAAAGACATTGGTTTACCATTGGCTTCTTTATGGATTTAGCATTCATAGTTCTTCTCCTAGACTGGCTGCCATCCAAGGCTAGAGACTAGTCTTTTCTACTTGGTTGGAGATGATGTAGATTCATGCTTTTGCCAATGGCATTAATTCTAAAGTAAATGAAACAGATTAGGCTGAAAATTTGAATACAGAATGTTGATTCCACATTAAATGATTAATTCAGCTAAACATAACAGTTCGTTATGTGCTTGTATATAAGTTAAAGTTTTAAATATTTACTGTTCCAATTGGTGGTTATGTTTCAACCATTAAAATCACTGGACATTTTTAAATGATTATTGTCATTAGGACCCTAGCAACATTATTCTAAACCCTTTATTCAATTCACAGGAATAGATAGTTCTTATTTCATTGTCTGTTAAGTTTCCTGCTCAATTTTTCATTGAATCAAAATATACAAGATTATTTGAACCAAGATTAGAACTCATGACAGCCTGGTAATTAGATTCATTTCGTTGTTATCTAATCACCAACGTGTCTCATACATCATTTCAGCATTGGAAATTTGGAGCCTTAAAACTAAAAATTAATATGAAAAAATATTAAGCATAAAATTCCTCTTCCAGTAAAAATAAAATTTCTCTTCCATTTCTTTTTTTTTATGGCTTTTCAAATCTCTTGGCTTTTAAAGCCAAGATATTTTAAATTGTAAGAATAATTTTTAAAAAACCATTGTTAGTCAATATTTCATTCACAAGTTTTTGAGAATAGTAATGATTTTTCCATTATAAAAATCCTACTATTTAATCCATAGCTCGGAGGAGTGTACATAGATTCATACCTTTCTCAACCATGTGTATTTGTAGATAAGTGAATATAACAAAGCCAACAGGAATATGAACATGGCTCTCAGATTTCTCAATATGATCTGTTATCCATGATACCATTGTATACCCTCCTCCTCAGGCACCAAGAATTCATTCAAACAGTCTGACTGCTTAATTTTTTATTACATTTTTCTCATATGCATATAAGCTGTCACATATCCATATGAAATTTATAGAGAAGCTGTCCAAAGTTCCTAATGTTTTTGGTTGAATACTTTCAACCATCTTTAGTCAATATCAGTTTTTATTGGTGTCATCTGGGAAGTTTTAAGAATGCTACATTTCCAATTTAAATGAAAGTGCATCCTACCCAAGTTACGTCATGTATAGTACTGACAAGTCTGTTACTTGTTGCAAAACTTGAAAATGCATGAAGATGATCATCTTCTATATGTTGTGTCTGTTCTGGTCTTTGACGATCATGGCTTGCAACAATTTTCTGTCCTTTGTAGCTCTGAGTAACTTTTTGCTATCTCTCTCCTAATCCTGTTCTACCAACCATTTCTGATTTTTTTTTTTTTTTTTTTTAAGCATTTCACCCCTAGCAAGGCGGGAAGCCACTAGTACGCAAGGGTTTATAGAGGATTTGGAGTGAGAGCAGGTAGGAATGATAGAGAAAAGGATGAAAAGAAGAATAGTGGATAGATCAAGGCAACTGGAAATGTCGATTGACATTACATTTGAATAGTTGGAAATTATAGCCATCAGGAGAACAGAAATAGGGAAGGAAGTTCAACAGGCGAGAGGTGCGAGATATGAAGCTATTGAAGTAGAAGAGGCGGCTACATTTAACAGTTTCAACAGTGAAAAGGCGAGAACGGGATACCAGCCTCGTAGGACGCTTGAATTCATGAAGTCTTGGAACCAGCAAAAGCAGCTCATCAGAGCAATTACCATGAAAGTATTTGTAAAAAAGACAGAGAGAGGTGACGGCGTATCTGTGAGAGAGCGAATGCAGACGAGATGCCAGATCAGAACCAGTTATATTGTATATCCATCTCTGGATCTTATCAAGAACCCTGAGGCAAACAGTAGGAGCTCCCGACCATATATGGCAGCAATACTCCATGCAAGGGCAAATGGTTGATTTGTAGATTTCAAGGATCGATTCCAGGTAGAAAAATTTCCTGGTGCGGCACAAGGAACCAACTTTCCTTGTGGTGGACGAGGTAATAGACTCAATGTATTTGTTCCATCTCAGGTCAGTAGACAAGGTGAGACCGAGCAGCTACAGATATATCCAATTTAAAGGTCACACCTTTTAGCGGTTTCTCTTGCTTGACAACTATACTTTCTAAAAGAAAACAAATTTCTTGTATCTTCATTATATTTCCTACATTTTGTCTATGATTTTCTAATGTGGTGTTTTTATTATTCAATGATTTGTACAAAAAAACTTTTAAAGTTTCAATCACTACATGTTACTGGGGAGCAGGAGGCACACTGGTATTTCTTACGTGTATTAAGAGTGATTCAATATTTTTTTTTAAACTTTTTTTTAATTTATTGTTAAATAAAAGAGAGGAAGATTTGATTGGTAAATTTAAATACTAATCAGGTGAAAAAAGAATGAAAGAAATCCATATGAGGAAGGTTTGAAAGTATACTGGTTGGATTATCATCTTTGGAACAAGATAAGTGTGTATGCACATTCCATTAATTTACTGAATATTCTACTGTCTTTGATTATCTTTTGGAAACACTGTGCACACTACAGTTTTCACCTTTATAATGTTCGCTTACCATTTCAACTTCTCTTCATTCTTGTCAGAATACAATCAGGCATGAAAACCACTTGCTTTAAATGTTTCTCACATCATTTCTGTCTTTCCGACAGTCTGCAACTAATGAAGAAATTTTATGTTACTGGTTTTAATTGGATACAATGAAAAAACACGTTTTTACAATCAAAATTTTTATAACATTTATAGGAGTAAGAAAAAAGAAATTTGATACTAATTCACCAAATATATATATTTTTTATAATTATTTACATGATTCAAACTGTTGTCCTCATTTTTATTACCATATTCACAACATTTTGGCTGTTGTATGCTACAGCTTTCTTCTTTAGAATTTCAAACTGAACCCTTTATTTCATCTATCAAGGTAGATTGTTCTAGTTCCATGTGCCATGCCTCTTCTGGGTGTCTTAGTTATTTCCATTTAACTCAACTCAGCTGTAGCCTGGTATTGAACTCTTAACTCTTTGGGTCAAGTCACTGTATCCAACCAATGCTTTTATCCACTGGATGTCCTTGAGTGTATAAATTTTTGGGACTTACAAACCTAATGTTTTGGTGAACAAAATAAAATGTTCAGTCTGAAATTCCATTCACCTGAAGAAGGCCAGAGCATACAATGGCTAAAATGTTGTGAATATGGCAATAAAGATGAGGCAACATTTTGAACAATGTAAATAATTGCAATACCTCATCTCAGATATATAGAGATTTTTTTCCTACCTTTTTTGCAATTTGGCATTATATGATAATCATTACAAGTATTGTGGGAACACATCTTATTCTGTTCCTATTAGGTTGGTGCAAAAAATAATGTCGTTTTCTCACATATTAACACATGTGAAAAAACGACATTATTTTTGCACCAACCTAATATTTTTACTGTAAACTACACTGTTTTAATCAATCTTCAGGTGGACAATCTTTAAAAAAAAAAAAAAAAATAGTGAGTCTGTCAGGTAGTAGTAGTAAATAAGATTGTTAAACAGAAACTGGTCATACAAAATGCTTGAGGAAGCCTGAAGAATGGATCAGCCAGTTTTTGTGATAAGGATGGAATCCTAACATACTAGCCAAATGGTTATCTCCCATTCAATTATAAAAATTATTATTATTATTATTATTATTATTTTTGCATTTATTTTTTACAATAATATTCACCCTGTGTAAGGCTCAAGAGCCACTTAAGGTAGAGGGTTACAGTGTATGAAGCATCTTTTAGTGATGGATTGCATGTATGATGTCTAGATTGAGTCATTAAATATACACAGTGGATTTCAAGTATATAGACAAGATATTTTCTATTATGCCACTGTTTTTATTAAATACTAGCAGCATGACCCGGCGTTGCCTGTGCTAGATTCAAAAATTGTACGACTTATACAGCAATCGCTATCACTTGACTTAAAATATTTTTGCCCTTCCTTGCCTTTAAAGGAGTGCCCTTTGCCGTGCTGATGTTGCTACATGTCTTACTTCTTGCCTATCTCACACTGCGAATTTTTTCTAAGCTCTATACTAAACATTAAATCTGTTACGAAAAAAGAACTAAATAAAATGAACACAAAAAGATCAGCTTTAAAAAAGGACTCGTAACTGGAAAAACCGAATGAAAAAAGAATGTTAACAACAAATACTTTTTCACACCCACACCCAGTTCTGAGGAATCAGAATCTACGTTGAGTTTAAGCAAGCGAATGAGCCAATTGGAGTAAAGTGCCATGCAGATATAAATTTTTCCCACTTGTGAAGAATGCAGCTATCTATTTTTTTGCATTCTAACATGCTAGTTAACATTTGTGTCAGTCAGCTGTTCGCTCTCAAGCTAGCCAATAGAATCTTCCTTCCTATTCGTGGCAGCCAGCTATTGGCTCTCACTCTGGCCGGTACAAAATGGCCACAAGCTATATGAAAACTGCCGTAGAAGCATGAAAAAATCGATTATTTCCACTATCGATGGGAGTTGGGAAATGTAAAGTTGGTCTTGGCCTTCTCGCTAACTTGGAGCATGTGCATGTAAATTTTGGTGCAAATCTGTTGAAAATTGCGGCCATGCATTCGTTAAACACACACACCCACACATCCTGCCTTTTATAGATAGAGATTTCCAAGTTAATCATTATGTATACTTTTTTATTGTATTTTCCTGGTGTTTCTTTAATGTCCTTATCTACCCTCATTCCCAGTCTTCTTGCCAATGTTTATACTTTTTCTCTTACAGACTTTTTGAAAGGATGACTGTTGATTTATTGTTTGGTTCATTTTCAAGCTTACCTTCAGTCTCTCTGGCTGATAACAATCAGATTGAAACACCAATTCAGCAACATCAAGTCTGGTCAGCCCCTAGATGGGTGACTGCTTGGGAATACCAGGTGCTGTAAGCATGGATGGGCAGATGGTGTAATGGATAAGGGCTCAAAATTGTTAATTGAAGAGCAAAGTTCTAATTCCCGTTGGGTTTGTTATATTCATTTATGTGCAAGTACCCTTAGGAAAGTTATGAATCCACTTCTCCTCAGACTATGGGTTAATTAGTAACACTCATGTCACTAAATGACTATCTCCAAAAATATTTTTGCAATCTAAAAATATCTTCTGGCTTTCAGTCATGCTATACGAGATACACACTTAGGTGATCATGTATCTTTCAATACATGTCTGGCGAGGCAGATTTTTTTCCCTCAATAGGTTGCCATTTCTTTCTGTGGTAGACCAGTTTCCATCCAAGGCTATAGATCATGATCTGTCCTGCTATTTACCCATAGCTGGAGGGAAAAGAAGAGGATTCATACCTTTCACAAGAATATTAGTATGTAAGTGAATGTAATGGATTTAACTGAAATTCGAATTTAGCTCTCTAATTCCTCAATCCAAGCCACTATCCATTACTCCACCGTGCCTCCTGGCTTTAAATAACTTACAAAATGCTAAGCTGTAAAAGAAAAAATGAATCGAGCAATCATTGTCTCTCTTGCTATTTAGGTCATTTAGTAATTAAGAGACAGAAAACTTTATTAGAAACAAAATTTAGTGAACTGTTATGTAACAGCAGTTCTCCTATGTAGATGTGGATGCTGGAAAATCCCCATAATGATGAAGAGAATTGAAGCAACAGAAATGTGATTCTGCTGAAGATACCATGAAGTGAACATGTGAGCAATAACGAGGTTTTAGAGAAAACAGAAACTAAATGAAAACTTAATATCAGGAAAAGACAGTTGAAATTTCTAGGGCACACAATGAAGAAAGAGGACTTGGAAAACCTGATACTCACAGGATTGAGGGATAGAGGAAAACAACACATAACATACATAATGAGCTTGACTAATGGCAGAAGGTGACTTTGGAACCAGGGCATGCAGTCCATTATGGAGGCTAATCACCTAGGTGGAAAAGGAGAACCTACTTGTTACTTCAATGACTGGGCAACCCCCCCCCCCCAAAAAAAAACAGTTGGTTTTTACTGCTTTGTTTTTTTTAAAAAAATCTAAGCACTTTTGGTTTAATCTTGTTCACAATTTATCAAATTAACAGTTTCAGTTTTAACAAGAGACATTTTTATTTTAATTTAAAAAAAAATTTAAATAAATCTCTTATCACTTGATGACAGGTATTGGAAAATGGCATTGATTGATTGACTGGAAAAGTGAAAATTTGTAATTTTGATGTAAACTAAATTAATATTGTTTTAATTACCCAAATGTTCTTTTAAGATCAATTTTTCTTTAAAATAACACCAACATTAATACAGGAAATTAGAATTTAAATACACTTAATTTTAAAATTAGGTATTTCAGTGAATTTTTTTAAATGCCTAATGTTTAATGAAATAATACAATATTATCAAGAAAGTTTTATTATATAACTTAAAAAGTTAATTTTGAACATTTTTAGAAGTAAATCTTAAGGCATTGAATGGATGAAAATTTACCTTCTAATCACAAAAAACAGACCTCGGTGGTTGCTCCTTTTCACTTTACATATGAACTGGCAAAAAACTTTCTGCGTCACATGACTGAATCTGGGTTTTAAGAAGAGGTCAAGAATACTATCCAAAAGAACTTTTGATGGCACTAAAGTTATCAGGCATTCTCTATATACACTTCAGAACTGAATAATATAAATTTTTCGCTTAAGTCTATCCGATTACAAGTTCTTTTAATAGACAAATCCTCGATTTCATCTGCACACAATAAAAGCATCATCAGTTCAGTAGAGTGTCTGCAAAGCAAACAAAATAATTTCTGCTTTTTGGTGGCTTTCTTTCTGTAACCCCTCACTTTATTATTCTCTCTTTTTCATGCACCCAGCTTGAAGGCAGTAATAAAACAGTCAAGGCTAAAGCCACACCCTTTTTTAATGCAAAGAAAAGAATTTCTGCTTTTGGGTGACTCTCACCCACTCACTATTATGTTTTCTCTTTCATACTCCTTACTAAAAAGGCTAGTAAATTCATTGCTTTTACTTGTATCTTTTCTCAGTAAACAGCAAGCGTTTTCTCTACTTAAACTCCCTAAAATAATATTACCCCTGATATATCTCTCTCTCTCTCTCTCTCTCTCTCTCTATATATATATATATATATATATATATATATATACACACATGTGTATATGTGTGGATGTATATGCATTGTGTGTCTGCATGATCACAAGAATGTTTACTTGCTATAATATGACCTTAGAGTAATTATAAATTTATTTCTGGCAGTTAGATCTCGATGACTGACTTGAAAAAGTACTTGTAATTGGCATTAGAAAGTATGGAAGATCTTTTGAAATAAAACAAAGGAAAAATATGAGGCAAGTTTATTTTATGAAACTGACTGCAGTCTTAAATTAATTTCCATAAGTTGCTTTTGGCAGTGATGATTATTTTATGTAAAAAAAAAAAAAAATTGTGTTCATCAAGAAATTGTCAAAGTTTTACATTCAATGACTTAAGCAAAAATTTTGATTTTTATTTGTCTTGTGTGTTATAAACACAAAAGTGAAATCCTTCATTTAAAAATTTTTCTCAATTGTCACAGAGCAGAGAACATATTTTGACACAATCTTATAACTGCCATTTTATAATCAGTCAAAGATGAAATATATTTTCAGGAATGAAGAAAAAAATTTCAAAACAAAATTTTTAGAGCTTGTTTTACTAAATAAATATGGGCACCTCGGCGTAGTGTAATGGTTAGCAAGCTTGTCTCACTAGATCAGTTACAACTGAAAAGTGGGTTTGATCCTCACTAGATGCCCCATAATATCGGCCTTGTGCCACATCTAAGCTATGCTTGGAAAATAACTAAATAAACATTTCTTAGGAGGCAGGCTTGAAACTGTAATCTCTTTCTGTATAAAATCCAAAGAATCTTCAATGTCATTGGTGCTGACCTGGCATCTTGACTTTTGCCCATCAGCCTAACCTAGCTACCCTGTGCCATTTTTATAAATATTTCCATGGTACTTACTGTGACGAACTTTCCTCTTTAGTAAATATGCATTGGGGTTAGTTTTTTAAAAAGTTGTTGGTTTTATCCACCAACAGACAAATTGTACATATGGGGACTAATTAGGACTTCACAGAGGCATTTTGTTGTTTGGTGCAAGTGCTATTTGAGGACATTTTTAGTATGTTAAATAAACAGCAATATCTTTGCAAACAATGTATATATTTAATTCAAATTGACATAAATATCCTTCATGATACTTCTTTATCTAATTATTCTATGAAACCACCTTTGACTTGAATGACTTCTTCTATTCGGGCTTGAAACCATCCAAAAGCTGCAATCAAATGGTCCCTATTGATTTTGGACATCACCTGGACAATGGCGGCCTATGTTTTGCAGCTAAAGCAACAATGGCTGCATGTCTTTTCATTTCTTGGGTTAACATCTTACTCTGACTGGGTTATCTGAAATAAAAAATATAATATTATAAATGATTTGAGTGTGTCATGAACTTAAAGCAATATGTCCTCAAATAGCACTCACACCCTATAATAATGGCTAGCAAAGTTAGATAAGACAGTTGAAGTTCCTCATCCTCCATTTTAGCCTTGTGTCACATTTTCTGTATCAACAGAAATAAATATCACTTTCCTCTTTGGTATCTTGATTTAATTTAAATACAGTACTAGATTGGCAGCTATTAGGTTGGTGCAAAAATAATGACGTAATAATGTCGTTTTTTGACATTAAAAATACGTCAAAAAACGACATTATTACGTCATTATTTTTGCACCAACCTAATAGGTCTAATCATTTTACAGTTGATGTAACTGTAAGGACCATGAGAACAGTTTCTTCTCTTGCAATTGTTGCTTGTGAAACTCTTGTTTGGGTTCTTTCTTTCCAATCAATTTTGATCATTAAAAATTTAAATGCAGTGTCCATCTTTATCTTCATCTTAACTCCTGATTTTTTCTTGTTCTTTCTCCTTAATAGTGTTTTTTTTTTTTCTCATATACTTTCAGTCAGTAATCCTTTGCATCTTAGTAGCTTTATTACCTTGATTGGGGTAAAATGATTAAAAAAAGAAAAAAAAAGATATTTTGTCTAGATTTATTGTATATAAAATACAATTGTGACACAAGGCCGAAAATGGGGGTAATGGCCTGAGGCTGGTCATCAGTTATCATCTTATACCTAGCTAATCAGATTCATGACCCATTCACACATTACAATTTTCACATCCACCAAAAGAACTTATCCTTCATCATTCAATCCTCCATAAACCACAATACAGCATACTCTCAGAGGACTCAGAAAAAAAAAATGATGGCATAAAAATTAGTGATTATAAAATTTTATAGACAAAAATCTGTGGATGATAAGTAAAAAAGATTTTTTGTCACTGATTGATAAAGATTTTTTGAATATGTGAATATGAAAATTATTTTTGATCTCTGTGTATCATAAGAAAATTATTTAAATGTGTGATTTTGTGTGATATTTTCTTAACTTATTTACAGAAATTATTAATGAGTTAAAGTAATTCCAAACTCAAAAAGACAGATCTTTTTTGGTCCAGTAGAAAATGAAAAATTAACTCTTGATATCCAACCATCAATTATCTTTCATCCCCATCCACTTCCCTGTTTCTCATTCTCTCTCTCTCTCTCACTCTCTCTCTGCATAAAAATATAATCAGCAGCTATCAGTTTCAGTAGACCATGAATGAAGCTTACTAGGGTAGCTAGGTAATCCCTTCTGCAGACACTTACTAAAGCATATTCATGTTTATTCAACACTCGCAGATGAAACCTGTGGGTTATACTGAAACTATACCAGCATGCTCAAACCCTCTGTTACAAGGGAGAGAGAAAAATAAAAGAACAAGAATTAAGAAGACAAAACATAAAAAAATGAAAGAGTAAAAAAAAAAAACATTAAGCAGAGAGAATAAAAGAACAGAGTTCAAGGAGACAAGAAATTAAATGACATTGCATTTATATTTTTGAAGATCTAGGTTGACTAGAAAGCAAGAAGGCAGAAGAATTTCACAAGAAGTGAAAGAGAAAAAAAGTGTTGGAATAAAAGTTAGTTTACATATAGTAACTTCCACTGAAAAATGATGAGACCTTGCTGCCAATCTAGTACAGTACTTATTGGTAAAGTTGATATATTGAAGAGCAAAGTTCATTAGAACAATTACCATGAAACTATTTATAGAAAAGTTATATATAGTAAAGAAATATATATTTGATAATATAACACATGGGGGAAAAATATAAATATCCTCTAAAAAGAAAATACCACTTTATTTTTTTGCTTCTTGTCTCACTGAGAAAGGACACAGGTGTGTCAGAAAATTCCAATTTTAAAATCTTTCTCATACATGCTTCCATTTGGTCATTATTATTTTTGTTGTCTTTTTTTATCTACCTAATTTCTTCCATTGGACTATATATATATATATATATATATATATATATATATTTTGAACAATAAAAATTAAAAAATTAAAAAATGAAAATCCTCAGACACACTGGGTTGTAGATTAATATTCTTTCGTTTTTTTATTATTATTCCATTTAGATTCCTCGACTAGTTTAGGCCAAAATGGCCATCATCGGGAGGAGAAATATTTCTGCTTGCTGCTAGCACTAAACTACAGAAAAAAAAAAATATATATATATATATGTATATATATATATATATATATGTATATATATAATATGAAATATATATATATATATATATATATATATATATATATGTATATATATAATATGAAATATATATATATATATATATATATATATATGTATATATATAATATGAAATATATATATATATATATATATATGTATATATATAATATGAAATATATATATATATATATATGTATATATATATATATACATATATATATATACATATATATGTATATATGTATATGTATATATATCTATGTATATATGTATATATATATATATGTATATATACATATATGTATATATATATATATGTATATATATATATATATATATATATATGTATATATATATATATATATATATATATACATATATATATATATATATATATATATATATACATATATATATATATATATACATATATATATATATATATATATATACATATATATATATATATATACATATATATATATATACATAGATATATATACATATATACATATATATATATATATATATATATATATACATGTATATATATATATATATATATATATATATGCGTATATATATATATATATATATATATATATATACGTACATATATATATATGTATATATATATATATATATATATATATATGTACATATATATATATATATATATGTACATATATAAGTATATATTTACATAGCTGTACATATATAAGTATATATTTATATATATATACATATATATATATATATATATATATATATATATATATATATATATATATATACATATATATATATATATATATACGTACATATATATATATATATATGTACATATATAAGTATATATTTATATATATATACATATATATATATATATATATATATATATATATATATATATAAGGAATCCCCCTTTAATACTGGAAAGAGCAATAACAGCTATTGGAGTAGAGAAACCTGTTTTCCTAAAAAAATTTTTCAAGGGAAAGACTTTATAATTTTCAACTAAATGCTGCACTGTCTGCTTGGTCAATGAATGCCAAATGTTTCCTTGTAGGGAAATGGCTCATATTACCATTTAAAGAATGTAATACCACTACTGTTATTATACATGATTTTTCTCTTGGTAAACTATATGTGGAGAATTGCTTATGTGTAACTTTTACTTGAGAAAACAAAACTGCAACATGATTTTGTCTTGAAGCAGAGTAAATTTAACTTTCTCACCGTTACTGTCCATTCTTTGCTTTCCTTGAGATCACAACAAGAAAGAGTGATACCATTAGAAAATCTACTCTTCAGGAAGCAAGGTCAAAATTAATGAATTCTTTCTTTTATGGAGTTTGGAGAGCAGGATCTCCACATGCTCTAGTTGGTATATATGAAAGCCTTTGTAGTCAGAATCAATTTATTTCTATGGTCAGCTAAAAAAATATTTCTTGGAGACATCCTGCTACCAGAGAAATTGTATTCGACATCTTATCTCCTGTCTCCTCCCTAGTGAAAGCTAGGAGAGTCCAGTTTTGTGGATGTCTCCTCATTCATTCCCACTGTGGCAGGATAAGCAAAAAAAAAATAAAACTAACCTTCCCTGATGTCTTCAGCAGGGACATGAGATTAGAAGGAATGACCTGATAGCAGCTATCAGGATCATGGGTACTAGTGCAGGGTTATGGATGCTATTATCTTGATAGATGACTTTGGTAAAATGTACTTCACCTTGTATTTCTGATTCCAAAGATGAAGGCAAGCGATGTATGACATATTAAAAATTAGATATTAGATATTGTATAAATTTGCAGGCATAATTATTCCAGTGTCCCCCACATCTGATAGCAGTAGAATAAAATATCTCACATCATTACATAATAAACTTTGTTTCAGCCTTTCACAAACACACACACACATACATCCATTTATATATATATATATATATATATATATATATATATATATATATATATATATATATATATATATATATAGATAATATTAGTGGTAAATATACATATATATGCAAAATCCACAGGTGCATATATACACATGTATATTTTAGAATAAAAAATTTTCCGAGAGGATAAAATAAAACTCTCTCTGTTAAACCCCTCTCTTATAAACTAACATTATTTTCCGAGAGGATAAAATAAAACTCTCTCTGTTAAACCCCTCTCTTATAAACTAACATTCGTCCCACACTCTCATAATTACACTCTCTCTAAATTCTATTTTTATTTCCGGAGTAGGTTTTTTTCTGTTTTCTTTTTGAATTTGTAGGTCTGATGAATTGGATCGTATTTACGATTCCAATGGAATAAATTATGACCATGGAATATTAGTGTTTAAGCCTTTTTATTATATATATATATATATATATATATATATATATATATATATATATATATATATAAGGGATACAGGTTCAATTCTTGTTGGAGATGCAATCTTTAGTAGGACTTTTCTGGCTAGACTGGTTATTTTAATTTAAAAAATGAAGGGATAACAACTCAGATACATATCTTCCTCTTGAT
This sequence comes from Acanthosepion lycidas, assembly GCA_963932145.1. NCBI lineage: Eukaryota > Metazoa > Mollusca > Cephalopoda > Sepiida > Sepiidae > Acanthosepion > Acanthosepion lycidas. Next base: position 23,881,247 of record OZ010593.1, read on the forward strand.
TTACCTTGTCTCCTCAGGACATAGGTGATCGTGGCTCTCCACAATTTCCTGTCCTTTGTAGCCCTTACTAAACTTTGTTTTTTTTTTATTTCTCCTAAACATTGTTCTGCCATCCATTTACTCAAGCTCAACAAGTATGTTATACATTCTTTTCCTCTGTCCCTCTTGCCTTCAATCTGTCCTGTGAGTATCAGATTTTCCAAGCCCTCTTTCCTCATTACATGCCCCAGAAATTTCAACTGCTTCTTCCTGATGTTAAGTATCAGTTTCCTTTTGGTTTCCATTTTTACTAACACCTTGTTGTTGCTCACGTAGTTGTTCCGTTGTTTCTACAGCCATCCTTCTGTAGTACCATATTTCTGTTGCTTCAAGTCATTAATTAATCTTTGAGGAGATTGTCCAGCATTCGCTGCCATATAGTAGGACCAAATATCATATAACAATTCAGTATTCTTTTCTTTGTTTCTAATAAAGCATTTCTGTTTCTGTATACTCTGCTTAGCTTTTGGAATCCATCTTTGTTTATCCCAATGCACCTTTAGATTTCACTTTTGCACTTTCCCTGTCCTGGGTAAGATGATAAATGGCATCCAACATCAAGGCCTCTGATCAGGAGGTTTGGAGGAGTGTAGGACCACCTCATAATTGCTGGTGTTCTCAGATTCACCTTCACCTGGGGTGGTAGCACCTGTTAGGGTCCTAGCTATGGGTAAAAGTTAACCCCCAAACTGGGGTTAAAACACTTTGAAAGTTTAAAAATATGTTCTAATACCAGAAATACTTTGTAAAAAATTATTACTAGCAATACATTTTTGAAAAAAAATATTGCCAGTGATACATTTCTGAAAAAAAAAAAAAAATAATTGCCAGCAATACATTTCTGAAAAAAAAAATATTGCCAGCAATACATTTAAAAAAAATAAAAAAAGAATTCCATCATTACATTTACGAAAAAAAAAAAATATTGCCAGCAATACATTTAAAAAAAATAAAAAAAGAATGCCAGCATTACATTTACAAAAAAAAAAAAATATTGCCAGCAATACATTTTTGAAAAAAAACAAAACAAAATATTACCAACTCTACATTATTAAAAAAAATATTACCAGCTATACATTTTTTTTAAAAAATTATCAGCTATACATTTAAAAAAAAAATTATCAGTTATACATTTAAAAAAAAATTATCAGCTATACATTTAAAAAAAAAAAAAAAAAATACTACCAGCAATAAAAATCTTGTCGGCATTAAATAACCCATTGAGGTTGATATGCTGTAAAACAAACCAAACCGTTGGACTTTCAGTTCTCTGTTAAAACACTTCCCAGATATTTAAATTTTTGTCCTAGTTTGATTTTGGTATATCTGATTTGTAATTTGCACTTTGGTCTCATCCTTTTGCTGATAACCATGCATTCTGTCTTCTTGTAGTTTATACTTAGTCCTTTCTTCTCACTCTCTGTCACTACTTTCTCTAGGAGTTTTTGTAGTTTTTCCTCTGTGCCTGCTATCAACACTGTGTCATCAGAATATCTTATGTTAAGATTGTGGCTGTCAATAATAAATCCTGGTAGGGATTCTACTTCTCTCAGAATTGCCTCGCTGTATAGATTGAATAAGTTTGGTCAGAAGACACATACTTGTACCGCTTTCCATTTTTGTATATCTACCTAAAAAAATAACATTTATAGAAATAAAGAAATATATATATTAATAAATGGCATTTACAATACAAGGAGTAATATTTAATTCACATAACAATTTTAAAAACATTTTTTAATTGATGCTGATCTGGTATCTTGACTTCAGTAACTTTTCTACTGCTCTGACATGGCTTCCCTCCATCTTGTATACAAATATTTTCATGGTAATTGTTCTGATGAGCTTACCTCCTTGGTGGATAAATTTAAGTGTACTACTAAATTTGCATCTAGGTCTCACCATTTTACTGTAGAACTAGGTAGATGCAACCATATGTTCTTGTTATGGTCCAAGGTTAGGACCATGGAAGAACAACACGAAACACAACAGTAGAAATAACAAAGAGTATATTACACAAGAAATAATACAAGAATTGAAAAGGTTAGTAAGACTGTCCGACTGGTTTGGCGTGACTTCTATCAGCTCGACTCGATACCAAATCCATTCGTCTCTCTTGAGTGGCATAGTATGTATAGTGTTTGGCAGAGTTCATTCTGTTGGTCTAGGTAGGCACATGACACCCCTCTTGCAAGTTTTTACCTCACCGGGGTCTTTAATATTTTTTCCTCTTCGGATTAATCATCAAAGGCTCTGTAAATTTTCTTTTTCTGCTTGATTTCAGTTCTGAAATTACTTGAGGCCTTTGCATATTGAATGTGTCAAATATTGTGTCCATTACTTCCTGCTCTTCCTGAGGTAGACTGTTAGAATCCTCTAACAACCTCTTTCTGATCTGATTTATGTGCCTTTTATAAACTTTGGACCCTGAATTATGTAAATTACGTTCCCGTTAATTTCTCTATTGTACCTGGCTCCCAATAGGATGTATTATTTTTAAACATTTTAAATGTTCTAATATTGACTTTCCTCGCACTTCTCACCTTTTGAACTCTTTTCCTGTTCTTTGCTTCCCTGCCAAATACAATCTAAAAAAATTAAAATGCAGTGCCTGTTGGCACTGCCTGTCTTCTTGAATCCTGCCCATTTGTTGTCGTTTCTTTCTCACTAGTGTCTTACCGTTCTGTTTCACTCTGGGTAGCCACTTGTGTCTTTGTGCTATTATCAACTTGCTAAGAGTGAAATGATTAAAAAAATTTTTTTTTATAAAAAGAATTTATATCTGTGTCATCGAAATTCAGTCCTAACGTAGCAGAAAAATTATGTTTATATTGAAAGAAAATATAAATGTAACCTTGACTTGTAGAAATAACTATTTTTGAAAGAAGTTTAAAGTAAATAATTTTAAACTATATTTTATAAAATTTATTTCTAAATTTATGCGATGAGGAATTATCATTATTTACGCAATTTATATTTGGATTATTTTCTACAGGATGATAGCCTAGTGGATTAAAGCATCGGTTTCGTGAGTTTAGTGACATAATATTTGTGAGTTCAATCTCTGGGTCAGGTAGTGTGTACTTAGACTTAGTGGGAATGTGTATGCAATATATAAGCTGTACTAAAAAATAAGAACTAAACAAGAAATGGGCAGTGGAATGAGAACAGTCTAGTTCCATAGATTAAATAATGGGTTCAATTCAGAATTCCCTGAAGGTTACTCTGATTGATATACACTTGAAGAAGTCTGGAAGGCACAACAGCTGAAATATTTTGATAACAACAAAAAAGATAGGGACAATAGTCAAAATATAAATAGTGTAAATAATTTTTTATACAATTCTATAATTGTAGGCTTGGCAAAGTTACGTAGGGTCATCTTAATTGCTGCAGCATTTGTAATTTGACATCATGACAAATTAGTGAAGAGGAGCTAAAAATAAAAAAAAAATTATGAAATTACCTAAATAAATTGAAATCATTTTAATTTGATCTTCTTGAAATTTTACCAATTTAAACAAGTTGAAAAAAAATAGTAAGTATGATGAATGAATTTTATTATTAATACAAACATTAATTATTTTGAGTTTGTGTATATATATATATATATATATATATATTTTGACCAATAAAAAAATTAAAGTCTTCAGACACACTGGGTTGTAGATTAATATTCTTTCTTTTTTTTATTATTATTCCATTTAGATTCTTCGACTAGTTTCGGCCGAAATGGCCATCATCGGGAGGAGAAATATTTCTGCTTGCTGCTAGCACTAAACTACAGAAATGAATGTCCTCTGTTCTATATATATATATATATATATATATATATATATATATATATAGAACAGAGGATGTCTGTGTGATACCTTTTCACTTGAGATCCATCCATCAATTTTGACAAAACTTGGCACATACACTGTACAATGTAAAAGATAGATTCTTATTTTAAAAATTCAATAGATTTTAAATCAATCATTGATAAAGCCGATCAAAAGAAAATTGATAAATTCAGCTTTTTTTCATATGATTTCACTCAAAATCTTTATGTATATTACTTACATCATGACGAGTTCAACAATACCTCATGTTATTTCTACATCACTGTATTTAGGAAAAACTGCATAAAATGAAAAATCGATTTCAACACAAATTTTAAACTAAAAACTCCCTCAATTTATAAGCAATCTAATACAACCTTCACTCAATTGTAGCCAACAACAAGTTTATTATTTAACAGTCATTTAATTTGATAATTGAGTCCACCCATATCGGGAAAAGCTGTATAAATAATGAAAACTAGTGATTTTACTGGTTTCTTATATTTTGTTGATCTTTCAACCAGTTTTCATCAAATTTAGCAATTGCTTTATAAATGTATCCTCTTTGACATCTCTGGTAGCACATTGACAAATTGAATTTCAAAAACTCCAAAATAATTGTAGTCTGAAGTGGATTTTTATGTTGCCTGTTTTACCCCTTCATGTCCTTGGCTAACTTTGATTGAATAAATACTGACTACTTATGTTATATGAGTAACTGCATTAATTCAAAATTTTTTTTAATGAAAGTACTTTAAAATAGTTGAAGAAGATAGACTCTATTACATGATGCTGTTTTTGCTCCATTCTAATTGAATGTTTTTTTCTGATAAACCAGCTGTGTATGGCTGCTAGTTATTAATAAAAGCATTATAGATTTAAATATACAAAATTTTAATTTCATTTCAATGGGATTTAACAGAAAAAAAATTAAATTAAATAACTTAGGGTAAAAAAGGTTATTTCAACAAGTGAAACTTATTTATTGGACAAATTTTTTATTAATAAAACATTAAAAACAGTAATTTTCTTCTGTTCATTGGATGGGTGTTAGGTTATATGGTAAAATAGTCAAAATTATTTAAACTATTTACATTGTTTGGACTGTTGTCCTCATCTTTAGTGCAATATTCACAACATTTCAGCTGTTGTACACTCTGGCCTTCTTCAAGTGATATATTTTTTAATTTTGAACTGAACTATTTATTTAGTCTATGGGGTAGATTGTTCTAGTTCTACGTGCCATGCCTTTTCTGGATATCTCAGTTTCAGTTATCTCCCTTTAGTAACTCAATTTTCCAAGTTTTTGTTCACCTCTGCTGTGTTCAGGTATTGAACTCATAACTCTTTGAGACAAGTCACTGGATTGCTTTGACCAACACTATTGTCCATTGGCCACAGCAGAGGTGAACAACAACTTAGACAGAGCTGGCCAATATATGAAAATATTACTCACAATGATAGTGTTTCATCAACAAGAAATAAGAGAATGTTATTGATAGGCTTGCTAAGTAAGGCAGGTAACCCCCCAAGTGAAAAAGAATGGCTAGTAATCATTTGGAAATAAGTCAGAAATAAGATCCAAAATTTGATACAGAATTTTCCAGAGTAGAAGGAAAATATTTTCATCATAATCTTTTGTCTAAGAAAAGCAAACATTTTCTCATTGAGTCACTTATGTAGATCATAAGTTGTATTATTTTATTGTGAGAATAAAAATATTATGAACCACAAGAGCAGAAAGAATATAATTAGTAAAAGTTAACACAAAACAAATCATTTCTCTGGGATCCAAAAATATGCATCTGGGAAATTGTATCTCATTTAACATGATTGATGAGAAAAAAAAATGTCTAAAAAAAAAAAAAAAAAAAATGTACAGATAATAGTTTACAAGTTCAGAATTTGATAGAATATTCTGAATTCATTATTTTTTTCTGTGCCAAGCAATAAATATGAAATAATAATTCATGTCAAAATAATATGAAAAAATGCTTGAAAGTAAATATGCAGCAGAAAAGACCCCCCCCCCACCAAATACCACCCATCAAGTAAAAAACAACAAAAACAAAAACAGTGTCCTCAAAACAGACCCCCTCCCACCAAAAAATCACAATAAAACCATGTTGGCAATATTAATATCAAGCTCCCCACCCCTAAAAAAAACAATAAAAATACTGCCCTCAAAACAGGCCCCCTCCAAATAAAATCATAATAAAACCATTACCAATATTAATATCAAGCCAGGGTAATAGTGGATATAAACTCCCACTATCTATAAAGTGATTTCATAGTATGTATCTCAAATAGCCTTTGATAACTAAGTTCAGCTTCAAGCTAGAGAATGGGTAAAAGCAAAAAACTGGCACCTCATAACCAGCTGCAGGAAGTCAATCTATCTATGGGAAGGAAAATCTTGATTTTAAATCTCTGCTGGCTTTTGGTCTTATCCAAAACATAGGTAAGTCTATGGAAGTAAATTCAAACAGAAAACCTATTTGTCTTGTGTTCATAAAAGAATACATAAATAAAAAAAATTAGTTATACTGTCGCTTAGTCATGTCCATAAAATAATAAATACATAAAAATTAATTAGTGTCAGAAATAATTATGACAATTATAATTCACTCTTTGTAAACCAAAGAGAAGCAACCCCACTCTTCTCTATATAAACACACACACACACATACATACTAATGGTCAGGCAGTCAACACATGAGTTGAGAACAATTTTGACTTCTTTCCTTTTTCTGGCCACAAAGGTAACATTGATCTCTTAACCCACAACAAAAATTTGAGGTAATAAAACTCCAGGAACTTCTTTTATTTTTCCAACTAAATTATCTAGGCACTCATACATATGTATAAAAAAAAGCTTACAAGAAAGACTGTATAAAGAAAAGCATACAAGAAAGACTGTATAAACTTTACTCATTTTTTGTTTTATCATTCTGTTGGATTCCGATCCATATTTAATCTACATTTGATCCCAACTAACAAATTTACTGTTGCTCATGTTTCCAATGCCGCATAACAACCAGATAATAAATAATACTTGTTTTGTTGTTTGCACATTTTTTTTGTATATATAAATGTTAGGGAATTTATAATTATTTACTCAGAATTTGAATTCCCCTACAGTCTCTTCAAGAAAGTGTGAGTGGTTCTACACAAGCCTTCACCACTATAATCAGATCATATGTCTGGCTGTTTTGTTCTAAGAACTAAGCCTCATGCATCAAAAAACAATGGGTGTGTATATATATATATATATATATATATATATATATATATATATATATATATATATTTGAATATTATGAAGACAATTACTTATTTATAATCCCATGAACTATTTGTCACGTTGATCAAAATTCACTTGAGATTAGGTTAGTACAAATTTTTCTGTGAAGAGAGCCAAAATATAGCCTTCCTGCATTCCAAATATGACTGAAAATAATGCTTTGTTATAACCTTTCTAACATAAGGTAAGTAAGAATTATAGTGATTTTCCAAGTGTAGCTTAGATGTGGCACAAGGCTGAAAGTAAGGGACACCCAGTGAGGATCAAACTCACTACTACTCCATAATTGTTCTAGTGAGACAAGCTTGATAACCATTACACCACCTTGAGGTGCCCAAATGTAATTAAGAATTATATGACCTTATTGCTTGGCCCAATCCTTGAAATCAGTATTTCAGTGACCAAACATGAAAATGTGATTTTTAGGAAATGGATTGAGCCAAGATCTTTTCATCACTCCATTGTAGACAGTAGCAAAACATAATTATTAAATACACACCGTAAAAATCAGTTGATTGAATTACCTGCTTACATACAGTGTGCAATGGATAAATTGTTGCCTAAATTCCACAAAAATTAAAACACTGACACTACATTTAATTGGCTTCAACCATGACCTCCAGATGACTTAAGAACCTCCTGCAACTCTTCTGTATGGTCTCCTTGTTTAAGTTGGTGAATGCTACCATGATCTTTGTCTTCAGTTTGTCTTTGGTGTTACAAGGAGTTGGTCTCATCGTGACAGAGGGTTTGAGGGTGCTAGCCTTGTTCATATTCTTGATCACGCTAGATAACACGCTCTCTCCCAGAAACTGTAACTAAGGTCTACTCAGCATAGTTGCAGTATAAACCACAGGTGGCTTCTGTGGGTGTTGAACAAACAAAAATGTGCCTGAGCGAGTGCCTGCAACAGGGATTGGCTAGCCACCCTAATAGACATGTATCCTCGAATACGAGTGGCCAGTTGAAATTTTTCCTCAGATTTGTTACTGTGTAAATATTAAAAGCAGTACATGGTTTCAATTTGAGATAAATACTTACTATACAGGCAGGTAAATAATGTAATAAGCTTCTTTTAGTTTCATGTATTCAATAGTTGTTTTGGATATGTAATCATTCTCTACTTAATGTAAGCTTTTATATATGTTATAAAATAGAATAAGACATATCTCGGCTGATTTGCAAGCAAATAAACTAACATACTCAAGAGCGAGAGCCGGCTGTGAACGGGACAAGGCCCCGTCACAAAATGACCATATTTACGCATATTCCTGACGCACAAGTTCCGGTCAAAAAATAAAGTAATATTTTAAAGTGTTTCTATTTTTCTACCAATAAAAATGCTTCCCTCCTAATTATACTCGCATCATTTTACATAAAAGAGGTCACACGGAAGTACAAGGGCAGTCAACAGGAGGTCAGGCAAGAGACCTGTCACGGTCAGCCAGTAGCAGTCAGCAGGAGGAGCACCATGCCAACCAGTGTGAGCTACTATGAGAGATCAACCCAGATCCGAAGCCAGCTTATGAACTATACCACAAGATAGCTGTCCCAAACCTACACGTTCCTGTTGAAATAAATCATGTAAATCTATTTCTGATGTTGTCATATTTCTTTCTTGCAACCATACACTTGTCTATAACATATATAATACGGATCTTCCTATATAGCAGTAAATGCTGGACAATTAACTTAGAGGTGAAGAAGACTTACAACAGATGTGGTTCTGTAGAAGAATATTGAAAATACTATGGGCAGTACATGTAAATAATGAGAGTGTTTTAAAGAAAATGGAGATGAAAAGGACATTTAGTTTCAGAAATAGTCAAAATTTCTAGGACATGAATGAGACAAGAAAGCTTGGAGAATTTCATACAGTAGATACAGTAGGCAAGATGGGTAGAGGAAAACAGTGAAGATCTTGCCTAATGAGTTTGTGCAAATGGATGGCAGAACAAGGAGTGGAAGGTATAATAAAAAGACAAATATTGCTAAGAGTTACATAGGAAGTGGTGGAGAGCCGTATCCCGTCAGTACCTATGTTCTGATAGAACAGAGCACAAATAATACTTGTGATATCATGTGACATAAATATAAAATAAGATTTGGTATTATTTTGTTAATAGCTGTTTTCAGGTCTTTATTTGTTCTCTATCAAAGTTTGTATCTGGCAAGGTAATTATTGTTAAATAACCTACCTGTTAAGTAACTTTTTCTGAAAAGATGACAGGTTTTAATTAAGTCTGCAATGATCTTTAGAAATTGATCTCCATTCTTTTGAAATATCAAGAGCAACAAAAGGTGTGGAGGGGTCAAGGATTATGTGTAAGCAGCTGAAGAATGGAGAGGTGAGAAAAACAGTCACTAAACCTCTGCTATTTCTGGCTAGTAGAAAATTACAAAACAACCCAGACCTCACTAATGCCTGAAGTAATTTTTTGTGATAAATTTTACAGAATCCTTAGTGGAGAATATTAGTTAGCTTCCAGGTAGTCTGACACACATGTATACTGGTGTAATCCCAAGTTAAAACTGACCAGAGTCATTTAATGGAGAGATATATGGGTGAATAGAGACCACTAATGCAAATAAGTTGGGCAGGTCTATTTTAGCAAAATGGACCAATCCAACTGGTGTATGAAGCTAACATGGACAGTTTGATTGCACATGTGGAGTTTGACCAGGAGACAGGCTCATATGTTTCATCTAACAAAAATAGTGTTGTGGAGATAGAAGCAACACTGGCCCCATTTTCTCCAAAGCCAGACCCCAGAAATCCTGAAGATATCCCATGTAATCAAAGCACTTAGTTGAGGATCTTCCCAGACAATAAAAGTTCATTAAGTCTCATTATGCTACCTTTTTGTAAAAAAGAACTCAAGATTCACCTGGAACCAGATCCTTGAGAAAGCATTTCAGGAATCAAAGCAGGTCATTGTTAAACTATTAAGGTGGGGTGTCTCAACATGTGACATCAACAGAGTTACCTGCTTAGCCCCTGACTGGAGTAAAGATGGCATGGGATTTTTACTTCTTCAGAAGCGCTGTACATGTGCAATTGAAAGAGCCCAAGTCTGTTGTCCTGAAGGCTGGCACCTTGTGTTTACCGGGAGCAGATTTTGTACTGATGCTGAACAAAGATATGCACCCATAGAAGCTGAAGCAACAGCTATCAGCTGAGCACTTGAAAAGTGGCACATGTTCATACTAGGTTGCCCAAACATTATAGTCATGATCAACCATGAGCCATTCAAAGGACTTTTTGGTGATCGAGATCTCCACGCCTATTCTGACTCAAAGAAAAAAGCTTGAGATATCATTTAACCATGCAGCACTGTCCTGGAATATGGCATAGGGCCTCTGATGTTATTTCCCGCAATCCAGTCACTACAGTACAAAGCCTACTAAGGTGACATCCATTTTTCAACTTACCTGTCATTTGTATTTGATGGTATACAAGACCCATTTCTTACTTTAAAAAAAATATATAAGCACTAAATATCCCCTTGGGTCTTATGTAAATTTGAGTTATCTGCTCAATAAAGTCTTAGTCAGATACTGCAAAATACCAGGATTTTAGAGTTAAAAGACTAACATGGAAGTTTTCCTGGTGATGTTTTTCTCACTTGTATCAGAATGAATACCAATTTGGAAGTGCAAATATATTGGTTTAATTGTTCCATAATAAAGAAAAAAAATGACTAAAAACTGTTTTCCAAAGGTGATTTAGGTTTTTATTTCTGCAAATATAAATGAAAACCTATTATATGACTAAAAATATAATATTCTCTTCCTCTCTCTCTCTCATGGGTACTAACTTACACATACACACACACACATGCACGCACACACACACACACACACACATATATATAATTAATACAAGTAAAAATTTGCTAATTATCTGATTGATGTTACCTTTCTTTGGACTTCAGAGTTTTGTAGATAGGTGGATACCAAAAACCATTGACCGTTTATACTTTTCAATTTTTTTTTCTTTTTTATATGCAATTATTAGTGCAATTTTTTTTTATAGTGTACAACAAAAACGTGCACATACATATGTCTGCAGGTATGTCTCCTAGGAAGAATTGTTCTGACCATGGCTTCAGAGATTCGCAGCTTTGTGGATCATCTTATCTCCTAGCGAGACCAAAGTCGTTTTTGAAGATGAACAAAGGCAGCTCTAGCCAAATTTAAACGGGTGGTGAGACCTGGCCACTGCGCAGATAGGATCTTCATAAGCTTGAGGTCTTCGATCACTACTGCCTCCACCATCTCCTGCATGTGTGCCTCTCCGACTGGTTCCCCAATTCGTCCATCCGCGCCAGATTCTGGGCTTGGAAGAAACTCTGCTTAAACAGACTCCGGTGGTTCGGCCATGTGCTGCGGGGGCCTGGTGATGAGTTCATCTGTAAACTGGTGCCGTCAAATGCACCCACTGGTTGGAGGAAGCGCCGAGGTGGTCAACTCAAGACGTGGCTCGCAATGGTCAAAGCAGATATGGAACTCATGTCTGGCCCTCGCGTTTTTGGGGTTTGATGCTGGAATCTCGAATGTCTGGATTCTGCTGTCGATCAACGAGGGTTGATGGCCTTGACGCGCGATGCGGTTAATTTAATTGGAGCCGGCTCAACCCAAGACAAGAAGATGTCTCCTAGGCTATTTTGTTAAACATTGCTCATCTATGAGGATTTCATATTCTGTTTTCTGTGATTGCAGTTGTGATAGTTAAAAGTTGTTTATGCACTCTTTTAAGAGAAGACTTATTTTCCATTCAGTAACTTCATTCTGTCACATTGACAAATTTTTCTGTGTGGTGGGCCAAAATGTAGTTGTTTTGCCCTTCAAACATGACTCTGAACTTAATATTTTGTTAGAAAGTTTCTAGCACTGTTTGAATGTGACTTCCATGGCAAATGTCCAGATGACCTCTGAGTTCCAACAGTTAAATCTTTTACAGCTAGTACACAACATACTACTTCCTTTGAGTTGAATCAGACTCATTTCCTAAGAGAAAGTGCCACTCAGACAGCCTTTTTCCAAGAACTTTCCCCCCCACTCTGGAACAGACTCCCGTGTGGATGCTTCCCTGTACAATACAATTTTAACATCTTCAAGTTAAGGGTCAATTGTTATCTATTCTCTTTATCCATCTTTCATTTCTGTCTAACACCATATTCATCATAGCTGTTTTAATGGTAACAACCTACCCTGAATTGCTCTTGAGCCTTGTATTGAATAGATTTTAGAAGTTTTTTTCTTTGTTTATGATTTCATTACTCTTTTAAAAACTTATTTTTCTCTCAAGTTTTCCTTTTCTGTTTACCGTCTATTTTTTCTTTCTCTTTTTGCATCATTATCACTCCCCCGACATTTTGTTCATTCTTGTATTTATCGTTCAGTCACTACTGAAGAGAACAAAGAAATTCTCTATCAGTTTTATGAATTCCTGTTTTTTTTTCTCTCTCCCTTCTTCTACAAAAACTTCTCTAAGTCATCTCCTTGAAAAGTCTATCATACCTCCTTCCACTTTACACTTGACCCTTAGCTTTGACCTTTCCATGAAAGTTGGGATTGGGTGATTATTTGCTGACCATTTGAGAAGGAATCAAAGAAGAATAAAAGAGAAAAATATCTTGAGATAATTGAATGAAATTTCATCTCATCTCTGCAAGGAGAGGTTAAACGGAAATGATTATCTGCCCTTTGCAATATTCTGAATGAAGTCAAGAGTTATTGAGATCACTTTAAAAAATTCCCTTAATCTAAGGCAAAATTATCAAATCAGTTAGCCACAACTTTAGAAGTGAAACACATTGATCTCTATCAAAGATTCAGTGCAAAAGGGAATATCTTTTTCTGGTATTATCTATGGGAGAATGGTTTATTCCATATTATGCTGATTTATTCAGACAAGTGACATTTTGATTGTTATAGTTAGTGTTTCAGCCATTGTAATCTCTAGATTTATTCAGGTATCTTTTATAGTTGATAACCTAGAATTTTTTAAGGAACTGAATGTTTTATTGAGGCTTTTTGTTTGTACTGTTGATGGGGAAAATGGTTTTAATGAAGTGCTTGGAAAGTGGAAGGGAATATTCTCTATTCTCCAAGGCATTATGTTACAGAATACATAGGTGAGACAAAAATGGCTAACCCTACCATATTCGTCAGAATTTTGATGATCTGCAGAGGGCGGGTATGAACGTGTAGGCATGCAATCCTGATTGATGGATTCTCTTTAATTTAGTTTTCATGCAAAATAAATAAAAAAAATACTGAGAAGCAGCAGTGAGGTTGTGTTGGTAGAGGAGCCAAGAGCTTCTTTTTTTTTTTTAGATTCTGTTTCATGCCATGGATTTAGTAGAGAGACAATTCATCTGAAGAAACTATTATTGACTCTGTTGATGTAATATTGAGTCACTACTGAGGAATTGATGAAAGACAGCTAGAATCAAGAGGTTCTAATATATTTATATACAAAACTGAAGTCTTTTTAACAAATATTGATTAATCCAGTCTTTTCTAATTCCTTTTTTTGTTTGAAGACAAAATTGAAGTCTTTCTAACAACCATTGACTATATTAGTATTGGTTATTGGCCAGACAGAGTTTACCAACTATTTTGTCTTAGGAAGAATGTGTTTTAGGCTTCCAGTAGCAAACTGGTACTAATATTAGCATTAGTGTAGCTATTGATACACTAATGCAAATTCAGAAAGACAAAATACGCGAGCATAACAAACAAAACATTTAATAAGGCAAACAACTTATGTACATATATTAAAAAGATTTACATATGTCCCAAAACAAATGATTGTTCATATCGTTCTTTTGGGACGATATGGTTTACAAACTGAAAACAAAGAAATAACATACCAGCTATATGGCCTTTGATAGTCCGCAGATAAGTGAATAGAAATTACTTTTTTGCTAGGCTGTACACATGTTGACCCGTTTCCATGTGTGTGGATGTCCAGTTGGTCAAGAAAGTAAAGAGGCCGTTCCTCAAAAAGCGGAAGCAAAAACTAAAAGGGACAGAAAAGCTCTCCTCTCTAAAGGGGCCAAGCTTCCATGAGGTCATCCCAAGGGAAAACAGCTGCGGTCTCCCTACAAGTAAACCAAATTTTGCAGGGTAAAACAAATTTCCTTCTATTGAAGGTTTTCGTAACTGTTATTATTCTGTCAGAATTTTTCATCTATATCTATAAACAGAAGATGTCTGTCTGTGTGTGTCAATGCTATTTATGGATGTTCACATTTCTAGACTGATTTTGATGAAATTATACACACATATTGCAAATTTTCTAAGTTAGGTCAAAATGAAGTTTTCAATCTCCAGGATCCCTGGGTTTGGCAGAAAAATCAATAAAAGTGAAGATGGGTGTGAGTTTTTTGCAAAAACCAAAGCAAAGTTACATGCAAACAAAATTTTTACTTGAGGAGCTGATGTTTTTCACACTTAGTGCAAAGCCTAACTCATGTTACAAAGTTTATGTAGAGTTCTTTATAGTTTTGCTTTATAGTTTTCCTGTGACATTGGTTTCTCACAAAAATTGCAAAAACTGTTAAAAAATCAGGTTTTTCATACTACTTAAAATAAAAACTTAAATTACTTCCTCATTTTTTATCCAATTTTCTTCAAACATGTCGCAAAATATTTGCTATCATGCAAGAAATAAGATATGGTTTTAGTCCTGCTTGCTTCCCTGTGTATAACAAAAAACCATGAAAAACTGTTCAAAAAGCCTGTTATTTGACCATAACTCCCTGGTTTTTCATCTGATGCTTTCCAAATTTGCCATGACACACAAATTGTCTTGTGTGTTTGGTTTAGATTATTTCAGTTAAATGGACGAAATCTGTGACAAACTAGGTTCAATATTGCCTTTTGCCATTTAGCCAATAGTTTCTCTATATGACTCCATCCTAAGTTGGAATTCAAACAACCTTTGATGCAAAGATCATTTGGGAAAAGTTATGAAAGCATTAAAAGGGAAAAATTCCTGAAGAAACTCTTAATTGCAGCTTTACAGTAAATGTGCAAAGGATGGGGGTGCATTCATTTGCAGTTGAATCAAGCTCTGACACTTCATCCCTATTTTTGTTTCATTATTAGAGATGTGAACAATGCAATGCTATTTGAAAGTTATTATAGCCATAGGAAATTTACTGAATATCTAAAACTTTGATACAATTTAATCTCAAGCAACGACCACATAAGAAGGTTTTATTGGGTAGAATATGATAGCAAATATAAGAGAAAGGCAACAAATAGATGATCAGATGAATCCTCTGAGAGCAATGTATGTAAAACAGATCTTGTATTGTGAAATATCAAGATTCCACATATTGTTTAAACTGATGAACTTGTTTTCATTCTTTTCCTTATGATTACAATGTTTCAACCAATCCATTCTACAGCCTTCTTCAGAGTTGATTTTTTTCTTTGTCTCAGCAGGACAAACCAAAAAATGGAAGCAAACCTATACTTAGCAATGAATTTAACATAGATGATTTTATATCGATTGAATGAACTTACTCATAAAAATACAATCAACACAGACAATCCTCTACTTTAAGTGGCTCTTGGGCCTTGTATTGGATGAATAATAGAATTTTTAAAAAAATCATTTTTTATACTGACAAATGCTCTCTTTTTTTTTATTGCACTGAAAAAAAAGAAACTTGAAAGACTGCTGAAGAATAAACTGGTCAAAACGATTTGGGAACACTAAAAACAACAAAAATTAGAAGAGCTGTAGACTGAACCACTGTGTGAATTATAACTCCTTGAAATTTCAGAAGTTAATAAAATTGTAAATATTTATCATATCTCTATAAGTGAGCAAAGAATATTTTTCCCCATTTCTTTCATCTGAACTGTACTTTCATTATTAGAAGCAGTGAATTATTATTGTTAACCGTCTATAATCGAATTCCATTGAGAGAATTCACTACATTGTACATGAACAATTTTAGTTCATTCACTTATTTCTCAGTGCTTGCTGCTTCAATGATATTTAACTTCAAAGAATTCCAGGCTAAGTCAGCTATTTTAAGAATCAACTTGAAGATGTAGTCTTCAGTAAAATATGTCTGAACTATAACTTAGTTCAATGTTGGAATAACGTTTTATTCTTTCAGATTACTGTATTTGATTTTAATTCTTGTTTTTTTTTTGTTTTTTTTTAATATGATAACAATATAAGGTCACAAGGTTAAGTGTTTCTGCTTGAGCGATATTTACTGCAGACTGATAAAAGCTTGTTGTACAGTTATACAAAAGTTTACTCTTTGCTTTTCAGAAACTTTCATGAGTTGTCTTGTGGTTTACTGATGGCCATCAAAAATCAACATTCAAAGGAGACAAAAGCAAATTTCAAAAATATTCTAATTGGAAAATCAGATTTAAATGCAAATTATGATCAAGAAATGAACAAGAAGAAAAATTAATTGCAATGAAGTTATAAATTGAAAATAGTATTTATTGTTTGGATATAGGCTTATGGCCACATCACTTTGAAACACTTGTTCCCATACAATCACTGAAGTTAAACAACATTAAGCCTGGTCAGTACTGAGATGAGTGACTGCTCAGGAATACCAAGTGCTTGAAGCTTGGATGTGTGGATGTGTGGATGGTGTAATGGATAATGGCTTGAAATTGTAAATCGTAGATCAGAGTTCCAATTCTTGTTGGGTTTGTTATATTCATTTATGCATAAATACTTTTGGGAAAGGTATGAATAAACCTCTTCTCCCCTCAGCTATGGGTTAAATAATTAGACTTCTATCAGTAAAAAACATCTCAAAAATAAAATAAAAGTCATCTAAAAATATTTTTTGGCTTTTTCTACCTGCAATGGTAGCAAACGAATCAATCTCAATATACCAGTAAATACTTGCCAGGTATCAAAGGAATGATTTAACCCTTTCCCTACCAATTATTTCAGGAAAAACATTTCATTTTCAGGTGAATATTTTTATATGTTTTTAATATAGTAATGAAGAATCTGTGGCACTTTGAAATACCGAAGCAGTGGCTAACACCACAACCAGGACATATGAGTTGACCACTGGACTTGTTTCAAGCGCAGAAGAGCATAAAAAGAATCAAGATCAATGTATAAAGATGTCTGGAGCTGGTTTTTGAACGTTATGTTTCGGACATTTTTATTTGTCCATGTCTGAGAAAGGCTCTTTCAGTAAAAACATATACAGACATCTAAGCCAGGAAAGGGGTTAAATGACTTTTTTTAATTTTAATTTTTTTTTTTTTATTGGGAACAGCATTTTAGACAACATTATCTGACCACAATTCATACTTCAAGATTCTTCTCTGAGCCATGTCCCTTCAGAACGTGCGTGAGCATAGCTCTCCCCAATTTCCTGTTCTTTGTAGTACTTAGTAAATTTTTTCTTTTTGCTATCTTTCCTAATCTCTGTTCTGCCAACCTTTTACTAGTTTTTTATTAGTTAGGTTATTTACTGCCTTCCTATGTCCATTTTGCTTTCAATGTCCTGTTAGTGTCAAATTCTCTAAGCCTTCTTTCTGCATTATGTTCCCAAAAATTTAAACTGTCACTGTGATTTGATATATAAGTTACCTTTTTGTTTCCATTTTCACTAGAACTTTGTCAATTCTCATGTGTTCAGTCCATGATATTCTCAATAACCTGCTGTAGAACAATTCTTTTACTTCAAATCTCTTCATCTGCATAGAGATTGTCCAACTTTGGTATTTATTTACAGTTTATCAACTGATTGAGAATTAACAGGTTAAAATGGTGTCTTTAAAGATCTTGGGAAGTGATTGGCTTTGAATGAAATTAATCAATTTTTTATTAAACCAAGAGGGTTTAGATTCTAAATAAGTAAGCAGTTAATTATTAATACATTTTAATTATGAGATTATCTTTCTCAATCAACCATTCAAAATTAGGAAATAACTAATCTGAATATTGCTCTGAGATGATTGGTTCATTTAAGAAATGACAAAGAAAATGGAGTCATAATGTTGTAGATCAGGGGTTGGCAACCACCAGCTCCTGGGCCACATCTGCCCACCGAATCATTTTTGTCTGGCCCGCCAACTTAACTGTCATAAGGTATTTGCATTTTCTGTTGATTGTGTTTTTATCTTGTTATTCCTGTAGTAAAATAAGAAATTTTTTTAACTAATATAACATTAACTTTGTTGGTTTTTCTTTAAACCTCCAGATCAAGGCAACCTTCTGGATGAAACAGTCTGAAATAGAGGCAATTTATTATAGTACATTTCATATCATAGCCCTCATCTGAGACACTGTAAACTATCTGGCGCACTTTCTTCAAAAGTTTGCCAACCCCTGCTGTAGATAGAGCGTGTGAGTAACGAGTCAGTTTTCAGGTAGATGACAAGAAAAGGAATGCATACTTATAAGCTCAAAAAAATAGTCATAATTTCTAGGAGACATGACAAAAAGAAGGTCAGGAAAATTTGACACTCCCAGGTCATATTGAAGATGAGGGGTAGTTGAAAACTGATGAGCTTGTGCAAATGCCTGGCAGAACAGGGAGTCAGAGGCATATTAAAATAGTAAACGTTGCTTAGAGCATGAAAGGATAGAAAGTTGTGGAGAGCCATGATCACACACATTCTGAAGTGATACAGAACAGAAGAACAGAATTCTGTTGTTCACATTATTGTCAATAATTCTAAATAATTAAATAATTTTAGTGTGCCACAAGGTCCCCAAATGACCCTCCGCAGGTTTTGAATTCAGAGTTGTCCTTCTCCTCAACCAGTTGCCATCCAAGGCTATAGAACCCAGTCTGTCCTGTTATATACCCATAACTAGGGGGAGAAGAAGAGGATTCATACCTTTCCCAAGGGTATTAGCATGTAAGTGAATGTAATGGATTCGAATGAAATTTCAGCTCTGTGATTAGAAGCATGTTGGAGTAATGGATAGCGGTTCAGATTCATATATATATATATATATATATATATATATATATATATATATATATATATATATATGTGTGTGTGTGTGTGTGTGTGTGTGTGTGTGTATGTGTATGTGTGTGTATGTGTGTTTCATTGGATAATATAGGCATATTATGTCTATTTATTTTATAATCTTTTCTAATTCTCTAATCAGTTTGTCGATGTTAAAATGAAGGAAGGTATTATTATTAGTAGCATTACAATTTAGTACAGGAAATTTAACATAGTATGAGGGATTAGTTTTGTCTATCAATACAAGATTTAACAAAAACTAAAAAAAACTTATATTCTTAATTAGCTTTGTCAGATCTAGACTCTCATCTGGATGTCATGAATCCATCCAATTCAAATGTCTAAATTATAAGTTATGTACAACTGTTTTCTCAGAGCAATGCTTAAGAATGACTTTAAACAAATGTATCAGGTATGAGGCAGAACGAACCATTGTCAGATCTTGCAGACTGGTACAACAAAATAACAAATAAAGATCTTTTCCAAATTACAATGGCCACATTACTCAAAGACTTCTAACAGCAGCAACAACTGAAATGGGTAGCACATGTAACTTGAGAAAATGATAGTGTGCAACATCAACATCTTGAGGATGCTATCTTAAACAAGAGGTTAGGAAGGAAACCTCTGTCAATACTAGAAAAAATAATAACAGCCAGTGGACTTCAGAAACCCATTTCCTTAAAGGTTTTAAGAGTAAGTTTTTATAAATTTCAATCAACAGCAATGCTAAATCTTCATTCGGTGAAGACTGATGTTTTTCTGTATGAAAACATCTGATCTTACCATTATTTCCTTTATAAAGGATTCTTTATTATCAGTAGCAGCAATGACTTTGATTAATCATCAATATCACTGCAGAAAATAACAATGAAACTTTAGCTGTTTCCTTTTTATAATTATTACCCAGTTGTTTTTTAGTGTCTGCTTTTTATTGAATTGTTCTGATATTTTATAAAAAGTTCACCCTCAAAGTTAGATGTACAAGATATAAAAAAAAAAACGAAAATAGTTATCTGAGTAATATTCAGAAAATCAAGTCACCTTGCAATATATCAAGCTCAATAACAACAAAGATAATGAGATTTGAAGATAAAGGTTGACAATATTTTCTCTTTTTTTTTTCTCCCTCGTTGCATCTGCAAATGCTCAGTGCCACTTGTCTGCTGTGAGCTGAATGAATCAGAATTACCTCCCTTTTCAAATGAAAAATATCAAATTAAGAGACACTTTTGGTGGAAAGAGGACCCAAGAAATTTTATGATTACATCTGACATATAGGTAACAAAAATGATTTATTCAGAATTTTCTGCTGAAGATAATGAAATAAATCAATGAATCCTTGGTTTTATGGGTTTGCTCTCTTTCAATATGGAATAAAGATTTTTTCGTAATAACTGTTCCTGCCATTAATAATTTTGTAAGTTATTAATCTTGGCAAGGGTAGTTTACTGTTTCTCCACCAAACCCTCATGTTTTCTTTGTGACCTCTTACATATTTGTGCAGAAAATTATCACTTATCTCTTACGAGTGATGAAAATAATTTATTCATGAACTTATTTTCATTTTATAGATGAAACTTCATTATCTAATATATACCATGTCAGGATGTCAGCTACCAAGACCCTCCATAATTTCTTGTCCTTTCTAGCTCTGAGTAAATTTTGTCTTTTTGATATCTCTCCTAAAATTTCTTCCAATGTCCATTTATTCAAGCTAGGTCATGCATTGTTTTCCTCTGTCCCTCTTGCCTTCAATCTATCCTGTGTGTATCAGAATTTCCAAGCCCTTTTTCCTTGTTATGTGTCTGAGAAATTTCAGTTCTCTCTTCCTGATGTTATGCATAAGTGTCCTCTTTGTTTCTATTTCTGTGGTGTCCTCAGCATCCTTCTGTAGAACTACAGTCCTCTTGCTTCAAGTCTCTTCTTCATCTGCGAGGAGATTGTCCAGCATTCATTGTCATTTACTGAAAGAAATATTTAATAAATTTCAACTGACAGAAGCATTGTTTGATAAATGACTACCAGATATTTCCTTGTAAGAAAGCAGTTAATCAGCCATTAATGTACAGCTTATTACTTTTCTTTGATCTGAAGTAAAATGTTGTTTATCTCATCAGTTCTAACTGTAATTAGTTGTTTCCTTATAAGGAAACATTCAACTTTGATTAACCAAGCAGCCAGTGCTACTTTCAGTTGAAATTCATAAAATCTTCATCTTAAAACAATTTTTCAGGAAAAATAAGTCTAAAGTCCAGTAACTGTTATTGCTCTTTCCAATACTGATAAGGGTTTCCTTCCTAAACTTTTGTTCAAAGTGGAATTGAATATTAGCATTATGACTATGTGATTATTTTCTCTTCAAGTTACATATTAATTGTTGAAAATGATGTGGTTTCTGTTATTTGGTACTTTGTGGTTCTGTAGTGCCAGTGGATGAGTTTCAAAAAAGGATAGTCCTCACTAAGACCTACAGGCTTTATTTGCCTGAAATATTTTTAACAGTGAACAGGAATGAAAAGTAAGAGATTTTTCTAACAAAACCAGTTGGTAATGACTTTGGAACTTAAATGTTCTTTTACCTGTTTGCATTGGCCACAAGATTTCAATAGATCACCAGAGTAGCTGCTTGCATGAAAGATTAATGGTCACCTCATCAAGTGTTGCCAGACAGTGCTAAAACCCTTTCTTAGAAGAAACCAAGAAAAGACCAACTATTTTTATTTCATGTATCTAAAAATAGATTAGATTTCTGACTATGGATGGAGATTGACTTATGATACTGTTTCCTGGGTCTTTATTAACAGATCTGTCCAATAATCTCAATAAATTCACTTAGCCTTTTGCATTATCCACTTGAAATCCTCTTGTACCTACCCCTGCTAGTAAATTACAATGTTTTCACAGGAAGTGTCTGTCTGAAATCCTTCACTGTAGTAACTAATAAATTGCTTCTGTGCAAGTCAGTATTAAGTGCGCGCACACACACACACACCTATATATATATATATATATATATATATATATATATATAGGTAGTAATCCATTAGCATAATCCAGGTGAGTCCTATTAATGCAGCATAGAATTTTAAATATGTTAAAACTGACTCACAAAAGAGCACTTAATGTTTTTTTCATTGAACAGAGCAAATTTTCTTTACAAGTGGAATTAAGACACCTTTAGTTAATGAGCATTTTTACCTACCTCATTAAACAGAGCAACTTTTCTTTACTTCTTGTAAAGTGTATATATATACATATCTATCTATCTATATATATATATATATATATATATATATATATATATATATATATACTTTACAATTGGAATTTTAGATACATTTAGTTAATGACACTATACATATCTATCTATCTATCTATCTATCTATCTATATAAAATGGAAAATTATAAAAAAAACTAGAACTTGTAAAACTTAGGATGACCCATGCCCTTTATACCTACATGAAAAACTACACATTATTAAGTTTCTAAATAATAAAAATCTATTAAACAATAGACACAAGTTAATGGTTTTTTGCTGACATCATCAAATTTCCGCATTGAATAATTAGCATAAAAAGAAACAATAAAATAATTTGTAAATTCCATAGTCTGAACAAATAGTTTAAATGCCCTACAAAAAAAAAAAGATAACCCTTTATGAAGCCATCAAAAAAACAAATGTTAGCGACTTACGACAGTTTTTTTATATACACAAAACCCTTTCAGAAAAAAAAAAAAAGAAAAGAAAAAATAAATAAATCTCCATAGACAATTAACCAGACTAGACGGTGTCATCTTCCACTTTAAATTTAGACACCCCCAACCTTACCCTGACTTGACATATGTGAATGGAACTGATATATTCATACAAATTATTAATCCTTATGTCCCTTTTCTTTAAACAATTGCTCTAGCCGTTACCATAGTCATTTTAAGTTCAATAATGAATATGCTTATAAAACACGTAAATTTCAGGAATAAGTTATTCCACAAAAAATTTCACTTGAAGATGGAACAGAGCTTAGTACTTTAATTCAATTTAATTCAAATAATTATATTGAAGTTTTCGGCTCTTGTTTTGAAACATGAAAACTCTTATGTAGCGTTGGAATCATATTTTTAAATAAATAATTATATCTATCTATCTATCTATATCTCTATATATATATATATATATATATATATACTTCACAATTGGAATTTTAGATACATTTAGTTAATGATTATTTTCACCAAGTGTAAAGAAAAGTTGCTCTGTTGAATGACGTAAGTGAAAATGGTCATTAACTAAATGTATCTTAATTCCAATTGTGTGTGTGTATGTCCCTATTTGTCATTGGTTGTACAATAACAGGAAATGAGTACTTGAGCATCTTGACATGAGTAATGTTTAGTGACCTAGTCTGGTTGGCTGCTACTACTACTACTACAACTACTACTACTACTACTGAGTAGTGAGTTTGATTATCACTGGGAAAACTCAGAAGGAAGTTTTATGAATAGCAAAATGTTTTTTTTCGTTTTTTATCAAGTCAGTAACGAATTATCACTAAGTTGAAAATGTGCCATGTCCCTTCATGATGTGGACAATCACAGCTTTCCATAAATTCTTGTCCTTTAGAGGCCTAAGTAATGTTTGTCTTTTTACTATATCTGTTAATTCCCCTACTGTCAACCATTTACACAAGCTTATAAGATTAGGTTATATGATGCTTCCTTCTCTCCCTCTTTCCTTTAATATCTTTAGTGACTCAAATTATCGAAGCCCTCTTTTCTTGATATGTGCATTAGAAATTTCCACTATCTCTTTCTGATGCTATGTATAAGCATGCTTATTTTCTCTAAAACTTAAAAATTCTATCCTCAGTATTGTCTTGTAGAACCACATCTCTTTTGGCTCAAGTCTCTTCTCCATCCGTAACAATTCAGTATTTTTTTTCGTGTAGTCAGCATTATTTACAGTAAGACTAAACTCTTTTATGATTTGACAGTAAAAGAAAATAGTAATGTCACATTTCTGGAAAATATTCAAATATAACAAAAGTTACATTTATTTTTCAAAAAGGAGCTATTAGCAACAAGAAAGGCTTGAAAGAAAATCAATTCTTTTCTTCCTTCTTGAAAGAATCTATGAGATTGGTATAAAAATAATGACGTAATAATGTCGTTTTTTGACGTTAAAAAATACGTCAAAAAACGACATTATTACGTCATTATTTTTGCACCAACCTAATAGAATTTAAATTAATCTTTTGGATAATTCTGAAGATTTTGATACTAGGAAATTGTTCAGGGGATTTGAATAGATGAAAATCTTCAGATGCTAAGTTGATAGATGAAGGAAATGGTTAATTAAAAAGTTTATTTTACAGAGGGTGACCAGCACAGTTTTTCAGAAGAATGACAATACATTCTCTTGAACAAATCCTGATATTTTTTTTCCTAGTAAATTTTTATCCTTCCTTAATTTTTAATAATGAAGGTCCACTTATCTTCCTTTTATTCTAAGTTTGAAATATCCACACTATACTGTTGTAAAATATGTTGTAAAGACAATGCTGATTGGCTGACACACAGTCAAGACACTATTTGTAAAGGACGATGTTGATTGGCTAAGACCGAGCCAATACATTTGTACATTGCTAACTGTCACTTGAAAACACCACACATGTTCCATTTTTTTTTCCCTAGCCATATACTGCATATACCAAATATTAGGTTGGTGCAAAAATAATGTCGTTTTCTCACATATGTTACTATGTGAGAAAACGACATTATTTTTGCACCAACCTAATACTTACAATGGGCTTACGGAGCAATAGTTCAGAACTTCACACACGAAACATTGGTTATTCTAGAATCTCAAGAGATAAGTTAATTTCAATGGAGGTTTTGTTCATGTTAATAATGTTGGTAATATTCTTGACAAATATTTCTTTCATTTGAAGGAGTTTTTATTCCATCTTGAAAAATTTAATACAGTGTAACCCGGATATAAGAGACCCGGATATAAGAGAAACTCGGATATAAGAGAGATTTTCTCTGGTCTCAAATTGAGCCATACTTACCTAAACAAAATAGACCAAACCCTGATATAAGATAAACCCGGATATAAGAGACTTCCTCTCCGGTCCCGACAACTCTCTTATATCCGGGTTACACTGTATTACTTTCCAAATATTTTTTTTTTTTTTGAATAAATTTTTAATTTCACTAACTTTTGGCAGTAAAGATTTCCTTCTTGTACTTCAGACACTCGTACTCAGGAAGAGACAGTTGATATTTCTATGATGCATAAAGAGGAAAGAGCTTGGAGAAATGGTGACTCACAGGACATACTGAAGACAAGATGGGTATGGGAATAAATGAGCAACATATCTAATGTGCCTGGGCAAATGGATCATACAGATAATAAAGGGGGAAAGTTTGTACTTAGAGCTACAAAGCATAGTTGTGGAGAGCCATGATTGCTCATGTCCTGAAAGGACAACATATATAAAAGAATAATACCCAAATTGGAGAAAATTTCACTGATTGTTTTGGGTTTAAGACTTCTGATGTGTTTTTAGGTCCAGAGTTTTGGATTCTTTCACTTGATAATGGACATTGTTAGTATTTGGTATCTATGTTGTTTCCTTCAGTACGTCACAGTAGGATATATTGTAAAGTTTTCTCCTAGCTTCATTATCTCATTTATCATTGTTTCAGTGCTGTCTGTGGCTGTGTTTATTCTTAAAGTAGAACTGTTGTACAAAGAACATCCAACTCTTTCAAACTCCAATTTACCTTTTTTTTCAGTGCTGTAAGATAGTACAACTAACAACCTGTAGGAATTGAAAAAAAGAAAAGTAAAATTTACCACTAATCTACTTTACAGGTTTCAGTCGGAGTCTGGAATCAAATGGCATCTTTCTTTTTTATCTCTATCTTCATTTCTTGCCACCTTACTATATTTCATACTGCATTCAGCATTAGCATTTTGACTGTAGTACTCTATCTTGAGTGGTTCTTGGGCTTTCTATTGGGTGGAATTTAGTATATAAAAAATAACTTATCACCTACACTGATTGCAAACTGCTGTGTGCTTTATTTAATCATGGCTTAAGGAGAAATGGATTCATGCCTTCTGAGTAGTAGTATTGAATGAATACTGGCAGCCTCAGTTGGAATTTGAATTCTTTTTTAAATACATTTGGTAAGAAGCAAGGCTATAATGCTACTAAGAATGAGGGGTTTACTAGGCATGTAAGAGAATGAGAAGACTTTAATGAGGAGAAATGGCAATAAAAGAATAGGTTTCAGGGAGACTGAAGATGGCAATTGATATTGCGATCAAAGTTTTGAAAAGTTTAGTTGATAGATGGGCTTAAACACTAAGCTTTTCTTTCTATTTTTATATCCTTCTCTTTAAGACATAAATCTTCCTCAGATTCCTTTTCTTTTTCTAATATCTGTGAATTACCATTTCCTGATAGTGCTGGATTGACATATGGGCTAGTACGGTCTGCACCCCAGGGGACTCAAG
The DNA here is from genome assembly GCA_963932145.1 of Acanthosepion lycidas. Classification (NCBI taxonomy): domain Eukaryota; kingdom Metazoa; phylum Mollusca; class Cephalopoda; order Sepiida; family Sepiidae; genus Acanthosepion; species Acanthosepion lycidas. The sequence goes on from OZ010593.1 coordinate 23,907,949, forward strand.
ATTAAAGGGGCACCTACAAGCAATCTAGTTTTGGGCCCCTGATAAAACTGAAAAAAAAAAGTTCTAAGAACAGATTATTTTCAGATTTCATAGCGATCCTTTTAAAACAATTTAGAGTATTTGGTCCTCTCTAGTTGGTGTAGATCTTTTGAATATGAAATGAAGCAGGGTTCAAAATCTCTTAAGGACCAAATCTGACCCTGGAAAGATAGACTGAATTCCTATTGCCTTCTCCATGGTTTAGTATTCAGATTTGTTCTCTTCTTAGAAAAGCAGCAATGCAAGACTAATGAGCCAAGTATACCTTAATATTTAACCTCAAGTTGGTCCTAATGTGAAACTCAATGATGATCACATATTTTGTAATATAACTTAGTTGTTAAGTTGTCCTTTAGAGGCCTAAGTAATGTTTGTCTTTTTACTATATCTGTTAATCCCCCTGCTGTCAACCATTTACACAAGCTTATAAGATTAGGTTATATGATGCTTCCCTCTCTCCCTCCTTCCTTTAATATCTTTAGTGACTCAAATTATCCAAACCCTCTTTTCTTGATATGTGCATTAGAAATTTCCACTATCTCTTTCTGATGCTATGTATAAGCATGCTTATTTTCTCTAAAACTTCAAAATTCTATCCTCAGTATTGTCTTGTAGAACCACATGTCATTAAGGCTCATAAAAACAAAATTATTCTAATGAAGCTAAAGTTGCTGATAAATATCTGTAGAAGTCACCTGCCATGAGAATTAAAAGAAAGGAAACAACAAATAAGTTTGTTTTTGGTATTTTTTAATGTAGTGAATCACATGAACTTTTTTTCTTTGAGTAGTTACCAATTTGAGTTCGTAATAGGGATCACATGTTGATTAGAGTATTGAGAATAGCGATTCTTACATTGAAAGAAGTTGTAGAGAACAGGTCACAAATATATTGGTATTTTGAGCCTGGAAAGTATAGAATGGTGAGTGTCAGTTTGGAATAACTTTGTAGAGACAATCTTAGTGTAAGCTCAGTATAATGAGAAATGATTGATTTATAAAATATTTTTATTCAGCATTAAATTCTGATTATCTCAAGTCGTTATGCATGACAGTAGACTTCATGTAATAAAATTTGTGTGAATAAGACATTTTGAATTGGAATGAATGCAAAAAACTATTTTTTTCCTAATGGTCTACTTTTTTTTTTTCTTTTCAGGTGAGTTCAGTGGATGTACTTGAGAGTGAAGCTGTTTTTCTAACTCTAATTACCTGTGTCAGGTAGTAGAAAATAAACATTTTCTTTGTTCATGTGGGACATTTTAGTGTTAAACACCATTTAAATTGAAGGGTTTCTTAAATTTGTGGGGAAATTTAAAATTTAAAATGTTCCAAAAAATTTTTTTGTTTAATATTTTTTTTATCGCCTAAGAATGATAATTCAAAAGCATAATGATAAGAGAATTTGAAAAATTTAAAAATTTAATTTGTGCAGCTTCTGATTTTTTTTTATTTGTAATTCTTTTTCATATCAAATCTATTTAAAAAATACAAGGATAATTTTCTAATGACAATTTCCTGAAAATGTTAGATTTCTTGGGTTGATAAAGACTTATGGGCCACATCATATTGAAAATCCAGTTCCTGTTTGATAACCGGAATTAAGCAATGTTGAGCCTGGTCAGGACCTGAATGGGTGATTGCTTGGAAATACCAGGTGTGGTAAGCTTGGATATGCAGGTGGTGTAATGGATAATGGCACAGAATTGTTGATTGGAGTCCAGTTTCAATTCTCATTGGTCTCATTATGTTCATTTAGATGGAAAAACCTTTGGGTAAGGTATGAATCCATCTCTTCTTCCCCAGCTATGGGTTAATTAGTAAGAATTGTATTACTAAACCATTATTATCGCCAAAAAATTCTTACAATCTAAAAATATCTTCTGGCTTGAAATGACCTGCAAAAAACGAATCAATATGTCAAAACATTATGTTGATAACATTTCTGAATAAAGTTTTAGTCACTGAAATAATTTTAAATTTTAATTTTTCTCCTTAAACTCAAGTTAAAAGTTGATATTTCTCTGCAACATTAATAAGCAATCATTTTAAAAATGAACTTTCCCATTAAAAACTACAACATTATTGTATTTTTGATCTATGAAATCTAAGCTATTTTGAATGTTTATTGCTCAAATGGTATGACTGTAAAAGCCAAGCAATCATTGTGAGTGGGAGTCAGATGATAAAATAATTCTTGAAATGAAAACCATTTTAATAATGAAAAATAGTTGGAAAATGGTAGAATTAGTTTGAATTGAATTGAATTGAATGACAACTCTTTTGTCAATTTGTAAAAGAATATCTAAAAGAACGTAATTGAGCTTGTGTATAGATGAGAGAATGTATTTGAATTATAAATCATGAAAATCTATTCTCTTTGTCTCCAATGCTTCAAGAAGAATTATTGATAAATCTTGATAATTAACAAAAAGGCAAACTTGTAATCATTATTTAAGTTACCACTCTGGCTTTAATTAGCAAGTAAAAGGTGACATTTGTGTCTTCTCTTTTTTAAGAGGTGAGTTATATTCTTTGAATTTTCAGAACCTTTTACCTTTGATTTTCAAACTTTTTAATAATCATGGTTCTTCAAACAGAACTGCTCAGTATTCAAAGGAAGAAAGAAAAAAAAAACTCAACAGTTGACAGAATTTAGAGAAATCGGTCTTTCTGAAAATGTGATGGAAAAAAAAATGTAGAATCAAGAATAAAACCAAAAATTCTTTTAAGAAATAATCAGAATGTTTGTTTATTTTTCTTTTTTTTTTGTATTGTTTTTATTGTTGTTGGTAGTGGTGGGATAATAAGAGGAAATGGTGGGCTGTAATATCACTCTCTTCATATATATATATATATATATATATATATATATATATATATATATATATGCACACACGTGGTCCAGTGGTTAGAATATTCACTTTCTGATCATGAGACCCGGTTTTGGAAGGTGACTTCTTTATTATTAATTTGGAGATAATCTCAGTGTGCAGCACCTTTGGAAAGTCTCTGAAAACCATACTGTTGGTTGATCCAAGCCTTGTGCATGAAACTGAGTACTGGCCTTGTTCAGACTGTTGATCACACTGGATAGCATGCTCTCTCTCAGAAACTGTAGTTATGGTCTATTCATCATAGTTGGAGTATAAACCACAGGTGAGCTCTGTTGGTCTTGAACAAATTCAAATGTGACTGGGCTGGTGTCTGCAAAAGGGATTAGCTATCATCACAGTAGATGGGCATCCTTGGATACCAGTGGCCTGCCATTCATCCATATATATATATATATATATATATATATACATAATTATTTATTTAAAAACAATCATAATATAAATATGTTATAAAATCACTACAAAAATAGCCATTTTGTTTCAACACCCCCGGTGTCTTATCAAGTGATGATGTTGAATGTAAAATAAATGGTTTTAAAAGTTTCAAATTAATTAACGATGCTTCGCAAGGGGAAAACATTGTTACAAAAGCTAGAATGACCAATCAAAATACAAGTATAGGAAAATTCAAAAAGCTTGACAACAAAGTCATGTTATACACCAGTTATATATATATATATATATATATATATATATATATATATAATGCCTTGTGCCATATCTAAGCTATGCTTAGAAAATCATTTTGGGACCTTTGACGTTGTGTAATGATTAACAAGCTCATCTCACTAGGTCAATTTCAATTGTTACTGGGTGATCCACAGTTTTGGCCTTGTGCCATTTTTAAGCTATGCTTAGAAAATAAGTTTGGGGCACCTTGACTTGGCATAATGCTCATCTCACTATATCAATAAGGAACAAGTAGTAAGTTCAATCTTCACTGGGTGCTCCAAATTTTTTGCCTTGCACCATATCTAAGGTTTACTTAGCAAATCATATATATATATACATATATATATATATATATATATATATATATATATATATATATATATATATATGATAGAAATTATTAGGAGGATTTGAGATAATCATAATTTGAAATAATCATAATTAAGTAATTCATTGAGTCTAGAAGAAACCTCAACAGAACGCAGAAAGCACTGGACAGCCATTTAGTACTATATTTGGGACTCATCAGCAGTGTGCATCCACTAACCGAGAATTGAAACCCAGACAACTATGATATATGTCAAACCTCATACCAACTGTACCAATGGGTCTGGGGGATGAAGAGGTAACAAATTAGACTTGATATAGTGCTGCTCAATCAAAAATTCTATGGTGGAACTCATCAGAGTTTCCCTTACCCATAGGACTGTGTCCCCACGAGCCATTACTACTACCCCAAGCCACTCCAACTGGAGTATTAGAAGCCAGTTCAAGCAAGGATATACAAATGATAGAAATTATTATGAGGATTTGAGATAATCATAATTAAGTAATTCATATATATATCTTCATTTTTGTTATTTCAACCTTTTGGCTGTTGTGTTCTTTGGCTTTCTTTAGATGCCTGCCGATTTTGGTAACTGTCAGAGAATTTCCAGCTGAACTCTTTATTTAACCTAAGCCTACTAGAATAAAGTATTGGTTCAAGAATTTATTGGGGTAGTAATTATGAGTTCAATCCTTGAGCAAGGTAGTACAGTCTCAGACTCTGTGCAAACAGGACAAGCAATAATTGAATCAAAACAAAACAAAACAAAAAAATAAGATATCCCTAAACCTTGACTGTGAAGCAAGAAAAAAAATTTATCCTCATAGATTATATAAGTATATTTATCACAACATTTTGACTGCTGTGCACATCTGCTCCTCGGCCTTCTTCATATGTCTATAGATTGGGGTAACCGCCATGGAATCACCAAGAGTCATGATCAACTACATCCTGAAGAGATATTGCATATAAAAGTTATGTCGTAAAAAGCTTTATGCACCTAAATTTTGGAATGGAATCTCAGACCTCTGGTTTATCAGTCTACTGCTCTCTCATAGCATTGCAAATTAAAAGTTTGGTGATGGATGTTGTATTTTTACGGAAGTTTGGTTGTGTTGTACCTTAATTGAAATGACTAAACAAGAAAATCAATAAAACAAAAAGAAAGCTTTGTCTGTAATCAGCTCACTCAATAATGGGAGAGGAGAAATTCTTTTAATTTATTTCTTAATCTACCAGCTATTCAGACGATGGGTCTATTCTCGTCTGCAACATTAACAGGTATATCAGGCAAGAGACTATGATATAATTGAATCAATTTAAGCCCAAATCAAATAAAAGATAATGTCTGGATTTGTGACTATTGATGTATTGGTATTTTACTCTATTTTTAGGGAAAAAACATATACATGTTGGTGTATCAATACTTGATGAAAAAAAGCATTTTATTCAACAAATAGTTATCAATCACTACAAAATATTATTTGTCACTTATTTCAATGCTGAATATTAACTAGAGCAAACATTATACTATGTAAGTTTCTAATAGAAACTGAACTCATGACTAAATATCAGGCTATGAATTTATTGATCATATATATATATATATATATATATATATATATATATATAATTGAATGTCGATATTTCATTTTGAGATTTGCTAGTTCTTTGAGCAGTTTATCCTTTGTTCCCTGTTTACGATTGAGTTTCTGGTTCCTACTAAAGTCTATTTCAACTCTATAATTCTAATATATCTACCTGGAATTTTATTTACTTTTTTTTAACTCAATAGGGGTAGATAGGTTTGCCTACTGTTTGGTTCACACTCCTCTCTGGTATTTTGAACCAGAGTAGTGTTTTATCCCTTGTTTCCTGTTTAGTCTTGGTTTCTGGTTTATTCTAAAGTCTTTTTCTTCTCTTTCATTCCTAGTAGCCCCTTGCTTCTTAGTGGCAATATTGCCTTGCTTGGGGGGAAATCATTAAAAGATGATGAGTAATGGTCAATATTCTGTAATTATTTTGAATTATTGTTTTCATCTAGATTCTAAAAGATTTTATTATTGACACAAAATTTTATCCAAGTTCCCCCCTGACCACTCTCAGACAGCTGATATTGATATTTTAGTGACATGCACACACACACACACATATTTAAGTAATTCATCGAGTCTGAAACCGCAACAGAATGCAGAAAGCACTGGACGTCCATTTCGTCCTATATTTGGGACTCATCAGCAGTGCACATCCACTACCGAGAATTGAAACCCTGACAGTTAGGTTGTCAAGCAAACATCATACCAACTGTTCTACCGGGCCTCGGTGACGAAGAGATTGCAGATCAGACTCGATATAGTGCCGCTTGCTCACATATTCCGTGGTGGAACTCTGCTGAGTTTCTCTCTAACCATAGGACTGTGCCCCCTGAAGCCATGACTACTATCACCAAGCTGCTCACTCTAGAGCATATATATATATATATATATATATATATATATATATATATATATATATATATATATGGGTGGTCATTTCATAAGAATGAGTAATTATTAGATGCTAAAAATCCTCATGTATAGCCAACTTTTTCACAGCAAGTGTAATGTAAGCTGTCCTTGGTTATGCTTCAAGGACAAACTTAAATACAATTTAAATGCTGCACCCAACCCTATAGAGGAGCTTGAACTTGCTGTTGAAAATTGAGCAAACTGGAGAAACCCCTGCCACCAAGATATAACTAATTTTGAAAAGAATTGTCTCATCCATCTGAGAGAATTAAGAACCAACACTAAATCTTGGGCCAATGTATAAGCCCAACAGACAGTTAACCCTTCAGCATGTTCTTTGTGTAGGCTTGCTTGCAAATCCCATGCAAGATTAATGCCTCATACAAAACATAAACATAAAGCCTGATGTGAAAGACACTCGTATATTGAAAACGATGGATGAGTCCATCATATATATGTGTGTGATTGGATAAAGAACAAATAGGACACATTTATAAATCTAACATTATACAAGAAGTACTTTGAGGGAATCCTAATAAATATTTTAAACACACATTAAACACACTACATCACAAAGATTCAGAAATAGGGAAGGGGGTTTAAAATGTTTTCATATTTTTGTTGGTTCTGGCATTAAGTTAACCAAATTAAGCAAATCAACCATTTCAACTGCTTTCTGATTATCCTGAAAATATTCAACTGAAGCACAAATTTAGCAAACAAAGTTTTTTTTTCTTTTTTTAGAGTATATTTTGCCCCCCCCCCCTGTAAAGGGACAACTTGAGATAAAGAGTTGTATTAGGAGGCAGTTTGTATCGATATACTCCAGAATAATGATTTAAAAATGTTACTGCAGAATTATGTTCCTTTTTTCATAAATATTGTTTAAAAATGCCTGATAATTATGCACCAAACCAATATAATCGTTAACCCTAGATTTAAACAGGTTAAGATTGTAGTGATTAAAAAAACATCCTCCTGGGAGTTGGTTCTACAGAGCCGTGGTTCACAGGAAGAAGCTGTTCAAGTGGAACTTACTTCTCATCGATGGAATACAGAGGGAATGTGGGAGGTTTGCTTCAAGGTAATTGGCATGGCACGTCCTTGTTATGAAGGTTAGAATTGGTGGAACAAAGTAGTTCATCCAAGCACTTTCTGTGGAAGTAGTGATACAACAGTGAGAGTCTTTCCACATCTTTTCTGTAAGAGAGAGGTTGGATGGTGGAAAATAATTTATCACCCTCAAGTACACAGAGATGTTCTCTCTCTTGTTCTTGTAACAGCATTCACCCGAGGTGGGTTGAGCCGGCTCCAATATTGGAGTTTCATGGGAATTTATTATTTATAGATTGGCATCTAGGTCCTACTCATTTACTGTTGATGTAGCTTAATGCAACTACCACTTTTACTCCAATAGTTTGTTATCTTGCATTTGCCACCTGTAGAACTCCCTGCCGTTTCCTTTCTTCCCTCAAAACTACAATCTTCAAAAATGTAAATGCAACATCAATTGTCATCTTAGGTCTTCTTGAATCCTGTTCATCTTTTCTCCTTTCCTCAGTTCTCTCTATAACCAGTCTTCTCTTTCATTTTCACTCCCTTTAACCCTGCTTCTCAGTAGTGGCATTCAACCCTTCGTTGTAGGGAAATGATTAAAAATATATATAAAATAGTTAGCATTGAGTATTTTTTTTTATTTCTTTTGTGTCACATTCTCTGTAATTAGGACAAAATTAATAATATTTATAATTCTTTGAATTATAATGTGGGATGTATTAAAAATAAAGAGACATAAAATGATGTTGCAGTGAGACTGCTTGAAATTTTTATACCTGCTGTATCATATATAAAACAAAGTATATTATAAACCCTTTAATGACTGATTTATAGCATATTATCACAACTATTTACTTCTGCCTCAATAGCAAATCTGGTATCACTGACAAAACTAACCTGGTTGTTAGTCTCGAAAAGGACCACCGATCGGTTGTTGACTGGATCAGAAATTGGCTGGTTAACTTTAATGCCTCAAAAACAAAACTTCTCTCTATTACTCACCAAAGGGAACCATCCCTGCTGCCCATTAGAATGTCTAATGCTCAACTCCATGAGAGCACCTCTTTGTGACTGCTTGGTCTCTCACTGTCTGCTGACCTGAGATGGAATAATTACATTGAATCAATTGCTTCATCCACCACAAGGAAAGTTGGTTCCTTGTGTCACACCAAAAATGGAGCATGTTGCTCAACTGCTTTCTCGAGAGCCTGTACTTTGTAATGCTCCATAAGTTTTCTATGGGGTTGAGGTCAGGAGATTGGGGCGCCCCAGTCATAACACTCTCATCAAAGTATTCCTTCATCAATTTTGATTTGTGACAGGGAGCATTATCCTGCATAAAAATGAGCTTGGTGGGGTTGATTTGCACTCTTTCAACAGAAGGGAGCAGACAAAACTCTAAAATTCTCTTGTACTGCTTGCTCCTGAGGGTCTTTTCAATGGGTTATAAGAAACAAATTCCATGAAAAGAAAAGCATCCCCAGAACATTATATTGAATGGATGCTTAACAGTACTTACTGCTAAATTGAAAGAGCTTTCAAAGCTCCTTCTTTGGATTTTAGATCGCTTATCCTTTGAATTTAGCTCAACTTTCCTTTCATTGGAGAAGAGAACATTTAGTAAAAAAAATCAGGTGAGTCACTTTTATCAAACAGCACTGTACATTGTCTGTATTTCTGTCAATCTGATAATTCAGTTTCTTGGTTTTCCCAATTTAGACTTGTAAGTCAAAATCACACTGCAGGAATGTTAATTTTTTCTGAGGATAGCCTAGTTTGTCTTAAGGTCAAAATAGTAGAGCACCCTGGAGAAAATTGAATTCCTTCACAGTGATTGACTGCTGTTTAATGGAAACTTTCTGACAGGAGGAAGGATGCATTACACTAAACATTTTGTAAATATCCAAACATTTACACAAGTTTTCAATTAAATTTTAACTTCATACTATAAAAGAAAGATTCTGTGAATTTATTGATTAAAGCTGAATTGAAATTAATGATGGGAATGTGAAAGAAATTAATGATTTGCTTCTTTTTTTTTTTTACAAGAACTAAGTAATGGTGGTTAATGTATAGAAATGTTATCTATTCACTGATCTTTGTATTATTTTTTTATCCTGTACTATGGACTACAGTTTCTCTTCCGTTAGAGGACCTTTTTGGAAAATATATTTTTCAGTCATAGAAGTGGCGTGAGAAGAGTTAGTATTAAAATAAGTTTAAATTTGAGCTGAGTTTGCATGTTTCAAAAAAGGCATAATTCCACCTTTCCCTATGGTCTGTCCTTCTCATATCAGACATCAAAACAGATGATAGAGAAGAGCGAATGATGAAGAACATGGACAACTATGTTACCACTTAGATATTATTATCAGTAAAAAGCTGCTACACTCATTTTCAACCATATAGATTTACATGAATGTATAAAGTAATTTGTTTGCACTAACGCATAAAAACACATAGTAAAAAGAAAAAGAAACCTGAACTACAACTGTGATTTTCATGATTGTGATTGCCTAAGTGTGATAGTAGCCATCCATCATTTATGTTTCCCCACCCATTATAGTCATTATTATATCCATTATATAGCACCATAGATCACAGACAGAATAGAATAGCTGAAAGAAAAAGGAATGAAAAAGATGCTTTGTTCTCAGAGAGACTTTTATACACAAAACTATATAAAGATATGTACCATGCATGACTTTATTTTGTGACAATTATTTATATGAAAGAGCAAAAACGTTAGTGGTTTTTCAAAATTTTTCAGTATAGGAGTGCTCATGAATATTCATATAACATATAAATCTGGTTCCAAAATAATTTAAATACTAATTTGCATATATATTTATTATAAGTTATTACATACGAACAAACAAGTAATCACTACAACGATGCATATTTGTTTTAATGCTTAATATAAGCACATCATCAGGTGGTGAACAAAGATGGTAACCATCTTTTTTTACCACCTGATTACATGTTTGTTTGTATGTAATAAATTATAATAAATAACTATTGCTCTACTTTTTGTATTGAGACCTCTTTTAAGTTGATATTATGAACGTTTGAATTTACATTTTTTTCATTCTCATTACATATATATATATATATATATATATACTATCCCAGATAATCAAATGTTGCTGGGAAATACTACATCTCAAACCAGACCTAAAAAAATTGTTTAAGGAACCTGGCCTTCTTGCATATCGTAGACCTAAGAACCTAAAAGAAATCATAGATAGTAACCACATTTTAGGGGACAAGGTAATCCGTAATAAACTAAGAACAAAAACAACAGGATTTTCCCAACCATGTAACAACAAAAGAAGTTTATGTTGCAACCATATTAAAAACACAAATTCATTCACTAGCTCAATCACTAAATCTACTTTCAAAATCTACCACGATTCTAACTGTAGAAGTTATAACATAATTTACCTCCTAGAATGCACATTATGCCAGAAACAATATGTAGGAAAATCTGAATGGCCCTTTCACTACAGAATTAATAATTATCGTAATCGAATTAAGTCGACTCCCCATGAAAAATTATTACCTGTAGAACAACATTTCCACCTGGAAAAACATGATTTCAAAACCCATGCCAAATTCACTATAATTGAGAGAATAGAAAAGTTCAGAGCAGATAACATTAGAAATATTTTAGAGTCCCATGAAAATAAGTGGATACAACATCTAAAAACAAAATATCCAGCCAGGCTAAACCATAAATTTAACAATACAGATATTAGCAATATATAAATCAACAAATCAAAACCTACCCATATTTCTCACCCACACAAGACAGACATGCTTACGGAGGTGTTGAGGCCTCACACTTATACACACACTCACACGAATATACACACTTACACACATCATACTCACTCACTCCCTAATGAGTCAAATGATAACACACACCTACAGCAATACACACGCTTACACATATCATACTCTCTCACTCCCTAAGAACCAAATAACACACACACAAACACTAAACAGAGACACATCCCCTCACCAGGTCCAATAAAACTGTCAAACTGACCAGGGAATTCAGAGCAACATGTATCTATCCAGCTCTTATCTCAAATAACAACTTAAAAGAGACTGTTTGACCAACACAAGGAATGTTAAAAGATTCATGTTAAAAAGATAAAAAAATAAAAAAAACAAATGAAAACTACAGACAAAAGTTCATTTTCTCCATCAAGACATTCATTTCTGTAGTTTAGTGCTAGCAGCAAGCAGAAATATTTCTCCTCCCGATGATGGCCATTTTGGTCGAAACGAGTCGAGGAATTGAAATGGAATAATAATAAAAAAACGAAAGAATATAAATCTACAACCCAGTCTGTCTGAAGATTTTAATTTTTTAATATTTTTTTATTGTTCAAAATATATATATATATATATATATATATATATATATATATATATATATATATATATATATATAATCAACTACTCCCTTTTGTGTATTAGATATTGAATTGCATCACCTCATGTCCTCTGTAAATTTGCCTGATTTTCTGTTAACCTGATAAATATTTATGTGTACACCTATACCTAAAAATTTTGAAAAACCAATAACATTTTTGTATAAAATATTTGTCACAAAATAAAATCCTTAAATTTGACTTGATAAAGTTCTTCAGAAGACAAAATGCATTGACTAAGAACAGCTTTCCTTTGTCTTTATTCATTATTGTCTTTTGCAGATATATTCTACCTGAAATTTTTACATGCACACACACACACGTATATATATATAATCTGAACAGTCAAAAATGTAAAAAAAAAGATAAAACAATTTAAATTCAACAAAAACAATAGTCCAGACCAGAAAAGAACAGGAACATATTTTTAAACAGAGTAAACTCCAAATCCACAACTTTGAGTGTAGTAGGACATATATATATATATATATATATATATATGGCACAATGGATAAATTGTCGTCTAAGTTACACAAAAATTCAAATAACACTGACATCTCATTTTAACAGATATATTTACCAAAATTACAGAAAAATATCTTGAAATACGAAAGAGAAAATTATTCAATAAAATTTGCTTCAACCACGGCCTCCAAATGACTTCAGAATCTCCTGCATCTCTTCTGGGTAGTCTCATTTTTTAAGTTTATAAATGCTGTTATAATCCATGCCTTCAGTTCATGTTGGTCTTTTGTTCAAATGTGCCAAAGACATAATAATTGTCAGCCATGACTGGGTTCTCCTGCTTGTGTGGCATGGTGCAGAGTCCTGTTACTTGACATAGGTTCTTCTTCTTAACCTAGGGAAATAGTACCACTTTAAGACACTTGATGTAGGCCTCTGTTTTGAGTCTTTTTCCCTCTAGGAAGATATATGGAGGCCTAACGTCACCATCACTAGTGATTACTCCAAACACCATAATGTTGAATGAATCCATTTCCAAAGTTTTTGGCAGAGTGAATTGCATCATAGTGCTCTTTTTCCATAGAGGATGACCAGCTGACCCATATACTTTGCAGTTGACAAAATCAAAACAAACTGCACACATATATGAAATTAAAAATATAAAATGGCAAACAGTTTACACATCACCCCCTATATGTATATATATATATATATATATATATATATATATATATATATATATATGTATATATATATATAAACAAATAAACTACATTTAAACAGTCAAAAACATGAAAAGAATAACCTACTTAAATTCTACAAAAAGAGCTGGAATATATTTAGACACAGTAAGGGGATATAAGAATTCACCATAACTGACAGTTTCAAGTGTGTAAATTGCTCTCTCAAGTAGTTTGTAACACATTATTTATCATCTCTCAGCTGTGTCTTTGTCTTTGTCTTTGAGCAGAGTGCACACAGGGGTGGCTCCGTCGAACGACAGAGTCACAACTGAGGAAAATTATTATGAAATGTGGCCAAGGATGCACCCTCACATTGCACCAGAGAGAGGGGTCAGTGCTTACACCAATGCCAGTGCAATTGATGGTTGTGGGCAATTTTTGTTCCTAGCCCATGTGTATGCACTCGGGCCCCTATCTTGAAAATTTACCTTGTGTCAGAACTTGTCTTAGTGGGGAGACAGAGTAAATACCTAGAGTGTAACTTACTATCAAATAGTTTGTAACACATTATTTATCATCTCTCAGTTGCGTCTCTGTCTCTGGGCAGAGTGCACTCAGGGGTGGCTCTGTCAAATGACACCGAGGCCAGAGCAACTAGCGGTTGCAAGGGCTGCAGGCAATTTTTGTTCCTAGCTTGTGTATATGCACCCCCCCCAGCTCCCCGCATTAAACTGACCTTATGTCACAACATGACCTTGTAGGGGTGGGAGTTGAGTTAATGCAAAACAAACTGACAGTTTCAGCAAGCATCAAATTTTTAGACAACAAATACCAATCCCATGGGAATGAAAAAAAAATAAAAACATGAAAAAAAATCTTCCATATAGAGAAAAAAAGAATGACTAAAGCAAAGAAAATCTCTAAATGATGGAAATCATGAGAGGGATTTACTCATCAAGAAAGGTGAGACGAAAGTTTCAGTTTTTTGTTTGGTTTTTATTAGGTTGGTGCAAAAATAATGTCGTTTTCTCACATATGTTACTATGTGAGAAAACGACATTATTTTTGCACCAACCTAATAGTTTATTTTCTTTGGCTTTTTTTCCTGCATAGAGCATTAACAAAGATGAAGCTGAAAAAAATAAAATATCCGTCATTTAAAAACACTTCCTTCACCATTACATCATAGAAAAATTGATGTAATCACGTAAAAGATAGAAACATACACAAAGGGTGATGAGAAATTTTCTACCTGATCTATTTCCAAAAACCTGACCAAATATCAAGATTTTTTTTATTGAATTTGTTTTTCTTAGTTTAAAACTTTGCTATATCCCTTATGCTATAGTATCAATATAGCTGAAGTATAAAATACTAGCTTAAAAGTTACTCTTTTGGGCAGCATCTAAGCTAGCTCCTGCAGAGGGCTCTTAATTGGGCCTTCTTCACAATAGGTATGGAAGAGGAGATGTGATAGAAAACAATAAACTACAGAAGAACTCAAAATTGATTGCTGCATTTAATTTATTTAATTGCATTAATTAATTATTTAACTGCATTAATATTTATTTAATTGCATTAATATTTATTTAATTGCATTAATATTTATTTAATTGCATTAATATTTATTTAATTGCATTAATATTTATGCTTACCTTTTAAAAGTTCCATAATGATTCTTTTGCCACCACTTAATTTAAAGACACTTTGATATATGTAAGTCTTTACTTTCTGTACAAACAATCTTTATTTCATGGGGAACTTTTGCAATTAATATGGATTATTCCCAAATTTATTTCCAAGATATAAAAATTATTGTACCAAATAATTTGTCTCAAAAATCACATAAAAAAATCCCTGAAAACAATCGCAGTAATGAAAACTTGAGAATCTAAAATTTCAGGTCCAGATCTGGCTGGAATGTTTTTAATATGCTCACAGTCAGCCTGATTCCAAAATAATATAATATATGTTGGGGTATGGCCTTTAGGAGTAAATTTGAAAAAGTGTGACACACTGACATTCACATTTGTTATATAGAAGATAAACAGTTGTGCTCTGGGGCAGAAATCCTTTGAATACATGTTTCTTTGATCAAGACTGAGAAGGTAAATTAGTTTAGTTTTTATTATGTCATTTAAAAAAATCCTTGAAAACTTTTAGACAATTTTTGCATTAAGTCCAAAAAAGAAAACTGTTGGATACATACAAGGAAAAAACTAACAAGTAAACATAATACTTTGCCAGTTTTGTTCAATGGTACATGCATTATATATATATATATATATATATATATATATATATATTATAAATTAATTGTTTTAAAATATGGTTTTTCCGCTACACAGTTCTAACCATGTTTCGAAAATGGAAGGTCCGAAGTTAATTTTGTAATTAAAAAATCAATTAATTTATAATATTAATGCTCTGTAAATTTACATTGAGCACTATTTTGTAAGAATAAAAATATCTATAAGAACACCGGATTATATATCTTACTGTTCTTTTTTTTTATATATTTATATATATATATATATATATACAGTGTAACCCGGATATAAGAGAAACCCGGATATAAGAGAGATTTTATCTGGTCCCAAATTAGAGCCATACTTACCTAAACAAAATAGACCAAACCAGGATATAAGAGAAACCCGGATATAAGATACTTCTTCTCTGGTCCCGACAACTCTCTTATATCCAGGTTGAACTGTATATATATATATATATATATATATATATATATATATATATATATATATATATATATGTATCCAAAAGTAAAAGAACAAAAAGAATATAAATTCAAACGTTCATAACATTAATTTAAAAAAGGGCTAAATATCAAGAATAGAGCAACAAATATTTATTATAAACTGTTATATTGGAACATGCAAGTTACTACTACAAAAATGCATATTTGTTTTGACGTCTAAAGACGTCTCGTCAGGTGGTTAGTGATGGTGGTAATCTACCACAATCACTAACCTAAAGTTAGGTTTTATTATTTTACATACAAAAAATACTCCCTCTATTTTAAAAACAATTTAATGATTAAAATAACAAATACTTAGCTAACTTCTTGACAAAAAATGTTAGCAATAACTTCAACAATGCTAAATACTGTGAGGTTTTCAACAGGTGTGTGGCAAAAAAATTCAAGTTTAAAAAATTTCTGACGACTGTTCTTGTAAAATTTGGGAAACTGGACCAGTCTGAGAATTGGATTTAATGGTAATATTAGATGTTTCTTTATAAGGAAACATTTGGTATTCATTAACTGAGCAGCCAGTACTGCTGCCGGTTGAAATTTATAAAATATTTCTTAAAAAATTTTTCCAGGAAAATAGGTTTCTCAAGTTCAGTGACTGTTATTGCTCTTTGCAGTATTGATAGGGTTTTCCTTCCAAAACTTTAAATAAAACTTGTGTGGAATATCAGTATATTGATTATGTCATTATTTTTAATTTGAGTTAGATTTCTGCTGTTGATAGTCCTCAAGTAATGTGGTTTCTGTAATTTGATACAGTTCTTTATGATTCTGTAGCACGAGTTCACAAGATTCAGAGAAGCATGGTCTTCACCAAGACATACAGGATTCACTTACATGAAGCCATTATTCACCATTGATCTTAGAAAGCAGTTGTATAAAGCTGAGAGTTCAGATATTTCTGAATAGGTTTGGTACCATGTATGATGTCTATATGAAAGCCTCGATCTGAGGTGACTATTTGAGAACATGACCTGAGTTTTCAGGTTGATGGAGCAGTTTGTGGTGTTGAACAAAACTACACTTGATGCAGCCTATTTTATTTTTAATTCACTCATCTCCTATACTAAATTGGTCCTAAAGAATCCATTTGAAATGTTTAATATTTACCCATTCCATATGCTGATTTTTATTTTGAGGAATTCAGAGTAAGTGCCATCCAATTTCATTTCTCCATTAAGTTAGATATACGATAATGGAAATATTTGATAATCCAAACAGGTTATTTGCTTATAGTGGTGGAGGACTGCGTAGAGCCTGTTACACTTTGCAAATGAATTTAGAGAAAATTGGTACACAATATAATAAATAATATCTGAATAGCCCTCCTTTTGCTGAAAGTAAACAGAAAAATAACAAAATGAAAATGTTTGTGTGTGTATGCATTAAAATATGTGTGTGCGTATGTGAAAACATTTGTGTGTCTCAGTGTGTTAAAATGTTTGTGTGCATGCACACATGTGAAAATGAGGATTGTTTTATGCCATATTTTTGTTTCTTCATGGTTTTGTTTTTAATAAAAAGCAATATTTTCTTTCGTGGTTTATTTTTTTCATGTTTTTGATTCTTATTTGGTTTCAAGAAAATCAACTAAATCGGAAGCGCTGACATTTTTTGCAAACTCTGTTTATTTCATTTTTCCAGTTTCCATCGTACTTTCATTCCTGATTCATCGATTTTTCACTCTTTAAAAATATTCAGCCCTTAATTTCTGTTTGAAAAAAAATCACTTAGATTCTTCTTTTTCATTCATAGGAGTACCCAAAAAAATGAACGCTTGTTTTTTAATGGTGGTGAGATATTTCTTGAAGAAGTTCAACAATCAGCCAAAGATTGACCCAGAAAAAGGCAGGTATTTCCAGCAGAGAGAGATTGGGTTTTGACATATGGTTGTTACAGAATGATGGTCAATCCTCCAACTCTCATTGAAAACACAATTATTAACATCTTTTGCTTTTTTTTTTTTTTTTCATTTTGTTTCCTTTCTAACAAGAAATATTTGAATTGTAACTGTAATACAGATATTTTTAAATTCTGGGATATTTCAGTTTTATATTGCTTAATTTCATTTTACCATTTTAAAAAAAAGAAGATACATTAATTTTTAACCTTTTTTTTTTTTTTGTTTTAAACTACGTAAAGATTTTTTTTACAGAAGTATTTAACCCTAACCCAGGCAATACGATATGTGCAGTTTGCCAGAGTACAGCTTGCAACTGATGCTGCTCCTTTTGCATTTGAGCCATTGATTTGAAACTAGAAATGTTACTAAAAATATTTACATGAAAAAAAAATTGTTCTAAAGGCAATTGTGAATACAATGGATTCTTCTTTTGTTACATATTTGCAGATGTCAGCAAATTTTTGCTATTATGACGCATTTTGTAATTTTAGAAAATTATATATCTTATTTTAGCTTTTCAATACAAGTAATTTATGAGTTGAGTACACAAATATTTAAAAATTCTTTGCATTGTAAATGTATATGGTTAATTTACTTTTTAAACTTTCACGTTTGATAGCATCACTCATTCCAGACATGATGAAATTTTAAAATTAATGGTAAATCTTTCAAAGTTTCAAACAATTTAAGCAATTATTTCGCTCTCTGTAGCATTCTAAAGTTGTTGGGCAAAAAAGCCCCTTTCCCCACTGTTGCCTTTCACAGCTCCAAAATAACTTGCCTGGGATAGGGTTTAAAAATATTTTCAGCATGAGTATTTTCGTATTTAGAAAACTTAAAAGTGAGAATGAATTTTGCATGACATTATTAACTCATTCCTCATCAAATACTCATTACATTTGGCTTTGTTCCAAACTTTTGTTCAATCAGTCTATATCCTTTGATTTTGAGTTATGCAGTCCATCATGGATTAGATTTATTCAAGGAGTATGTCAACTTTTTTTTATCCGATCTTATATATAAGATTCTTATTACAGTTAATGTCATTTTTAGTAGGTGTGTTGTAGATGGTATAATGGCCCACAAACAAATATTGAATGATGGAAGGCAACAACAAACAAAGCAAGTACAAAATATCTTGTCAAGAAAATACATCAGCAAAAATAAAATTACCATGCACTAGGCAAAAATATCTCTGCATGTTCATATAGATGGTGAGAAGAGTGTTATCCTGAGAAGAACAATTTTGGTAGTCAGTGAAACATCTTGTCCTGAAAAGGACAATTTATCACATATCAATGCTGCTGGCAAAGATGGATGGCTGGAACTTGGAGTCTTACCGAAGATGGCTGGTTTGCTGAAGTGGTGGCTGATGGTAAGCTGGAGTCGTGGCTGATGATGTCAGTCTAGCTGATGCTATGGGCTGGCTGTCAGTTGCTGGAACATATACTCTATTTAAATCCTAGGCATCTAGTTGCATTCATACTTTTTCAGCTTTGATTTCTTTTTTATGTCTTCAATCAGTTTTACAACAATTGGTGATTAAGTTTTTCTTCCTGTTGTTTTTTAAAAATATGTGGGAGTGCCAATAGTATGTGACAGGTGCATGTGTTTAAATTCTTGTACCTATTTTTTGTCTCTCTTATATTTCTTAAACAATTACTAAAAAAAGGCAAATATTAAGGGCTATTGAGAATGGCTATTAGTAATTAATAAAGAAAAAAACAGATAGCAACACAAACACCTGTACCCAATAAAAATAAAAATAATGCTTTTAGTAATATGAAATAATTTAAAAAATCCATTTAGTGTGTGTGTGTGTGTGTGTATGCATGTGTATTTTTACTTGAAAGAGTTAATGGATTTTATTTCCAATTAAACATTATATTTTAATGGGTAATCATATTTGAGTAGACAGCCTGGTTTCTTCAAACATTATATTTTAATGGGTAATCATATTTGAGTAGACACCCTGATTTCCTTAAACAGTGAATTACATATAAATTATGGTCAGAAATCCACCAGATCAGACAGTGATTTATCCTTTCAAAGGGGATGCAGTTTCAAACAGTGCTAGGGAATACATTTTCTTAAGAATTTTGAATACACAGCCTGGTAGATATATTTCACACTGAAAAGAAAACATGTAAATTTTAAAATTTACACACTTTTTAAGCCTACCTATTAAGTCTCTCTGTTTATGTCTTATGTTCATCCATGCCTGTTTAAAAAACACACTCTTTAAAATTAGCATTAGTCTATTCAATGTGTATCCACTCAAATATAACTTTTGAAGTAATAATATAAATATATCTATATACAGAGTGTGATAGGTAAATTATTGCCATTTTATATTTTTAATTTTGCATGTGCATGTTTTTTGCTTTTTATTTTGTCAATTGCACAGTATAGTAGGTTTAATTGGGCAGTGTCTATGAGAAAAAGAACACCATTATGCAATTCACTCTGCCAGAAATTTGAAAACAGTATGTTGTACTGTACTGTTTGGCATTCACTCTGGAATCTCCAATACAATCATTTTAGAGTGTTTCGATGTCAATTTGAAGACAGTGCAGAGAATTCAGAAAGAGTTGGCTGAGTCTAGTGGGGATTATGATGGTATAACAGATTGGAAAACTCACTCTGATCATTCTGATAAGAAATGAACTCCTGAATTTGTTGGTGAGGGCCTCAGACTCCACCCAGAGGGCTACATTAAGTGCCTTGAGAAGGTAGTGCTGCCCTATATCTGACAACAGGACTTTGCACCATCCCACACAAGCAGGAGAACCCAGTCAGGACTGTCAAAGAATTTCTGTGACCACATCTAGCGACCTAACTTCCCAGACTGGGACACTTGATCATGATATGTGGGGCACAGTTGAGTGAGAAACCAACAAAACTTCTTCTAACAAACAAGGAGATCATCGGGAAGAGTTGGAGGAGATTCCAAAGTCGTCTGGAGGCTATGGTTGAAGCCAGTGGTGATTTTATAGAATAAATTTACTCTTTAGTATTTCAAGATATCTTTAGTGTAATATTGGTAAATATACTAGTTAGAATGTGATGTCAGTGTTATGTTCATTTTTGTGTAATTATACGATAATTTATCCATCGCACTATATATATATATATATATATATATATATATATATATATATATATATATATATATATATATACATATATATACTACTAAAGAAAAACCCAAACATATTGGTATGACTAACAGACAACTTACCATGAGCGCTAACACAAGAAAAAGTCCTGAACAAGGAATGGAAGGAGACCAAAAGGCAAACACCTACCTACTCAGTAATGTACTCAATACCCAGATTATCTCGACATAACAAAAAAATGCTTTACAATGTCAACACTTAACAAAGGACAGCCCGAGTCATTACTCAAGTTACACATTCTTGTGATCTTCAGATGACTAGAACTAAGAAGCTGTCTGAAGATTATGAGAGAGGTTTGTGTGTGCGTGTGTGTGTGTGTTTCTATTTGTAATCTGATAGTCAGGTTCCATAATCAGGTAGGGTTATAGACACGCCATATTTATTGAGACCATAGCAGCACGTAGTAGTGGGCTTTTAGGCCAAGATAGCCTGATGGTGCCCAAACCTCTTCAGATTTGTAGTAATTTCCATTAGCGATAACTGTCTTGATTTTCAGTGCATGTAATGATTCTGTGTGCAAACTTGTCTTAGGATCAAAACTTTTCCTCATAATTTTCAATTCATGTTACCTCCTTTCATTTATTTAAAATTTTTTTTTAATCATCCCCAAGGATCATCCACTAAAACGCAATGTTCTACTAGACGTAAAAGAGAAGAAGAAGACTTTAACTGGAATGGGAAATGCAATTCTAAACAAGAAACAAGAGGTAGAAGACTACTCTTGCCCAAAAGGCAGGAGAGGAATTTGAATTGGATGATAGGCAAACCAGTCAAGGAAAATAGAATAATGAAAAATAAATAGTAAATAAAATTTCACAGTTTAGGCAGATACATTAGAAATATAATCTTGAAGTAGACTTTAGAAAGAACTGGAAATGCAATCTGAAACTGGGATAAACCTCTGCTGTTCAAAAGAGCAGGGAGGAGTGTGAACTAGATGATCTGTGAACCTATCTACTCCTATTTGTGTCTCACATCTTATTCATTATAATAATTTTAATCCTCTAACTTGAGTGGCTCTTGAGTCTCGTATTGGGTGAATTTCAATATTAAAAGAAAAGTGCTATTGTTATTCAGGGGATTTTTTTCATTTATTATTCAGTGAATGAAGTTCATTTTCCAAAGACCAATATTTAGTTAGAACACTTTATTCTCTGCATCTGTTCATGGTTATATAAAAAATAAAATATAATTTACTAAAATAATATACTAATATTTAATCATAATAATGTACTAGAGAAATTTTAGAACCTGGTAATTTTATTTTTACAATTTGTTGCATCATTATAAATGATGCAACAAACTGACAAGATTGAATGTTTTCATGAATTTGTTTCATAAATCCTATCCATAATACCAGGCATACATAAACAAATTCATTTAATTCAGACAATTTCACAAAGTACTGAAATTATCTGTTTTAATATGATAGAAATTATAAGATCAGTTTTACTTATTTAAAATTAATTTCTCCTAAAATAGAAAAAATTTTTTTGCATAAATTAATTAGCATGATTTGATTTATGATTGATAAGATCATTCTATCAATAATATATTGTTAAGACTCAAGTAATTAATCCCTTTCTAAATCCTATTCTCTGACCTTATGACATCTTGGGTAGAATTGGTTGTCTTATAAAGGAATAACATGTTTGAATTTTTTGTGTGAAAAAAAGTAACTCCATGATTCAGGAATTTATTCTTGAAGTGATTTCTTTTGGAACTTAGCCATCAGCATTTTTTTCCCTCTTATCGAAAAATTCAGAGTTCTTCCTATCCCAACAATCTGTATTGAAAGTTGCAAATATTTTCAAAAAAACTAACATATGGTTGTGATATATGGTTATAAAAATGATTGGTGTTGTTTCCCAAGTAAACATTTATGTTCTTGGCCTGAGTTCTTTTTTTATATTACAACCATCATAATATTGATGCCAAAAGAAAAAGAACAAAACATATTTTTACTACCAAAACTTATTAATAACTAAACAAGAAAGTCATATTTCAGGGAGAGAGATTGTTGAATTAAGAATAGTTGCATTTCTGTGTTTGAAAGTAAAATGATAATTTAACTTGCAGTATAATAAATAAAGGCTGGTTGCTTTTATATCTGTTAACTAGGGTGGCTAGTCAATCTCTGTTGCAGATGCCTGCTCAGGCACATTTGTATTTGTTCAGCAACCACAATGCCCATCTGTGGTTTATACTGAATGGACCTTACTTACAAATTCCGGGAGAGAGTATATAATCTGGTATAACCAACAGCCTGAACAAGGCCAGAATGCTTAAACCCTCGGTAATAATGACTTCTGATATTATGCTAGCACAACCATCAATGGCTCCTAAATAGTTTTGTTTACCCAATTTCACTCGCAAGGCTTGGTTTTCAGGTATTTTCCAAAGGTGTCACACATTGGTTTAATCTCAGCAGGCTGATAACATCAAAAAGACACTAATTTGACAAATCAACTATTGTGATGTTCGAACCCATGTCTAAAGGTTGGAAAGCAAATATAGCATAAAAATAAAAATTTAAAAGAACTTGTTCTTAATGTCAAACTAATATCCTCATCCTGGTTGTTATTATTCCACTCTTGAGCTATTGGGCTCTCCAACTCTAGCCTTTTCATCAATTTGTCAATTGAGATAATGTTCAGAGAATTTCAATTATTTAATATATGGTGGTAGATACCTACAAATATACCTTTCATCCATGCATTGAGTACTGTTGGCATATCTGGTCTGGCATCCCAGTTGTTCATCTCAAGTTTCTCGACAAAATTCAAAGAGTATCTGCAATGTAATCGATCCTGATTTGGCATCTCAACTGCAGTCACTTTCTCACAGACATGATGTGGCTTCCCTCTGTCTTTTCTACAAATACTTCCATAGTTACTGTTCTGTTGAGGTTTTTTCCCTGGTGCCCTGACTACAGAAATTTAAATGTGTTACTAGACTAGCATCTAGGTCCCACTCTTTTACTGTTTAAATAGTTAAATGTAACCACCATTTCTATTCCAACAGCTTCTTTTCTCACACTTCCTGTCTGTGAAATTCACTTCTGTTTACTTACTTCACTGATAACTACAATCTTCAAAAATTTAAATGCTATGTCAATCACTATCTTCTGATGTCTTGAACCTCGTTCATATTTTATCCTTTTCTCATTCCTCTATACACAGTTTTTCTCTCACATTCACTCTATATGACCCCCTGTAAACCAGTGACACCTCTTCCTTGTTTGGGGTGAAATGCTTAAAAAAAAGAAAAGAAGATTGCTCTCATTCTACTGTCCATGTTGAGGGATATCATTATTATTTTTTTAACTGATCATTTATTGTTTCCACTGAGTCTAAATTTGTACTGAATTAGATGTTTAAATTTTGTTGACTATGAAAAGGTATTTGATTCTGTAGGAAACTCAGCAGTCTTGAACTTATTACAGTAGTAAATTAAACTTTGTAAAAGATATCAAAATATATACAGTTATAGTGTTGTTATAATTGTTTCAGAAAGATACAAGATAAAGATTGGAAAAGCAATGTGAAAATTTGATATGAATTGTAAAGGAACAGAGTAAACATAAAATAGAGAGGATATAAACCACATAAGATTTGCCACTGTACGAATATAACATCAGATGATGTCAAATGATATGAATAGAGAAAGTCTCATGGAAGGTTTTAAAGAGTGACATAAATATTCAATTGTCTTAAAGATCATCCGTGTAGAAGATGAAGATTAGGAAAATAGCTATTTAAGGAAGATGGTCAAATTAAAGTTAATGGAAACAAAAAATCATGTGTTTAGAAACCATTTAGTGAAAATAGATATATCGACCCTTTGCAGGTTATTTAAAGCTAGAAATTATTTTTAGATTGTAAGATTTTTTCTTTCGAGATAATAATGGTCTAGTGGTACAAGTCTAACAGACTGACACAGCTATGGAGAAAATGGATGGATTCATGCCTTTCCTGAGGGTATTTGCCCATAAATGAATATAACAAACCCAATGGGAATTAGAACTCAGCTGTCCAATTAAAAATTCCAAGTCATTATCCATTACACTGCTCACATATCTAAGCTTGCAGCATCTGGTGTTCTTCAGCAGTCACCCATCTAGGTGCTGATCAACCTCAATGTTGCTTAACTTTGGTGACTGTATGGGAACTAGTGTTTCAACTTGATGTGGGTGTAAGTCAAAATAGATATATAAGGAAGTCATTATTGCCAATAGGCTTCAAACTATAATGTTATCTATGACAAAAGAGTGCGGCAACATGGATATGAACAAGATGGTTTCAAAACAAACTTAGAAATGTATAAAGATGAATGGGAGTGAAAGTGGTCATTGAAGAGATAAAAAGTTAGAGATATAATAAAAATGAATAAGGGAGGGCAGGATATATCAAGGAAAGATAAAAGAAGGAGCAAAAGGTTAGTTGGAAAATAGTCTCAGTGGGTAGCAAATATAGTTGGGAGAAAAATGCAGAGAGATGATGGAGTGATGTGAAAGAAGTTTGCTGGTCAGGTATGGCAGAGACAAATACATTCCTGGTTCTCATAGAAGAAGCTGTCAAAGGCTTCTTGTGTGTGTGTGTGTGTGTGTGTGTGTGTACACACACACACACACACACAAGAAGCCTTATTGAGAAATGACCTAATCTTAGTAAATAATACCTTACCCCCACGACCACTGCACCAGTGCCCCACCCCACATCTTGTTTTGCACATTTTTACATAAACATAATAAGATGAAAAAATGTTTTGTGTCGGAAGTTGTACTGATTCATTGTCCAAGACTGTATTTTCCTCCCAGTTATCAAACTTAATTTTTTGTTTCATCAAACATAATTTTTTTTCTCCCATCCAATCTTAAAACATTTACAGCGTGTTGTCAAAAATTTATCCACACTTTAAAAGCAGGTATAGTTTTTTTTTTTCTAAGATCTGCTTAAAACACTTTGAAAATAATGATGATAGATTGATTTGTTTTTTATGGTCTACCGACCCTTTGTGAGTTATTTAAAGCCAAACGTGTGTGTGTGCGCACACGCGCACACACACACACACACACACACACACACACACACACACACACACACACACATATATAAATATATATATATATATATATATATATAGTCATCCACATACAAGCCTGTTTCGCTGTGGCTAGACATCTGATTGCTTCAAGCCAGGATTGAAACTTGACTGATTCAGAGATCCTCCCTCTAAGCTATCGGTGCACAGCAGAGAAAGGGAAATTTTAACATGTTGTACCTGAAAGGTATACAAACACCAGCGGCCAAGAGGGTTCAATTTGTAATTGAAGAGTAGTGTAGTAACAACACTAGAAGCCACTGTTTTGAAATTACCCTTTCTCCACACTGCCCAATGAGATAATGAGAGTGCATATATATATATATATATATATATATATATATATATATATATATATATATATATATATGTATATATATATATATAATATTACAAAAGTTACTCCTCTTGTATTGCTGGAAAAAAAAATCTTTCGAATTTGAAATGCTGTAAACAAAGAGTGAAAAAAATATTTTGTATTTACAGAGATACTATAAATACATGCACAGATATTTTAACCCCCTGAAGATGGTCTCAGGTGAGTTTGAAAGTACCTGGGAAAATCTGAAAGAAAATTTTGGTATTTATCTTGATCAATTTTCAGCAGTCACCAAGAGATTAATTTGTGATGTGAAAGGATTTAAACTAAAATAAATAGACATAAAACATCAAAATTATTTAACCAGACATGCTCGAATACATATATTAGTATAGCGGATATTCATATGTGAATTAGACATCCTATTTTTACTTATATTCTTAAACAGTGTCTATTCTTACTCATTGTACAAGAAACCACCATTTGATCAGTCATGCTTTACTGCTAGGCTATAGAGAATGTCAGTACAGTAAGGCTCTGTCCTCCATTTTGCTGTACTGTGATATTCTTGAAAGTTAAGTGATGATGTATGCCGGATCAAACGATGGTTTCTCCTACACAGGAGGATGCATGTTCTATCCCTCTCAGAGAGCACATTTTTTTTTTTTTTTATTTAGATTTCTCAAATATTCTAGCCGGTAGCTGTAATACACACTGCTTAAAAATAATTATAAATAAAAATTTGGGGTTTATTTCATATATAAGAATCCACTGAATAATTATGTTTTAAGTAACAAAAACATTGGATTAAAGATAAATCGATTAATTCTTTCAAAATTTATTTTACAGCAGAAATGCCTCACACATTTTAAAGGTTGAAAAAAAACAACAAGGTAACTGCTATTAAAAAAAATATTTCACTGTTTAAACAAAGGGCTACAGCTTTTATTCATTTGGTTTTAAAAATGGCAACCTCCAAATAGTTGCCTCTATTCACCATACACTGCTGTAGACGATTTCTAAATTTTTCTATCAATTGGATGTTTGAGGTCTTCCAGATGGCTTTCTTTTAAGCGCTGAACCTGTAGCCTTGAAATTATCAAGCGATAGCCATATTGATTTTCTACCATGGCACAACATCAATCTGACATAACATGAAGTGATTACGAAAAGCTCTCTGTGTTGCAATTAAAGATTTGCCAATCTTAAAAACATGTTTCAACAACAAATGCACAGTGTGTACTGATCCGAGTCATGATGGTAACTGATATCTGAAAAAATGGTTGACATTAGTTAAAGGAAAAGATCATCATTATTGACACTTGACTAAGTTCACTAGCACCAGATAGGTGACAGTTTAAAAGGTGGGAGGTATTTATACTGCACCCAATATATATATATATATATATATATATATATTTATATTTATATTTATATATATGTGTGTATATATTTATATATATAATTATTTTATATGCACAGGACATTATTGAAAAGTGCTCAATATCTATGATAGAGCTAACATATTTAGTCATATTAGTCATATGGATCTGAGTTTCTGACCCTGGGTTTCATGCTTTTGCTATCATCAGACAAACTGGTTTATTTTTTTTTTAAATTGAATCTATTTAAGCTTGTTCGTGTGTGATTATGTTTTCTGGTGGGGGGAGGAAATTCTGCTCTGTGTTGGTTTGAATATAATCTGCAATTGTGGTTTGTTGCATGCAGCAATGCAGGCCTTGCTGCCCCCTTTTGGAAATATGTGGTAATTGATCCTCAACCACTCTATTGAAATGACTCAACTATAAAAGTTGAACTATCCTTTTACTGTCAATGTTGAAACCCTTTCAAAGGCAAAGAAACAACTGTTCTCAATTTATCAATATCTCGCCAGAAATATGACTTTCTTATTTAATCATTAATAATTTTCGGCAGTAGAAATATTTATTTTTTTCTTTGGGCATCCATATTATGATGGACGTAATATAAAAGAAGAACTCGGGCCAAGAACATAAATGTTTCCGTGAGAACCAACACCAATCATATTTATAACCATATAAACCAACCATAGAAGTTGAGCTCTCTTTATTTTACTGAGCTCTCACTTGTCATCTGCAACAAGAGAGCTTACCACACATATATATATATATATATATATATATATATGTGTGTGTGTGTGTGCTTGTTCTTTTCTGCATGATGTTACTCTTGCACAAATCAATCATCAGACAATGTAAAAAGTTATAGCCTGATGACTGACTCATGCATGAAACTTTGGGTAGCATCATATGGTAAAGAAAATATACATACATAATATTTTAATATATATCTTAGCACTATTCTTTTACAGTTTATCTCCTAGCACTTACTGTGCACTATATAATATCAATTGATAAATGAATTGTGAAATAAACAAAATTGAATAAGAATGTATTTGTCATTGAGCAAATTTCTTCGAGTATTTTCCCATTCTGAAATATTTCAGGCATTCCTTATTTCCACCAGTTCTAACCAACAATACCGAACAACCATTGTATTCTATTGGTGATATGTAAGTTGCACTTGAGCAGTTTCTTCACACAAACACTATTGCCTTGTGGAACTGACTCCTCAATTACTATAACCTTAACCTATACAAGTGTAGGGTTAACCATTATATTCACCACATCTCTCCATAAATTGTGCCTTTTATTCTGTAACACTCTACCTCGAATGTCTCTTGGGCATTGTACAGGGTGAACATCATTGTAAAAAAATAAATGTTTTTTATTGATTAAGGTGTTATTTTGCTTTCTTATTTCTTATTATTTTAAAGCTTATCTCAAATGATTTGTCTATTCCCTGTTATCAGATTGATTCTCAAATATGTTTTGCTTTTTACTTACCAAACACCATTTTTTCCCTTCTCTTACTGCCATTTTATTGTCTTTTGATTATTCTTAAAACCCTTTTGCTTGAATATTCTGAAAAAACGAAGTAAATGTTTTGAATTTTATTCTTCATTAGAAACACAATCATCCTTCATGAAAATTATTCTTTTTCCTTTAAATGTGTCATTCATTTGTTGTTTGATAGTCTTCATGTGAGAAAAACTTCAATTGTTGTTAATCTCGGCATTTACCCAAGCTCCCCACAAAGCGGGATGTGGCACAAGATTGGTTTAACTTAGGACTTTCCGAGCCGGTAGGCTCCAGCAAAAATTCCCAGGAGACCATGTATACATGGGGTCAAGTAGCTGTCTACCTTCCCAGATAAGACTCTGCCCTTCGGCATAGCCTCGTCTAGGTTCCTCTTGACTCAGATGCAGAGAGGTCAACAAGAGGAGCCAGGCAACGAACTGCCTGACTCATTTGAACTTTAATATGCAATTGCTGTCAATCTCACTAATTGTCAATTACAATATCAAGTTAGGAAAAATAAAATTGTAAAAGGTTTACACAATAAGTAAAAGGCATGAGTTAGGTTTTTTAATCATTTCACCTCAAACAAGGCAATAAAGCCACTGAGATGTAATAGGTTATTGAAAAAATGTTACTCAAGAGAAAATAGAATAAAAAGAAAAAGATTCAAGCTGGCAAAAGATGATTGGCATTGCATTCCAATTTTTGAAGAATGTAGTTTACAGGAAATCAAGAAGATAGAAAAAGAGTTCCACAAGTGAGAAGTATGAGAAAGAAACTATTAGCAGAGAACTTAGGATTGCGTCAAAAAATTTCAACAGTAAAATGATAAAACCTAACAATCTAGTCCCGTTTTTAAATTTGTGAAGTCAAGGTACCAAAATTAAAAGCTCTCCGGAACAATTGCCATGAAAATATTTATAGAAAAGGCACATGGAAGCTATTTTGTGATTGGAAAATAATTGAAACTGTGATGCCAAGTCAGGACTGCTAACATTGCAAATTCTTCTTTGGATTTTGCCAAGATTCTCTAGATACATTGCAGAAGTACCAGACCAGATTTCGCAACAATCTTCAATGCATGGATGAATGTAAAACATAAGCAGGTAGACTAAATAGGTAGGCTTAAAAAGTACGTAAATTTTGAAATTTACAAGTTTTCTTTTGTAAAATTTATTTCAAAGCTGATATATTCTGATACAAAATTGTCATCTTTAAATACTTTTCAGCTGCTCTTTCCAACTTTTAGTATAGCACTGTGATGTTTTATCCATTCGTGTGATTTTCCAAATACTGTAGGCTAACTAAAAACATCACATTTGTTATTGAGCGTTTGTTACCTGTTCTGCCTAGAATATTTTTCTGGAAAAAATTATTTTTAAATATGTTATTTATTGTATCACAAGATACTTTTCACTTCCCCACCTTTTTTTTTTAATCACTGGCCATGACAGGAGTAATAAAAACATTCCAATAAACATAATAACAATCTTAATTTCTTTGCTTTTTTTTTTTGTTTGGGTGAAATTGAAACCTTGAATATGTTGATCAAAGAAGAGGGTCATAGGCAATGTCTTTTCTTTTTGCGTTCTTTCAGTTAAAATTACTGAACCATAACTATTAGAAAAACATCAATCAGATTTTTTGTGGCTGATGAATCCATTTAAAAAAAAAACTCCAAAAAACTGTAAATTGTTAAGTGTAGAATCAAAGCATGGGGTTAAACATGCAACGTGTGTAGCAAGCAAAGCCACTAGGCAAAGGTCTACCAGTCAAAGTGTGAAAGTAAATGAGGTGCCATACAGTTCCTCGAGGACAAAGGAGCCACTGTGGATGCTCTCACTGCACATGTAATATTTGACCCAGCAACTGGATGCTAGTTTGGAACCTTCCTGCAAAGTTGAGTATCACACTGATTCTACATTAAGCACTCTAAAAAAAAAAAGTCAGTTCTGGGATGAGTGCTCAAACTGGACGTCATCCTGTAGATAATTGTCTCCCTGAAAGAAAAAATATTACAAATATAGGCTCAATAATACCTTCAGGTTAGTATTTGACGTTAAAAATGACGTCAAAAACCGACATTATTTTTGCACCAACCTAATAAAAATATAATGAAACTAATAAGACATGACATTATTGTCATTTTTGGTAATTGTATTTAAAAAAAAAATGAAAAAAAAACTATATGTATATAGGCTATGCCTTGTCATCTAAATAAAATTAGTTTGCTTTACCTTTTTTTTACAAATGGCCACTTGATTCAGAGTGGAAATGAGCAATAAAGATCTGTTGACATGCACACATCCACTGATTAACATAAAAAAACACATGCACACACACAATGTTCAGCCTGAGGATGAAAACGTATCTCTTTTACATGATATATAATTGTTTTTCAATATCACATTACAAGCCTTATTCAGTTGTGAATATAAATCAAATGGATCAAGCATTATATGGGGAAAATTTCAGATCAAAATTAAGTCATGATGTATATCTCAGGCTATGGACTTACTGATCTATTTAACACATCTTTAACACACAGTGATATTTGGAAAGCTTTTGATCACTTTCTCCCACAAGTTAACTTCTTCTGAATGATACAGACAATTGCAATGAATAAGAAAGAAACACACACACTCGCACACATACAAACCTCTCTCTCTTTCTGTTGCTCTCTCTCTCTTTCTGTTGCTCTCTCTCTCTTTCTGTTGCTCTCTCTCTCTTTCTGTTGCTCTCTCTCTCTTTCTGTTGCTCTTTCTGTTGCTCTCTCTCTCTTTCTGTTGCTCTTTCTGTTGCTCTCTCTCTCTTTCTGTTGCTCTCTCTCTCTTTCTGTTGCTCTCTCTCTCTTTCTGTTGCTCTTTCTGTTGCTCTCTCTCTCTTTCTGTTGCTCTCTTTTTTCTGTTGCTCTCTCTCTCTTTTGTTGCTCTCTCCCTCTCTTTCTGTTGCTCTCTCTCTCTTTTTGTTGCTCTCTCTCTCTCTTTCTGTTGCTGTCTCTCTCTTTCTGTTGCTCTTTCTGTTGCTCTCTCTCTCTTTCTGTTGCTCTTTCTGTTTCTCTGTCTCTTTTTCTGTTGCTCTTTCTCTCTTTTGTTGCTCTCTCTCTCTCTTTCTGTTGCTCTCTGTCTTTCTAGGGGTTTATGGCCACATCAAATTGAATCAGTGGTTCTTGCATGATTACCAAAGTTAAGCTATGTTAAAACTGCTCAGTACCTGGATGGTGACAGCTTGGTAATACCAGGTGCTGTAAATTTGGTTTTGCAGTTGGTGCAATGGATAATGGCTCAGAATTGTTAACTGGAGAGCTGAGTTCCAATTCCAGTAGAGTTTGTAATACTCACTTTGGTGCAAATACCCTTAAAAAAAGTATGAATCCACCTCCTCTACTCCCGGCTATGGGTTAATTAGTAAGGCTTGTATCACTAAACCATTATTATTCCCAAAATAAAATAAAATTGCATACAAAATATTTAGATTTTGGCATTAGATAACCCATAGAGGTGTTGATATGCCACTAAACAAAAACAACCTCAAAATCTTATTACACATGCAACTCTAGTAACATATATATATATGGGGGGGTGTATGTATGCATGCATGCATGCATGCATGCAGGCATATATATATATATACACATACACATATATATATATATATATACACGCACACACATATGCACATATATACATATGTATATATACATATATACATACATATATATATATATATATATATATATACACACACACACATATACACACATAGATAAATATTTATATACACACACACATATATGTGTGTGTGAAAGAGAATGTGAATTCATTATGATTCTTATTGTGCTTGTAACAATTACACAAGCATATTTCATTAGGTTTTCTTTTTCATTAATGAACTTAAGTTGAATATGAAATTGGAGAAATGAAATTATTAATCGAAGCAATAATTGACGAATGTATATCAATTTACTCGAAAATCATTAATATCTAATAATGGCCAGACTGAGATGGTCATTTCTTGAAATTCTTCTTAGACTGTCTATGCTCAAGATAATGGCAATCAAAGTCTGATTTTTTTGTAAATTTTTCAACTAAAGCACATTGAAAACATTCTCATACAAGCTGTCATCAAAATCAGCTACAATATTACTGGTAAAAATTATGGAATCACCAAACTTTTGAGGATGTTCACACAGTGCTTTTTATATCACAGCAAATAAATCTCACACATCTCACTTGTGGAACTCCCAATTTCTTGTTTCCCTGCCATCTACAATTTTAAAAGAATTTAAACACAATTACAATTGCCATTTTTCTGTCTTTCTAAATCCTATTCTTGTTCTTCACTAAGTCTCATTTTCTTCAACTGAGTAAATCCTTGTGTCCTAATGGTATTATCACCTTCTTTGGGGTGAAATGATTAAAGAAAAAGAAAAAAAAATCATTTTCATAGATGAAAATAGAAGCAGTAATGAAAAATAGTTTGACAGAATAAAAGATATTTCCTAAGCTTGAGTATGGCACAATGCCATATATTGGAAAAATATCAGTAGAAACATTGTGTGCCACCAAACTCAAGTAAGGAAATAAAGATTTGAAGTTGAGTCATTTTACTGGACTTAGGCCATGGAATACGGAACTTTTTGTTCTAAACTAAAATTATAGTCTAATAAGTAATCTTTCATAGTGCAAAATATGTATGAAATAATGATTAAGTCATTGCAGAAATTCAATGATAATATAAAAATGAAATTTAATGTTGTGCTATGTTGTCTCTGGATTGTGTCTCTCTGCACCTCCTCAGTAGGGATACCAATGCTGCATCAACAAACCATATCAATTGATTTTTATTTGTCTATATCTCTGAGATGAGGTATTATGATTACTTACATTATTTACATGATTTGAACTGTTATCCTCATCTTCATTGCCATATTCACAACGTTTCAGCCATTGTATGCCCTGGCCTCCTTCAGGTAATTGGAATTTCAAACCAAACCCTTTATTTTGTCCACTGACGTAGATTGTTCTTGTTCCACATGCCATGCCTCTTCTGGATGTCTCAGTTATTCCCTTTTAACTCAACTCTCCAAGTTTTGGTTCAACACTGCTGTAGCCTGGTATTGAACTCAGAACTCTTTGGGATCTCACCAACACCTTTATCCACTGAGCCATGAGGATTTATTTTTTCTTGCTTTATTTTCAAAAGGCCATACTAGTTTGCATTTCTTATGTGGAAGCATGAGAGAAAAAAGAAGAGTGAATGTCATCAGATCTGTAAGCTACTGTCTTCTTTATGTGTTTGCCACCATTGCTGCTTTGGAACTTCACCAGACTGTTATTTTAATTCCATTTTCTCTCCAGAAAGCACAAGCATAAAAAAGAATCTGGGACAGGAAGACCTGGATGAACACCAGAGCTCTCATTTTCTCTCTGTTTTTTTGGATGCTTTTCCATCTTATATAAAAATTTAGATAAAGGCAATCCATCACTGTTATAACTCCATGCACATGGGGGTTAAAACTATCCCTACTCAGTTTGGGTCATTCCAGACCAAAGGTCAGACCTGTACAGTCGAGTCTTGATTAGATTCACTTTCTGGGTCACAATATTGCACTCATGTTGCTTAATCTTTTTTTACTGCTTAGGAAGAGAAATAAAACTTATGTCTACATTTTAAAGAAAATTATTTTATTCTTTTATGTAAGATTTGTGAGGCACAGTAGAGTAATATCTCGCAGCTCTGAAAGAAGAATGAGATAATACAATCTGAATTTCAGTCGAGTTAATTATATTCACTTACATGCTAATATCCTTGAGAAAGGTTTGGCTACATCTTTTCTTTCCCCAGCTATGGATAAATAGCAAAAAAAATGAGCCTTTTAGCCTTGGTTGGCAACCAGTCTAAGTGAAGAAAACTCTGATTTCAAACTAACCTGGAGAGGATTGGCCATTTTGCCCAAGACACAATACTGTTGTTACAGCTGCAGTACATGTGATGCACCTAAGACCATAATGATATAGCATTCAGGAAATTAAATTCGACAAATAATTTGAGGTAAAGAATGGTAGCTGATGATTCTTTTTGTCATCCAAAGTCTTCTTTTCAAGTGATTATCAGGTCAGTTATCCCCATCTTTGTTATTTTGATCTGGTAATCTTTACTTGTTTTTAATTAAGAGGAAGTAAAAATTCTTATGAAGACTGTAACAGATTACATTGTATAGTTTTTCATTGACCTAATATTTTGGGTGGTATAATAAGTAATGTCACAGAAAATTAAGTTGATAGGTCCAGTTCAAATTTTATCTGAGGCAGGCTGTTGCATTCACTTTGAAAAAATGACCACGTGTCTAACACTTCCCTTACCAGATATGTATGAACAGTAGAGTAAGGTAGTCAGGGATAGGGCAAGAGAAAGTAACAGGAAACCACTTGACTCTTTCCAAAGAAATTTACAGCTATTAAAGAAGAGGAATTTTTGGTTAGCAATAAGTTCCTCCATCCTGAAAGGACATAACATTTATTAAAGACATATATGTATATGGTGATAGATTAATGCAATTTGATTCAAATATACCCCTTTAAAATGAGTTAAGCTTTTCACTAGCACTAAAGAGGTTACAGAGAGTGGGAGCAAGAGTAAAGAGGTGTGAAAGAGGAAAGGATGAAGAGAAAGATGGGGAATAGATCAAGGCATCTGAAGATGTCGATTGACATTGCATTTGAAAAGTTGGAGATTATAGCTACCAGAGAAGCAAGAAAAAAGGAAGGGAGTTCCACAGACGAGAAGTGCGAGACATGAAGATATTGGAGTAGAAGAGATGGCTACATTTAACTGTTTTGACAAGGAAAGGATGGGACTGAGATGCCGACCTAGTGGCACGTTTAAATTCATGCAGTTTGGGAACTAGCAAAAGTAGTTCGTCAGAGCAGTTACCATGAAAGTGTTTGTAGAAAAGACAGAGGGAAGCAACAGCACACCTGTGAGAGAGCAGTTGTAAACGTGATGCCAGATCAGGGCCAACCACATTGCATATTCATCTCTGGATTTTGTCCAAAGCACTACATGAAAAAAAAATCTCCAGAGTAAATTTTGTCCAAAGAAAATCATTTAAATATTCTTATGTTTCTTTTCTGGACAACATTAGATTAGAAAAAACATTTTTTTCGTACACATCAGCACCGTATTAACCATTATGTAAAATAAGCATGTGTTCAGGGTGCCAAAATGGTATTTGTGGGCACCGCATGTTCTGCTTTCTAATTGTAATATTCTTTGGCATAACCATATCGTAATTGAAATAAAATACGAGTCTATTGTAAAATAGCAAAAACTAAAAATAGGCAAAATATTTAGACTATGGCATTTGTTTGCTAGTTAAATATTTTTAAACTTAGGAAATTGTGCTTCTGTGTATATTTACCTCTTCTATATACTGTCCCCACTTCAGGGCTTTGGTGATCATGGCTTTCCACAACTTTCTATCCTTTGGAGCTCTTAACAAATTTTATCTTTTGGCCATCTCTTCCAAAACCTACTCTGCCATCCATTTACTCAGGCTCACTGAGTAGGTTATACATAGTTTTCCTCTATCCCTCTTGTCTTCAATCTGTCTTGTGTGTATCAAATTATCTTAGCTCTCTTTCCTCATTATGTTCCCTAGAAATTTTAAGTATTTCTTTCTGGTTTTAAGTATAAGATTCTTTTTTCTTTCCATTGTCTATAGGACTTTGTTGTTGATCACATGGTAATCTCAGCATCCTTCTGTAGAAAGTATAGTTGTCCTATTGAAAATTGCTTTGCTTCAAATGGCTTAGAACAATATCATATAGAAACATTGGTTCTTGTCTGATCAATGAAGTTAATCAAAGTTTAGCATGGTCAGTAATCAGATAGGTGACTGCTGGGGAGGATCAGATTTTGTAAGCTACACAAGAGGCTAAGTAAGTCAGCAATGTATACAATTTCACTACTTATAATAAGAGCAGACCTCAATATGTGGGGGTGCTTCTTGACTGGCAGGTCACCAGATGCAGCTGGATTGGGGTGAGCAGTGAGTTTGTTTTAGGTGCATTCATCAAAACACTTGAATGTCTGAAATTATATACGTGCATTCTTTCACTTGACATGCAGAGGCTTGGTGATGCCAGAGTCTAACTCTTTGACTGTATGCCTCCTCCTTCTAGGGGTGGCTATATGGCTTGGTACTGAGAATTGTGAGAAAGGAAGACATTTTAAATATGGGAAAACAGATGAAACATGAAATAAACATTTTATTCAAATTAAATATAAACTAAATTTCTATTTCACTCTTTGATTGGATGAATTCCCCATATGAATCTCCAGTCCATCACACCCTCTGCCACCCCACCTCACCCCCCCCCGCTTCTGTCTCACAATGTCCCTTGCAGCATGTATTTTAATTTCTTGTATGATGTAGATTGTGTCAAGTAACAAGTTTCTGAATTTCTCCTTAATTTAATTATTTTATATTTTTATACTAATACTAGGCCCATGCGCCATTCAAGGTAGAGGTTATTGTATAGTGTTGTGTGCATGTAAGAGAAGAGAAGAAGTTCAGTTTATGAGACTATATAAGAAAGATAAGGATTAACACTAGACTTGAACAGGTTAGGATTGTTGTGATTGTTAAATCATCTAGCCAAGAGTCTGTTCTACAAAGCAGCAGTTTTTGGGAAGAAGCTGTCAAAATGAAACTTACCTTTGCCTTAGAAAGAAGTAATGAGATTGATTTATTCTCGTATTAGGTTGGCGCGAAAATAATGACATAATAATGTGGTTTTTTGACGTTAAAAATACGTCAAAAAACGACATTATTACGTCATTATTTTTGCACCAGCCTAATATATATGGCATGTTAGGTCTCAGTGGCAAAGGTCAGGGCTGGTAGAAAAAAGGAATGTATCTGGTGAGAACACATGCCATGGTAATAATGATTTACTTACAAGAGGCTTGCTATGTTTTGTCTGTAGGGTGGAAAATAATTCATGAAGGGCGTGTGTAGATGCTTTCAATACTGATCAAGGCAAGCAAGTGAGGACTCAGCAGCTCCATCCCAGATATGTCAGCCATATTAATTTTTTTTTTCAATCACAAAGTGAGAAATATTTTAATTATATAAACATAATTTGCTTTTTTTTCCTTCCTATATGCCATATCATTTCAGATATTTACACAATTTTACTGTCTTTTATTGGTCTTAATAAATTTTGTCTTTCTTTTATCTCTCCTAAACCCTGTCCTGCCATTCATTTACTCAAGCTTGCTAGATAGGTTATGCATTGTTTTCCTCTGTCCCTTTGTCTTCAATCTATCCTATGGATATTCAGTTTTTCTGATAAGTATAAGTGTCAGTCATCTTCAGGTTGAAATGTTATTATTTGTGGACTAAATGGGGCAGCATTACTGAGCTTTGCTTGCAGCAGCAATTTTTTTCTGTCTCCATTTTTGTTGATTGCATCATAATGTTGTAGCCAAGTGTACCTTTCAATTTTCTTCATGTGTGTTCCACAGATACCAATCATCAAGGAATCTTGAAATAAACCCTTTATTCAATCCTTGAGGCAGATTGTTATCATTTCATTGTTCATGTGAATGGAAATCTAGAATTGTTAATTAATCCTCATGATTTTGATTGTCTCTTCAACTGAACCAAGATATATGAGATTCTCTGACCCAGGCACATGGTGGTTGGGCATTAAGTCCCTAGGTCTGGTAGAACAAAAACAAAATTCTTTACTCTGTTTCTGCAGAAGAAACAAGTGACTTCAGAAGAATTTACTGGATGAATTTTCATCTAAATTATGTGAAAATGAAAATAGCATTAACATCTCATTTTAACAGATATATTTACCAAAATGACACAAAAATATCTTGAAATACTAAACAGTAAATTTATTTGATAAAATTGCCATTGGTTTCAACCACTACCTCCAGATGACTTCAGAATCTCGTGCATCTCTTCGGGTTGGTCTCCTTGTTTAAGTAGGTGAATGCTACCATAATCCTTGCCTTCAGTTCATCTTTAGTGTTACAAGAAGTTTTATTGGTCTTCTGCTCAGTTCTGCCCCACACATAATAATCAAGGGGATTGCATTCTGGGGGACTAGGTGGCCAGATATAAGGCATAATGTGGTCTGACAGTCATGAATTACTTGTGTTGCATGGTGCAGAGTCCTGTTGCCAGACATAGTCTTCCAGCAGCACCTTTCTTGACTCAAGGCACTTGATGTAGGCCTCTGTGTTGAGTCTGAGGCCCTCACCAACAAATTTGGATCTTTATTGTTATCAGAATGATCAGTTTTCTGAGTTGTATACCTCCATGATCACCATTAGACTCATCCAACTCTTTCCAAATCCTCTACACTGTCCTCAGGTTAACACCCAACCACTTCGAAATGTTCATATCGGAGATTTGGATGTGAATGCCAAGCAGTACATCATGCCGTTTCCAAATTTCTGGCAGAGTGAATTGCATCATGGCACTCTTTTTCTGAGTGATGGTGCCCAACTGACCCTACTATGCTCTGCACTCAACAAAAATCAAAAACTATGTTCATGCATGAAATTAAAAATATAAAATAGTGACAATTTGCCCATATATATATATATATATATATATATATATATATATATATGGTAAATTTCTATTTTAACACCCACGATAAATATCCCTTATAATTTTCTAAAATTGTCATAATTCTATGTAAATGTTCATGAAGAAACCTACCATTTTGGAGTCAATGACAAGAAAAAATCGGACTTTCTACAACGAAAGTCTGTAAAAGAAGTAAATAGGCCAAAATTTTTCTTCAGCCAGCGGAAATACTCAGCATTGAATCAGATATCCTCATGGCAGTAATGGAGGACAAATTATCAAAAAGAAGTCCGATTTTTTCTTATCATTAACTCCAAAACGGTAGGTTTCTTCATGATCTAATTGTTAATTTGAGTTCAGCATGTACATTTACACGGAATTATGATGATTTTGGAAAATTTTAAGGGATATTTAGCGCAGACGTTAAAATAGAAATTTATCTTATATATATATATTTATATATATATATATATATATATATATAAGAAACAGGATTCATTTTTCTTGATATCATATTATTTCATCTCTATTCCCCTTTAAATGTGCAATGGGACTAGTCTAGTTTTCATACACACCAATGCAAATGAAAATTGAAACATAATATGAAGTGACTTGGCTAGTTAAGTGAAAGACTAATTGAGCACTCTAGTGTCTGTTTACAAGGCATTCATTTAGAATCAAATTAAATCTGATAGTCATGGTCTGAAAGACTGATATCTTAAACACTAAATCCCTGATGAAATACCATCTAATCTATTTCTCTTGCTCTCTTAATAATTAATAATAATAATAATTTTATATCTATTTGTATTAAAAACTTCTGCTTGTTTAGTGGATGGGATAGTTGCGTATTATGAAGCTAGACCAAGGGTTAGTTTTTGAGCACAGTCATAAAGTAAGGTTTTTGTTTGTTTATATTATTTACATATAGGTGGCACAGTGGAGTAATGGATAGCAACAGAAATTGAGGAATCGGAGAGCCAATTTCAAATTCTAGTCGGATCTATTACATTCTTTTACATGTTCATACCTTTGGGAAAGGTATGAATCCTCCTCTTCTCACCCTCCAGTTATGGGTAAATAGAAGAACACACTGGGTTCTATAACCTTGGGTGGCAATCAGTCTAGGAGAAAGAAAATTCAGAATTCAAATCCAGCCAGGAGAGGGTTGGGCTCCATGAGAAAATCTTGCCCAAGATGCACCAATTCTACTGCAGCTGCAGTACATGTGGTGCCCCTATAACCCTAATGGGTCATGGAGATCACAGTTGCACTTATTTACACTCGCTATTGTTCTGGGTTTGTTGCTATTATGACAAAGTTTCAAGCATCGTGCCCTCTGACATTCAACAGGTTCTTGTTGATCTGGATAAACTTCAGAGAATTTTTAACTGAATTCTTTACTTAATCCAAATTAATTGCTCACATTCTACTGTCCATGTAATTAATCAACAGATCCAATATGGACAATCCACAGTCTAGAACTTGGAGCCTTAAACCTACTTTACCTGCCAGTGACATTACTATGGTGCTTCTCCTAACTGATTGTACTCATCAAAGCTTCTCTTTTCTAATTGCTGCTGTCCATTTTTCTTTCTTTATTTATTAACAGTTCCAATATTTTTTTTGGAATACAGATTTTCAGGATAAGGAGATTACGTTTTCTTGGAAGCTTAGTGTAACAATCTTTCAATGTTTTATTTCTGCTCCATTTAATCTTGTGCCAGACTTAGCTGAGTAAGTAAATACCCAGGCCTTGAACATATTTAGATTTAAATAATTTCTTTTCAATATAAGATATAAATATAAGACAAATGTAAATGAAAGGAAATTTATTCAGGATTTAATTAAATTATTATTGATAGTAAGAAATGTTATCAGGGGAAGAAATATGTCCTTGATTTTAGCCATAGAAAGAGAGCCTGGAGGATTTCTTGAAATGGGAGGAGAGGAAAGGAATGAAGAAAACTCAGCTCATGTTATTGACTTTGGCTACAAATTTTGATGAGATCCATACAGTGTATCAATAAAATCATTGTGCAATTTACATGTTTAACATGTCTATTTCTTTATAAGACATAAGTATAAATCAAAATGCAAGCAAAGAAATTTATTATCTCTACCTATAAAAGGCAGGATGTGTGTGTGTGTGTATAATGAATGCACGGCCGCAATTTGCACCAAAATTTACATGCACATGCTCCAAGTTATCAGAAAGGCCAAGACCAACTTTGCATTTTCCAACTCCCATCAATAGTTGAAATAATTGATTTTTTCATGCTTCTACGGCAGTTTTCATGTAGTTTGCGGCCATTTTCTACTGGCCAGAGTGAGAGCCAATAACTGGCTGCCACGAATAGGCAGGAAGATTCTATTGGCCAGCATGAGAGCCAACAGCTGACTGACATGAATGTTAACTAGCATGCTAGCATGCAAAAAAAAATTGATAGCTGCATTCGTTACAAGTGGGAAAAATTTAAATCTGCATGGCACTTTACTCCAATTGGCTCATTCACTTGCTTAAACTCAACGTTGATTCTGATTCCGCAGAACTGGGTTGGGTGTAAAAAAGTATTTGTTGTTAACGTTCTTTTTCATTCGGTTTTTCCAGTTATGAGTCCTTTTTTAAAGCTGATCGTTTTGTGTTCATTTTGTTTAGTTCTTTTTTCATAACAGATTTAATGTTTAGTATAGAGCTTCGAAAAAATTCGCAGTGTGAGATAGGCAAGAAGTAAGGCATGTAGCAACATTAGCATGGCAAAGGGCACTCCTTTAAAGGCAAGGAAGGGCAAAAATATTTTTAGTCAAGTGATAGCGATTGCTGTACAAGTCGTACGATTTTTGAATCAAGCACGGGCAACCCCGGGCCATGCTGCTAGTTCTGTAATAATATTAAGAGGTAAAGTGTAGTTGAGTAATTAGAATGTTTGCTTTATGACCATGAAATCTGGGTTTGAATCTCACCATGTTCAATTCATCAGGAAGATGATATCTTCATGGTATTCTAGAAGGCAATCCTAGAATGTGGTAACATCAGAAAGTATCTGAAGTGTACACTAGAGGTTGATCCAAGCCTTGTGAATGAAACTAGGTAGAAAAAACTGTTTGATATTTGTGCTAGCACAAAATCACAAATTTGAGTGTATTATCCTTGTTCAAAGAGCTGATCACACCAGATGATACACTCTTTCTCAGAAACAGTAACTAAGGTTTGCTTGGCATAGTTGCAGTATAAATACAAGTGAGTTTTGTGGTTGTTGGACAAACACAAATAGATCTAAACAGGCATCTCCAACAGCTTCCCTGAGAGATGGTGCTTAGACATGAGTAGTTGGACATTATTAGTATTTTCATGTAGCATACCAGTTATTGATGGAGAAAGTGGGAGTGTCATATTGAATTTAAACTCCAGCCAAGATTATTGCATTTGTTTTGCAGAAGTGCTCTCTTCTGCCCCTAGTCAGGTGTTAATTATAGCAGATGTTCAGGAGATGGATAAGTTTGGATTCAAGATCACTGGTTATGGAACTAGCTCCTCTATCCCATAAAACCCTAGTAGCCATAGAAACTACAGCTGCAAGCTCTTGCAGGGAGAGGCTGTAGCCTTATATTCCACAGACGGAACTACAGGTTTAGAATACATAATTATTTTAGGCTGAGTCAAAAGATGTATTGGGATGGCCAAATATGCATTCCAAAACTAAGTAGAGTATTAAGATACAGAAAAATTTTGTTAGAAAAGGTAGAGACCCCAAATACACTGCTACAGGTGTAACAAAATTGTCTAGGAAAATGAGCCAGGGGAAGCGGCTTTAGTGCTAGTTTGCTCCCAGACCCTATCTGAATGAAGCACTATTTAGAAAGATTCACTTAATAAAAGGCAAGTAACATATTCCTTACTGAATAATAAATCAATATTTGTCTGACATTATTTTTGTTTAGTTTGCTACAATCTTAAGATTCTTCATGAACTTTTTTTACTTTCCAAGATAAAACAGCTGGTCAGCCACCTGTTGTATTCTGGTACACTTGCATGTCTTTTAGTCTGCCAACTAGTGTGTCAATTATCTTGCTCAGTCTATGAACTTTTCAGCTAACTATATGAAATAACAGGAACACATCACTTTCAGATTTTCAACAGCAGCAACAACTAAAATGAATAGAACATTTAACTAGAAGAGAAAATGTTGGCATAATTAAGATGTTGACTTTCCAGACAACTTCAAAGATAAGGTTAGGAAGAAAGACCCCATCATTACTAGAAAGATTGATTATATAGAGTGTTTCGTTAAGGCGGATCAGAGTCAGCAGTAAATAAATCAGTATTATTGGCAAAAATTTATTTATTTCTCTTGGATCATGTTATTTACACC
Source organism: Acanthosepion lycidas (assembly GCA_963932145.1). NCBI lineage: Eukaryota > Metazoa > Mollusca > Cephalopoda > Sepiida > Sepiidae > Acanthosepion > Acanthosepion lycidas. The sequence continues at coordinate 23,952,202 of OZ010593.1, forward strand.
ATGCCAAAAAAAATATCACCCAAACGTCTCCTAAGGCTTTGGCAGCACACCTCCACTCAATGGTCAAAATTTTTGATGATGTCTCTTTATAGTTCCTCCTTGATCTCACCAATATGGCTTATTGTCTCATCCTTCAAATGTTGAATTGTTGTTGGCTTGTTGGCATAGAGCTTACTTTTGAGATGACACCAAAGGTGTCAAGATGCATGATCGTGGTGACCAATGGACTTCGCTGTTTTGAGAGATGATACAACCTGGGAACTTCTCATTTCATTTCTGTTTGAATGTCCATTTTCGTAATAGGCTTCAATAACTTTAACATGTTGTTTGATTGTTAATCCTTCCATAGTTGAAATTGCCAAAGACTTTAGTTGTTAAATTTGAAGGAAAAAGAAAAATTCATTAGACGCTTAAACGTAGTTCAAATTTAAAATCGGTCCAAGTTATTGAAACACCCTTTAGTTAGAGGAACTTATTTTCCTAAAAAGCTTGTTTAAGAAAAAGATTTTAGAAATTCCAGCTCACAGTAATGCTAATAGTTCAGTAAGTGAATGCCAATTGTTTTCCAATCAAGGAATGGCTAATCTTATCATAACCATGATATAGTTTAGTTCTACTAAGCATTTCAATCAGTATTATCTCTGTACTATTGTAAAGGTGAATAGAAGCAATTATTTTTAAAAGCATTCACTCAACCCGAAAAATTATCGAAGCTATGCTAAAAAAGAATCTGTTGAGAGTTGGCCATATGGCTGGGATGAAGGACTAATATTTGCAAGAGAGTCTTCCATGGAGAATTAGTCTTGAGCCAGCTATAAGAGGGATCTACACTGAAGAGATACAAGTACTTCTTGTAAAAATCGTTCATCTATTGTGGATTCAATCAAGGTCATCAGGAAATAAAAGCAGTTGATGAAGCATGTGTCTTACAGTTATCAACCTATCTTCCTCAGAAGATAAAGCTGAAGAAAGAAAAAAAAAACGTAGCTAAGCCCTTTACCAACCACAAACCTTTCCAGTAGACATTGTGGAAAAGCATGCTTCTTCTGTGCAGACCTCATTAGCCACCTGAGAACCTGAAATAGACAGGAGAAACCTCCTACTTGTTCCTGAAGCCAAACAATGATTTGGCATGGTCATAATTCATGCAATTCCTAGTAGATCATCTGAGCTGATCAGTGATATCTATTTATAATGCTCCTGATTTGATGTAGCAGTGAATGTTGTACAATCTCACCACAGATGAAGAGGAAACTGGAGGTAAGAGAAATGTGGTTCAACAGATGGATACTGAGAGTTCCATGGATGGAATTTCTAAGCAAAGAGGAAGTTTTAAAGAAAATGATAACATGAAAAAACACATTCAGAATCAGAAAGAGAAAAATGAACTGTGTGTGCTAATAAATGCAACTAGACTGGAAATTTACCATGTGAATAGCAAGACTATATTTTTAATTGCTCACTCCCTGATAGTGAGAACCCTTCCTCTAAAAATATAATAAATAAATCTCTATCTATAAAAGGCAGGATGTGTGTGTGTGTGTGTGTGTGTGTGTATGTAACAAATGCACGGCCACAATTTTTGATGGATTTGCACCAAAATTTACTCCAAGTTATCGGGAAGGCCAACACCAACTTTGCATTTTCCAACTCCCATCGATAGCAGAAATAATCGATTTTTCATGCTTCTACGGCAGTTTTCATGTAGTTTGCGGCCATTTTCTACTGGCCAGAGTGAAAGCCAAGAGCTGGCTGCCACAAATAGGCAGGAAGATTCTATTGGCCAGTATGAGAGTCAACAGATGACTGACACAAATGTTAGCTAGCATGCTAGCATGCAAAAAAATCGATAGCTGCATTCTTCACAAGTGGGAAGAATTTAAATCTGCATAGCACTTTACTCCGATTGACTCATTCGCTTGCTTAAACTCAATGTTGATTCTGATTCCACAGAAGTGGGTTGTGTGTGAAAAAGTATTTGTTCATTTTTTCATTCAGTTTTTCCAGTTACGAGTCCTTTTTTGAAGCTGATCGTTTTGTGTTCATTTTGTTTAGTTCTTTTTTCGTAACAGATTTAATGTTTAGTATAGCGCTTTAAAAAAATTTGCAGTGTGAGATAGGCAAGAAGTAAGGCATGTAGCAACATCAGCACGGCAAAGGGCACTCCTTTAAAGGCAAGGAAGGGCAAAAATATTTTAAGTCAAGTGATAGTGATTGTTGTATGAGTCGTACGATTTTTGAATCAAGCATACTGCTAGTTATATATAAAATAACATTATATTCTATCCCATACACACACACGCACACACACAAAGGTCAAACAATGTATTGTGGACAGGAAAACCTTTAAAGTGTAAAACATCTTTGTAAATAAAGTGCTTCCTATTAAGAAATATAGCATTAGGTGTAAACAAATAAAATTACAAGTTTAAAAACATCTCAACTTCATGTTTCACAGATACAGTCCGATCATCAGCTAGTTCAAGTAAAATTATTAACAGTAGGTACTGTCAATAATTTGCTACAAAAACAATATAACATGATGACCCAAACTTAATAAAAACAAAGTTTTCACATCAAAATGTCTGTTATTATCAAGAGGAGAGAACAAAGTATTTTTTAATTATTTAAAAAAAAAAATTCCTCCTTTCTAACACGTTCTAAATTTGGCTAAAAAATCTCAGGGGTTTTTTGTCAACTTTGTAAGACTTGAGATAATGGACATTTTTAGTGTAGCAGTTTCCAGTGTAAAACTCATTAATTTGGAGATTCTTGCAAAAATCAAATAATTGTCTGATTTTAATGAAACTTTCAGAACTTACTCAAAAATGAATGAATTTATTTTTGAAATTTTTATTTTTAGAAAAATCTTATTGAAAATATTTTTTGTTACATCTTTACTCACATAATGAGTAAAGAGGGCTTGAAAAAATTAAATCTCATTGGGTATATTGGGGATAAGATAGATACGGGAAGACATCAAGCCTCCTACTTGATGAAGTTGTGATAATGGATCATGAAAGAGGGAACAGAAGGCTTGGCAAAGAGAGAAATGTTGCTAACTTGTCCCTTAGCAGCATTTTAGAGATAGCAAGTTGTGGAAAGACATGATTGCCACGTCCTGAAAGGACATGGTACATAGAAGAAGAACTAAATTGCTGCATTTAAGTATATTTCAACAGTCTGGTGTCTTTTTTTGTGCAGTCTGTAATTATAATTTAAGTGTGCATATCTACTTTGGATATCTTATTGTTTGTTCATATTGACTTATTATGGACTTCTGTTTCTCCCTTCAGATGTCCTCTACTCACTTATATACATCATTTTGTTTTCTTTGGAGTTCTTATTTTGAAGTTTTTTGATCCTGTAGTAGTTTTTTAGTCAGTTTCACTGGCTGTGATAATCAGAGTCAGCATAAACCTCAAAGTTCATGTCTCTTCTTCCATCTGCTTTCCCATTCTTTGATCCACATTTTTTCACTTCTTATGCCCAGTTTAGGAAGGACCCTGAATATGTCACTTTGGATACTTGGCCCATGTATTTATTTCTTTGATTATGTGTCTCCTCTTGCTGTCGTTGTTATTCCAGACTCAATTTGTTGAGAAAAATAAAAACATAAAACAAAATCAAAGGAGAGAGCTTTGTCTAGCATGTTCTGCAATTAAATCCAAGAAACTTGAAAACTAATGAGGCAAGAGACGATAGTAACCCATAATTAAAACTAGCTTTGAGCACTGATTAAATTTTAGACAAATCTAATAATGATTCTATTTTTAGATCTAATAAGACCAAAAACGAAAACTCTCAAGAATTAATTGAATCAACTCAAGGCTGAGTTGTATAAAGTGTTCAAACTTTAACCAGGAGCACATTTTGCAATTTAGCTTTGTAATAAAAATTTCCATTCAAAAGTGAATTTCTATTTTTACACTATTTACACTGTTCGGACTGTTGTCCTCATCTTTGTTATCATATTCACTATGCTTCAACTGTTGTACACTCCAGCCTTCTTCAGGAGATTGTAATTTCAAACTGAACCCTTTATTTCAACCACTGGAGTAAATTGTTCTAGTTCCATGTGTCATGCCTCTTTTGGGTATCTCAGTATCAGTTACCTCCCTTTAACTCAACTCTTCAAGTTTTTTGTCCAACTCAGCTGTAGCCAGTTATTGCCCTCAAGATCAAAGGGCTCAGTGGGTAAAAGTGTTGGTTGAATCCAGTAGCTTGACCCAAAGAGTTGTGAGTTCTTGAATTCTCCTACAACAGCAAAGGAATGGAAACACTGAATTAAAATGTTAAAAAATTTCTTTGAAGAATGCAGTGACATTACTCTTAACAAATTAGGGTTGTTTGTTAGCTGTGTTTTGTTTGTAGTTTACAAATATATTGAGGACTGTACTGCATATCAGATGGCTATTAACTTCCTAGAAAAATTATACGGTAAGATGCCAAACAAAATTTTTGACACATTCTAGCTACCTGTCAATAGAAACCAAGCAAGTCTCTGGACGAATTCCTGTGGGAACTCACTGACTAAGCAAAATGGTAACTGCCGAACATTACCATGAAGAATTTGTAAGGGATACATTTAGTAATGGTTTAGCTTCACCTATAATATGCTAGAGACTACTTGAGAATTATACCCTGGATTTGAAGGCTGTCTATATACACACGTCCTCTCTAGACTTGGCATAGAAAAACTCAGATGTCTATATCTACATGCTCACAGACTATGTCAATGCTGCTGCTGTTACAGAAGAAAATGTATGTAGACACATTGCTTCATTATTTAGTGAAAGAAGTTTGTGCTTTTAATAAAAAGAACTTTTTTATGGTGGACTTCTACTATGTCCATCTTGAGAGTCCTCTTGTCACATTTGTAAAAACAATAGGACATTATTCAGAATTGTGTAAATATAAAAGAAAAAGCATAACAGATGTCGTAGATGCAATGGACCTATGCACGATAACAGTATCAGTTCCAGAAAGTCTATGGTCTGCTACAACTGGAGTGTCCATTAATGGTCACAGGCTAAATGTGTTACTAGATTCAGAAAGTTTCATTAACAAGGTTACTTTTTTGAATCCAGACCACTCAACAAAGAAATCTGCATGGCTTTAACTACAATGGACACCCAGACTTGTGGCTTCTGTGTTGTTGACCTAGAAATAAACAAAACATGCATTAAGTCTGTCATTTTCAAAGTTTTAAAGAACTTGTGTAGTGACTGGATACTGGGACATTATTTTCAGAAACAACATAAGTCTCTTCAGATCAGAAATAAGGGCCCATAACCGGATCTTATAATAACCAATTAGGAACCACTTTGTGCTCTCTCTGCTGCTTGTTAGTGAACCCTTGTCTTTTCCAAACTTATCTCCTAATTGTAAACCAATCACAACAAAATCACTACAGTTTGTGGCACATGACAGACATTACATCAGTAAGGCATAACTGAACCAAGTTCATCACCCTGGAGGGCCCAGGTGGTTGTTGTTAAGGACCCCATTAATAGACATAAGAAGAGGTTATGTGTTCATTACTAAGCAACTATCAACCAATTTACAGAACTCATGCTTATCCTCGTCCATGTATCAAAGAGAAGATAAACAAACTAGCTAAATACAGTCATTCCTAGCTTTGATCTGAAAAACGCCTACCACTCAATTTCCCTAAGGCAAAAGGAAATTTTTTTTACTGTTATTAAAGTGAAAAGGAGGCTCTGTCAGTACTGTAGAGTGCCATTTGCTGGGATGAACAGTTTTGCTATTTTTCAGCCATAAGTAGACAAACCTAACCAAGAAGAAATGTTTAAGAGACACCTTCCCTTACCTTGACAACATAACTGTCATCACATAACCAGGAGAAATCAAGAACAACATGATCAGAATGTTAATAGATACTTAACAACCATCAGAGTTAAAAATCTTACACTGAATGAAACAAAAACAGTATCTTCAGTATTCTCACTTAAATTCCTTGACAAGCTAATAAGATAATTAAATCTCACCAAGAAAGATGTTGGCCACTTCAAGACATGGCAATGACCCTGAATTCTGAGAGTCATTGGCATACTTGCATACTATGTTAAATGTATACCAAAGTTCTCCGGCAGTTCCAACCACTGATTAAAAACAAGTCTTTTCCACTGAATGCAACAGCTATTAAAGTATTAGGTTGGTGCAAAAATAATGACGTAAAAATGTCGTTTTTTGACGTATTTTTTAACGTCAAAAAACGACATTATTACGTCATTATTTCTGCACCAACCTAATATTCAAAACTCTAAAGAAACAGCTGGAGAATGCCACTGCAAAATATAGATGAAGACCTAGCCTTTGTTGTTGAGTGTGATTTCTTCAAATGTGGAAGTGGAAGCTACTTTAAACTAGAAAAGTAGACCAATGTCTTTCATGTCACGGACCCTGCAGGGGAGAAAATTGCACTATCCTTCCATAGAAAAAGAAGCAACAACAATAATCAGAGCTGTTAGGAAGTGGAATCACCTCCTTGCAAGACATCTTGATTACAGACCAATGTTTGGTGGCATTTATGCTTGATAACTGCAAGAGGACAAAAATTAAACACTGAAATTTTAGAATGGTGAATTGAACTGTCTGCCTTTTGTCACTCAATAAGATATTTGCCTGGAAAAGATGATGCCCTTGACACACTGACTAGATTATTTTATGCTTCTGTGTCTTCATTAACCTTTGTTGATCTGCATCAAAGACTGTGCCATCCTGGAATTACAAGAATGCTTCATTTTGTAAGGACTAAGAACCTACTCTTCTCAACAGAAGCAGTAAATGAAATATGTTCTTCATGTCGACTATGTGTAGAAATCGAGCTAAGATTTTTTCACATGGCAAACTGTTCAAAATTTATGCATTTCTAAGAACTTTCGGCTAAACTTTTAGCCATTATCAAGGATGATTTTATTTAACTTTTAACTGAATGTATGGGTTGTGTTATAGATGTATCTAGAGTTATAGGGATGTTTATCTTCCAAACATGGACAGCACATTTGTGACCATGTTCATAGTTAATATTACTGAGTATTAGTTTTTTCTCTTTTATTATTAGGGCTTCCATTATTCCTGCTCAGAAAGACGGAACTTTTGGACAATTTTTACATATAAAATAGATATATATATATATATACATATAAATTTTCCTTATGTTCTTTTAATGTCTCATTGTTTGTTTAATTGTTTTAATGTCTCATTTATTCCTTTTATTTGCCTAAAAAGGTCACGAGACCGGAAACACGTGTAGCAAAAATATGAAGAAAAAAATATAATATATACAATAAAGCAAATCCACATTATAACCAAAAACGTTTGCAATTCCTCTGTTTTGAAATATATACTTTTCTCTCGTTGGAACAACTGTAACCTTTTCCCTATATATGTTTATATATATTGTATATTTGGGCAGCAATCCATTTTTAATGTTAACATTAACTACGAACATGGCCACAGTGTGATGACTGTGTTTGGAAAATGAAACATTCCTATAATGTCCAACACATACATAAAAAAAACACATTCAGTTAAAAATAATAAAAAAATAAAAATCATCCTTGATAATGGCTAAAAGAATAGGGGAAAGTTGTCATATATGCAGAAATTTTAGACAACGTTTACACACTTTGTGCCCAGAAAAGAAAACACTTGTATGAACACAAGAAAAATTAAATAAAAAGCTTAATCGAAGTACTTTTTCAGTTGTCTTTAATGAAACATGGATAAAAGAGGGATTGCTGCCTAAATACACTTGTGTATACACTTAAGAGACACATCCCCTTTCCAGGAACCAATAAAACTGTCAATATGACCAAGGGAATTCAGAACAGCATGAATCCAGCTCTTATCTGAAATAACCACTTAAAAAAGACTGTTTGACTAACACAAGGAGTGACCAAAATTCATCTTTAAAAAAAAATAAATAAAAAAATTAAAAAGTAAAAAACAAATGAAAACTACAGACAAAAGTTCATTTTCTCCATCAAGACATTCATTTCTGTAGTTCACTGCTACCAGCAAGCAGAAAAATTTTTTCTCCTGATGATGGCCATGTTGGCTGAAACTAGTCGAAGAATCTAAATGAAATAATAAAAAAAAACCGAAAGAATATTAATATACAACCCAGTGTGTATATATATATATATATATATATATATACAGGGAGGGAGATAGGAGGGAGAATTTTTCTTTCATGCATAGCTCAAAATATCATTGAGGAATTGATCATATCAATTTTAATAAGAATATTTTATCATTTATATTTTAATCTTCATATATGTTAAAAATAAATGAAAAAGATTAAATAAACTTAGCCGAGATTAAACTCACATCTAGTGTTTTCAGGGGAAAGCATGCTCATCACAGCTCATAAATAAAGACTCAAGAAGATACTCAAAAATTACGCATATTTAAAATTAAATTTACCTCCAAGTATATGGAATTTTGAATCATATTAATCACTAGCATTTGTCTTTCTAAATTTTTTCATATCGTGATTCCAGTATAAAAGGGAAGTAATCTTGTAACACAAATCGCTCCACTTGCAATCTGCATCTTAAAAACATATCTAAAGCCAGCTTTCTGAAAATGTTTTCATGAAAAAAAAAAGAAAGCTTGAAAATTCTTTTTCTCCAAATACAATGGCTTAATCAAATGAAAAATATCAAAGCTTCTGAATATTTGTAAAAATAATTTGTTAAAACTATAAAAAAGTAGATTTTTGTAAGATTAAACCAACTTTAGCAAAATGATTAATGAATGGATCGCCCAAAATAATATTAACAGCAACAACATGAGAAATTATAGTAACCATTGGTAAAGAGAAAGTGTTCTTAAGTGTTTTGACATATTTTAAAACATAATAAACCTTAATAATACTTTAAGCTTTATTTTCAATATTTATATTCTTTAGACAGTTGTCCTCATCTTTTTTAGCATATTCACAATGTTTATCTATTATACATTCTGGCCCTCTTCAGGTGACTTAAATTTTGAAATTAACCCTTTATTTGGTAAAGGGTAAATTGTCCTAGTTCCAACTGCCATGCCTCTTCCAGAGGTTTCAGTTATCTCCCGTTAACTCTCCAAGGTTTTGTTTGCCACTGCAGTAGCCAGGTACTGAACTTCCAACTCTTTGCCTCAAACCATTGCTTTATTCCCACACAGCCATGTGTCCTTTGAGGGCATCAGTGGATGAATTTTGGGACTTTGAATATGACAAAAAAAGATGTTTCAACCATTGTACACTTCGGCCTTCTTCAGGTGATGTTTTGAACTGAACCCTTTATTTCATACACCGGGGTAGACTGTCCTAGTTCCACCTGCCATGCCTCTTCCAGATGTTTCAGTTATGTCCCATTAACTCTCCAAGTTTTTGTTCAGCCCTGCAGTAGTCAGGTATTGAACTCAAAACTCTTTGGCTCAAACCAATGCTTTTTTTCCGCTGGGTCAGGTGTCCTTTGATGAAATCAGTGTATGAATTTTTGAAACTATGAATATGGCAAAAGAGATAAGGACAACAGTACAAAGAATGTAAATAATTACAATACCTCATCTCATAAATATAGACATATACTTTAGGCTTTGTTATGCAGGGAAATGGTAATGTTGCTTATAGGGAAATATTCAGCATTCATTGACAGAGCCATCTGTGCTACTTACATTGGAAACTTCTGTAAAACAATTTTTTAGGAAAATAGTTTTCCCAACTCTTGTAACTGTTATTACTCTTCACAGTTTAGTATGTTGGATACTTCAATAATTACTTCAATAATTAATGTATAAGGTCTCTACAAGAGTATTTTACAAGAAATAATAGTGGTGAAAAGGTACATGCACAAAATAAGAGACTGATTGATTTGCAATACAAGACAATATTTATTTAACAAAAATAACGAAAGGAAACTTTGAGTTTCTTTTCCTGAAAATAAAATGGAATACACAAAGAAAATTGTTAATGAATGTATTTGAGAGTGACTTGACTGTGTAAATGTGTTTGCATGTGAAATATCCCCTAATTTTTTTCTTCGGTGTGAAACATTGATGGTACACACTTCAAAAGGAGGGAACACAGGGAAAAAGAGTTACTTAAAGGTTCACCTGTTTTTATACCCTGCTGATATCCACTATACTAATATTGATGGGGGTTTCCTTCCTAACATTTTGTTTAAAGTAGTGTGGAATGTCAACATCATCATTACATCATTATCCAGTTATTTACATCATTATGTGTGCTACACAAATTAGTTCTTGCTGCTGTTGAAAGTCCTCAAGAGATGTGGTTTTTATTATTTGGTTAAGTTCTTTGTAATTCTGTAGCACCATTCTATGAGATCAAAAGTCTTGTGTAGTATTGTCTTCTTTAAGACAGAGAGGATTCATTAGCTTGAAGCCATTTTTAATTACTCATCTGAGAAAATGTTTGTATATATCTGACAGTCTATGAGGTTCAAAGACAAACTTTCCTCACTAAGACCTACATTTGTTCAAAGCCCTTTTGAAACATTGATTTGAGAAAGTGATATGAGTAAACTAATATAGAAAAATATGAAGAGACCGAGATAGACAAAATAGAGACATCTGAACAGACTCTTCATCATCAGTCCCATGACTAGGCATAATTGTATGATGACTGCATTGCTCAGCACCTGATCTGATCAGTTCATTGTTTTTTCCTTTTTATGTGCCATGTCCCTCAGGACATAGGCGATCATAGCTCTCTACTTGCCCCTATCCCTTGTAGTTCTCAATATATCTTGTCCTATTGCTACTTCTCCCAAACTTTGTTCCATAATCCTCTTGCTTCAGCTCGCTAGATATGTCACATATTGCTTTCCCTTGTCCTTCTATCCTTCTATCTGCCTTGTGAGTATTGGATTCTCCAAGCCATCCGTTCTCATTATGTGTCCCAGAAATTTTAGCTGCTTTTCCTGATGTTAAGTATAAGCTTCCTCCTTGTTTGCATCCTCTCCAAAACCTCATCATTGTTCACGTTTGGTCCATGGTATCCTCAGCATCCTTCTGTAGAACCATACCTCCGTTGCCTCAAGTCTCTTCTTCATCTTTGAGGAGACCGCCCAACATTTGCTGCCGTAAATGAGAACAGATATCATGTAGCAGTTCAGTACTCTTTTCTTTGTTACCAACGAACTTCTATTTATCTGAATTGAAAGCTGAAAAGATATTTCTTCATAACAAGCACACCAGTGATTATATAGTATCAGCCCAAGATGTTTGAAGGAAGGTCGTCTTTACTAAGACATATGGGCTTTATTCACAGTCATTTTTAATCATTGATTAAAGAAAGTAATTGTGTATATTGACAGATTAGATATTTCTGAATATGTTTGGCACCATGGTTGACCTTCATATAAAAAGTCTGAACATCATAATTCAAATATGAATAATTTTCTCTAACTTGGCAGACTTTAGTCTCATGCTCTGAGGTATTTCATATCAAGCTGGATGATGCATACAAGCTTGTCAACCTACTTAAATCATGAGCTGCAGTCAAGAGCATAATCTGCAACCCCAAAACGCAGTTAATTGTAAACTCCATAATCATAAGTATGTGCTTTTCTAGGGCTATATATGATTTTGAATTAAGAGTAATAGTTCTAAGCTGGTTGCCAACCACAGCTATCTGACAGCTATTTCACTCACAGGCTTACGGCCACATTTATGTTGAAACACCAGTTCCTGAATGATCACTGAAGTTAAGCAATGCTAAACTTGGTCAATACCAGTTGTGGTCAGATTTGATATGCATGTGGTGTAATGGATAATGGTTCAAGATTGTTAATTGGAGAGCTGAGTTCCAATTCCCATTGGGTTGGTAATATTCACTTATGTACAAATACTCTTGGGAAAGATATGCATCCACCTTTCCTCCCCTCTGCAGTGGGTTAATTCATAAAATTTGTATCATTGAACCATTATTTTCTCCAAAAAATTCTTACAGACTAAATATATTTTCTAGCTTTAAATAATCTGTGATTCAATTAATTAATATTCATAAGTTTTTAAAATTCACTTTCGGCTAAATGTGAAATAGGTTTTATACTTTGCTATATGAGTTTTACATAAAAACATTGGCAGTCTGAATGATTTTTTTTTATCACAAATACATTGAAACTAGAATGTTGTAATAGTAAAAATGAGATAATTAACATATATACCAGGCAATACAAAAATGCATACACAAGGCTATATATAAATTACATACATATAATATACAGTTGGTACTCTAAGCAGGCAAGACAATAAACACATTCATAATATAAGAAGACAGTATAGAAATACTTGCAGATATCACAGGGATATAGGATATTAAAGATACAGGCTTAACTGTTTCTGGATCATATCAGAATATCTTTGTAAATTGAATAATGTATATGCTCAGAGCTTTCAATGCAACTGCCTATACATTTGTGGGTAAAGGATAAATTGATTGTCTGAAAGAATGAAGAAGACACAGTGACTGGCCATACAGAAAAGTTTATATAAAGTTTAGTAATCAAACAACTGTTGACACGATGGGCAAAGTTCAAGATTGCTGTAACAGATCAGTAGTCAAATTAATACGTTGTCAGATTTTATGATGCCAGCCAATGTTTTCTAAATAAAACTGGTATTAACCAAAAGCAGTAGATCAAAATTTCAGGATATATTTATACTATGAACAGACAGAAAATTAAGCTATATTTTTATTTTTCATAAAGCAACTCAAGGATTGTTCATCCTTTTGTGAAGAAATAGATATAATAGCATACATTTTTATGATGTTTTGATATTTTTGGTTCCAGATAGGTAAATCTAGTAATGTCTTATGTGTGAAATACATTATATATTTTGTTATTATTAAAATTATAATACTATAATAATAATATGATATTACTACTAAAGTACATGTTCAAAATAGAATCACATACTGAAGGATTAAACAGGGATTTGGTTTAACTAAGAGAATATGGTTTCCACAGGGAGCCCTCTCAATGGCAACAACATTCTTAAGAAGAATGAGTTCCACTTCTATGTTTGTCTCATCATATTGAAAAAGGACACGGGGTGTCTAAAAATTCTGACTTTAAAAACTTTCTTTTCATGCTGCAATTTAGTCAAAAGACCTATATATATATATATATATATATATATATATATATATATATATATATATAGTAAATATTGTTATCATTTTGTTGTCTTTTATTCCTAAAATTTCATTAACAGGCTTATTAAATTTATGCACACACAAACACAGACACACACACACACATATATATATATATATTAACTTAAAAGCCACCATATCAGGCAGTATTTAAGCTAGTGCCTGTGGAGGGCTCTTCTTTTGGTCTTCATCACAACAGGTAGGAGTAGATGCGACAGGCACTACAGACGCACTCAAAATTTATCACTGCATTTAAGTATTGCATAAATATTTAAGCTTACCTTTTAAAAGTTTGGTGATAACTCTTCGCCCTTATGTAGGCCCTTATTTTCCATACAAACAATTATTTTTATTTCATGGGTGACTTTCGCTAGATTTCACAATTAATTCTAATTATTACCAGATTTATTTCCACATTATAAAAATTATTGTACAAAAAAAATTTATCACCAAAAATTGCATACAAACATGACCAAAAACGATCACGGTAATGAAAAATTTGGAATCCAAAATCTCAGGATTGCAGTTGTGAAGCTGGCCTGGAATGTTTTTAATTTGCTCACTGAGTCAGATTGATTTGAAAATGGTATAATATATTGAGCCATGGTCTTTAGGAGTAAAGTTGAAAACGTGTGACATGGTGACATTCACATCTATTATATAGAAGATGATGATGAGCTATTGAAAGTTAGAGAGTTGTGTCCCTTTTAATTGAAATAGTTTGACACACTGATATTTACATTTATTTTATATATTAGGTTGGTGCAAAAATAATGACGTAATAATGTCGTTTTTTGACGTATTTTTAACATCAAAAAACGACATTATTACGTCATTATTTTTGCACAAACCTAATATACATTTATTTATTTATGTGGGAGGTATTTCTAGTAGTGGGAGAAATTTCTACTGCACCCTGTATAATAGAAATATATAATAACATAATACATAATTTTATTTTTATTACAATATTATTATTATTATTATCTGTAAAATATATCTAACATATGTAAAATATTATTTTGCATATATATAAATGTCATGAGTCCTTACCTATAACTACAGAATGAACTCTTCCTAACACTATGTATACTATGCCTCTCAAGAAAGAGGGTCGAATCGAGTTGAGCCGATAGTAGTTCACTCCATAGCAGACTGACAGTCATACTAACACCTTCCACATCTTGTACTATTATTTCGTGTAATATACCTTCGTTATTTCTACTCTTGTGTTCATGATGTTCTTCCTTGGTCCTAACCTGGACCATAACAGTAAACCAGTATTTACAATAAGTTAATGATGAAAGATTTCATAATGCAAGTACAGAAGAAGAAATTGAAAAGTTTTACTGTTAGGCAACACCATGACTCAATGTAAATTGTAGGAAGTTACAATTGTCATGGGAGACCTGAATGCTAAAATAGACAAGAAAAGAGAGATGAAATAGTTGGCAAATCTTGACTAGTAACTTATAATGAATGCAGAAAAAAATGCGTCTAATGTGGTATGGTAAATGATCAGGTAATAGCCAACACCTGTATTCAAGAACACCAAAGAAATATGGATATGGTAAGCCCAAGAGGAGAGACAAAAAAAAACATTGATAATATAACTGTCAATTAGAAATAGGAATAAAATTTTACAGTGTAAAACATACCCACGTGCCAAATGTAGTAGCAACCACCTTTTAGTGATATGTAAACTTTGAGTGAAGCTACAGAAATTGGAAATGGCCAAGCCAGCACCCAAATTGCAATATAACACTTCTGAACAACCCAAATCTGAAGGAAAAATGTATAGGCAGGTTCAAAAGCAGATGCAATGGACAAAATGAAAATGAAAACTTGAAGTGGGACACATTAAGAAAAGCTTTAGTAACATCAGCAATCAACATCATCTCAATGAAAAGTAGACAAGAAACAATGCCAAGTTATTGCATAGAATATATGACTCTGCACAAAGAAATTAGGACCAAATGTAGGCAGGCTAAAGAGGAATGGTTCAACAATGTGCAGAAATCAGGTTCGTCTTAACAGCATTACGGGCCCCTGGCCAAAGCACTCACAGGAATAAAAAGTAAATGGTTAATAAAATTAAATATATATTTATTTTATTGGCACTTCAACAAAACTGGCATTAAAAAATTAAAAACATGCTGTAGAGCAGCAACTAATCAACATGATAATCATTTGAATGATATGGAAGGCCTGAAAAAACATAATAATACTAATTAAACCATACAGATTAGATGGCAGAATATGAAATAACTATAAATTTCTTTACAGAGAATTGTTTTATTATTGGATTGAAGTCAATGGTCTTCAGGAATAGGGTATCATTTTTCATGCACATGAGTGAAGGCCAGTTCAAATGATCACAAAATATTACATTCAAAAATCACCAAAAACAATCGCAGTAATGACAATTTAGGAATCCAAAATTTCAAGATTGCAGGTCTGAATGTTTTTACTTTGTGAAAAATAATGTTATACTATACAGTTCATCGCCATTATGCACATATACACTCTGAGTGCAATTTCAACATTCATGAATACAGATTTCAAATTGTCCAAAATTCTTTTTCTGTACAATGCAGGGAGAGTCTCATAATTTTCATAAAGAGCCATGTAGAGCTTGAGAAGCTCCCATTCATTTAAAAGGTCATCATAATTCAGGTCTTTATGATACGTATTACTTAGATGTTCACACTTTTTCATTAGTGCAAAAAAAAATGGTTTTCAATTCCCTGAAGAAAGAAAACGGATTTTAAATCTGTGAGTAAGCCTCTGCACATTTATTTCATTTCAAAGATTAGAGTGACCAGAATAGGAAGGAAAGTTTTCACCTTGAACTTTTCGTTCATTAGTTAGATGTTCACACTTTTTCATTAGTGCATCAAAAAAATGGTTTTCAATTCCCTGAAGAAAGAAAACAGATTTTAAATCTGTGAGTAAGCCTCTGCACATTTATTTCATTTCAAAGATCAGAGTGACCAGAATAGGAAGGAAAGTTTTCACCTTGAACTTTTCGGTTTTAATGAGAAGTATCTTTTCTGTTGATCCGTCACATTTATTAAGATGCACACATTGTTTTCATTCCTGTTTTTTTTCCCTTTACTGTAATCTGTATCTGGGCACATACAAGTGGACTTGAATTCATATTCACAATATTTCTCTCTAGTTTCCTAAAGATAGCATTTTATAGACTCAAGAAGATTTATGGCAACGGAGGATGTTCACTTTGTTTGATTGCAGGACTTTGCTTGTTTTGCATGTTCTTTCTAGCATGTCATTCCAAAGAATTGTGAGAAAGATTGTCTCCAGGTTTTCCATTTTTTTTGCTCAATCCTTCTACCTCTTGCCTTGTGGTCATTTGCTGTTAATCGTTAGCTGATAGAGAATCCAGTGCATGTTTTATTTTCTCAAAACCTCTATATAGAGCTGAACAGCATCAAAATGTGTTGACCATCATGTGTCAGATACTTGATCACAAAAACCTTTCTTAGAGATAATGTCAATACAATCCAGCAATGAGTAGAAACAGCAAAAAATGAATACATTTAATCCGACAAACTTCAGGCTGTGTCCAGCACAGGGGAGACAGATATAGCTCAGGTACACATTGAGGTGATGAATCCATGCATGCAATCCAATATATTGTCCAGACATATTTGAGGCATTATTGTATGACTGGCCACAGCAGTTTGATAATGGAATTTTGTTCTCATTGAGAAAATCCACAACAGTAAAGGACGGGAATGAACATCAAGAAATGTTCCACAGGCTCACAGCCTTTAATGTATTGGACAATAAATATCAGTTGATCTGTCTTTGAGATATCTGGAGTGGAATCTACACTTATTGAATAATACTTTGACTCTTTTACTTCTTCAAGAATAGTACAAAGAACCTGTCGTCTCATTAATTCAATAAATTCCTCATAAATATTCGTAGATAAAAATGATGGATTCCCTTTTCTGGTATTTCCAATGAATTTGGGACTTTCTTCCAAAAAGTGTCAAATTCACTCAGCAACTATAGTATACCTGAATGGCTGGCAGTTTTTGCTGACTCAAAAATCTGATTTTCTCCATGTAATGGCAAACCTCTGGAGGTTAAGAAAGCAAATGTCAGAAACATGTGTCAACACATTATGCCAATATTCCTGCTCTGAGCAATTTTGGTCAAGTAATAAAGAATATACACTTTCAATTTCATTATGATTTATCAAATATGCTATCATGAACTTTTGATGTTCCTCTCCATTTTCATGTTCTACAATAACATTGCTGTGCTTGCTACAGTTATTGAACCCTTATGCAACAAAGGGTGTTGGTTGGTTGGTTGGTTGGGTTTTATGGCATATCAACCACTGTGGGTCATTTAATGCCAAATTAAGATATATATATATATATATATATATATATGTATATACACACACACACATATACATACACATATACCTATACATATATTAAATATACAGTACTATTAAACACATATCTGGCAACATTATTCTTTCCAAAAAAAACACATAGCTGGCAACATTACGGTTTCAAAAACGCATAGCTGGCAACATTACTGTTTCAAAAATGCATAGCTGGCAACATTATTGTTTCAAAAACGCATAGCTGGCAATAATTATTTTTCCAAAAAACGTATAGCTGGCAACATTATTGTTTCAAAAACGTATAGCTGGCAACATTATCTTTCCGAAAAAATTATCTGAAGCCTTGTTGTTGGACGTAGTTTATCGTCATACCCAGGACGCTGTAACAAAGGGTGTTTCTTTCTGGAACAATAGGTGATATACAAAGCAATACAATGGGATAGTGAATAGAGTAGTAATTCATGTTTTACACACTAGGCATTCTGCAGTTCCCTTGTGAGGACATTATTTGATAAATACCTCTGCCTTCATATTGTCAAGATGTTTTATATACTCTGTGTGAGTTTGAAAGATTGCTATCATTATTCTGATATGATGAGGGCCCACTACAATTCTACTAATCTATTGTGTTAGTATCATTAATGTTCCATCATCCCGGATCTGTCTCTTGGATTGCAGACTCTTTTACTGTTACAGATTTAGGTATTGTAATATTTCACCAGGTGCAACAACAGGTAATAACAGGCATGTCTTCTGAAACTCGATGATTGCTAGCATAGACGCTATATCTGAAGAAACGGTACTAGTGGCTGACATTGCAGGAGTGGATGCCGATGTGAAGGAATGGTATAAATGACTATCGTTACACACCTGTATTGAGCTATGATGTTAATTTTGGAAATTTTCTTAATTTCTCTTTCTCCTCTGCATCTCTCTTCTTCTTTTGTGCTTCCCTCAAAACATTACGTTTCATTTCTGCTGAAAGGGTTATTCACTTGGAATAGATATTCTAAATATTTAGTATTTAGTTCCACACCAGAATGCAGTCTTATATTATATAAGCATGCTTGCAACAAGACCTAAATATTCTGCTTCCATAATGAACATATCTTTCCTTTAATTGTACGAACAATATTTATTTTTAATACAAACTCTCTACTGTGTGTTGATTCACGAAACTCCCAGATGAGACCTAGATCTAGCTTAGGGTCTCTGGGACCTCTAGTCTCTGAACTCGTCTCATCTGTGTATAGGTCTAAAGACTACATTCAACACTTTTCTCAATTTGGACAATTAAAAACCATTCCTCAATCAACTATCAATACTTGGTAATTAGTACTGCATCATAAATTCATAATCTTAACTAACCACTACATACTTACTGTACAAGTGTTCAATGTTGTGACTGAATCTCAGGTTCAATCACTAATAATCTATGCATAGCCCTATACCTGAGTTCATATACAATTTATAAATATATCCAATAATCATGTCATTACTGTTTATAGTACTACAATGAGTCTAATGTTACTTCTGCTGTTTTTCAGATCTGCATTAATGTTTAAAACAAAATATATAGCCAGTTGTAATAGCACTGATTTTTTTAATGTGAAATTCTTCATCCAAACTGGATGAAGAGAGAAATTCTTCAACTGTAAACAACATTTTTAAACAAACACAAAATCAGTTTTATCAAAAGAAATATCTGAAGGGAAATATGAGTTACTTTCTTTGTTGTTGTGAAATGAAAATTGAATGAGAAAATTATTTGTTTTAGTTACGACAACTGAATTGATGTTTTTGTTTTAAAATGAACATCAAAGCTTGGGACAAGCTCTCATTTTGTCACAATTGCAACAAAAAGAAAAAAAATGAGAAAAGGTAAATGAAAAGGAGAATAAGGAAATACTACTAATAGATAGTAGAGTTTTGTAACAATAAAAATAATTTATTTACAAAAGTAAATATTAGGTTGGTGCAAAAATAATGTTGTTTTCTCACATAAAGTTGAGCGTAAAAAACGACATTATTTTTGCACCAACCTAATATATATATATATATATATATATATATATATTAAAATTAAATATTCAAAAGAAAATTGATACAGTCTAGGGTAAATTTTAAGATTTAATTATTGATTCCAAGAGAATCTCCAACAGAATGAGTAGTCTTAGTCACAAATATTAAAAGAGAGAAATGAGAGTTTTACCAGCAAGTCTGTGCTAGGACTGTGTGAAGACTGATTGTCAGGGTCAGTTCTATGATCTTTTCCGTGATAGTAAAATTGTCTGCAAGTGAACTGAGCTGGTGAGATAAACCAGCCCTTTCATTAATATAGGTGGGTAGCATTTTTTGAAGGAAATCATTTCTATTTGTGGTGTCTTCCAGGTCAAAAGGGGACATTCTCCCACTTCCTTTTTCATTTGAGAATCAACTAAAATGAAATAAATCTTTCTATTATGACATATATTTTCACTGATTGCAATACACGCAGCTTGTCATTGTAATTTCTATTTTTAGTATTTCCTAAAAAAGGGGCATTTGTAACACAAGTCATTTAATATATACAGATCAGCATGGGGCCCTTATACACGTGGGGCCCTCAGGGAAGTGCTCATCAGGCCCATGCATTGAAACAGCTCTGGCATAAATAGAAAAAATCGCATATAAAACAGAGAAGCATAAAAAATGAGAGAACTAACAGGACCAAAGATATGCTCATTAATAGAATACATAAAATCCAAGAACGGAATACTGATATTAGAGAAAGAAAAATACTTCAGAGATGGAATGAATATATCAGAGAACTCTTCCATAGCAAAAGAGAACAAGCAGCAATACACAAAAATATTTGCACATTAAAAATAATAAAATTTGAAGAGAAATCTGCATTGGCCAAATTGAACAGAAAGTAGCAGAGTCAGATGGAATTTTAATAGAAATGCTCTCAGGCTTAAATGATTTCAGCATAGACAAGATTAAAGACATGATAAATAAAATATCCAACAGGGGTGATATACCGGAAAAATTAAGTAGATCTATTATCACAGCACTGCCTAAGAAGCCAGGTGCGAAACAAATGCAAACTCTCCATCCTGGGTAAGATGATAAACTACATCCAGCAGCAAGGCCTCTGATCAGGAGGTTTTGAGTAGGGTGAAACCACCTCTTAATTGCTGGTGTTCAAAGGTGCTACCACCCTGACCCAGGGTGGTAGCACCTGTTAGGGTCCCAGCTATGGGCAAATAGTTAACTATTACCAGCAATACTTTTTTTTTAAATTATTACCAGCAATAATTTTTTGAATAAAATTATTACCAGCAATACAATTTTGAAGGAAAAATATTACCAGAAACTGATTTTTGACAAAACAAAATATTACCAGCAATAAAAAATGTTGTCAGCATTAAATAACCCATTGAGGTTGATATGCCATAAAACAAAATAAACCAAACCAATCTAAATCAACAAATACATATTCTATTCATATGAATCTATCCTAAAAATGTTGTCGGCATTAAATAACCCATTGAGGTTGATATGCTGTTAAACAAAATAAACCAAACCACTCTAAACCAAAGAATACATTTTCTATTCATACAAATCTATCCTAAAAATGTTGTCAGCATTAAATAACCTATTGAGGTTGATATACCATAAAACAAAATAAAACAAACCAATCTAAACCAAAGAATACATATTCTATTCATACAAATCTACCCTAAAAATGCTGTCATCATTAAATAACCCATTGAGGTTGATATGCCATAAAACAAAATAAACCAAACCAATCTAAACCAAAGAATACATATTCTATTCATACAAATGTATCCTAAAAATGTTGTCGGCATTAAATAACCCATTGAGGTTGATATGCCATAAAACAAAATAATCCAAACCAAATGCAAACTCCATTGGATAATCAGCCTAATGATCCATATAATAAAACTTATCAGAATTCTGATGACTAGTGTGTGCAGAAAGATCAAATTTGATATAGGACAACTGTGCAGATTTATTAAAGACATTCGAACAAGTCATGTGATATTTATGCTCAGAATGATATAAAAGAGTGCAATACGAATGCAAAAAGATGTGTACCTGTGTTTTATAGATTATGTAAAACCATTTGATAAAGTATGTCACAAAAAGCTGTTCAAACTTCTAAGTAACTTTGACATATTTGGGAAGGATATTAGAATAATCTAAAACCTTTACTGGTTGTATATGGACAGAAAACGAGTTCAGTAAATGTACAAAAATAGAAAGAGGTTTAAGACAAGGATGTGTTTTCTCATCAGATTTAGTCAACCTATCCAGATATTCTGAGAGAATTAGAAGTTTCACTAGAAATCCTTTATTGGTGGCCACAATCTTAACATATGCAGAGGACGTAGTGTTGATAGAAGACAAAAAAAAAGAAACTATAAGAAATCTTACAGAAGGTAGTGAAAGAAAGTGAGAAGAAAGGACTAAACATCAGTTGTGAGAAGACCAAAAGGAACAACCCCATATCCTAATTGCAAAATGGAGATATGAAAATCCACCATAACATGACAGTGCAGCACTGAAATCTGAAACATGTTAGGATAGCAAAAGATGCATACCAAAAGTTAAGCAAGGTATTAAAAAAAAAGTCATTAGAAACAAAGAAAAGAGTACTGAACTGTTATGTAATATCAGCCCTCTTATATGGCAGTGAATGCTGGATCATCTCCGCACAGATGAAGATGAAACTTGAGGCAATAGAAATGTGGTTCTACAGAAGGATGCTGAAAATACCATGAACTGAATATGTGAGCGATGACAAACCTTTAGGTAAAATGACAACAAAAAAGACAAACTTAACATCAGAAAATGATAGTTGAAATTTCTACATAACATAATGTGGAGAGAGGGCTTGAAAAATTTAATACCAATAGGACATTGATGGTAAGGAGGACAGAGGAAATCAGCAAATAAGTTGATATAAATGGTTAGCAATATAGAGGTCAGGAGAGATAGCAAAATGATAAGCCTTACTAAGAAATACAAAGGACAAGATGTTGTGGAGACCCATGATTTCCAACGTCTACAAAAGACATGGCATATAGAAGAATAATACCTAGGGAGCATTATCATTATTTCTGTCCTTGAAAGGACATGGCATTTTAAAGAATCCTGATTTAATTCTTGATCACTTAAAAGCCTCCTTTTTTTCTTAATTTACAATGTGATTTTATGCTGAAATTTTCTCAGACTAATTCTAGGTGAAAGAGTACAAAATTCAGTCATGATATGTGACTATTCTTTAGTCAATCAGTCAGTTAAGTGTCATTTTGTTTTTAAGCATTATGCCACTAGCACGTGAGGGGTTACAGAGAGTGGGAGTAAGAGTAGTGAAAATAAGGACTGGAGTAGAAATAGCAGGCAGTCATTGTCCATGACTGGGCCGAAAGGAGCTGGTGCAGCCTGCAACATAATGTGGCCTCAGGGTTGCCCACCAGAGGTGAATGCAGGGACACCCTTCCATGCATTCACCTCTGGCATTACAGACACCCTGGTATTATAAAACGGTTGATCAGAGCAACTTCTCAAGATGTTACGCAAGAGTTAGGGCTCCTAACTACCAGTCAGGAACAGCAACCAGAAAACTCAACTGTGTACCCTCAAAATGAAAATGCATTTCCACAGACTGCACACATCACGGGAGAAACATGGCTGTACTATTACAGAGGCCAGAGAGAAGGAGAGGATGAGTTCTGGGAACCCCTTCCTAAACAAGGAACAAGGGGTGAGCCTCTACTTTTGTTCAATATGCGATAGACACTTGGGTGAACATGTCTCTTTCGATTCATGACTGACTAGGCAGAAGATTTTTTTCTGCAGTAGGCTGATGTTCCTTTCTGTGGTAGACTGGTTGCTAATTAAGGCTATAGGACTCAGTCTGTACTGCTATTTAAACCATAGCTGGGGGGAAAAGAGATGGATTCATAACTTTTCCAATGCTATTTGCATGTAAGTGAAAATAACAAACCTGATTGGAATTCGAACACAAATCTCTGATTTCTCATTCCAAGCTGTTATCCATTGCAACCCAATTTGCAGATAGAAAAATAAAAAATATAAAATACATCTTCAAAATGTTAAAACAATAAAAATGAAAGTTTCTTCAAGTGGCTAAAGTTTTGAATCAGAAAAATTTATACATTTTCCAATTTTTATCTTGTTCTTTGGCATTCCATCAGAAAATTTAATATTTTCTTCATGATTTTGTTTTGCATTTTTATTGGTGCATATTTTTTCTCTCCTGCCCCACGTTTTTATAAAAAAAAAAAAAATATTTGATCTTTCTGTTGATTTTCTTCTTTTTCACTTTTTTGGTTACTTTTAATTTTCTTAATTTAACTCTTTTTTTTCGTTATTTTTTTCTTTCAATGGAATTTCTTTCCCATGGCCAGATTCTGTAATCAACGTTCAAACAAAAAAAAAACCCTAAAAAATATCTCCAGACTTTGTTCTTTTGCTTTAGTCATTTCCAAATGATTTCAATTCTCTTTTAATTAACTCTTGATGAAATTCTACAGATAATTATTTGATTGCCATTGCTTCTTGGTATGCCTCAAACACAAATATTCAGAAAGATTTATGAAAAGGTTGTTTAGTTAAATCCACAGTAAATAGGTTCGGGTTGTGCTTCTGTATAGAGTTGTGGACAGAATTATTCACCCCCACTTACATAATTACAAATAATGTTATAATACCTTATGTGTTTATGGAAAATTCATGTGCATTTTCTTCACAAAGGCTGAAATAATGGATTTAAAAGAATGTGCACAATACAATTTTTATTATAATGTCAAAAATAATACAAAAAAAAAACACCAAAAAAATATTGAACATAGCACAAAATTATTGGCCCTCTTGCCTCAATAATCAATTTTGTAATCTTTATTCTTGATTATTGCCTTTAATCATTTTTGAGAGTTCCTTAAAATATCACAACACACACCGTTAGGTATTTTGCTCCATTCTTCCTTGGAAATAGCTTGTAGTTCCTTCAAATACAAAGTTCTTTCTCTTATTTTTCTTCAAATATGCCTATAAATTTTCAATAGGGTTTATATCAGGACGTGCAGGGTATGCCAATACCATTATTTTGATGCCATCTAAGTATTTTGTAATAATTTGTACCGTATGTCTTGTGTATCATTGTCATGTTAGAATGTCTAGTGATACCCCAAAGGCTACTTTTGTCCACTTTGTTTTATATTATTTTTAATAGTAGCCAATTACTGCTCTTTTATCTGTAATAACCTGTACTCTCACTAGTTCGCCTGGTTCAGAAGCAGCAAAGCATCCCAGAGCAGAATGCTCCCACCACCATGTTTAATTGTAGGGAGGATATTTTTTGGATTTGTGAGCTTCATTCTCTTTCCTCCATAAATAACAGGAGTTCATATGACCAAATAATCTTAGTTTGGTTTCATCTGACCATAAAACAGTGTTCCAATATTTACTCTCATGTTCTAGAAAAATTTTGAGAGACTTGAAATTGGAGAATTTGTTGTTGGGTTGGTAGCTTTATCAGCTTAGGGGATTGCTATGCTGTATCATATCCAGTTTGACACATAGTTTGCTGGGGTTAATAAAGTCACCCAGCAAGAAACCAGATTTTCCATACCACTTCATTTCAACAGTTGGTGATCCGTACATCCACCACCTGTTCTCTAATTTCTTTTGTATAATTTTCTCTATTTACCCTTCCTTTCCAACTGTCTTAAGAACCAGCATACTCGGATCAACCTGTGAATTCTGAATTCTGTAGAGTAATTGGCCATAATAAAATGATTGGCAGAAATGTCCATCAAACAGGATTGACAAAAATTCCAATAAACAATAGCAAAATACAGAAAAGAACAGGGCAAAAATTAATACAAAGTAAACAATATATATATATATATATTTCAAAAATGAGAGCCGAAACCCTCAATATAATTATTAAAATTAAATTGAATTATGGTGCCCAAAAGCTATCTTTCGCTGTAACTGACCAGATGGTGTGCGTACATGAACGCCATCATCCTCTTTGAAATGGATACCCCACCCTACCTCGGCTTGACCTCTTTCCGAAGGTGACTGGTATATGGATAAAAATTAACTGTCAGATCCCTTATCAGAATAGTTGCCCCAACCATTTCCATAGTAATTAATTTTGTGAGCAAACATGTTTATAAAGATGTGTAAACTTCAAGATTGGTTATTCCTAAATTTTCACTTGAGGATGAAACAGGGCTTGATACCTTAATTCAATTTAATTTTAATAATTATATTGAGGGTTTCGGCTCTCGTTTTTGAAACATGAGAACTCTTATGTAGCGAAGGAATCATATTTTTTTAAAAATAATTATAATTTAAGCTCTACTTCTGTATGGAGCACTGTTTTTAAAAATAAAAACAAAAAATACTAAAGAACTCCGGATTATTTACCTAATGGGTTCTTTCCTATTTTCTATATAACTTCACATACATACATATATATATATATATATATATATACAATTTTAAGGTAAACTATATTTGTGGGTTAAAATACTCATTGTCAGGGATAGAGGGTTTGTAAAAATAAATGGTCTGACAATTGTTGTGTTTAAGCATGAAACTGACTATTGCCTCTGGGTTTTGACTTCAATGTCTACTTTGATATTTTTGTATATATGTAAAAACTTTAGAAAGAGTATATCTTTAAAGGACAATATGAATAAAGACAAAAAGAAAAATTATCTTTGACAATGTATTTCCTCTTTTGTGGGAATTTATCAAGGCAAATGTAAGGATTTTATTTTGTGTCAAGTATTTATACAAGAGCAAAAATGTTGTTCATTTTTTAAAATTTTTAGATATAGAAGTACTCATGAATATTCATCAGGAAAATGAGGCAAGTTCCCAGACACATACACGCACACCCACACACACACATATATATGGCAGTGAATGCTGAATCATCTCTGGACAGATGAAAATGAAAACTGAGGCAATAGAAATGTGGTTCTACAAAAGGATGCTGAGAATACTATGAATATGCAAGCAAAGACAAAGCTGTAGGGAAAATGGCAACAAAAAGGAGGCACACTGCAAAGTAACAGTGATAAGGCAAAAACTTCACAAAGTAACAATAGCTTTAAAATGGATACAGACAAGTGATCACAGCATTCTGACTTAAATACATGCAAGAACATTAATATGGTAGATGAAACTGAAGAGAGGTTTATCTTATTGGCTAGGAATAAATCTCCTTGCAGACATTCCTACTCAGATTTAAACCGACAGGGCAATTATTATGACAATCTCAAAAGTTTCAGTACTAATATCTCAAACCAACAATAAGTTTGTGAAGTCATAGTCAATAACAATAAACTATTCCTGACTGTAAACAATATACTGGATGTAGTATATTTATGTTCAAAGACAAATGGTGTATTAATGAATAATGAATGCATATATGTTCAAGGATAATTTACATGACAATGAAAACATTTGAATAAATATCAAATTTTTACTTTATTTTTGATATCCACAGAAATATTTGTATAACATTCTTTAATATACTGTTAGTCTCTTGCTTATCAAGTCATCAGAGACTTGAATTCTATGATAGCCAAGAGGGTTGTGTATAATAAATTCCCTTTCCAGCAGCTCAATTAGATACTTAAATACAAATATATTTCCATTTGATATAAATATGCGATGTGCATATCTCAAAAAGCTGACATGCAAGGAGAATTCTAAGTATGGATTTCAGAATCTGCATGTCCTTGCATGTTGAGCTTGTCTCTCAATGTATGCATCAGTAGTTGTTACTTACTATTTATGGGAAGAGCTACTCTTGATACCTCAATTCCATGAAACTCTCATGTTATTGAGCACTTACAACACCCAGATCTATTTGAAAAAAAACAGATGAAAATATATTTTAAGTGAATCTAGCATTCCATTCTTTAATATGTTGTTTACATGTGGCTTATCAAGTTAAATGTATTGCCAGTAAGTCGCACAGTAATGAACCTTTATAGAGTTAATTAGAATCTTGGGTTACTGAGATTTTTAGTAGCAGTAATGGAAGACAACACAGCTGTTTGATGCTTTACATATATCATCCATGTAAATAAAGTATATTAAACCATATATAAATATATATATATATATATATATATATATATATATATATATATATATATATATATATATATATAGTTATATACACTATTTACATATTTAGACTATCATCCTCATCTTTGTTGCCATATTTATTATAATGCTTCAGCCGTTGTACACTTCGGCCTTCTTCAGGTGGTTGGAATGTTGAACTGAACCTTCTATTTCGCTCGCTGGGGTAGACTGTTCTAGTTCCACGTGCCATGTCTAATGGATGTCAGTTATCAGTTATCTTCTGTTAATTCCCCTCTCCAAGTACTCCACCGACGTAACCAGGTGTTGAACTCACACTCTTTGGGTCCTGTCACTGGATCTAACTGAAGCCTTTATCCACTGTACCATGTGTCTTTGAAGAAGGCCGAAACATTGTGATAAATATGGCAAAAAAGATGAGAATGATAGTCTGAACAATGTAAATAGGGTACATAATACCTCATCTCAGAAATATACACAAAAAATTATATATATATATATATATTTATATAAAAATTTATATAAAAAAATTATATGTATATATATAAACTTTACATATATATGTATATATCTATATATATCTATATATATATATATATATATATATATATAGATATATATATATATATATATATATTTATATGAAGAAAAATATGAAAAAACAAAAATCCGAATATTCAAGCATGCTGTTTTAATGTTGCTTCAATGTCAACATCAGATGTTTCGATCTAGTAGACCTTCTTCAGGACATAGTAAAACATAATTAAAATTAGACGATATTCAAATCAACATGAAAAGACGATAGACATAAGATGAATCAAAACAGAATAAGTGAAATTTTTAAGATCAGTTATTCTGTTTTGATTAGTCTTATGTCTATTGTCTTTTCATATTGACTTGAATATTGTCTAATTTAATTATGTTTTAATAACTATGTCCTGAAGAAGGTCTACTAGACCGAAACATTTGGCGTCAACATTGGAACAACACTAAAACAGCATACTTGCATATTCAGATTTTTGTTTTTCTATATTTTTCTTCATACTGTCAGATCTATATCCACTATTTGCTTACATATATATATATATATATATATATATATATATATAAACTTTATATAATTATTTGTGTATATATACATATATAAACTGTATCTATATAATTATGTGTGTGTATATATATATATATATACTTTATATATATAATTGTGTATGTATATATATAAACTTTATAATTATGTGTGTGTATATATATATATATATATATATATATATATATATATATATATGGCTGTTGTTAGTTACCCTGTATTTTTTTTAATTTTGTATGTGCCAAGAGAGGTGCCCATAATGAACATGAAATAATTCCCTTCTTACTAGTTCTCTAATCTCTTCTTTGCTCAAGTTTCTCAATATCCCTTCCTTGCCAACAAAGTCCAAGATGATATTCCATGTTATAGAAAATATTGTGCCTCTACGTTCAGACAGTAAAATCATATGAAGAGTCAATGAGAAAGTAGGATGCTATGGTCAGTAATGACAAACTAATCCCTGACAGTACATCAGCAGTTGTCACCCATCATGTATGGATTGAACTGGTCTTTTTATCATAATTCCATGTCCTTGTGGAATCTTTCACCTTGCTGATCATATAGAGCAGTCAGACCTATTCAGATCTGTACTGCTTAGGTTTTAAGTTTTACTTGAGTGTCTGGATCCTAAACAACAACACATCTTTTAAATGAAACATAAATTTATCAGTTAGAGCTTTGCATAGGGACCTTGCTGCAAAACCCCTTACACCCACCTCGATTGGCAAACAGCTTGAATTCCACCCATTGTTTTTGCAACTCGCTAATAGCTCGTCATATTTTAACATCTTTCGTTCGTGGGCTTCTTCTGCATGCTCTTCCCAAGGCACTGTCAGTTCCCACATTGTTACTTTCTTAATATTGTTTGAGAAGAATACTAAATCTGGGCGTAATAATGTTTGCACGATTTGTCACCCTATTTATTACAACATTGTACGCTCTGGCCTTTTTCAGGTAGTTGAAATGTTGAACTGAACCCTTCATACACAGATGTCCTCAAGAACACATGGCACATTTGATAAAGGTATTAGTTAGATCCAGTGACAGGACGCAAAAAGTGTGAGTTCAATACCTGGTTAAGGTGGTGGAGAACTTGGAGAAGTGAATTAACAGGAGATAACTGACATCTATTAGACATGGCACGTGGAACTAGAACAGCCTACCCCAGAAAGTAAAATAGAGGGTTCAGTTCGACATTCCAACCACCTGAAGAAGGCTGGAGCATGCAACGGCCAAAACAGTGTAATAAATATGGTGACAGAGATGAGGAAAATAGTCCGATTAATGTAAATGGACATAATACATCATCTCAGAAATATAGACAGATACTGAATTCCATGTCTTTATGGAACCTTTCTCCTTGCTGACCATATACAGCAGTCAGATTTATTTGGAAAAAATATGATGAACACGTATTTTAAGTTATCTAGTATACCATTATTTTGAATACTCTGTTAAAATCTTGCTTTAACAGTCAGCAGAGTTTTCAATTGTATGACAGCCAAGAAAGTTGTGCATCACGAATTCCCTTGCCACTATCTGAAGTAGATGCTTAAATACAAATATAATATTTACAATGAAAACGAATATGCAATGTGCATATCTCAAAAATCTGACATGCGAGAACAATTCTAGGTATGGATTTTAGAATCTGCATCTTAAACATGTTCTTTTACTTCAAGAACAACATTTTTCTGTTGCCTTGTGTTATTCAATCAATAAATAATTTACTTAAGATTTATATTAACGGTGCAAAAATCCTAATTAGATAATTACTGGAATCTGCTTTTGAGTAAATTAGAACAGTTCTTTTATTTTAACTAAATGAAAAAACTGCTGTAATTTCTCATTTTCATTTTAACTAAATGAAAGCAATATCTCTGGGTTTTTTTTTAAAATTCTTTCTTGGTAGATTAAACTATTTTCATTGGCTGTTTAAACTTCTGTAATTACGGCAGATTTCCACTAAGTTAAAAAATCTGAAGTAATAATAATAAAGATTACTGGCATTGTTTTGGCTCCACCCACCATCAGTTTTATTGCCAAAACTGTTTTTTTTTTTTCTAGTGAATTGGATAGGCTGGATAATTGTTTAGGGTGATAATGAGCACACAAACTGACAATCTTCATTTTGACAGTGAGTTTCTTTTTGATCCTGTCATCTCTTAATTTATTTATATAATTGTTATTTAAAGTAAAATAAGTGATTCTTCTGTAGCCTTAAAGAAATAAGAATTGAGTGCTTTGTAAATAAAATCACCCACTCATATTCCATGAATGAAAGAAGATCAAATCCTTTTAAGTAGAATATTCACTCTGTCAGGCTTTATTATTGGCAGACATAATCTTAACAATATATGCTACACTGATGGCAGACTCAGAAAACCGAAAGAAGCATTAAACAATGAAGTAATGGAAAGTAAGAAGAAAAGGCTCTTAACTGTAAGAAGATGGAATGCATGGCTGTCAGCAAAAGAACCTAAGTTGTAAGCTATATACTGGGAATGTTAAAATGAAGCATATACAGATATTTAACTACCTGGATACTACCATAATAAATGATAGAAAGTGTGACACAGAGCTCCAAAGATGGGTAAGAAAATCAGAAAAGGGTTTTGAGAAACTAAGCAAAGCAATAAGATATAGGAAAATATCCTTAGAAAAAAAGCAGAAAGTACTGAACACTTAGCTAATATCTAGCTGGACAATTACTTTGTGGAGGTTGGTGCAGAATGTTGGTTTGTACATTCAAAATGCTGAATGAACATTGTCTTGGAACATTTTTTTGTTATGAAAACAAATTGTGCCATTCTTATGCAACAGAGTTCATAACTCATGGTCAGTTGGAACAGAGAAAGTGAGCAAAACTCCTCATTTTTTGAAGTAGTAGGCAGTCATCCTTATTATTTCTTTGGTGTTTAGTGGAGTGAACCGGACTATCTCACTTTCTGGTGAAAGGATAGAGAGAACTAACCACTAGGTTCTATTTTTTCTGGGTTCATATTAAGGTCAGTGAGTGTTTGGGGAGCGTGGATAGGATTGTCTCTCACTTTGATACAGGGTCTTTGATCTTTTGTTTTGCTTATCCAAGTATAGTTTCAGAAATGAAGTTAGCTGACTGAACTGTCCTTAAGAATTCTGGGGTTAAGGCAATAAGTAGGTGATACTTTTCAGGGGATTTAAGAAATATTTTTATTTTATTTATTAAACTTTGTCTAATACAAAGAAGAGATGTAAAGCAAACAGGATGTGGTTCTCCTGATGAATGCTATGAATATCATGGACAGTATTATATGAGTTACAACAAGGAAATTTTTAATTAGAATCAGAAAAACTGTTGAAACTTCTGCAACAGATAATGCGGAAGAGGGCCTAGAGAATTTGAGTTACATGAAGGCAGGGAGCAGCAAATAACCTCCTCAATGAATTTGTATGAATGGCTGGCAGAAGAAGATGGAGGGTAAAAATGGCTAAAGTTATTTAATAAAATGAAAGGGTAGTTGTGATATACAGGGTGCAATGCATAAATTGTTGCCTAAATTAAGCAAAAATGAAAATAACACTGACATCTCATTTTAACAGATATATTTACCAAAATTACACAAAAATATCTTCAGATCCTACAAAATAAATTTATTCAATAAAATTGCCATTGGCTTCAACCACAGTCTCCAGACAATGTCAGAATCTCATGCAACACTTCTGGGCAGTCTCCTTGTTTAAGTTGGTGAATGCTGCCATAATCCTTGCCTTCAGTTCATCTTTGGTGTTACAAGGAGTTTTGTTGGTCTCTTGCACAAATGCACCTCACATATAATAATAAAGAGTTTGCAGCCTGGAGAGTTAAATGGCTAGATTTAAGGGGTGATGTGGTTGCCTAAATTGTCTAACATGTATGACTGGGTTCTCCTGCTTGTGTGACATGGTGCAGAGTCCCGTTGCCAGACATAGGCTCTTCCAGCAGCCATCTTCTTGACACAGGGCAGCACTACCTCCTCAAGCCACTTGATGTAAGACTCCGTATTGAATCTGAGGCCATCACCAGCAAATTTGTGAGTTCTTATCAAAACAATCAGTAAGTTTTCTGAGCTGCCATATCTTTGTAATCACCATTAGGCTCATTCAACTCTTTCTGAATTTTCTTCTTTTTGTCCTCAGATTGACACCCAAACACTTGGAAATGTTCATATTGGAGCTTTCGGCATGAATGCCAAGCTTTACAACATGCTGTTTCCAAATTTCTGGCAGAGTGAATTGTGTTATGGTGCTCTTTTTCTCACAGACAGTGCTCAACTGACTCTACTGTAATGACAAAAGTACACAGGTATAGGCTTTAAGAAAGCTTTATTCAGCTGAGAATACAATATTCATGTATAGTGTCCATTTATAGGTCCAGTAAACAGAAATAGCTCTAAGGAGGAATGTAACAAAACAAGGGGAGACAACTCTTGATTATTCATAACAACTACTGTACTGTGCAGTCAACAAAATAAAAATGTATAAAATTAAAAATATGACAATTTACCCATTGCACCCTGTATAGAAGATGACAATTCACTTTGTTCCCTTGTCAAAAAATATATGGAACACTTGCTATCACATAAGAAAAAAAAGTACCTTTTAAATAGTTAATTACATTCTTTGAGCAGAAAACTTAAGTTATTCTGGTTTATTTTTGTTATGAGCTGCCAGGATATCTATAAATTAAAAATCTTAGTTTCTACTGTGTTCAGTCTCTAATGTGCAAGTTATGTAATGGTTACTGTGTGAAAAGTGGACTTGAGTCAGGTTCAAATTCCAGGCTTGTCTGTTGCATTCACTTTGCACTAATGCATTTGAAAAATGCAGGAATACATCTATTCTCCCGTCCACTTAAATGGGAGACAGAATGAACTCTTGCGCATGGAAGCAGTGAAGGACCAGGACTCCCCTGAACTCAGAACTGGAGAAGGCAATTGGAAGCAATTCCTTCATCTTTCTTAAAAATTCATGGAAATTCATGCATAATAAATCTAAAGAAGTACTGAAGTATTGTGATCTCCTTCATCCTCAAGATATATGCCTTTGAGTAGAGTTAATTTGTATTATTAAAAAAAAGTAGGCTGCACATGTAAAATTTATGAAAATTAACTTAATCTGATATAAGAACAAGAGGTATCATCTTCTACTGTGTTGTGTCCTTTCACGATATTGGCAATGATGGCTCTCCACAATTTCTTGTCCTTTGTAGCTCTGAGTAAACTTTGTCTTTTTGCTATAGATCCTAAAACATATTCTGTCAACCATTTACACAAGCTCGTTAGGTAGGTTATGTGCTGATTTCCTCCATCCATCTTGCCTTCAATAAGTCTTGTGAATATCAGATTTTCCAAGCTCTCTTTTTGCTTCAATTGTCCTAGAAACTTCAATTCTCTTTTTGATTCTAAGTATAAGTGTTCTTTTTGTTTCCATTTTGCCTAAAATTTCATCATTGCTCACATGTTCAATCCATGTTATTCTCAATATTATCCTTTAGAACCACAGTTCTGTTCAAGTTTGTTCTTCATCTGTGAGGGAGTTGTCTGTCATACCCTGTCATTTAGGAGTCCTTGTCCTTGACTGCTCAAAAATACAATCTGCCTTGCTATTTAAGTGGGTGGGAGAATATATGTATTCCTGCATTTCTCAAAGACATTAGAGCAAAGTGAATGAAGCAGACAAGCCTGGAATTTGAACCGACAAGTTCACTTTTCACACTGATAATCACTACACAACCTGCACATTAGTTATTAAATAGGTCAAATATATATTTACTACACAGCACAAGCATTGAACTGATAGCATTCAACTAATGTAAACTCGTACTTTAAAAAGTTAACCTGTTCCACTTGCAGTTGAAATGGGTTCTGCCTATTGAGTTCTATATAAAGTTAGTTTTCTATGGGGGAGATATACAATCTTTTCCACTGGTGAAGTGATATCAAATTAGATGAACAAAGAGGACTTGTATTACACAAGTTTAGTACCCTTTTCTTTGTTTCTAACAAAGTTTTCCTGTTTCTTAAAATGTGCTCAGCTTTTTGGAAAGTGTATTTCGCTATACTAGCAGGCCTTCATATTTTGTGTCATACTATTTTCATTAAAACACTTCTTAGATATTTAAATTTTACACTTGCATGCTAGGCTATCCCTTTTGCTAACAAGCATATATTTATTTAGAGCAAATGTCATATGAAGATTATGTTACCTGATTTCCAAATTGGAGAAGTCGACTAACATTGAAAATAAGCATTTGACATTGTCACTTGGATTTGTGTTTGGTTATATATGTGCCCTAGAAATTTCAGTTGTCTCATTCTGATTCTAAATATATGACCTTGTTTCCATTTTCCAAAAATGGCTTCCAAGACTTTCAAAAGTTAAACAAAGTCTTGCATTCACCCCTTGCCTCTCTAGAGCATTTTCATGTATACTATCCAAACATTCATGCTTGTTTTCACATTCATAACTATTGCAAGGAAACTCAGCTTATTTGTGAAATTGAATGTGCTGATATATATTGTTTCACATTGTAAAAACTTACAAAATCATGTAATTTACACTATGCTCTGTGTGTCACATGATGTACAGATTTTTATTATATGAAACTATATCTCAACACATTCTATTTTCCAAATAAGCTGAATTGCCTTGCAATAGTTATGAATGTGAAAACAGGCAAATGTCCTGTGGTGATATATGATACATAAAATATTAGACTAGGCCTTTCCTCAAATGTCCTACTCAATAGTGGGATCTTTTCTTAAGCATCCTTAGTTTTATCACTTTTAAAATCATGGCTCGTGTACACGGCATATGATGTATGGACATGAAAATCACAAGTCCTGTGCATCACATATGAAGGACAGGCAAACGGTTAAGAAAAAGGAAATTTCACTAGAAAAAAAGACTGCTTAACAGCTATGTAAATTTCCTCACAGATAAGGAAAATACTTCCAGTAATGGGGAACAATGCTAAGAATACTGCAAACAGAATATATGAAGAATAAGAAATAGAAAATATGAACAAATACACTTTTAATTAAAATCAGAATGAAACAGTTGGAATTTCTGGGAAATACAATGAAGAAAAAGTGCCTGGAGAATTAACACTCCCAGGATATAATGAAAGCAAAAATTACAAAGGGAGACAACAAGTAACCTTCTTAATAAACTTATATAAATGGATGGCAGAACAGGTTTTTGAAAGCATAAGAAAGGTACAAATATTGAAAAACATAACAAAGGATAGGAAAATGAGGAGAGCCTAAATCCTAAAGGTACATGGCACATAGAAGAAGATTATTCAGCTATACTTTTTTGTTCCTGAAGTTAGATTAGAAGATACAAATAATGAGATTCTTGCAATCTTGAGCTATTATTTTAATGAACCTACAGAATTTGAGAAGGAAATGAAGCAAACCAGGTTTAAGCATTTTAAAGGTGTTTACTTGTTTCTTGAAATAAAGACCAGAAGCAGACTACCATCAGTTGTTCATTGTTCATGAAGAGACCCACTTGGCCGGCTATTCAAATTTATTCATAAATAGTCAGAGTCTATCTACCATTCATCAATGCATTGAACATTACTGCCGCATCTGGTCTGATGCATTTGCTATGCATTTAGACATTGTTGATAAAATACAAAAAAGAATTTGCAATGTTATTGGTCTTGACCTGGCATCTCACCTTCAGTCACTTTCTCACCAACATAATGTATTTTCCTTGTGCCTTTTCTGTGAATATTTACATGGTAATTGTCCTGAGAAGCTTTACTCTTTTGTACCTAGATATTATTATTTTAAGCATACTACTATATTGGCAGTAATGCCTCATCAGTTTACACTTGAAATGACTAGATGTAACTGTAAGTTCTATGCTAACAGTTTCTTCTCTCACACTTCTTGCATGCATACAGAACTCTCTTCTGGCTTCTTGCTTTCCAGTCAACTTTGATGAACTCTTCGATATGGTAGCTAGACTTTATGAATTTAAGCACAGAACAAGATTGGCAACAAGCTCTCATTAATTTACAGTTGAATTGGTTACATGTAACCATAAGTTCTATGCTAACAGTTTCTTTTCTCACACTTCTCACTTGTGAAACTCTCTTCCAGCTCCCTGCTTTCCAGTTAACTTTGATGTCCAAAAATTCAAATGCAATGTCAATCATTATCTTCTTACTTCCTGTTCTTTTATTGTTCTCTCTCCTTAATAACATTTTCTTTTTCTCATATTCCCTGAAATTCAGTAACCCTTTGCATCTTAGTGGCTTTATTGCCTTGCTTGGTGTGAAATGAATAAAAAAAAAGAATATGATACTTTGAAATGAAAGTGAGCATAGAATTTGAGTACAATTACTGGAAAACTTGCAATAGAGTTTTGATGCCATATGTTGAATATTATACACTAATAACCTTAAAGAATATATCTTTGATTTAAAAAAAAATAATTCAGAAGATACCCTAATGGGTTCTGGAGGAACAATTTGGATGAAATTATCTGTACTTGTCAAATACAGAACAAACATGTAATCTGACATGGAGTTAATGAGTATCCCGTGGAAAAATTACATTGTCAGAGATGTCAAGTTTCTTATACATCATCATAGAAACCTGAGATTATCTGCTATGCCTCCTAAAACAACCAATCCCAAGTATCTATTTTTTTCTTTTATTCTACACTGCTTTCAAGACTATTTAGATGGTGCATGTAAGAATATTAGTACTTGAAATAATTATTTCTCATTACCATTTTCTGAGCTTAGGTGGTCCCTCCAGGGAAGCTTTCATAATGAATACACATTTTGACAAATGGCTTTTCTAAGTGTCTTTGACTTTCTGCATAGCAATGTTCAGATCAAATATATTGAGAAAAAAACATATTTTGCTTTATTCAATGAAAATTTTTGAATCTTAAAAAAATACTCTAATTGAATAGCATTTAACATTTTGTTTTTGTGTTTGGAAAGTAGATTTTGTATATTTTCAGAATATGCTGGGAAGCCTTGATATAACTTGGTGACCTGTCTGAGGGGACCTGACTGCATATGTGAAAAACACTCTCCAGTGAGCTTACTAAATCAAAAGATTTCATGTAATTAGTAATATTTTAATTATAGTTCTGAGTATATCAAAAAGTAATGATTGTTTTAATCTTAAAAGTATTAGTTTGTAGGTTTTTTAAGCTTGAGATTAAGTTTCTAAAAGTCCAGAGAAAAAACTTAGCTTTTTCAACCTGCAATCCTCTTTTGATCTATGTAAAAAGCAAAAGTCAGTCATAGAATTTCCAAGGATAGAACACTGACGTTAGAGAAAAAAATAACACAGAGAGCTCTTCCATGATAAGAGAAAAACCAGTAATACACAGAAATATTGATGGACCAGAAATATTAAAATCTGAAATAGAATCCGCACTGGCCAACTAGAACAGAAATCAAGTGGTAGGGTCATAAAGACTTGTAATAGAGATGCTAGAGTTTTTAGACAATTTTGGTATAGACAAGATCGCAAAAATAGGAAATGAAATCTACAACAGTGGTGATATACCTGAAGACCTAAGTAGATCTATTTTCATAGCACTGCCTAAGAATCCAGGTGCAAAATGAATGCAAACTCCATGTTATGGTCTGGTTTCTTGTACCATCGTGATAGTCCAAGATAGAATTAATAAAGAAGAACTCAAACACAGGTATGGAATAACACAGATATATTACAAACAGGTATATATACAGAGAAGCAGATGTGTTAGTATGAACAATCAGGTTTAGTAGAGAGAACAATGTAGTCTTGACCAGTATCACTATTCCAATGTCTTACAGTAAAGGTCTGAACACGACTCTATTTTGGACTGCCTCTGACTCAACTTGACTCAAACTACTGACTCGACTTGAACTACTGACCCCTTGCCTACTCCTGAGGTGCAGTATTTATTAAGTATGGAATAGTCCATTATTATTATTATGGGTAAGATCTCATAACACTCCAATAGACAATCAGCTTAGTGAGCCGTATAGCAAAAGTTATCATTTGAATTCTGATGAATAAAGTGTGCAGCAGAATCAGATTAGAAATAGGAAAGGAACAATGTGGATTCATCAAAGACACTGGAACAAGGAATACAATATTTATGCTCAGAATGTCATCAGAAAGAGCAATACAAATGGAAAAGGATGTGTACCTGTGTTTTATAGATTATGCAAAGGCATTAAAGAAAGTAGAGAATCAAATTTCTGTTGGAACTGCTCAGTGACCAATACATACATACATACATATTAGGTTGGTGCAAAAATAATTTCGTTTTCTCACATAGTAACATATGTTAGAAAACAAAATTATTTTTGCACCAACCTAATAAAATATATATGGGTGTGTATGTGTACAAAAAATGGTAAACTGTTTTAGCATCATTAGAAAGGTTTCTCCAGATCAGAATGAAAGAAATGTGTTTATGTGTGTGTATTTCAGTATTAAATTATGAATACTTTTCCCTAAGCTAATGTCTTTCACTCTGTTTGTTTGTTTGTTTGTTTGGGTTTTATGGCATATCAACCACTGTGGGTTATTTAATGCCAAATCCAGTTTATATGAATTTTAAATGCCTATTTTGTATGGAATAAAAAACGTAGAGCTGGCAACATTATTCCTTTTCAAAAAAATCGTAGAGCTGGCAACATTATTCCTTTACAAAAAAAAAACGTAGAGCTGGCAACACTATTGTTTCAAAAACTTAGAGATGGCAACGCTATTTTTCTGAAAACATTATCTGAGACCTTGCTGTTGGATGCAGTTTATCGCCGTACCCAGGACGTGGATGTAGTTTACCGTCATACCCAGGACGTCTTTCACTCTGTATGAAAGAACAACATTGTGTAACTTTTGTATAAAAGCTGTAAATTTAATTCATAATGAAGAAGGAAATTACTGGAAAGTAATTGAAACTCACCTGAAATGAGCTGAATGTGTAATGCTCCTCATGCCAATGACACTTCCACCGAGCTTCTCTACGGCATATGACTTCATGGAATTTTGATGTGTTCCTCTTGAATTTATATTTAAACTTTTCTTTTCTTAAATTAAAATAATGGCTTTCATACAAAAATTGCACAATGTTGTTTCATCCTGAGTAAGGAAAACCAGATTAGTGAAAATATATTAATGATTGAATATTAAGTCACACACACACTCGCACATACATAAATAATTCTTTTGTTATGATCTGAGGAAGCCTATCTAAAGATGGCAAAATAAATATTCAATTCGATAAAGCAGTTTTCCATTTGTCAAAATTTATCAAACTTTGGATTCTATATCCTATTTATATATATATATATATATATATATATATATATATATGCAGGATGAAAATAAATTAACTCAAGTTTTAAAACAATTATAATGCAAAGTAAGCAATTGTGAAAACAACAAAATATATTTTGTAACAAATGAGTATGAAATGGGGTTTTTGAAATAACAACAAATTTTCCAAGGTTGCACATTTGATCAAACTGTTGGCAGACTATCCATAACTTGAGGTGTGTGCTCAGCTTCTACAGAACGTCTTCCATTTCAATAAATATCATGTAGTGTCTCATGCATGAGAGTGCAGCAGCAATGGTGAAAGCTTATAAAACAAGGAACAATTTAAAACAGAATCCTTTGGCTCTGTCAACAAATTACTCATCTGATAGAAAAGTTGGAAACCGCAAAGATATGACATTCCTTCAAGTGGGAGACATTCCTTAGAAGCTGTGCGTACACCTCCAGTCTTTCAATAGATTGATAAAACATACAAATTTACAATCCATCTGACTAAATAATCTATAAAAAGTACTCATGGATGAATAAGATGAGTATTTTTCATAAAGGCTGCCTAAAACTAGAGTAAATGAGTATTGCTCATAATCTCTCCAAATAATCTATTCAGAGTACTCAATTCAAAGCTTACTTTAGACTGTCAACTGGAGCTTATGAAGCTTTATTATGTTAATCACGGGAGTGCAGCAGCAATGAGAGCTTATAAAATGAAGAACAATTTAAAACAGGATCATTTTGCTCAATCAAAAATTATTCATCTGCTAGAAAAGTTTGGAACCACAAAGACAGTGTCTGATATTCCTTCAAGAGGAAGACATTCCTTAGAAGGTGAGCATACGCCTCGAGTTATGGATAGCCTGTCAATTATTTAATTATTTGATTTAACATGCAACCTTGGTTATACAGTGTAACCCGGATATAAGAGACCCGGATATAAGAGAAACCCGGATATAAGATAGATTTTATCTGGTCCCAAATTAGAGCCATACTTACCTAAACAAAATAGACCAATCCCGGATATAAGAGAAACCCGGATATAAGAGACTTCTTCTCCGGTCCTGACAACTCTCTTATATCCGGGTTACACTGTATACCAAAATGGTGGAACAAGTGAAAATTTGTTTTAATTTATTTAGATACTAAAACTTTTTGTCTCTCTCTCTCTCTCCATATATATACATATATATACATATATATATATATATATATATATATATATATATATATATATATATATATATATATATATATATATATAGTACTGTTTCATCAAAAGTGAAAAGTTATTTTATCTATATTCTTTCTTTGTCTTTGCATTTACAACTAGTGTGAAAAATTTACCATTTGATTCAGCTGTACGGCACTATCAGTTTAAAGCACAAAAGAAAAAGAAACCGTAAGATCATAAAAAAATTATTCTCCTGTTTCTTTTACATATTCATTTATTCTTAAACTTTTCCGATTGACTATGCACAGATTTCTCCTCCTTCCAATTCACCAATCTCAGAATTGAATTGGAAAAAGATATTTTTTATCTCCTCATTCTGAAAGTCATTTCATTCTTTTCTCTACAATTGTCTTCTTTGCAAATTCTTGTGGTCGATAATAGTTTTGCCAATGTAGCATATGTAATGGAAACAAAATAATCGGAAACAAAACAGTTTTCTTTGAAGCTAAAGAAAAATAATTGATAAAATTCATAAAATGAATTTTAATATGAATAACATATCATCTGCTTGTCTTTCTTCTCTTAGTTGTTCCTTTTTTGAAAAATGAATCAAATGCTCAGAGAAGACAATTGTGCCATTCTGGATTTTAAAAAAATCTGTCAACAACAAACTTGAAACATGTCTTCTAATTAATCTTTTGACCTTATATCTTGAAAGTATCTCCGATCATAACTATATCTAATCATGGAACAATGCTGATGTAGTCTCCGTTGATGGTCCTTGTGGAGAAGTTCAAATTTTCTGATCTTTTACTGGTGTTGGCTTGCCCTAAATGACATAATATTGAATCCACTCTAAGCCAGCATTGAAATACAAATCCAAACCAAAACCCTGTTCAATTTAAAGGATGTTTGCCAAAAGTCAGATGAAACATTTTAAGTGTGGCTTAATAACAGGTTTTCTGAGGTTCACTTAAAATTTGATACAATCATGTAACATCATACGTCAGTAACACCTTTAAGGTTAGAAATGTCCATATGACCCCACAAATTTCAATTTAAAATCCAGGAGTGGTTGAATGTGTATGCAACTAGGTAACACTTTATTTCATTATGCAATAACATGACCAACTAGATTTGCAGGACATCTACAATTACAAAGATTTTGTAAGAATTGTAGATTTCCATAACCTTAGCTCATAATCAGTGGTACCAAGAGGGTTAAAATTGCAGAGCTGTTCCACCAGAATGTCACAAAACCTTGTGTAATAATTGATCAGTCTTTTGGCAGACTGACAAAGTAGGTTGAGTAACATGTGTTACAACAAATACAGTTGGAAGACTTTCCAATATAATTTTGCACATGTATACAGAAACACATTTGTACACACACACACATACACACACATATATATATACTGAGGTGGGCAGAAAGTCCTGACTCACTTAGCTATCAAGCAACACCAACATTTATTCTTTGAAATAAAGACTATCCTTTTCAATGTTATTCTGCCAGCAATCAGCCAGCATCCGAATCTGTCCCAGATAACAGTTTGCTGGCTTTGAATCAAAAAACTATAAACAAGCTTTCTTCACATTGGGTTGTGGAGGAAGTGTGTCATTGAGCAGAATAGGCCATAGTCATTGAAAGCAGCATCGGGACTGAATAGTGCATGTGGAAGGATCTCAACACTGTCCATCTGTTTGAACTTCTCCTTAGTCAACCTGGCAATGCGTATCCTTGCATGGTTTGGCTGAAACAAAGCCGAACCTCGATTGACCAAAGCAGAATACTCCTTTAGTTTGTCGTACATATGGTCTGGCTGCTGGCAATACAGTTTCGCATGATGGCATGACTCTGTGGAACAAGCTTGGAATGCAGTATTCCTTGGAAATTCCACCAAACTGAAATCAAGATTTGTTGTTTCTTTTCTGCTTGCTAAGAGAGTCAGGATTTTCTGGTCAACCTAATATATAGAGTGGTACCCTTCTATGTGACATGTCCCTTTAGGGTGTGGCGATTATGGCTATCCACAATTTCCTGTAAATTATATCTCTTAATAAAGCTTGTATAACCTGGTATTCTCTTAATAAAGAGCTACAATAGACATCTCTACTAATACTTGCTATGCCAATCATTTATACAAGTTCATTAGGTAGGTTATGCATTGCTTT
This sequence comes from Acanthosepion lycidas, assembly GCA_963932145.1. NCBI lineage: Eukaryota > Metazoa > Mollusca > Cephalopoda > Sepiida > Sepiidae > Acanthosepion > Acanthosepion lycidas. The sequence continues at coordinate 23,995,726 of OZ010593.1, forward strand.
CCTCTGTTCTATCTTTCCTTCAATATGTCTTGTGAGTGTCAAATTTATAAGCCCTCTTTCCTCATTATTTGCCCAAGAAATTTCAACTATGTCTTCCTGATTCTAAGTTTAAGTGTCTTTTTGTCTTGTTTTTTTTTTTTTTAAAAAACTTCATTAGATTTTCAGTCCATGTGATTCTCAACATCTTTCTGTACAACTAAATTTCTGTTGCCACAAGTCTCTCTTTCATCTGTGATGAGATTGACCAGCATTCATAGCCATTAAAGGGGGACTGATATTGCATAACACTTCTGTACTTCTTTCTTTGTTTCTAACAAATTTTTTCCTGTTTCTTAATGTTGTAGCATACCTTCAGATGATAATGGGTATGTCCCCATTCACATAAATAGTAAATACTGTATGTTGATCTTTAGTTGGAGATTCATCGTGGAATTCACTCGACTTACTTCTAACAGTTTAATACTACTTCTACACGCCACTGGCTAATCTTACATGTGTTGCTCGTATCCTAAGTATTAGGTTGGTGCAAAAATAATGTCGTTTTCTCACATAGTAACATACGTGAGAAAACGACATTATTTTTGCGCCAAACTAATATTATTGTTCATTACCAACCTTCATTCGATTATTCTATTCAGTAACCTTCCCTAGGTTACAACACTTAATATTTTGTTTAGATTTTGGAAGGCATCTTTCCCTATCCCAATGTGCCTTTGGATTTCCTTTAATTGTTTTAATAGAGAGATTTTATAAATTTCAACTGATAGCAGTAGTGGATGCTTGGCCAATGAGTTGCAAATTTTTCCTTATAAGGAAAGGACTAATATTAATTAATATACTTAGAAGTAATAAAAATGGTGCTGTTGATTTGCTTTATGACATGTCTAATTATATAAGAAATAAAATTATCTGACAAGATTGCTTAATAACAGATAGGAAAAGCGGGCTATACATTTCAATATTTCAGGGTACTTTGAGTTGGTTTAAATCTTGTGCTAGGCTGTAATTTAGTTAAGACATCATCATTATATTGACATAGTATCTACCTACTTTATTGCATCAACGGCACTCTAAGCACTAAAAAAAGTAATGGCAGGTAAAGAAGTAATAAAAACTAAAAATGGCACATCTACTTGTTTCTCTGTTTCAACACTGTTATTTTCTCATGTCATCTTTATCTGCTTTTAATTTTTTTCTCTAGCTTTCTTACTTACTCTATACCTTTCTCCTTCACATTAAAAGCTTCTGACTATATTACACTGAAACATTGGTTCTCATATGAACACTGAATTTAAGCAACATTGAGCCTAGTCAGTATGTAGATGGGTGGCCACTTGGGAATAAAAGCTTGCATGTGTGGGTGGTGTAATGGATAACAGAATTGTAAATCAGAGAGCCAAGTTCCAATTCCAGTCCGGTTATTGTATTCAATTACACACAAATACCTTTGGGAAAGGTATGAATCCACCACTCTTCCCCTCAGCTAAAGGTTAATTAATACGAGTTATATCAGTAAATTATTATTTCCAAACAAGTTCTGACAATCTAAAAATATTTTCTGACTAGCCTGCAATAGGTTGATAAACTGTAATAAAAAAACAAAAAAAAAAAAACAAATCAGTCAACCTATCAATTTTCACACCTTCATTACAGTTTTTCTCCTCTCCCTTTCTTTTCCTAATTTTATTATCATGTGGAAAGGAATGTAGGCAAAATTGATCTCTTTCACATATATATATATATATATATATGCTGGACTAACTAAGTGAGCTGTTTTGTAAAATATCTCTGTTGTGTTCATATAATCTTTTATTTAAATTCCTTGACGTTTTCCATCTGTATTCCTATACATATGGAAAACCTCTAGGAATTTAAGGAATACATATGGAAAACCTCAAGGAATTTTGAGTAGCAATGATTAAAGGTGATAGAATAAATTCCAACTTCAAGTTTTAGTCTATTATTTTTTGTTTTGTATTAACTAAGTCTAGAATTGTTTTAGAAGTTGAAATGGTGTTGTAGCATACCTATGGATGATAACGGGTATGTCCCCATTCACATAAATACAGTAGTAAATACTGTATGTTAGTCTGCAGAGACTCATTGTGGAATTCACTTGACTCACTTTTAGCAGTTGATTACTTCTTCTACACACTGCTGGTGAAACTTATATGTGTTGTTCTTGTCCTAAGTATTATCATTTATTACCAACCTTATTCTAGTCAGTAACCAACCCTAAGTTACAACAAATGGCTAAATGTAACCATAAATTCTATGCTAACCGTTTCTTCTATCACAATTCTCACTTGCAGAACTCTCTTCTGGCTTCTTGCTTCCCAGTCAATTTTGATCTTCAAAAAAATTACATACAATGTTCTTTTATTATTCTCTTTCTTTAATAGTATTTTCCTCATTGTCTCTACCACTCAGTAACCCCTTGCATCTTAGTGGCCTTATTGCCTTGCTTCAGGTGAAATATTAAAAAAAAGTAAAATTTAAGCTAAATATTCTCAAATCTCTACATTCTTTCTTATCTAGTCCTCTATTCCAGATACTTACTATTAGTAGCAGATATAATTGTATATATATAATAGATATAATAGTAGATATTTGTAGTAGATACAATCTTTAACTTGTCTCTGTTTTAAACATTAAGACATTGTTGCTTCTTATCATCATAACTTGTTTTTACATCATCTGTCTGAGAAAACATTCAGCACCAACCAATGTTAATTACATAATGTTTACCTTTTTGAAATTCTCGTTTTGCCTCTATTTTGTCCTCGGTGCACTGCTGTAACTAATATCTGCATTCCAGTGATACTATTTAGTCTTGTTGGTATCCCCATTGTTCTATTCTTAGCTTAAATATATTCGCAAAAAGAAATTTAAAAAGCGAGGATATAGATAAGTATTGGAATGAAGTTTTTCAGTAAGCTGTCGCCAACGTCTTGTTGGGAGGATGTGTGCATTATGTAGTGTTTATTGATGTGGAAAGTGGGATTGCTCTTTGATTTCAAATTCCAGCTGAGGTTGTTGTATTTGCTTTCATACAAATACCTTTGGAAATGAATGAACTTATCAAGAGCTTACTAGCAGGGTAAATGAAGCTTTCTAGTTTTGTTTGGTAACCAGTCTAGGAGAATGACAGCTCTAAATTCAAAACCAGTTGGGTTTAAGGTTAGCAAATACACCCTTTAAAATTGATGTAATGGAATAACCTGGTACCCATGAGTGACTACACTATAGGTAGTAACTACCTATAAGTATCCGTAAGGCAATGGACTACATGAGACTTGCTGTGATCTGTTGAGTATGAATCCGACTTATTCAAGAACTATTTGACCTTTCAAACAGCAGCACTCACTAGTGGTTTTATAATAACCTTTATTTAGTTATCCACTGTGTTGTTCCACTGATATTTCTATAAGCATGAAATATAATAAAAATCTTGCTACATTAACCAGAGCAACAACACTTAGCATGATGAGACTATGACCCTTGTATTTCACAAGAGAGTTTACACGGTTGATATGGATTCATATTCTTAGAAACCCCTTTTACATATCCAACACCTTACTGAGTTGGTGATCCATCGAAAGATGAAATTTTAATTCAGTCGTATATGTGACATGCTCGACATATATATGGAATATGGAGGTCATGCATAGCACCAAAATAGCTAAAAAATATATTTAAACTGTCAACAATCCTCTTTTTATTTCTGAGATGAGGTATTGTAATTATTTATAGTATTTACATTGTTCAGACTATTGTCCTCATCTTTATTGTCATATTCATGATGCTTCAGCCATTGTACACTCCAGCCTTCTTCAGGATCTGTCTGTATTTCTGAGATGAGGTATTGTAATTATTTACAGTATTTGCATTGTTCAGACTATCGTCCCCATCATTGTTGCAATATTCACAATATTTTGGCTGATGTACACTCCAGCCTTATTCAGGTGATTGTAATTTCGAACTGAATGCTTTATTTCATCCACTAGGATAAATTGTTCTAGTTCCATATGCCATGCCTCTTCTGGATGTTTCAGTTATTTCCCTTTTAATTTGACTCTTCAAGTTTTTTGTTCACCTCTGCTGTGGCCACATATTGAACTCTGAACACTTTGGGTCAAGTCACTGGATTAATTCAACCAACGTTTTTATCTACTGGGCCAAATAATCTATACAACCACTTTCTCAGATCAATGATTAAAAATGACTTCCTGCAAATGAAGCTTGTAGGTCTTAGTGAGGACCATTATTCTTTGAATCTCAGATTATTCAGTCTATACTGAAGCCATTACAATTCAGAATGTCGAATTAATAAATATTAAAAATTGCAAATGCCTCAGTACATTGATCAATTACAACAAATTTTAGTATTGGAGGTAAGGAAATTGAACATAGAATATGCAATGCTATTGGCAGTTTTGTCTAGCAATGCAAGACATTACAAACCAAAACATTGGCTTAAGAACTTGCCATCTTTTAATTTAGCCTAGTGAAACAGACTTCGATATGGATGTCATGCATGGTACTAAACTTGTATTCAACTACTTTCTAAGATCAGTGATTAAAAATGACTTTCAGCCTATAGGTCTTAACAAGGACAATCCCTCTTCAAACCTCTTGGATTGACACTACAAAGTTAATAATGAAGTATTGTGCCACATGACAGAAACCATATCACTTGATGACTTTGAACAATAACAACTAAAATGGATAGCACATGTAACACAAAGAGAAAATAATGACATAATCAAGATAGTAATATTCCATACGACTTGAAATAAAAGCTAGGAAGGAAATCTCCATCTATAATGGAAGGAGTGATAACAATTACTGGACTTGAAAAATTTGTTTTTCTGAAAAATGGTTTTAAAAGAAAGATTTTTTTAAATTTCAACCAAAAGTAGCCCAAGTTGATTGGTCAGTGAATGCTAAATGTTTCCTTATAAGGAAACTGCTAATTTTACTATATAGCTCCATTTCACTTGATTAAATTTTCATTACACTGTCGTTTCTTTACACTTAGTAGTAGTTGTAGTATTAGTATTTTCAATAATACTAATCATCTACAGTAATTTTGTAAACCAATTGGTGAAGAAACAATAAAAAAATGCCATGAAAAGACGAAAAACTAGAAACAAACTTGTCAGTAAAACAAAACAAAATATTTTTCTTATTTTGACATGATTAATAACGAGAGAAATTAACCCTAAATCTAACCCTGTCTTAGATTGAAGAGTTACAAATCGTATGTTTCAAAGAAAAATATTTTCTCTAAACAGATCCCCAATGAAGAATTAAAACCACACACACACACACATACACACACACACACATATATATATATATATATATATATATATATATATATATATATATATATATAAAACAGAAGATATATGTCTCTGTGTGTGTATGCTATTTATGCATGTTCACATTTCTTGACTGATTTTGATGAAATTGTACACGCATGTTGCAAATTGATTAAGTCAAAACTAACTTTTCAATCTCCAGGCCCCTGGGTTTGGCAGAAAAATGAGTAAAACTGAAGATGGGTATGACTTTTTGCAAAAACCAAGGCAAAGTTACATGCGAACAAAATTTTTATTGGATGAACTGATATTTTTTGCACTTAACACAGAACATAGCTCATGTTACATGGTTTATGTAGAGTGTTCGATAGTTTTTCTGCGACATTGGCTACACACAAAAAATAGCAAAAAAAATCTGAAAAAATCAGATTTTTCATAACACTTAAAGTAAAAACTTTTTTATCTGATTTTCTTTAAACATGTTGCAAAAAATTTGATTTCACACAAAAATTAAGATAGTGTGGTTTTAGTCCTGGTCTCTTCCCAGTATATAACAAAAAACAACAAAAAAAACTGTTAAAAATTCCCATTTTTCACCCATAACTGCTTGGTTTTTCATCTGATGCTTTCCAAATTAGCCATATAAATTACATATGACACACAAATTGTTTGAATGTTTGGTTTAGATTATTTCAGTTAAGTGGACAAATTATTTTATTTTTTCATTATTTTATTATTTTTAGACAATTATTTTAATATATTTTTGGACTTAATCCATTCCATAATTTGTTGTCATTGTTTATGTTAAGATATATTTTGTGAGCAAAGATCAATCAAGAAAAATCATCAAAGGTGTGTTTACAAACAGAAATTCGGACTTTACTAACTAGATGCTTCTTTATGACGGAATGGTTAGCAGCACATCAGATCAAATAATGGTTCCCATTAAGGGTTACCAGTTAGATTCCTGTTGGAGAAGCACATATTTTCTACAAAATTTCTCAAACATTCAGGCTGGTAAATGTAATTAACACTTTTTTAATTAAAAAAATAGGCCATTTACTTAAATAAATTATATCTATAAAATAACATTTAAATGAAAAAAAAAAAATTGTATAGGTAGGCAATCTCTTTTGCAGACACTTGTTCAGGTGCATTTGTGTTTATTTAACACCCACAGAGACCACCTGTAGTTTATCCTGCAGACATTAGTAACAGTTTCTGGGAAAGAGCATGTTATCTAATGTGATCAACAATTTGAACAAGGCCAGCACGCTCAAGCCCTCAGCCACAATGACTTGTGACTTTGTGCTAGCACAGCTATTGACAGCGCCAAAGGGTTCAATCTACCCAATTTCACTCATAAAGCTTGGGTCAAACAGTTTTTCAACCGGTTTTATGATTTTCAGGCACTTTTGAAAAGTGCCACATGGTGGGATTGACCCCTTCAGTCTGATAACATCAGGAAGTTTCCTTCCTGACAAATCGACTACGGTGAAATTCAAACCTGGTTCTTATGGCCAGAATGCAGAGGTTCTAACCACTTGGTCACATGCCCATATATATAAATATATATATATATATATCATCACAGAGACTCCTTTCTGCCTTCCATCTGTATGAGTGATGCTAACCTCCAGGAAAGTGACTCATTGCCCCTTTTCACGCTCATGTTCTGTGTTGATCTGAAATGGAAAACTATGTTAAATCCATTGATAGGTCAGCTGCTAAGAAAATTGGTTCACCATGTTGGACAACACATTTTTTTTCTCTGCAGAATCTATCTTACATACCTATATGTATACCATTTGCCCATGCTTAGAATATTGCTGCCACATATGGGTCAAGGCCCTTTCTATTTACCTTGATAAGAGCCAAAGAAGAATCAGCTATATTATTGGTTCTGATCTGCCAGCTTGGCTCTTGTCACTTTCCAACCACTGTAAGGTTGCCTTTCTATGTTTTTTCTATAAATACTTTCATGGCAATTATTTGACTGAGCTCTTAGCTAAGCTACCTAGCCTTTTTGAATTTAAGTGCAGCATTATACCAGCATTGAGATCTCATCAATTTACAGTGAAGCTGGGTAGATGTAGCTGTAAATTTTATGGTAACAGTTTCTTCTTTCACACTTCTCACTGTTGGAACTCCCTTCCAGCTTCATGCTTTCCAGCCAACTTTAATCTGCAAAAAATTTAAATGCAATATCAATTGCTATCTACTGTCCTCCTGATTACTCTGTTCTCTTTCTGCTCATTATTAATGTTTCTATTCCTAATTCTTCCACACCCTGTAACCCCTTGTGTTTTAGTCACATTACTGCCTTCTTTAGGGTGATACTGATTGAAAAATATTATATATTCAACACACTTGTTTAGAACAGGTTTTGTGAACCCTTAGAAAAAAAGTTGATGTTTGGTTATTGAAATAATGAATTTGGGAAGTAAGTTGGACCAAGAACCTTTCAGCAACCTTTGTTTATGTAAAGGTGTGAGATTTTGTTTGGAATTGGATGAATATTTTGATTCTGTAAGGAAGTGCTTTTTCACTCAAAGGCATTGACATTCTCATATCCTTGCACTTTTCATTCATAAAATGTTGTCTGATTAGGTTCCAGCTAGACTAACTTTTATTAGTTAAACCCCCACTGACTCAATATTAGCTTGCTTTGTTCTTTTGTTCAGTTCTATTGATGTTCCTGGATTTAGCTGCTTTTATATCTTCATCTTGGCAGCTTAAAGAAGAGAAAATCTTCATTTCCAAATCCTGCAAACTCAATAAAATAGCAAAGTCAGCAGCAAAAATATAAATAAAAAAGCTTTTATATAATTTAATTAAATTATTTTTTTTCTTGGCTGAAACTCCTTTAACCTCATACAAAGATACAAATTTACAAATCATTTTTTTCCTGACAAGTTTTTTAATGTTGAATTTTAGATAACTACTTTATTATATATATATATATATATATATATATATATATATATATATATATATATATATATATATATATATATAGTTAAATATAACAGACAACAAATGTCTATTATGTTTTATTAGGAGCCGTTGCAAGCTTTGTATGTTGGCTTTAATTTCATGAGAAAATAAAGACAAAAACTTTCCAATGTTTGGATATTTCTTTGTGTTGTCCTGCAATCTAAGCTTTTGGCTTACATGAGACATCATCAGACTGGTTATTAGGACTGTATGAAAGAGAGGTCAAAGATGGCATCCTGTTTCATTTACATAGATGTTTTCTATATGACAATTACCAAATAACAGATATTGCTGATCTACGATTTCATGTTATTTTATTATTGTTTTATTTTATTTTACCATATCTTTTTTTTTTTTAAGAATATTAATATTAATAATATTATTATTAATTACTCTTTTGATTCCTGGAGAAAAAAAAAAACGCAGTTACACTCTTTGATTTAATAACGCCACTTCTAGTTATTAAACCAGCGTCTCTCTAAATTAGAATTTATATTTCTTATTTCCAGCCTTATATCCATTCTTAAATGTTGATCTTGGACGGACTTCAAATTCAAACCAACATTTTAATGTGCTTATTTGCATATTTATTCATATGTTCCTATATTCCATTAATTTTTTTTATTTTATTTCCTTTGATTTCTGGTGTGCACACATTTCTTTCAGAGACCTAAGGTCAGAAATAGTGTCATGAAATTTTTCACTGACCCCCACCCCAAAGAAAAAATGAAAAAAAAAAACAGACATACACATTTTACATAGATAAATCACTTCATTAGGTGTTGGCTGTGCTCATGAGAACAATTTTTTTTATTTCTTTAAGGCATGGGCTTCCATGAATCCCACAAATGAATTTTTTCCATCCAATTCAAGGGCTCAAACTACAACAAGGATTGTTGATGTTCCTGTATCCACATTTTTGAGATTTTGATTTCAAGGTCCTAGCTTTTTGAAGATCTTTGTTATTATTATTATTGTTATTATTATTATTAGTAGTAGTAGTACTACTACAGTAGTACTTTATTTTATTTTGCTTTATTTTATGTTATATTACTGTATATTATTTTGTCATGGCATACTTAGTTCTTGATATCACTGATAATATTACTAAACTAAAACTAATAAGTCTCTTGATTTTTTGAAAAAATAGTTGCCCCCCCCCCCGATTTCCCAATGCCCCTTTTTTGTTTACTTACGTTTTCAAAACCAGTGTCTCCCTAATTTATAATTTGTATTTTTTATTTCCAACCTTATTTTCAATCTTAAATGTTAAGCTGGTTTCAAATCCAAATTGAAAATTAAACTACAATTCATTTAAATATTTTAACTCCAATAATATTCCACCCCAACAATAATATATCTTGCATGAACTAGAAAATTAAAAAAACAAAATAGTGTTGACCCAAAATGTAAATAAAAATAAATATAATTCCAATAATTAATGTAAGATATCATATATAATTCCTAATAAATTTTTAATATACATATATATATATATATATATATATATATATATATATATATATATAAAATCCCTAAGTGGAAAGGATAATCCAAGTAGATTTTTTAACTTAAAATATTAAAACATGGATCCATAAAGAAAGCTCAATGTATAGTATACAAAGCAATATGATATACATCAAGGAAAAAGTTAATGCATAATCAAAAACATGGTTATAAATTATAATTTATTTCAATGGGTGAGTTTTTAACACCCGTCTCATCAGACAGAAATTACAAATGGTTTAAATTTAAATTTATCTAGAATATTTAAAAAAAAATAAATAAATAATAGGAAGTGTAGACACTTGATCTAGAAAATTTATTTTCTGGAGATTTATAATATTGAAGATGTATATGGAGGAGGAGGAGGAAGGCTTGTTAGCTTTCAATCTGATTTTCATGTGTTGTGGATGAGAGAACATAGTAAGAGCTAAAACGCTAACACACACATATGAAAGGAAGAATAGAAAATAATAAATTAACAGATACAAAATAATTTAAATAAATAGAAAAATTACCTACAATAAAACTTCAAGACAAAAATCCTTTTGAATGAGATATCAGAAATTATGACTCATTGTATACATATTAAAAAGTTGCTTTTGAGTTCATATGAAGTGGGATGAAAAGAATGTATATTTCATTTAACCTCCTACCAATAGATTTCCAATAAACTTGCTTTCCACCTCTTCATCCTCATCTTTTACCATACCTCATGTCATGTATTTATTTATTTTTAAATAATATAGCATTCATAAATTTAAAACAAAATAAAGCATAAGGAAATCAATTGACAGAAATTGCCTGAAAATACCAAAATGTTGAAACCAAGCCAGTGGAATTGGCTGGTCACCTAATTTCATATATATATATATATATATATATATATATATATATATATATGAGAAAGAGAGAAAGAAAAAAATGGCCTGATGATAATGTTGAAGGATAAAATAGACTATCGCCACTGAAGAGCAACTTGTCAGCTGTCAATAACACCCTCGACCACTTAGCGTTGGAGAGGGTAGAGTGCAGATCAAAGTGTTTTAGTGGACTCTAAATCATCTTCAAGAAGTGAGAGCAAGATCTAAAAGGTCAACCAATCTAACAGTGACCTCACCCCACAATTCTCCCTCTTGCTCTGTATGCAGTCTCCTTTGCTAATCACTTTCGGGTCTTAAGTGCCACAAAATTCATAATTGAATCAATTGGTTAACTGACGGGAGAGTCCATTATATATATAATGTATGACGATCTCTTTGAAAACAACACGCATTTTGATTTGTTATATCAAACAAGGTACAACAATTTCAGATTAATTCTATGGCAGTCACATGCATTTTATAATTGACTTTTACACAATTACATAAACTGAAAATTCACATCACATAAATTTTATTTCTGTTTTAATCAATATGAAAATGAAACAAGTGATATCACGATTTTAATAAATTTAAAGCGAGCTTATTTAAATTTGTAATACTTTAAAAGCAAATCTTGTAAAAGTAAATAAGTTTTCTTGAATTTTAAAATCATAACATTCTAATCTTGATGTTTGTAAACATTTGAACATAGTATTTATTATTCACATTAAATTCAAATATGTTACTTGATTTAGCAAATATAAAATGTCAAAAACTACAGAAATTTATCTTCTATATGCTGCATTGCTTCAGAATATTGTCAAAAATGGCTCTCCCCAATTTCCTGTTTTTTGTAGCTCTTAGTAAATTTTGGGTTTTTGTTATCTCCCTTAAGCTCTGTTCTGCCATCTATTTACACAGACTTGTTGGGTCGGTTATGCATTGTTTTCTATGTCCTCCTCATTTTCAATATGTCCTGTTCATATCAAATTCTCTAAGCTGTCATTCCTCATTACGTACATTAGAAATTTCAACTTTCTTTCTGATGTTAAGTATAAGTTTCCTTTTTGTTTCCATTTTATCTAAAACTTTTTTGTTGCTTACATGTTCAGTCCATGGTATTCTCAGTATCCTCCTGCAGAACCACATTTCTGTTGCTTCACATCTCTTTATCCATAAGAAGAGTGTCTAGTATGCACCGCAATTTTTGAGGACCAATATTATGTAACAATTCAGAATTCTTTTCTCTGTTTGATCTTCAGCAAAACTCACTCGGTAAATAAATACCTTTATTTTTGTCGATTGGCATGAATATTTTAGAGAGAAAAATACGCACTCTAGGAGGATTCAATCTTGAATGCCCCTGAGGTAAATCCTCCTTAGCTTTGAGGCCAGTAACTGAAAATATATATAGTGTTCAATAAATAAATGGAGCTTCTACTCAAATAGAAGTAAAAATAATGGTTAATAAAAATATGTTGGATTAATCAATAAAAATTCATCTCTTTTTTTTACAGATGTTTTTGTTTATATTTGGATACAAAACTGAGCTATTTCAAGAATCACAGAAAAACCTGTGTTTAAAGGGACTATTCAATTTTGCTTTGCTCATCAATGCACTCAGTAATCGAGAGGTCAAAGCACATCAGATCTAATGACGGTTTCACCTCTGGGAATGCAGGTTTCAATCCTGTCATAGAACAATTATTTTCTTTAAGAAGATTTTTCAAATATTCAGGCTGGTAGACAAAAATATATAAATATGCAATTAAATAAAGAAACAGAGTGTCTACTGAAATATGAGTATCCAGTAAAAATAACATTTAACTAATAAAAATATATATAAGTATATTTATTAAACAATACTGAAAGGGTACTGTTTAAGGTTTTTATTGTATTTTTCTTATATATGAAAAGTGTTTACTTTTCTGGACTTAGTGGAGAAATTATCCAAATATTTGTTGATTTACATACAAGAAAAATATAATATTGTCAGTCTTTTTTTTTTTTAAAGAAAACATGCATTAAAGAGTATTTACTACCCAAATACACAATTATACATGCATATATATATATATATATATATATATATATATATATATATATATATTAATGAGCATAGGCTTCCAAAAAATGTGCTGTATGGACAACTGCCAAATTCCAAGCGTTCAATTGGATGTCTACTCTTATGCTACAAAGACAAATTGAAGAACAACTTGAAATGTCTTAACTTTGATCTGTATAACAAGGAGGTCCAAGCGTCAAACCAAGAACTGTTTCATGAAGTTAAAGGGTTTTGAAAACACTAGACTGAAGCACTGTGATCAGCTTCATCAAGCTCTGAAGCAGAGATGCCATCAAAATCTTGCTTCAACAAATTTCATCTGTCAGTCTGGCCTTGTCACCAGCAGCAAGGCTATCACACTTAAGAAAGAACAAATGTCTCTCCCTTACCTGATTTTCTTCACAATAGCGTCTGCTAGAAATATAATATAAATATAATAATATAATAGAAATATATGTAAAATGAAAGGCACCATCCAATGTTGACCCGCATTTATTGTTCATGATATATATATATACACACACACACACACATGTACATATATATATATATATATATATATATATATATATATTAGGTTGGTGCAAAAATAATGTCGTTTTCTCACATATGTTACTATGTGAGAAAACGACATTATTTTTGCACCAACCTAATATATATATATATATATATATGCAGTGCTACCCAAAAGTTAGTAAATCTGAACAGTATCCATTAAGTCAATATACAACATTTTGATGCTACTCTTTGTCAGCCAAAAAGAATAATTTAACATATATACACCTAGTGTCAGTTTAAACTGACACCAGTTTTATTTTACATATATAATATACACTTTGTATAAGGTCTGTATTTTCTTGATTTTAGAGGAAAAGTTAAAAACTTTTCAAGAAATTTCAGTGATATTTTCACTTTCCAAAATAATAGTTAATAATTATCGTTTGGATATATAAAAAAAAATAAGGCAGCTGTTTAAACTGATGCCAGGAGGGCATGGGTTAGAGAAGACATTGGAAATGAGATGTCAAGTAAATTATCTGAACATGCAAGTAGAAAGTGTGTGCAGGTGTGTGTTTATGAAAATATATAATGTATGAAGATATCTCTGAATATAATGACATTTTATTTTGTTGAAACACAACATCAGATGCAGATGTTAGCAGTATGGCATTAGACCCATCCTTCAGAATGGGGAGAAAATAAATGAAAGAAATTCTCAAGAATTTTCCATCTCTCAACTCGACTCTTAAGGCGGAGAATATAAAATGTTAAACAATTTTTTAAAAGTCACTCATTTTCTTTCTGTTTTTAGTCTCAAGTAACGCCAGCTTGGGAAAAATAATATAAGATTTAATTATTTTATACACAAAGTGTTCTAAAGTATCATAACTGACAATTGGTTATCATCCCTTTCTTGATTTTTTTTTTAATTTTAAATCAATAGCTGTATCTACTGCAAGGTAAGATGGGTCACTGTGTCATGCAAGAAAATCTTTCTAGTCTGAATCCATCTTGTATGTTTACAAATTTACCAATCACTTGTACATTGAATATGGTTGCCATATCTGATCTGGTGCTCTTGCTGTATATCTAGAGGTTCTTGTTAAAATCCAAACAAGCATCTGCAATGTAACCAATCCTGACTTGGCATCTCAGATTTAGTTACTTTCTCACTGACATTCTACAAATATTTTCATGGCAACTGCTTTGACAAGCTTTTTTTTCCCAGGTGCCCCAACTACATGAATTTAAACATGCTACTAGATTGGCATCTAGGTCCCACATCAGTTTACTGTTGAAATAACTAAATACAACCACCACTTTTGCTCTAACAGTTTTTTCTCACACTTCCCACCTGTGCAACTCCCTTCTGTTTACTTGTTTCCCTGATAACTACAATCTCCAAAAATTTAAGCGCAATGTCAGTTGCCATTTTCGATCTTTTTGAATCCTGTTCATCTTTTGTCCTTTCTGCAATCCTCCATATACTCTTTTCTCTCACTTTCAGTCCCTGCATACTAATGGCATTCTTGCCTTGCTAGGGGTGAAATGATTAAAAAAAATAGCTTACATAATGTCCTACGTATGATATTTTTCAATATTCTTTGCTCTTTTGAAAATGTTTTGTCATCAGGTTCTACCTTGTATGCTAAAGCATCATAATCAACAATTAATGATCATCTCTTTCTGTGCTTTTCTTTGTTACCCCCAACTTAGTGAATTTAAGCCAAGTACTATATTGGCAGCTAGATCTCATTGTGTTACTGACAAAATTGCTAAAAGTAACCAAAATTTTTATTCTAATAGTTTCTTCTCTTGCTGATGGATCTCTCTTTCACTTCCTGTTTCTCTGTCAACTATGATCTTAAAAAAATTTAAATCCAGTGTCACTTGTCATCTTCTGTCTCCTTGAATCTTGTTCATTTTATTGTCCTTTCTCTTCAGTAATGTTTTCTCCATTTGTTTCATGTTTGGTAACCCGTTACACCTCAGTGACTTTCTAACACAATATCAAACTCTTCAAAGTGAGCAATCTTTTGAAACGTTTCTCTATTCCAGCCAACTTTAAACTAAGATCTTCTGTTTATTGTTTCTCTGTGGATACAGCTTCTTACTTACCTACCCACTTATATAAATTTGTCTTTCTTCTTATCTCTCTTTCTGTTATCAAAAGAAACAAGAAATACTAAGCAAACTAGAGTTGTAGGTGGGAGGTAGAGGAGCCAATAAGATGGTCGAAATAGAAGTCCAAATCTCTGCAAGCTGATGAATGGTGGCAGGCAGGGGATTCTTACTGTATATAGATGTAAGTATTGCATTACTTACAGTAGAGCCCACCACTTTTCATACATTCCACATGTTAGATATATTTGGCTCCTCCCACATCTTTGGCACTGACCGACAAAGATTAGACAGTTTGGTGAAGAGTTGATCTTGAAAGGCATTGAAGATAGGAATTATACAAAGAAAGATAAGTCGATAGGTTAGTAGTATAATAAGTGTGCAGGATTTGTACTTTTGGTTGTCAAGTAGCTGAAAGCAATGAAAGTATATTAAGCTTCCAAAAAAGCAGAAAATAAATTTATTACCAACACAGAACAAAGCATTTGCAGGTTGTTTTTTTTTTTTGGCATTGGGGAGTGGGTAAGGGGTTTTGAGAAGTTTCAAAGTGTTAATTTTTAGATTTATAAAATAAGTAACAGTAATGATAGAAACACGTATGATCATGAATATACATCTATATACCAAAGATTTGTATTTGATAGTTACCAAATTCCATACCTTCACACTATTTACATTATTCAGACTATTGTCCTTATCTTTGTTGCCATATTTATTACAATGTTTTGACCATTGTATGCTCCAGCCTTCTTCAAGTGGTTGGAATGTTGAACTGAACCCTTTATTTCGCTCACTGGGGTAGACTGTTCTAGTTCCACGTGCCATGTTTAATAGATTTCAGTTATCAGTTATCTCCTGTTAATTCCCCTCTGAAAGTACTCCACTGCCGTAACCAGGTATTGAACTCACACTCTTTGGGTCCTGTCACTGGATCTAACTAATGCCTTTATCCACTGTGCCACATGTCCTTGAGACAAAGATGAGGGCAATAGTCTGAATAATGTAAATAATGTATATAATACCTCATCTCAGAAATATAGACAGATACTGAAGAAGGCCGAAGCATACAACGGCCAAAATGTTGTAATAAATATGGCGACAAAGATGAGGACAATAGTCCAAATGATGTTAATTATATACATAATACCTCATCTCAGAAATATAGACAGATACTGAAGAAGGCCGGAGCGTACAACGGTCAAAATGTTGTAATAAATATGGTGACAAAAATAAGGACAATAGTTCGAATAATGTAAATAGGCTATATAATACCTCATCTCAGTAATATAGACAGATCCATGCATTTAGTTTAATTAATTTTTACTCTGCTAAGATTCTGAAGTTACTTAAACTTATTACTGCATAGTGTCCATTTTTTTTTTTTGAAGTAGATGATTACCTAAAATTTAAAATCTGCATCTCTATTATTACCATTAATCAGCAATTTAGGCAGTAAGCTAAACTCTTAAGGAAACTTTATGCAGTCATGAGTTTGTTTCATAATGACTGAATATAGAATAAAATTCCCCAGGACGAGAAATTTCCTCTGGCTAAGTGAGCTATTTTGAAATAGACATACAACCATCATCCAAAGGCGCTTCCAAATACCAGGTGTTTGGATGTGCAGATATTCTAATGGCTAATGGCTTGAAATTGTTAATCAGAAAGCTGAGCACCAATTCCAGACAGTTTCATTATATTCACTTACACAACCCCCCACCCCCCGCTAAGCAAAGTTAAAAACCCACTTCTTCTAACCCAGATATTGATTAATTATTAAAACTTGCATCACAAAATCATTATCTTCAAAAAAAAATTCTTACAATTGAAAAAAAAATTTCTGGCTTTAAATAAACTGCAAAGAGTTGATAAGTTGTAAAAAACAGATTAATCGATTCATTCAGAGGATGATCCTAAACTTTTGGCATATGGCGTGTATATAGGAAGCCTTTTCAAAATGTTTTATATCAGTCTACTGTGATGGCATCAAATGATAAAATCATTTAGCCACGAGTATCCAAATTAAAGACTAATGAAAAAAAGTGCACTAATCAAAACAGCGTAACCTGAATGTAGAGTTCAAGGAAATATTTACTTGTTACAGTTTCAAAAAGTAACTTCCTGAGGGAAAAAGCTCCTTCTAATTAAACATGCAAAATATTTCATACATATTTGTATGTATGCAGACACACAGACATACACACACAGACATATATATATATATATATATATATATATATATATATATATATATATATGTATGTATGTATAAAAAATTTGGTTTTACAGAGCTGTTGTCCTTGCCATCCTTTTGTATGGCTCAGGGTTGTGGACTCCATACAGGTACCATATATGCCAGCTGGATGTGTTTTGCATAAAAGCTATCTGCATGCAATCTGTGCAGTTGACCTTCAAGATAGGACATCTAACATAGACCTGTATAACAGGTGTAATATTGGAGGAATCAAAACTTTCCTCATACAGTCTCAGTTACAGTCGATTGGTCATGTCTTGAGAATGTCTGAAGACGATACCCAAGATCCTAATGTACAGCCAGTTAGATCAGGGCTACAGGAATGTAGGATGCCTATGGCTAACATACAAACACAAGCTGAAGAGCAACTTGACAGCTGTTAATATACCTCATAACAACCTTGAGCACTTAGCCTTGGGACAGGTAGAGTGGAGATCAACATGTTTTACTGGACTAGGCAGTTTTCAAAGGGAGACTCCATTATCACACACACACACACACACACACACACACACACCACACACGCACACACACATATATATATATATATATATATATATATATATATATATATATATATATATATATATATAAATATTTCACCCCAAGCAAAGCACTAAAAGCCACTATGATGCATAAGTTTACTGAGGGTGAAAGATTTGATTTGTTTGTTTAACTGACTATCAACTTCTTATGGGTCATTTAATGCCAACATTTAGTTTTCTTGGTAGCTTTGAAATAATAAAAATATTATATATGTTATTCTGCTTTCACAATTGAATACATGGTAGATGATACTCAGCTTTTGTGCATATGCATGTTTGTGTGGACACAATTACAAGAGGTGGTATGAAAAGTATGCGAGTATGAAAGTCTCTTAAGGAAAATGAGTAGACAGAATATATCTAAACTTTACAACGAAACACATCTTAATGAAAACATGCTACTGAAATATATGCATATATATATACATACATACATATATATATATATATATATATATATATATATATATATATATATATATACATATATATATATATATATGTATATATATATATATATATATATAGTAATGAGGAGGATTTGATAATTATATTAATTGATTCATCGAGTCTGATAGAAACCTCAGGAAGCACTGGATGGCCGTTTCGTCCTATATTTGGGACTCATCAGCAGCGCGCATCCACTACCGAGGGAATCGAAACCCCGGCAGTTAGGTTGGCAAGCGAACACTATACCAACTGCTCCGCCGGGCCTCGGTGATGAAGAGATTGCAAATCAGACTCTAAGAAGCGCCGCTCACTCTCACATTCCGTGGTGGAACTCAACTGAGATTCTCTCTGACCATAGGACTGAGCCTCCTGGAGCCACGACTACTCTCACCGAGCCGCTCCAACTGGAGCATTAGAAGCTGGTTCAAGCGATGATAAACACACATAGTAATGAGGAGGATTTGATAATTATATTAATTGATTCATCGAGTCTGATAGAAACCTCAGGAAGCACTGGACGGCCGTTTCGTCCTATATTTGGGACTCATCAGCAGCGCGCATCCACTACCGAGGGAATCGAATATATATATATATATATAAATATATACGTGATCAACATTTATTAGATGATCCAGAATGTGCGGCAGGATTTAGGAATGATTTGTTCACTGTCTTGTGCAGAGCTTGGTCTGCTCAACATTTGTGTCTATTAGAGGAGGTTTACATGAAGTTACATAAAACGTCTCAGGACAGAAAAGGCATTTTGTTCACTTTCTCTGTCTTTAAGAAAGTATGTGAGTAAATATTTCCATTATATACCCACTCCGAACAATTTACATAAACCTTTTTACTCTAATATTTCACCTTTTTTTTCTTCCCCGCCTCATTCTTATTAATAAGTTTCATTAATAAGAGTCTGTCTATATTTCTGAGATGAGGTATTATGTACATTATTTACATTATTCGGACTATTATGCTCATCTTTGTCGCCATATTTATCACAACATTTCGGCCATTGTACGCTCTGCCCTTCTTCAGGTGGTGGGAATTTCGAACTGAACCCTTTATTTCGCTCACTGGGGTAGACTGTTCTAGTTCCATGTACCATGTTTAATGGATGTCAGTTATCAGTTATCTCCTGTTAAATTTCCCTCTGAAAGTTCTCCACTGCCTTAACCGGGTATTGAACTCACACTCTTTGGGTCCTGTCAATGGATCTAACCTCAAGGACACATGGCACAGTGGATAAAGGCGTTGCTTAGATCCAGTGACAGGACCCAAAGAGTGTGAGTTCAATACCCGTTTAAGGCAGTGGAGAACATTCAGAGGGAAATTAACAGGAGATAACTGATAACTGACATCCATTAAACATGGTACGTGGAACTAGAACAGTCTACCCCAGTGAGCAAAATAAAGGGTTAAGTTTGAAATTCCAACCACCTGAAGAAGGTTGCAGTGTACAATGGCCAAAACGTTGTGATAAATATGGCAACAATGATGAGGACAATAGTCCAAATAATGTAAATAATGTTTCATTTATAAATTTGTATTTTAATTGTGGTTCCTTTTTTTCATCACCTTATATTTTCTCACAGTGCCAATTGTGTTTTCTTGGTCAATTAATATTTACCAATATATTCTTTGACGATGTGTTCGTCAAAAGAGATCTCTTAAGAAAGAAGAATACTTTCCTATGTTTTTAAATCTGTATATATTTTCTGTAGCATAAATTTCTGTTTATATATATATATATATATATATATATATATATATATATATATAATTTTTTTCCTTTTCTCATGAGAAAAAATATCTATCAAATGAATTTTTTAAAATACATTTACATCTTTCGATGATCATTTAAATCTAACAGAATAGGATGCACACACACAGATGAAGAGAATATATGAAGGGAAAATCCTGAGGATAGGGAGGACAGATAACAGTTAACCTCTCGGCTTAGAGGTTATGATTGTAGTGTTCAGAGAAGCATCCCCACAGGAGTTGATTCTCAGAAAGAGAAAAAAGTAATGTGAGAGCTCAAACAATACATTGACAGAATAAAAGCCTAAAAGGAAAACTTTTTGCATCATGACAATGCAAGGTCACATTGCAATCAACAAACAGTGAGATATCTAAAATGCACAGTTGTTGCACATCGTCTGTACAGACATGATTTTGCACCTGTAGGCTTCTGATTGTTCCCAAAATCGAAAGAGACATTTTAATGTCAACATTTTATATTTGATTTTAGTTCTGAATTTGCTTTGTAAATTTCGATCAAAAGTAAGCTGGAAACTTTCTTCATGGACAAATGAAGAAAATGGTTGGAAAGTTTTGAATAAGTCTGACTGATAGAAAAGTCGTTTTGTGAGATTAAATACTTAGGTGTCTAATTATTTACTAATCTTAACTGTGGCAGGTACAGGTCACACAGTGAGGATTGAACTCTTGTAGACACTTGCAATAATGGGGTTCCAAGGCCTGACATATTTATTGATTGAATTTTGAGATGAAATTTTCTATTGATAATATTAAAATAATGTTGTAAATATTCCCCACTGGATTAAGAGTATTGCTAAGCAAGAAGATTATGTTGAAAATTAAATGTTTGCCTTTTGTTCATAAGTCTATGGACTTAGATATATACGTGCTTAAAATCCACCCTATCAGGCAGCATTTAAGCTAGCTCCTGTAGAGGCCTCTTGATTTGGCCTTTATCACAATAGGTAGACAGGAGTAGACGTGATAGGCTGCAATAAACTACAGAAGAACTCAAAATTGATCACTGCATTTAAGTATTGCATTAATATTGAAACTTACCTTTCAAAAGTTCAATGATAATTCTTCTACCACCACTTAATTTAAAAACACATTTCATGCAAACAATTATTTTTATTTCATGGGTGACTGTTACCAGATTTTGAAATTAATTTTAATTATTTTCAAATTTATTTCCAAGTTAGAATAATTATCATACAAAAAGAATTTTCACAAAAAATCATGTAAAAATAAAAAAAAAAGAGCCAAAAACAATTGCCATTATGAAAACTTAGGAATTCAAAATTTCAGGATTGTTGGTCTGGATCCAAAACAGAATGTTTTTTTTAATTTGATCATGAAGTCTGCTGGATGCCAAAATGGTATGATATATTGGGCTACAGCCTCTAGGAGTAAAGTTGAAAAAGTGTGGCACACTGACATTCGGATATATATATATATATATATATATATATATATATATATATATATATAAAGAGACAAGAGGATAAACTATATTTCATCCTCTGATGGAACTTACTAACATTATTAAATAATAATGTGACTCCTTTCATGAAAGCAAGTAATAGGAAAAGAAAAGCAAAGTCACAACTCTTACCATGCAACTAAACCGCTTCCTACATTGAAAGAAAATGTATTATTCTTTTGGATTGGCCTCACCTACTTTTTGAGAGGCTCTGATAGATGCACAAAAGTCTCACATATCTTTTCCTTGTTTGTAATGTGAATCTATAATATATAATACACACACAAGCACAAGTTGTTTTAAATTCAACCAACAAAGTTTGTTTAAATTTATTGTATTTTTCCAGTTTTTAAGTGTTATTGAATTTAATACAACTTTTTAAAATGAATTCTTATTATCCTGATATATAATTCAGTATATTTGGGTGGCAGTTGATCATGTAAAAATACATTGTTAAAAGAAATAGACATTTTGTATTTGCTACATTTCTTTCTATTTGTGTATATAGAATATCCTTTCTCAAACGTGTGGATAGTTTGGCCAAAATTCATATTCTGTTGTCCCTAACTTTTGACTCATTAGATTGTATGAGTAATGAAAATGAATTTTAAGATGTAAATTCCATTATTATTTATTGAATGTCATTATTTTGTGAAAAAGATGGCTGTATGCTTAATTTATTTTATAATTTATGAATTATTCTATTACTATTACAAAGGAGCTATATATCAAATATTTTATCTAAAAAATTATGGATGTGTCATTAAGATAGATTCATATTTAAGGCTCTGATAGTTTAAGCTCATATTTTAAGCTTTGATAGATTCATGAAATTGAATAAATTTATTCTGATGCAAGATTTGGCTTGCTGAAACATTGGCTTTGTGCATCATATGCATATGTCTGACCTCAAAATAAAATCTGGCATAGCCTTTGCTTATTTTGATGGTCACCAACACCATTCAGTATTGATGACTGCTAAAACGTTTGGATATCTTCCTGAATAGAGGGGAAGAAGCAAACCGTATGTGCAAAATTAGCCAGGTGGTTAAAGCACCTAAAATGGAATCATCAAATTTAGTACAAATTCCATCTGAAGTATGGTATTCTATATTTACTAAATCATTTGATTTTAAAAAAATATTATCTATTTTTTTAAAATCAAATGATTTAGAAATGACTTGGAAAAAAAGAAATTATGCCCTATTTTCTTAGTGAATATTCTAGGCATCGATATTCAGTAAAAGAAGATATTTTAAGAATAAAAGTTTTGAAAACATGTATTATTAGTAACAACATATTGATAGTTTATTGCTGCTTTAACTGGTTAGTCATTACAAAGTGATTATATTGTCCATTTATAGTTTTTTTTTGTTTTATGATTAAATAGATATTTAATTTTTACCATAAATTAATTTTCATTTGAATGTTTTTTTTTCGTCAGTGGAATGCTACAAGTAAGTGAAAGAATATTTTCACTTTTGTCTCTTTAACTACGGGAGGTTTTAGATTTATCGCTTGCATTAAAGGGTTCAAATTTAATTTTATCAAAAACAGGATCAGACATCATTACAAACTTCTTAAATAAAGTCATGATTTATTGATTCAGTGTCAATAATAAAATATTTGAGAAAACTATTGATATCGATTATAGTAACATAACTAAGAATTTTTGACCATTTTTGATGATAAAATTCACTTAAAATACATTTTTTATCCTACCTCATAAAATTCTACAGAAATTCAGCAGGTTTTTTGAGGATAACTAACAGAATTTGTTTTTTTTTTATACTGAAATACCTAAAGAAGTTAATGTTTTTATTTAGAAAACAAACAGTGATTTATTGGACATTTTGATGAGATAATACTGGAAGTATGTTTGATAACAAATTTCTTAGATACGCAATGAAGAAGGAAGGCTTGGAAAGAAAAAGGGGTAGGGGAAGACAGCAGTCACCTACCTGACAAGCCTGTGTGGATAAATGGTGAGATGGAGAGTGGAAAGCTTATCAATATGATAAATATTGCTAGTGGAGAGCTATGATTGTTCATAAGATGAAGGCATATTACACAATGAAAAATAATATTAGGTTGGTGCAAAAATAATTTCGTTTTCTCACATAGTAACATATGTTAGAAAACGAAATTATTTTTGCACCAACCTAATAATAAAAATAATAATATCAAAACGTTAATTTCTTTTTATAATGGAATAGCTTTGAAAGTTGTTTTTCTATTACAAAATACTTCAATTTATACATATATATATATATATATATATATATATATATATATATATATATATATGCACATTTCATTGAATACGACAGACAAGGTGCTTTTATTTAGTTTTTTTACAATTTCTCATGCGATCTACTATTTTTTTCCTTTTTGGATGATAAATTATATAAAAACTGTCCAAATGTCCTTTTTATTTGAGCACTTTTGGCTATACATTTAGCCATTTTCAAGGATTAAGTGTTAAATTAAGCCATTTTCAAGGATTTTAAGTGTTAAATAAGAAGGATTTTAAATAAGAAGGATTTCAAGGATTTTAAGTGTTAAATAAGAAATAGTTTGCTGTATGTATGTTTTATAAAATTTTTTACATGTAGATGAGGCTATTATATTTGTGTTGCCAACAAGTATGTTACAAATACTGGGCACTAAAAGAAAAATAATCAAAGGCTTATTAATAAAAACAAAATACGAACACTTAATAATATTAACGTTGAACATGGGCACAATATCTTGACCGTGTTTTGAAAAATGAAAACATTTTATAAAACATACATACAGCAAACTATTTCTTATTTAACAGTTAAAATATTTAATCTTTGAAAATGGCTAAATGTATAGCCGAAAGCGCTCGGAAAAAAAAGAATATTTGGACACTTTTTATATAATTTACAAATCCGAAAAGAAAAGAATTATAAGATTGCATGAGAAATTGTATAAAAACTAAATAAAAGCACCTTGTCTGTCGTATTCAATGAATTTAACAGCCAAATTTGCATCCACTTTACTATTTATGAGTGTCTGGATATGATTTCCAGACAATCATAGAGTTTATTGAGTCATTCAAAACCACTTGATAACAGAGATAATAATAGTAATTCAAAAAACAGTTAATGATTCCAGACACAAGGAACAATTGTGCAAAACACAGACCACAAAGGATACTGTCAATAATTTTGTGAAGAAACATATTCTTTTTCATTGTTCTATAGATGAATGAATTCTTTTTTTTTTTTTTTATTGTACTGCTGCTATTAGAATATTCCAGTTTTTATCCATTTTACAACCTTCTTTAGGTGAAGAGTCAGTAAGGAAAAACTGAGGTCTTTTTTATGTCAAAGTAGATGCCAAAGGGAAAATACTGACTAAATAGATTCAATAATTCAAGCATAATAGTGAATTTTTAAGTGTGGGTCACTCTCTGCCAAGTTGATGTCCACCTCAAACAAATTCATGCCATACAGGAGGTGATCAGCAAAGAAGAATTTAAATCCTTGGATACACATGTATCAACTACAATGTACAAACATTTCTAAATTGACATGTTATAACACTACCTCATGTTTCCAAGCAGTTCCTGATCTAAGTATTGACCAGGCTCAACTTTGGTAATCAAATTTGAACCAGTGTTTTCATCCTGATTTGACATCTGAGTCAGTTATATTCATTTTAGTACTGATGCTCTTGATAAATGCACAAATCCATTTCATTTCCTTGGATATAGATTAAAGAGCTGATTAAACTGGGCTCTTCAACTTTTGGGTGGAAATCATTCTTGGAGATTAGGAAAGTCATGAAACTATTCTTTCAAGATTGCCATCAGCCATCTCTTCACATTCTTTCTCATCTTTTCTATAGAGTTTCAATGATATTTTTAAGTTAGAAATCCTAGAGAGCAAAATATTGAATGTAGAACTGCTAACAGATCCTGGGTGACATTTTGTTAACAAAAAAAAAACTTTGTATCAGACGCAAAGAATGTATATGCTTCATCATTTTGAATATGGCAGTCACACATTACACAAGCTCATGAAATGGTATCTCACAACTAACAGAGTAAGCTCATAAAAAGATTTTTGTTCTGACAGGATCAGTAAGGAAACATCTGCTTAGTCATCAAGTTACATTAAAGTCATACAACCAATTCTTAAGATATTCCCAAATACATGTTCCAGATTGAACTCAAAGACAGAATGTGACAAATATCAAGTGTTATTTTTAAATATCTATATAGACCCCACTGGTGGAACAAAGATGATGTTTACAACAGATCTCAATAGATGAAGAGGGTTACGCTTACTACAGAAGGCACTACTCATAGTTATAACAGAGTCAGAGGCAGTCTATTGCAGTTTCATAACTGGATTCTGCATGTCAAATACCATATATGCCACAGAGGAAGTTCCTGAAATCAAGTTAGGGTCCACCTCAAACAAATTCATGCCATCAGCACTCTCTTCTACTTTGATTTTCTTTCACCTTCAACCAACTCTTGCAAAGCCAAATGGCAATAGAAAATGGATAACAGGAACCAGTTTTGGTGAAAGTGAAAAGTGTTCTGTACCTGGATATTGGTATTAAATGTATTCATCAAAATCATCATCATCATACAGGAGGTGATCAGCAAAGAAGAAATTGTGGGGTACAAAATAAAGCCAACAGCAAATATCTTTTATGTCTGAAGGTGTCATGGCTCTACACATTTTTATTTTTCTTTGTAGCTCTAAGCAGGGTTTCTATTATATAGGAATAAAGTGGTACTGCCAACAATGGAGTTTGAATATAGATCACCAGAGAGTAAACACAGGCGATCCCATTATTGAATTAAGTGGATTACATGACCATAGAGGAAATACATATATAGAAAGTCATAGGACATCTAAATGATCTCCATTTCTAGTATATTACTATATGGATCGCTATTTCTACTCTATCCTCTATTACTATATGGACCACTATTCTCTATCATATTCACTATACTGTTCTTCTATTTGGATCCCTATTTGGTGGTTATTTTTGAGCAACTATTATCGAGCAAGTACTATTAGTGTGAGTTCTATTTGAAGGCGTTTGACACCAGCATTCTTCAATGGTGCTTTATACTTGTATCTGCAATTACAAAGTCTCTACTACAAAGAGCATTATGAAAGTGACAATGATTGTTTATTGACATTACATTAGTGGCAACGAGTGCTTGTTGACATCAGAAAAGTTTTTCCTCTGACTATCCTTCTGGCTCCCACTTCTGCCATCCATTTTCACAAGCTTAAGCAATTTCCTTTTCACTTTGCTTTCTTTGCATGCAATATGTCAACCTTGTGTTTCAAATTCTCCAAAACCTTTTTCCTCAGAAATTTCAACTGTTTCTGATTTTAAGTACAAGTGTCTTTTTGTTTCAGTTTTTCCTCAGATACTTTACTTTGCAGTCCTCTGTATCAATTCTAATTTGCCTCAAGTCTCCTCTTCATCTATAAGGAAATTGTCTAACATTCACTGCCATACAGGAGGATTGATGTTATATGGTAATTCAACACTCAGGGAATCTCAAGTGTTGATCAAATTTGCTGTCTGTTGCTTGCATGACTCATCCCTTCACCAATATTTTATGTCGAGTACTTCAGATTTTCTGAAATCTAAAGATGATATCTGTCAGGTATTAATAATATTTTCACATTTAAGTTGGAACTGAATCAGGTTTTAACAGCCATAAAATAATACATGAATTTAGTGTATTCTGTTTGAAACAAGCGTCACAGTTTTTATTACCCAGATTTCCCTTTTATTACAGTTTATACAAAATTGGAATGTAAAAACGAAACAAAACTGACCAATATCCAATTTATTTTATACCATGTCTCTTTAGGATAACTCTTTATACTATTTACATTGTTCAGACTGTTGTCCTCATCTTTGTTGTCATATTCACAATGTTTTGACCCTTGTACACCTTGGCCCTTTCAGGTGATTGAAATTTTGAATCAAACCCTTTATTTCATCCACTGGGATAGATTGTTCTACTTCCAAGTGCCATACCTCTTCCAGATATTTCAATTTCAGTTATTTCCTTCTAGTAACTCGACTCTCCAAGTTTTTGTTCACCTCTGCTGTGGCCAGGTATTGAACTCACAACTCTTTGAGTCAAGTCACTGGATTACTTCAAACAATACTTTTATTCACTGGGCCATGAGGACAAAACAAAGGGTTCGGTTTGAATTGCCATGATAGATCAGGGAAAGCAGTGGAGTGTTTTCCTGTTGCATTCTTGAGAGTTTTCCTTCTCTCAGACTAGTTGCCACAGAAAGCTAGAGAGCCTAGTTCACATTTAATTAGTTAATCAAGACAAATCTGTTTTTAATTCTGACGTTATAATACCAACACCTTTTAACTTTTGGAAAAGAGGTAACACTTTGTTTTTAAAAATTAGTTAATCACTAATTACAGTGCTGTTCGATAAAAGTGACTCACCTGATTATTTTTACTTAAAAATTTTTCTCCTATTGTTTTTGGGGTCAAACTAATTTTTATCTTACTAATATAAAGACCCCTTCCCAACCACCTAGTAAAAAAGTTTACTCACCCTAAGGTATTCTATTGATAATTATAATTTTGGATATAAATGAGATTGAGGGAAAAACTCTATGCAAAAAAATTCCTGCAACTAGTAATCAATAGAAACATAACTGAACAGCTTTAAATAAAGAATAATAGAGGCATAATTTATTTATAATAGGTAATATAATTCAAAATATTTAATAATCTATGGGTCCTCCTTTATTTTGAATAACCTTTTCAACCCTTTTTGGCATTGACTTGATTAGGTTCTAGCAAATCTCATCTCCAAGCATTGAATTCCATTCAGATATGAAATTCACAATCAAATTCTCTTTGTTGCTTATCTGCTTTCTCGAGAGCCTTTACTTTATAATGCTTCATAAGTTTTCTATAGGGTTGAGGTCAGGAGATTGGGGCGGCCATGTCATAACACTCACCTGCTTCTCATCAAAGTATTCCTTTATCAATTTTGATTTGTGACAGGGAGCATTATCCTGCATAAAAATGAGCTTGGTGGGGTCGATTTGCACCCTTTCAGCAGAAGGGAAGCAGACAAGACTCTAAAATTCTCTTGTACTGCTCGCTCCTGAGGGTCTTTTCAATAGGTTTTAAGAAACCAGTTCCATGAAAAGAAAAGATTCCCAGAACATTATACTGAACAGATGCTTGACAGTACTTACTGCTAAATTCAAAGAGCTTTCAAAGCTTCTTCTTCAGATTTTAGATTGCTTATCTTTTGAATTTAGATCAACTTTCGTTTCATCGGAGAAGAGAACATTCTTCCAGTCTTCTATGGTGAAATGTTTGTAATAGTAAGCCCATTCAAGTCTCTTGCCTTTGTTGGCTTTGCTTATTAGTGGCTTAAACCTTCATGTACAAGATTTGTAGACTTCTTCTAACAGCCACCGATGGACTGTTGAAGAAGCAAGACTAACACCTTGCTCTTCACTTAGACTGGCTGCAATTTCTTGGCTAGTTATAATCCTATTCTTCACAACTTCTCTCTTGATTACCCTGCCAGTTCTATCATCAATCTTTTTCTTTTGTCCCCTTGTTTCCTTGGAGCAGGAGGGGCATCATTATGTGCCCTAAGCACTCGAGAGACAGTTGATTGTGCGGTTATAGCAATTTCTCTTGTAGAGTTCCCTGCTTTTGAGAGGGCAATAATAGATGCCTTAAGTGGTTCTGAGTACCTATTTCAAGCTGTTTTTATACTGTATGAGGCTTTCTGGAATATTCTGGAATACCTTAGATTTAATTTAAGCTGTTCTAGAATTCTCTAGAATATTGTTCTGAGTGTATTGTAAAAAAGTTTTCAATATTTTGTCAAACGTTCTTTAAATTTACCAGTTTAATCATTAGAATGCGATATCTGAGTCACTTTTTATGCACAGAATTTTTCCCTAACTCTCATTTATATCCAAATTTATAATTATCAATAGAATACCTTAGGGTGAATAAACTTTTTTCCTAGGTGGTTGGGAATGGGTCTTTATATTAGTAAGATTAAAAATTATTTTAACCCCCAAAAGAATGGGCAAAAAATATTTTTAGTAAAAAATATCAGGTGAGTCACTTTTATCAAACAGCACTGTACTTACCGTCACCTGAAGAAGTACAATCATAGTACTGAAACATGAAAGGTTTAGTATAGCAATTTCAGTATGTTATTACTAGAATGTCTAATAATAAAAATAATATATATATATATATATATATATATATATATATATATATAATTTTATTATTAATAATAATAATATTTTGCTCTACTTTGCATTGAGCACTTTTTTAAAAAGTAAATGCTATGAACTGTGGATTATTTCTCCATCTGTTCTTTCTTTTATTTGGATATATATATAATTGATTTTATTTATTTTAGCCTGACATATTTTTATTAATTCAAACATTATTTTTATTTATTAGGTTGGTGCAAAAATAATGACGTAATAATGTCGTTTTTTGACGTTAAAAATACGTCAAAAAACGACATTATTACATCATTATATTTGCACCAACCTAATACTATCCTTATTTGAGTAGACATTCCATTTTTTTTGTTAAACAGTGTTTATTTTTTTCTACAGAACTGCACACTGAATACAATTTTTAAGTTTTGTAGCATGTGCAAACCTAAGTACGGTTTAAAAAAATGGAATGTCTACTCAAATAATGTTTAAATTACAGAGAGAGAGAGAAAGCAAGACACATTTCTAATACTATAAACATTATTTTTTAGTGGTTGTGCTAGACACTCTTGGTTTGCTTAATTAATGTGAATAAGTGTTGCTCCTGGCCTGTTCCCAGCACTCTCTTTTGTTATGATCCATGTCAAGATTCACAAACCTACCCAGTTTGTTTTTGGTCCCTGTTTTCATCTTGATTGGATCAGACCTTATTTTTCCCATTCCATCATTTATTTCTACCCTCCCCATTCCATTCGTGAGTGTGCTACTTGATTCTATCAGCAGAATACAGCAGTCACTGATTATTTTGAGGGGTGGTTACTAACATCTGTTTCATTTTAGTTTGTTTTTGTTTCAATTTTAATTTGTTTTCGGAGTTCATACCATCCCACTCATTTCATGCTTCATGACATTTTTATATATTTTTGTATTCGGGAAGTTGAAATTTTTATATCTTTAGGTGCTTTTTGTATGTTCACCCAATGAGTATGTGGCATTGTGGTATATGTAGGATTGAATGGCAATGAATGAGTTCTTGTGGTTAATGGAGCAATTATATTGGATGAATGGGTCATGATTGTGATTAACTAGGAACAGGATAGTTCATGAAAACCAGCCTCTCGCCATTTCCCCTTTAGGCCATGTGCCACAATTTTTGTATATTATATACGGTAATAAATAAATTTTTAGTGGTTGTCCATATTTACGTTGGTATATTTTTTTTTATTTTCTTTTATATAAAAATGTTTACAGTAATAAAAATCAATGATGGATAAAAAAATTAAATGAAATAAATATAAAAAAAAAATTTGTACTACAGAATTTATATATGGCTTTGAAAATAATGGAACCAATTCTTTTAAAGGGACCTTCTTCATCCAACATTTCTTCAGAAAGATTCGTTGGAACAACAATAATGAAAACGGTGTTTATTTATTTTACTTTTTCTTCCTTATTTACCCTCCATGTTTATCTTCTTCAGTTTCACCATTATAATTTAATGAAGATTGATATGCCTTCGTACAACAGCAATCAATCAATAAATTTAGACTTTTTTAAATGAATCTATTTGCTGTAGAGTTTCACCTTCAAACATTTTCTGCTGATGCTTTGGTAGTACCTTAAAATACTGAGACTGGACTGAAATGGAATGGATAAAATAGCATCATAGATTTGAAGCAGTTGCAAATTTTGAAGAACATTTAAAGAACCAGTTTTTCAACATTACATGACCATAAGTGTATTTGTTAATTAATATAGTGCTTCATTGGTGATTTTGTTTTAGTACCAGTCTCTAGGGTTTGATGAAGGGTTTGCTGTATGCTTTTATGGATGCCAACAGCAATAAACAAATATGAGGCAAGGTCCAAAACTCTCCATATTCTTATATAAATACATGTCATGGTGAAAGGATGGATAATTATTGATTTTCCCTCATAATATTAAACAGATATTTTCAATAAATATAACATTTTATAAAACAATTTAGTTGATGTTACAAGCAAGAAAAGGTTATTTTTTATTTTGTAGTGTAGAATGTGTATTGGCTGTTTAGAAATTACTTAATTTACACTCATTACATTTAGACTATTATCCTAATCTTGATGGACATGTGGCTGAGTGGCTAGAATGTTTGCTTTTTGACCATAAGACCCAGGTTCGAATCTCACCATGGTCAATTTATCAAGAAGGTGACCTTGATATTATCAGCCTAGAGGAGGTGATCCCAGCATGTGGCACCTTTTGGAAAACTTGTGAGTGAAACTGAGTCGATGGAACCCTTGGGGGTCATAGTTGGCTGTGCTAGCATGAAGTCACAAGTCATCGTGACCGAGGATTTGAGCATGCTGGCCTTGTTTAGATTGTTAATCATGTTAGATAACAAGCTTTCTCTGCCAGAAACTGTAACCAAGATCTGCTCAGCATAATTGCAGCATAAACCACAGATGGGCTGTGTGGGTCTTGAGAAAATACAAAAATGCGCCTGAGCAAGTATCTGCAATAGGAATTAGCTACCCACCCTAGTAGATGGGTATCCTCAAATATGAGTGGCTAGACATTAACATTATCCTAATCTTTGCTGTTTTTTATCAAAATATTTTGACTGTTGTATCTTCTGGCGTTCATCAGGCATATATTGATCCAAGTAACCGACAGGGAGTTCCAAAGTGAAACTTTCATTTATTTCTTATCTTGTCGCCACTGAGTCCATGTACACAGTGCCTGGTCTGAGGATTGAACTCACAATTACTATATCACCAAATTTACGAACCAATGCTTTAATTCACTAGGCTATTGTTCCATAGAAATTACTTCATGTCGAGTTAATAAACAACTTATGTAAATAAAAAAATATTTCAGTAAGCAGTGTGTGTTTGACCCCTGACCAACTGATTCTAACTGCTGCCTTGACAGGACGTTACTGCAGTCTTATAACCACTGTCTGTATAGACAGCAGCTGTCTGCGTGCACTTGATTACTGTCTGTGTGTAGGCAATTTGCGTGGGAAGTTGCTGTCTCTATGGACTGATTGCCACTTATGAGATGTAATGTTTGCCAAAAATAGTATGATTTGCATGTGTCTTCTATTCAATAAAAATTTACTTTGATAAATTGGAGGTAACATCCCTTCACTTACAATTCTTCCAAAATCTTGGCAAGTGTCTGCATCAGTTGAGAATCATGCTGTTCTTTGGACAATTGCAAGAGGATATGTTCAAGATGCTGACTTCAAGGTCCTCAGCAAGATTCAGGACAGATAAATTTCCTGGCAAGTCTACTCAAAACTTTACAATCAAAATGGCAAACCTTGTTACAAGAATGCATTACAAGAACACTCAATAAAAAGTTGATATTTTCTTTATGGCTCATGAAATTGGCACTGCAACAGCACCATTCTACCATGAATTGTTTATTGAGATTGGAGATACAATATTGCATACATATTTGGATGAAATCATGCTGCGTAAATATACTATTTTATATATCAGCCACTACTAAAAGCTTTGTATGCTACAAGCTCTTAGTATGAGTACCTGATGAGTGCATGTAGCATACAAAAATTAGAGTAGTTGTTGATCAGGTTAGCATTTTTTCATGAAAATAATATCTAAGCTCCATTATTCAGGCAAGGAGAAATATTTTTGTTGGTTATTTGAACCCTTTTTTGGCAGTGTTTTTGATATATGTATATCAGGTCATCCCATAAGTTTTGTCTGAATTTTAAATTTTTGTTAAAATGAACGAAATTTAAAGAGTATTTTATAAGGTCTAATGGAGCTGAACATTATTTTTATGTTCAGATGCATTTAAACTGATCAAATTTTATTTCCGAGAATAATAAAATAAAATTTTGTTTGATTAAAACACTACTAACATGGAAGTACCCAAGAATCATTTGAGGCACATAATGCTTTATGAGTTCAAGAAAGGAAACTCAACAGCCGAAGCGGCTAGAAACATTCACTTAGTTTATGAAGAGGAATGTGTGAATGAAAGAACTTGCAGAAGATGGTTTGCAAAATTCAGAGTTGAAGATTTCACCCTTGAAGATGAAGATCGAACCGAACGTCAGGTTGAGTTTGATGAAAAGCTTCTTGAAGCAGCCCTTGAAGAAAATCCTGCTTTATCAGTTGAGGAATTGGCAGTGGTTCTCAGTTCAAACCATATAACTGTTCATCATCATCTTCAAAAACTTGGAAAATGGGTGCCTCATGAATTGACTGAAAACAACCTCAAATCCCAAGGTGACATCTGCTCTTCTCTCCATTCTCGCCAACTTGTTTCAACTTTTTTGGATAGACTTGTGACTGGAGACTAAAAATGGATCTTTTATCGAAATGTTAAGTATTGTAGACAGTGGCTTGGTAAAGGGGAAGGACCCCAGCCACAGCCATGAAGAGAACTTCATGGGCAAAAGGTTCTTCTTTCAATCTGGTGGGATCTCCAAGGAATAATCCACTTTGAATTCTTACCACCTAATGCAACAAATAATGTTCAAATATACGGTCAGCGATTAGAGCATTTGAACCAAGCTTTGAGGACAAAAAGACCTGCTCTAGTGAATCAAAAAGAGGTGATGTTTCATCAGGACAATGCACAACTCCACACAGCAAGAATCACGTCACAAAACATCGAAGAACTTGGTTGAGAGAAAATTCCTCATCCACCTTATTCTCCCAATCTTGCTCCTTCAGACTACCATTTGTTTTGTAGCTTACAGAATCATTTGAAAGAAACAGCTTTTGTAACACAGAAAGAGGTTAAAACTGACATTTGTGAGTTCTTTGAATCAAAGCCAAAAGAATTTTACAGTAATGAAATTAGTAAGCTTGTTAATAGATGGAAGGAAGTCATAGATAATCAGGGAAAATACATTGTTGCTTGAATCTGTAATTAAATGTAACATTTGGTCACTTGTTTTCTTTATTCAAAATTTGGACAGAACTTATGGGATGACCTGATATATATATATATATATATATATATATATATATATATATGTGTGTGTGTGTGTCTGTGTGTTTTGATAAAAAACAGCAAAGATTAGCATAATGTTAATGGCTGGCCGCTCATATATATATATATATATATATATATGTGTGTCTGTGTGTGTATGGCATGTAACAGAGTGTCACCACTGGGTGTAGACTTCAATGTCCACTTTTATATTTCATAAGTATTCCATAGCTTAATACTATATTTTTATTATACACACAAACATACATAGACATATATATATATATATATATATATATATAGGCATACACAGAGAGAGAGCGAGAGAGTAATGATACAATATGGTAATCTGTATGGAATTCCCAGTAGTATATAGGTCCAGGGAGAGCTTTATGTCAAAAGACAGAACAAAATTATTATTAACTAAAGAATATCAAACACTTAAAATCCCATAGGTAATAATTTTTATTTCATAAGAGCTCTAAAAAAAGGAGCTCTCAATCTTCAACACCTACAAAGAAATCAGGTGATTTGTTGTAGATTTGCAAGATAGATTCCGGGGAGAAAAATTATCTCACTCAACAGAGTGGACTACCTTTCTTAGTAACTGCTCTGGTGACGAATTTCATATAGTCTTTCCACATCATGTCAGCTGAGAATGTTAGTCTGCAAAGGGGCAGTCAGTCACATTATTGGAGGTTAGCATCAGCCATACTGATGGAAGGCAAAGCTGGGTCTTTCAGATGATTAATGGATATCAGTTTAATTTTGGAAGTGTTAAAATTAACAGGCCATCTTTTTTCCCCAGTTAACGATGGGTCTTGAGGTCATTTTGTACATTGGCTGTCATTTTGACCTTGTTTGACTGATCAGCGTTGCCAGTGCCTCTAGAATGAGAAATGAGAGCTGAAAAATGTATATGAAAGAAATAAGAACCCAAAACTGAAGACTTCACTGTTTCATCTAACAAATTTCTAAAATTCCTACAAGCGTATTTAAATAAGAGACTGCAATGTAACAAGCGGTCAAGAAATATGTTTACAGGCAGCTATATGGATTTATAGTGTAATTTGTATTTGTACCAGTTGGACATCACTTGACCAGTTGGTGAAAATCAACATTACTCTCGATGGCTTCAAAAACTATTCAGCTAACTTTTAATATAAGTAATTCAAGTTGTTATGTAATTGAAGGTCAATCGATAAATTTCATGGTTGTAAATATACAGTCTGATAGATGGCGACAGGATATTAGATCTTATCACAGATGAGTTGCGAAGTAATGCATTGTACCATTTTTTTCTTTTTTACAACTTTTCACTCAATACAAGGCCCAAGAGACACTCAAGGTCAGTCAATACCGGCCCCCCATCTAAACATTGGAATCGTCATCCTCTCTACCTATTCCTTTCCTGCTCCTTAGTGTCAGCGGTAGGGGGGACAAAAGCAAAATCAAGGAGGGTTTCTGATGAGGCCATTTGCTTGGATTTGATTTTGGTGGACAACTCTGCACAACAGAGAAGCCCACACACTTGGCCAGAAGTGACTCATTTGAAGCTCAAAGAGGATTGACCACAGGTAAAATCTGGCTGACCTTTTTGCTTCAGGCTGCTGGATGCTTGGTCTGTCAAGATTTAACTTAGTTACACCAGCCCAACTAACACTGCCTTCTTTGGCCCTTCAGGAATTGGAACTCCAAACAGCTTTGCTCTTGGGATCTCTGAGACATGCAAGCCCTCCACCATAACAGGGAATGACCATCAGAGGGGACACTCAAAGTAGTGGGTCATTGTATGATGTGTAGATTTAAGGCGCTTGTTGATTTAATTAATTGTCATGGGGACCTACCTTCATGGACAAAATAGACTTGTCTATGACTATATTATGCCTTGCAAGAGGACTGTAGATGAGTGAGCGAGTTGACTACTCTACTTAGCCGTCAGACAGACGTGCAACACTTCTGTATTCATTCTTTTTGTTAATAATACGTTTTCACTGAATTGCTGAGTTTGAGTTTTCTTTCAGACCTCTTCCGGGTCCACAACAGTAATCATCAGGGAATTTTAAGTTTGACACTTTATTTTATCTACAGAAGTAAATTGTTCTCCTAACATTAACTTGCTCTTATATAGTACTGCTCAGTTATTGCTTACTTGGTTTACCCAGAATTCAAGTGTGCATGATCCAGCCTAGTGATTGAACTCACAATTACTATATCAGCAAGTTCATGAGCCAATAATTTAACCTACTAGGTTATTCTCTGATGAAACCTTGTGATAATAGCAACAAAAATGAGGGCAATAGACCACATAAAAATAATACTAATAATAATTCCTCATACCAGACATTCAGACTGAAATATGCTGTGTGATAGATGGCTACTGGATATTATATCTTATCAAGGATCTGTTCTGAAGTAAAGAAAGTTAATTATCATACCTTGCAGTTCTGGAGTCTGTTAATCAATATTAAGAATTAATCAGCTATGATATACAACTTCCCTTATATAAGTCAAAGTAAAGATATGACCTAACTGAAAACTATTTTAAACTATTTGTTGGACTTCATTAACTTTTACTGCAGTGCACATTTTACAAGTCCTCAGTAAAGATTAAATCTAAGACAGGAATTCACAAACCTTTTTATGTCCTACTCCCTGGGGAACTGTTTCATCACTGTTCACACTCCCTAAAAAAATTAACATCATATTTGATGTTATAAAAGTCTAATTTATAATTTTTGAAATGGATACATATTTTCATATGTGAACAAACTGAACTTAATAAATAAGTTTTTCACTCAACTCAGATGCAGTTCTAAATTGAGCCATTAGATTTTAATTAAAAACAATTTTAAACAGTAAAATGAATTACAAATGTGAACATATAATTCAATGATTCTTGGCTCCTCTTCTCATTCATTATTTTGTCAAAACCTGGAATATTCTTCAGTTTGAACGACAGTGTCTGGATTTAGGTAATTCCAAGCTTTTATCTTGATTCACAAATGGAAATTGAATCCAGATTTGCATGTGACTGTTGTTGCAAGTGGAATGAAAACATGGAATGATTTTTTTTCTTCCACCAAGTCTTGGGAACGTATACAGTGCTTTGCATAAAATTCCACCAAAGTCTTCCTGGCATTTCAAAAGTTTGATTTAACTGCAGATCAGTATTCCTTCAATGCTTCATTATTTGGCATAATTTCCAAATCATAAAAATTTAATTAATAAATGTCATGAACTAGAGAATGGTAATGAACTAGAGATGATGAATTTGCAGTAAGAAATTTACAGTGAAACACTGTCTCTAACTATCTCATAGCAGACTGGGTGACGAGGACACAAGCCATTTCTTTCATACCTTGCATAATTCCCTCCTGCTTCTCAAGAGGTGCAGGTATCCTAAGTTGGGAATCCCTATTCTGAAGAAACTTAGAAAACCAGTGTATCATCAATTTACAGTTAAATTGACTGAATGTATTCATATGTTCTAAGCTAACAGTTTCTTTTCTCACACTTCTTGCTTGTGGAAAATCTACACCAAAATATAAAAAGGAAAATGAATAAACACCCGGCTACAAAATGCAACTGAAACCAAATTACATCCCCACGCTTATATAACAATGACTTATAGAAGAATTTGTCTGCAAAATAAATGCAAAATAAACAGAAATCTTAAATTACTCGATTCAGCACAAAATGAGTGGTGGAGTTGGTGTGCCACTAAAATAACCTAATCTAAATCTAAAAAAAATTTTGCTTGTGGAACTCGCTTTCAACTACATGCCTTCCAGCCAACTTTAAATGCAATGTCAATCATTATCTCCTGTCTTTTTGATTGCTCTTCTATTGTTGTCCCTCATTAATGTTTTTCTTTTTTGTTTCTTAATCTTTTACACCTAGTAACCCCTTGCATCTTAGTGGCTTTACTACCTTGCATGGAGTGAAATGATAAAACAATTTGGTTTTTGTATGTAAGCTTCTAAGTCTTTGAATAGTTTCTTCTTGATGTAAATACTGTTTCAAAATATTGAGTAAAAAAAACAAAATTATGAGGGCTGATAAGCTAGGGTTTAAGTGAATTCTATAGGTAGAGGGCCCTCATGTGCATTTATGAGTTATTAAATTGGTTCTACTCATGACAGATTTTTAATATTTGATGATAAAAATTGCTTTCATTGCCTTAACAAAAAAAAACTTTATTTAAAAAGATTTTGTTTCTGTTTTTGTCACTGATAAAATATAAGTTTTTCCTGTTTCATCTTAATTGCAATTGCAATTTTCTTAGGATTATCAATCAATGGCAATGTATCAATTGCTTCAGAATATAATTAGGATGAGTTACATGCAAATATTGATAAAGGTTTTTCGGCCATTTCTGAGGAAGCTGTCAACATAAGAGATGGCTTGTCGGAAGGATTTCAATAAAATTAAAGGATATGTAACAGGGTTGATGCTGAGTTGTTAATGTAAGTTACCCTCTTGTTATTTGTACTTGATATATATTACATATATTTTTACTGATAGGTTAGGAAGGAAACCCCATCAATACTGGAAAGAGTGATAATCATTTGTTACAGGGTTGATGCTGAGTTGTTAATGTAAGTTACCCTCTTGTTATTTGTAGTTGATATATATTACATATATTGTTACTGATAGGTTAGGAAGGAAACCCCATCAATACTGGAAAGAGTGATAATCATTTGTTACAGGGTTGATGCTGAGTTGTTAATGTAAGTTACCCTCTTGTTATTTGTAGTTGATATATATTACATATATTGTTACTGATAGGTTAGGAAGGAAACCCCATCAATACTGGAAAGAGTGATAATCATTTGTTACAGGGTTGATGCTGAGT
Organism: Acanthosepion lycidas; assembly: GCA_963932145.1. Taxonomy (NCBI): domain Eukaryota; kingdom Metazoa; phylum Mollusca; class Cephalopoda; order Sepiida; family Sepiidae; genus Acanthosepion; species Acanthosepion lycidas. The sequence goes on from OZ010593.1 coordinate 24,035,671, forward strand.
TGTTAATGTAAGTTACCCTCTTGTTATTTGTAGTTGATATATATTACATATATTGTTACTGATAGGTTAGGAAGGAAACCCCATCAATACTGGAAAGAGTGATAATCATTTGTTACAGGGTTGATGCTGAGTTGTTAATGTAAGTTATCCTGTGTTACATGTAATTGTAGTTGATAGAGGATTCCTTTTCTCTTTTTTTTTATACTGAAAAGGAAATGAATAAAACATACGACAATAACATACAACAATGAGACTTTGAAACACGTGTTGGAATTAATGACAAGAATGTGTATTTTTGTTTTTGTGAATGTTATTTACAATATTGGCTTTGTGTATGTTAAATGTTCTCAGAGTACTGTCTCTTATGTTTCTTTAAAAGTTTAAGCTTATTTATTTTTACTTGTTCCAAGAATTTTGTGGTTAAGGGAAGCATTTGCAACTGTCAACTGTCAATTTTTATGGAGCGAAGAAGATACATCTGTGTTGTTCCTTTTTACTACTGCTACTCTACTGTCCTGACCCTACTGTCTTTGCTTGTGGTGGAAGGTTCATTTTTATAATGACGAAGTTTCAGAATTTTAGCATGACAAAATATCGACATAAAGCATCACTGGTGGCCAGGTTGTTTTAGATGATGAAATTCTTATCTTTATTTCCAGGATGATGATATATCCTGATCATTTATCACTGGTGGAAAGGTTGTTTTTCAAATGAAAAATTATCATCATTCTGGATCATAACAGACACATTTTGAAATTACCTTTTTAACATGTGTGATTTCCAACTTTGAAATCTGTATTCTTTTCACGTTTACATCCACATCATATTGAAACACTGAAGTTAAGCAATGTCAGACCTGGTCAGTACTAAGATGGGTGACCACTTGGAAATACAAAGTGCTGTAAGCTTTGATGTGTGGGTGGTATAATGGATAATGGCTTGAAATTGTTAGAGAGCTCAGTTCTAATTCCTATAGTGTTTGTTATATTCACTTAGGTGCAAATACCTTTTCGGAAAGGTATTAATTCATTTCTTCTGCCTCCAGCTGAGGATTAATTAATGTGACTTGTATCACTAAAACTATTACTGTCTCACCTCCCCAAATTCTTATAATCTAAAACTATTTTCTCACTTTAAATAACCTGCAAAGGGTTAATTAGCTGTAGAAGATGAAGCGATCAATCATGTATTATTTTTAGATTCAATTCAAAAGCACAAAACTGAAGTCAGTTTTTTTCGTAAGAGATGCAATAACTCGTAAAGATTTAGTAAATATAAACAAAATAAAGTTGTTTCATAGTACAGCCTAAAAAAAAGTAAATCACTTTAGATATTTTATGGAAGTTATAAAAAAAATAGATAAGAAAATAGAAATTGTAGTTGTCTCCAATATATAAAAACACAGAAAAAAATGTGCATATTCAGGTGTTTCATAGTACAGTCCAAAGTAAATCAATGTAGATTTTTTTGCAGAAGTTTTAAATATAAAAGATATAAAAGACTAAAATATAAGAGGCAACCATCTTCAATGTATGGAAATATAAAATGAAGATACAAAAAGATGTGTTTGTTTTGTTGTATAGTCCAAAGGAAGTAATTCAAATTATTAAAAAGAAAAAAGATTAAATTATAAATAGGAATTATGTTTCAATATGTGAAAATGTAGAAACAAAATATGCATATTCAGATCTTCCATAATACAACCCAAAGAAAGTAACTGTTGTGGCATACCTACAGACGATAATGGGTATGTCCCCATTCACCCGACCTCATTTTATACAAGGTCTATGGGGAATTTTTGGCCGAGCATACAAGCTCAGATACTCCACATTAAATTTGGCCATGTGTCACATCTGACTGAGTGGGGTGGTTGGTAGATATCTTGCAGTTGGAGATTAATTGTGGAATTCACTTGACTCACTTCTAGCAGTTGATTACTTTTTTTACGTGCTGCTGGCAAATCTTATATGTGTTGTTCGTGTTCTAAGTATTATCTGCAAGTTTTTATATTGTGCTACAACTATAAACTGTTCAATGCATTAAAAATACCTAAGTACTAACTAATTACATTATTAGCAAATTGAAAAATAAATCTTCAGAAATATTTCAATTTCTTCTTTTTTTTTTACCCTTATTGATTATATGGTAAAACTGAATTTTCAGTTTGGGGTGACCTTTTTCAAGAACTAAAACAATGCCTTTTTTGTTACTTTTGAACAAAAATTTATTGTACATTATTTACATTATTCGGACTATTGTCCTCATCTTTGTCGTCATATTTATTACAACGTTTTGGCCGTTGTACCCTCCGGCCTTTCTTATAATACCCAGAAATTCATATACAGATGTCCTCAAGAACACATGGCACAGTGGATAAAGGCGTTGGTTAGATCCAGTGACAGGACCCAAAAGGGTGTGAGTTCAATACCAGGTTAAGGCAGTGGAGAACTTTCAGAGGGAAATTAACAGGAGATGACTATTAAGTGGCATGTGGAACTAGAACAGCCTATCCCAGTTAAGTTCAACTTTCCAACCACCTGAAGAAGGCCAGTTAGTAATAAATATGGCAACAAAGATGAGGATAATAGTCCAAATAATGTACATAATACCTCATCTCAGAAATATAAACAAAAATTCATTGATTTTTGATCCAGCAACATAACAAAGAAGTCTTAACTGTAGCGTACATACAGACACACATCAGCATCTCAAACTCAAATTGGCATAGCAGTATAGTGGATAATGGACTGGAATTCAAAATTAAATAGCTAAATCTGAATTCTAATCAAGTTTGTTACATTCACTCATGCACAAATATTAGGTTGGTGCAAAAATAATTTCGTTTTCTAACATATGTTACTATGTGAGAAAACAAAATTATTTTTGCACTAACCTAATACCTTTGAGAAATACATGAATTCATTTCGACCCTAACTATGGGTAAATAGCAAGACAGACTGGGCCTTTATACCCTTGTTTGGCAATCAGTCTAAGTGAAGGAAAACTCTGACTTCAAAACAGCCTGGAGAGGATTGGGCTAAATCAGGCTATCTTTCCCAAATTGCTATGGTTGCAGAACATGTTGTGTTATAGGAACACTCTAACATGTAATGGGATTCATGATCATGATTATTATTTAAACACACAGAAACTTCAGAAATTCATGCTGAAGTATATGTTCATAATCTAACAGGGATATAATACTACTCTGTATCATGATGAGATGGATAGAACCTAAGAAAATCTTGGAATAGCACTTTTTTGATTTCTATAAATAGAATAGTTATTTGTTTCATAATAATATTGTTGAGATATTTTTATCCAACCTTGAAAAAGATTTATTAGTGCTTGCAAAAATCCTTGTGGAAAAAAAAAATCAAATCTTTTTCTTGTAAATGTCAAATTATAAAGGTTAAGGAAGTCCCCAGCAAGAAGAAAAAAACTTGATTTATATTTCACCTGTTGATACATAGTCTTCTTTTTCTGTGTTTCACATCCCTTCAGGATGTAGGTGATCATGGCTTTATTCATAGTTATTAAGCAGAAAAAAGGCTTTATTTGTCTTTTGATAGAAGTTTTTGTTGGACTGACCCATATGATGAATTCAGGTACATAAACACTTTACATTCCAAGACATGTCAAGAAAAAACTGTTAATATCCATTGTTAATTTCTGTATATATATATATATATATATATATATATATATATATATATATATATTTTAAATAGAATATCCACTGTTGAATAAGATGCATCCTTATTTTGATGAAACAGTTTTGATGCAAAAAATATTACGCACATATTTGAAAGATATTTACCAAACCAAAATTCAGTGAGATCTTTTAAAAATTAGTATATATACTTTTCAGCACAAGAGAGCTCAATACATCAAAATTAGAAAAAAGTGTAAATAAAAAACAAAAAGATTTATTTGATTCAAACTCTACAAAATACTCAGATATTTAATCAATGTAGCCAATATTATAATCAAAGGATTGTCATCCTTATTGTTTTTACTGTCCCTTTGAAATGAATTGGACATGTCATCATTGGATCGAATATTATGACCAAAGGTAATGTCATCTTTGCTTTTACTACCTATTGTAGCACACCTGTTGACGATAATGGTTATGCCCTCATTCCCATAAATACAGTAGTGAATACTGTAAGTGTTGGTCTGCAGTTGGAGATTCATTGTGGAATTCACTTCTAGCAGTTGACTGCTACTTCTACATGCCACTGGCAAATCTTATATGTGTTGTTCTTGTCATAAGTATTATCGTTCATTACCAACCTTTGTTTGATTATTCTATTTAGTAACCTTCCTTAGGTTACAACATTATCTCTTGGAAAGTTACCAGAGATTTCATGATAGGATCCAATATTATGACCAAAAGGAATGTCATCTTTGCTTTCACTACCTCTTAAAAAGGAATCAGATAGTTCATCATTAGATCCAATATTATCATCAAAGGGAATGTAATCTTTTCTTTTACTACCCCTTGGAAAAGAATCAGATATTTTAACATTTGATCCAATATTAAGATCAATGTTAATATCATCCATAAGGATGATATTTACGTTGATCTTAATATCATTAAGCTTTTACTATTTATTGGTTAAGATTCATATTTGATCAAAGAACCTTCTTCCTTCTTCCCATTAATTTCATTTGTTAAATGATTTAATAACTTCTTATTTTCCTTACACATTATACACATTATTCACCCACATACACACCTAAGCAATCATCAGTGTTTTTCTTCATCCAGTGAGGGTCATAGAAAAATTCTTCCAGCTGCATTCTATCATTCCATTCTTCCTTATTAATCTCTAAAAGGGTTTGTTAATAGAAACATAGAGAGATTGCATTTGACTTGTTAAGCAACTAGTTAAAAGGACCTGTTGTGTTTTTTTGGTTTTCTTTTTTTAATATTTACACATGATTTGCATATATATTATTCATAAGAATGGTCTGTAATGTTATCAGTCTTGACCTGGCATCTCAACTTCAGTCATTTTCCCAGCACCCTGACTTGAATTTCCTTTGTCTTTTCAATAAGTACTTTCATAACAATTTTTCTAATGAACTCTCCTTGTTGGTACTTCAACTATATGAATTTAAGTGTACTATTGTAGTGGCTACTAGGTCTCATCACGTTACTGTTGAAATACTTAGATTTAACTGTAAGTTCTATTCTGATCATTTCTTTCTTTCATTTTTCACCTCTGAAAATTTCTTCCAGTTTAAATGCAATGTCAATTGCCATATTCTGTCTTCCTGAATCCTGCTCTTTTATTATCCTTTCTCCTCACTAAAGTGTTCTCATTTTCTTCCACTCCCAGTAACACAATATATATATATATATATATATATATATATATATGGCAAATTTGGGGTTAATCTGATCCACTAAAAAAAGTAATAATAATATTTTGGGAATATTTTTGTCTTACCTTACAAAAATCTTTTCTCATTAAAAACACATTAGATTTAAAAAGTAGTGCCTATTAAATTGCTTGTAGTCTTTTGGTGCCAAGGCAGAAATTAACCAAATTAACCAAGAAATTAACCAAATTTCAGTTGGGAATGGCTGTCCTCAAGACTTCACCATTCTCATTGCACTTAAAGTGGAGGATCAAGATTAATGTCTGAGATACTTGTCAAAATAAGCTTATGCTAAAGAAACTGGACAATTTCTAGCACTATGTATATATGCAGAAATCTACTTTTTGTGACCTTGTGTCAAACCCATTATAGTGGGATTGTTAAAAAATTTTTTCGAAAATCTTAATTTAATATAAAAAAACATTAAGTTTATACAAAGTCCAAATGAATAGATTAAAGAAACTTTTAGTAGCTACTCAATGATTAAACTAGCATTGATTAAAAACAAATTTTGCAAAGAATAAGTTCCCCATGTAGATGTTACTTTGCCCAAGCTTCTCTGTATTGCAAGATAGTTATAAGTTTCTTTGTTGTTTTTTGTTTGTTTGTTCTATTTGTGCTATTTCCCAATTATTTGATAATGGATGGAATGAAAACCCTGAGGACATTCCCTAACTGCATCTGTATCTGGTTTCAAAGTCTCCCAAGCCTGTCAAAAAATACATGCTTTTATTCTTTTACTCAATAGACTTGAGCTATTTCTTTCCTCTACTTATTCTGGACTTTTTCCCAAATAAGAGAAATAATTATTTGCAGGTGAAATTTCAGCATTTCTCCAAACAGAGAGATTCATCTTATGAAGGTGATTTTTTTTTTTTTCTCGTTTTATCCTTGGGCAGACCTTACCACATGATAATGTTGTCATTATTGGCATTATTCCATTTTAATACAGAGAGAAAAGTTCTATCAAACAAAAGGTAATTTATCTCAAAAAAAATAAATAAATAAAACTATATTCCCAACCAATAATAATTTTGACCTTTCCGTAAATAATGACTTCACTTTCACCATTCATATGGGTTATCTTCGTGGCAATTTCATTTTTGATATTAACCCATTTCTTTTCTATATCTTACTATTAAAAAATTATACTTTGTATTTTATTTTTTGTTTTTCTGAGATGTCACTTTTTGGTAGAATTATTGTGCAGAAAATGGAACTGGAATCCGGTTTACTCAAAGGATTTCTGCATTATCTAACAAGATATGCATTGGAATATCATCTTATGTAGCCTTGAAAAGCAAAATGCATCTAAGAAAAGAAAAAAGTCAATCTCTGAAATCGACCATGCTAAGTTGGATAATATGATGAACTAGACAAGTGAAAATGTCAAGGTGATTTTCAAACAGGATTTTTTGTTAAGATGTTAATGTTTCAGGTTTTGGTTTCAGTTAGTAGTTGGGCTTTTGATGACCCAAATTTGACAAAGAACTGACATGCATTCACTGTCCTACATCTGTTTTATTTTTGCTTATTCAGTAAGATAAAAAAAAATTAACAAAAATAACTGTGTGAACAAAAAATTAACCAGAAAGATATTTAAAACATGCAAACCATTTTGATAATGGTGATTGCAGTGACACCTGGACAGAAACTACCCAAAAATCCAAAGATTCTATTATTTAGTTTATATAAAGTACACACAGACAGATTTTCTCTCACTATACATACATACACACACACACACACACATACATATATATATATATATATATATATATATATATATATATATATATATATATATATATATATATATTCATCCACAGACAGACTGTTTCATTGTATCACAGCTTTTCAGTGTGGCTAGATGCCTGATTGCTTCAAGCTGGGATCGAATCTTGACCGATTTGGTGTCAGTCAGAGATCCTAACTCTAAGCTGTCAGTGCACGGCAGAGAGAAATGGAAATTTTAGCATTTTCTATATCAAATATACCAGTGGCCAGGAGAACTCAATTCGTACTTGAAGAGTAATGCATTAATAGCAGCAGTCGTCACTGTTTTTAAATTTACCCTTTTCTCCAGAGAGCTCTATTGGGGTTGTCTCCGAGAGTATATATATATATATATATATATATATATATGTGTGTGTGTGTATATATATATATATATAGCAATGCACAGACAAACTGTTTTGCTGTATCACAGCTCTTCACTGTGTCTAGATGTTCAATAAATATATATATCTATATATATATTTAATTTATTTGTTTCAACATTAGTTTTAATGGATACTTATATTTGAGTAGCTTTGTTTTTATTTATTTATTAAACAGTATATTATTTTTATTTACATCAACCAGCCTGAATATTCTAGAAATCTTGTTAGAAAAGCATACGCCCACCCTCCAGCAGGATTCAAACCTGTGTTCCCTAGAGGAAACCCTCATTAGATCTGAAGTGCCTTGACCTCTCAGTCACTTGGGATCACCTGATCAAACAAAGCCTGAATAGTGCTTTCGAACACATATCTTCCTGATTCTGAAAATAGACATATCTGCCCATTTTTGTATCCTGACATAAACGAAGACAATTTTTTAGGAATATATATTTTTAATTTATTAGTTTAAATGTTATTTTTAATAGATACTCATATATTAATTTATTTTTGTCTACAGGCCTGAATATTCGAGAAGTCTTAATACAAAGCAGATATTTTTCTCTAATAAGATTTCTCAAATATTCAGGCTGGTAAACAAAAATAAATACGCTATTTAATAAATGAATGAAGCATCTACTCAAATATGAGTATTCACTAAAAATAATGTTTAAGTAATAAAAATATATATTTATACACGTATATATTTTATTTCCCATATATATCCAACCAAGTTCTGCAGATCTTAAAATGTTGGACATTGGAATCCAAATTATGGATAAATTTTCTGAAGTTCATTTTTTTGTCAAAATACTTTCTACCATCTGAGTCATTATCAAAAACTTTAGGTTGTCAGTGTTCCATAAAAATAATTTAGCCTACTTCCTGGAATTTTAGGAATCAACTGGAACTTCTAGTTAACCTTGAAAAATTTGGGAAGGATTTTAGAATAATCCAGAACATACTGGCAGCAAACTGCCTGCATACAGATAGAAAATGAATTCAGTAAAGATAGAAAAATAAAAAGGGGTGTATGACAAGGATGTGTCTTCTCACTGGACTTACACAACTTTTGCAATGAGGTGATTCTGAGAGAATTATAAATCCTACAAGGATTCATTATTGGTGACCACAATCTTAACAACCCAAGACATGTTGATGACACAATGTTGACAGCAAAAATAGAAGACTACTAGAGCTCCTACAGAAGATAGCAAAGGAAACTAGGTGAGGACTAAACATTATCGCAAGAAGACGGAATGCATGGTTGTTAGCAAAAGAAACAGCCTAACATGCAAATTATAAATTGGAGATAGCAAAATCAAACAAGTCCAACACTAAATATCTGGGAAATGTTTTAAGAGAGGATGGAAAGTGTGACACTGAAATCTGAAGATGCACTGGGATAGTGAATGACCTTCAAAAACCTAAGCAGAAGATTAAAAAACAAGAAAATTTCATTCAAAACAAAGAGAAGAGTACTGAACAGTAACATAATATCACTCTTCTTATATAACATTGAATGCTGGACAATCTTTTTACAGATGAAGAAAAAACTTGAAATAACAGAAATGTGGTTCTACAGAAGGATGCTGAGAATACCATAGGCTGAACACGTGAGCAAATGACAAAGTTCTAGTTATAAAGATGATACAATATTGATATCAGACATAGAAAGGAACCTACAAGATCTTCGACAAAAAGTAATGAAGGAAAGTGAGAAGAAATGTTTCAACATCAATTGCAAGAAGATAGAATGCATGGTTGTCAACAAAAGAAAAGCTCAATATGTAAATTCCAAATTGGAAATCAAACAAGTACAAAAATTTAAATATCTGGGAAGATTTTTAATAAAGGACAGAAAGTATAACACCAAAGGCACATTGGGATAGTGAAGTATAAATTACAAATGATAATTTCATTAGAAACAACAAAATGAGTACTTAACTGTGATGTAATTTCAGTCCTCCTATATGGCAGTGAATGCTGAACAATCTCCTCATAGGTGAAGAAAAAACTTGCGGTAAAAAAAATACAAGTTCTACAGAAGGATTCTGAGATACCATGAACTGAACATGTGAACAAAGATAGCGTTTTAAAGAAAATGGAAACAAAAAGGACATATATACTTAACCCCCGAAAGAGATAGTTGATATTTCTAGGGCACATAATGATGAAAAAGGGATTGGAAAATAGCATACCCAAAAGACAGACTGAAGGCAAAAGGAAAACAATGCATAACCTACCTAGTGAGCTTGAGTAAATAAATAGCAGAACAGGGTTTAGGAGAAATAACAAAAAGAGAAAATTTATCAAGGGCTACAAAGAGCAGGAAATTGTGGAGAGTCATGATCACGAAAATCTGAAAGGGACTTGGCACATGAAAGAAGAACGTTATAGCGTTGTTACTTTTGTCATCATGAGGTTGCTATGGATATATATCTTCTTCTGCTCCTTTTATCTACATACATTCACTTTTATGTTCATGGTAGTGAAGATAAAGGAAACAAAAAAACAAAAAATTGACATCAACAAATGTGTTTTGTGTTTTTTGTGGGTTAAAGGAAACAATGGGTAATACTAAAAAAACGTAAATAACACTTCAACTTCTATAGAGAGAACTTTATTTCAAGAGTCAGGTGTAACACAGCTCCAGGAAATGGGGAAACTAGTCAGAATCAATAAAGAAATAACTGGACCTATGGAAACTAAGAATATATTTCATCTCGTGTTTCTGCTCTTTCAACTTTTTCTTGTATTTATTTTTATACTTTCCAATCTTTGTTGCCCATTCATATTTTTATCGAAATGCTATACATCTGTGGATTAGTTACATCCACCGAAAAGGAATGAACAATACACATAACTTCTTCTGTATACTATTTCTAATATCACAATTTTATGTCTTTCTATGCCTTACAATCTTTCATTGTCTTCTGATATCCAGCTATCATTATATATATATATATATATATATATATATATATATATATATATATATATGTCATACATTAAGAAATGGACAAAGTCCGACAATTTATTTATTAAAGACATTTTTATGTTTAACGTTCTTTTTATAGATACAAGTATTTAAGTAAATGCTCTGTTTATAATAAACAGTATTAAATAACATTTACCGGCCTGAATGTCCAAGAAATTTTCATAGAAAATATTCGTCCTTTGACAGGATTCGAACCTGCATCCTATATGGAAATGTCAGGCCGGTAAATGTTATTTAATACTGTTTATTATAAACAGAGCATTTACTTAAATACTTGTATCTATAAAAAGAACATTAAACATAAAAATGTCTTTAATAAATATATATATATATATATATATATATATATATATATATATATATATATATATATATATATGTGTGTGTGTGCGTGTGTGTGTGTGTGTGCGTGTGTTTAGGCAGAAAATTCTCATTTAGACATGTCAGATTGAATAAATTAAAAACATTATTTCTGCTAATTTTTAATAAATCCATTCATACTCACGAATAACCTTCTGCATATTGATGTTAAAGGATGAAAGAAATGTGCATTAGCTGTTTAAATGCAAATAAAAGAAATTTAAACAGCTTTTGGACATTTCTCTCATCTTTTAACGTCAATATGCAGAAAGTTATTAATGCATTTTATTAAAAATTAGCAGACATAATGTCTGTAATTTATTCAGACATGTCTAAATGTGTGTATATATATGTGTGTGTATATATATATGTCTGTGTGTATATGTATATATGTGTGTGTATATATATGTATATATATTTGTGTATATATATATATATATATATGTGTGTGTGTGTGTATATGTATATATATATGTCTGTGTATATATATGTTTATATATACGTGTGTGTATATATATGTGTGTATGTATATATATGTCTGTGTGTATATATATGTCTGTATATATGTAATATATATGTGTATAAATGCAATATGTGTGTATATATATGTAATATATGCATGTATATACATACATATATATATATATATATATATATATATATATATATATATATATATAATTTTAAGGTGTGCTATATTTATGGGATAAAGTGCTTATTATCAGAGATAGAGCGTATGTAAATATAAAAGTCAACATTGAAGTCGGCGCTCAGTGGCAACAGGCTGTTTCATGCTAGACGCAATTGCCACACCTGATGATTGTGTCTAGCATGAAACAGTCTGTCACCTCTGAGTGTTGACTTCAATGTTCACTTATATAATTTTCTTTCATTTCTATCTTTGTCTTCTTACTTTGTTTTCTTAAAGGATGTGGGTCTCTGCAACTTCGTTTTTGTTGCTCCATAGTAACTGTTAAAACATGAGCTTTTTCATTAACCTGAGTAAGAGCCCTTCATCGGACAATAGAAAAATATTCTCTGTGGAGAAATTTCATCTCTTTTTTTTTATGTTCTGTGTCCCTTCAGAGCATTAGGCAACAATGACCCTTCACATTTTCCTGTCCCTTGTAGCCCTTAATAAGATTTGTCTTTTTGTTATTTCTCCCAAACCCTGTTCTGTTATCCATTTGCTCAATTTCATCAATTATGCTACATGCTGCTTTCCTCTGTCTCTCTTTCCTTCAATCTGTCCTGTGAGTATCAGATTTTCCAAGCCCTCCTTCCTCATTATGTGCCCTAGATAATTCGACTGCCTCTTCCTGATCTTAAGTGTAAGTTTCCTTTTTGTTTCCATTTTCTCCAAAACCTCACTTTTGCTCATATGTTTGGTCCATGGTATCCTCAACATGTTTCTGTAGAACCACATTTCTGTTGCTTCCTAGTTTCTTTTTCATCTTTGAGGAGATTGTCCAGAGTGAACTTAAGTGATGCCTAAAGGTTAAATCCACTTTGTCATGAAGGAAGACAAGCTACTGCCATTGTTTGAAACACATCCAGTAAGCTGAGGAGTTAGGAGTCTAATATCTTCAGCAATTTGTTAACAAAGGATGGTGAGTTCAATCCTTGTTAGGACCAAATGCATCAGTATAGTTAATACTTTTGACACACCATTGTTTTTATGTGGATGAAGGTTAGACATAGTCCAGATTCATTCATTTTAGGCCATTGCATAAAACTGAACCATTTTATCTTTCAGGAAACCAGATATTACTTCATTTCAATCAAATGATTGCCTCCCAATTCATGTTGTACCTTCAAAATTAAAAAAAATAAATTTATAGAGATATATCCACAGAGAATTACTCTCAGATTCAATATCTCAGTAGCTTTCATCTTTCATTCTCTGTCTTTGTAATAATTCTCAAATTTATCATCAACTACAGTCTTGTTGTCTGACACCTTAAAGCATTTCCTTTTGCTACCTTGCCTTTATGTTCATCTTGAAAACACCTAAAGGGTCGATATTACTCATTTTCAGAATAACTGACTCCTGTTTCTATAATTCCTAAAATGATAAATAATAAATCTTTATAAAAGCTAAATAATAAATATTTCATTGTACTTGGTTTGTGTATTTTTATAATCCTGTAAATAATCAGTGTATACAGTAACAGTGGTGTCAAGGGAATAACTATCAAGTTAAAATAGGATCTTACTCAACACTTTACTAAATAAATAGGAAAATGTTCACTGAGGAGAAATTTCAATAAAATTAAATAATGCCTAAAGGTTAAATCCACTTTGGCAGGAAGGAAGACAAACTACTGCCATTGCTTAGAACACATCCATTAAGCTGAAGAGTAGGAATCTAATATCTTCAGCAATTTGTTAACAAAGGATGGTGAGTTCAATCCTTGGTAGGATCACAAGGATCGCATAGTTAACACTTATATTTAACCTTTTAACCCCCCCTCTTTATCCTTATTCTACCATTCATTATCACACACACACACACACATGCATGCACATTACGTAGATTACTTACTATCCCTCCGTGCCATTTCTCATATCTTCAATATGTCATGTGTGTCTTAATTTCTCTCGGCTTGCTTGCAAACAGTAGTAAAATTCTCAGGGATTAAACTCCTAATTACTATGTGCATGGGACAACAACCTAGAAGATTAATGTGTTGGTTTGTGAATTGAATGGCATAGTTATTATATGTTCAATCCTTGGACTAGGTAGTACATATTCAGACTCAGCTCAGGAAGGGACAGTTGGAATTTCTGGAGGACAAAATGACGGCTTGGAAAATTTGATACTAACAGAATAGCTTGGAGGAAAGCAATGTATAAACTCACCTGGAGAGCTTGAGAGAATGCATTACAGAGCAGGGCTTGGAAGAGATGGTAAAAGGACAAGTTATTAAGAGCTACAATGGAGAAGAAATTGGAGAAAACTATGATCGCCAATATCCTGAATAGAGTCAAGGGGGACAGTGCTAAAGAAACACAATAGAAAACATTTCCAAATATGAACAATAGATTAACAAGAATCTAACCCCATTGACTGAATAAAAAGTTCAGTTTGAAATTTCATGAATTGACCTGGATCAATAGACACCTGGTGAAGGACGGAGGGCAAAAAGGCAAAAATGTTATGAGGATGTCAACAATGAGGAGGAGTGTAGTCAGGGTAAATAATGTCAATAGAGAAAGAGTTCGGTTCAATATTTCTAGGAAGTTACCAAATGTGATTGACATTTAAAATGACCAAAAGGGTGAACAGTTAAAACACTGATAACAAGTACAAAGATAAAGAAACTATTTTAAAATAAATCATTAACAAGAATTAATGGTAATGGTAAGAATAACCTTTTCCATACAGGAAACATTCAACATTGATTGATTGAACAGCCAGTGCTACTGTCAGTTAAAAATTAAGAAATTTTTCTCTTAAAACAATTATTCAGGAAAATAATTTTCTGGAGTTTCATAATTATTGTCACGCTTTTCATTACTGATAGGAGCTTTCTTTGCTTTAAAATAGTGTGAAACATCAACACCTTGATTATGTCATTATTTTCTCTTCAAGTTACTTGTGCTTTCCATTTTAGTTGTTGCTGTTGAAAGTCATCAGGTAACAGGTTTTCCTTTACATGACAGGTCTGTGTTTGCTATTCTGTAGTACCCGTACGTGAGGTTCAAAGATAGACGGTCCTCTCCAATGCCTACAGTGTTCATCTACTGTAAGCCATTTTAAATTTTTTATCTGAAAAAGCTGTTATATACAGCTGACAGTTTCAGTATTTCCTGGGTTGGGCACTATGCATGACATATGAATGTTTAAGAATATGACTTGAATTTTTATGTTAATGTTATGGTTTTTGTAGCATCTTGCAATGTTGGATAAAACTAACCCTAGCACATTCTATTCTATGTCCAATTTCCTCATCTTTTATACTAAATTTATACTAAATTTGTTAAGACTAATATGTACACTGAGGTATTTGAAGTGTATAGTATTTGCTAATTCCAAGGTAGGTGCCATCACTGTTTTTATTCCAATTCCAAATCATAGTTTCTATTTTGAAGGAACTCTTGTCACAAATTTTCAGTTCTGTTGAAGAGTTAAATGTTAGCTAAGTTTAAATATATTCACCTTTTATTTTAGGAAATAATTTGAAAATTGTCATAAATCTTTCATGATTACTGTCAATTTAAAGAGCGTACCAGTATTCATAATCTGATGATGTGAAAATGGCGTGTGCTATCTTTAAAAATCTGATATGAATTGTACAAAAGTGATATATAATTGCTTTTATGTTGAGGTGAAGTTGAACATAATATATTGGTTTCTGGTTCATGTTATTAATATATTCTATTCATTGAATTAAGGTGGACATTTTTTATCATCATAAATCTTTGTAAAATTGATATTAAGTAACTTGTTTTGCAAATTTTTAATATTGTAACATCATCTTTCTTTTAATAAAAATTACCATTTAATATTTTGTGTTTGTCTGGGATTGAGAATCTGAATTTTCAGAATTCCATTCAGTACTAAGCTTTCCTATTTAAAAAGTGATATATTTAGTTATTACAGATAGACCATAGATTTTCCAGCATCTGGCTTTTCTGTTAATCTCTATATAATTATGAATGCAGTGCACATCGACAGGTGTACTGAAATGAAAAAAAATTCCTCTTATTCTGGATAACTGCACAGCCCATCCTTCAAACTGAATTGCTTTGTGAAGAGTGAACTTACAACCAAACTCTTATCCAACCCCAAGACCCAAAGAAAACTGTGTTTGATGTAGGCTATGCATTAATCACGTTTTGTAAGGCTAATATTACATAAAAATCCCATCAGTATATATATCAAATAATTTAATATGAGAAGTATTTAAGTTTCTGGAAGTTCTGATACTAATTGTAGTTGGTTTTTCATCAATCTATGACCATTAATCAACAAGATAGAATGGTTGTAATGAAAGGGAACTGATTTGAAGATGAATAACTAGTCAAAAGTTAACTAACAATGCTTCATCTAATAAAAATTTATGATGATATTACTTCTTCAAATAAAATTTGTGTAAATGAAAGTAAAATTTAGATGAAAGAAAAATGCTAATCAAAAATTAATAATGACTAACAATACTTCATCTAATAAAAAATAAAGATAATATTATTACTAATCATATAACTAGTGCAAATAAAGTCATTAATATAAAAGAAATACTAGAGTGAAATTAGTAATGGTTGTCAGTGCTTCATCAAATAAAAACTGATGATCATATTACTATTATAAATACTAATTGTATGAACAAAGCAACTAAAATTAAGATAGAAAAAACTCATCAAAAATTAAAACAATGCTTCATCTAATAAAACTTAGAAATAAGATCCATTTAAGCCAAAACAAATAGTTGAAAAATTTCTCTGAAGTTCTCTTTTAGTTATTTCTCATCATATGATAAATGCTTAAATAAAAATAGCCCAAATTTATTTTGCCCATCTTTGGGTTAATCCAATCAGCTTTGAGAAAAATTTGTCTTCAATGTTTTCATAAAACCAATTTTAATTT